>CM053605.1:68752454-68791576 GCA_028646535.1 Procyon lotor
TCATGACCTGAGCTGAAGGCAGCCGCCTCGCAGGCTGAACCACTCAGGCGTCCCCAGATGGTTACTTCTGTGCAGAAGAGTCCTCCCCTAGCTTTCTAAATGTTCAGATCCTGCTCACTCTTCCAGGCCTGGCTGAAATGGCACCTCTAGGAAGTGTACCTGGCCAGAGGTTTCTCCCATCTGGGCTCTCATGCACTCAGTGCTTCTGAAAGAAATCAGTCCTCCTTTCCTATCTTACTCTCCTGCTGTAGTTCAGAAACTGCATTTGTCAGCGCAACTCTGTCACACAGCCTCTAAATTAGTTACGAAACTCAGGATGACATTTTCTAGCTGGAGGAATTACAGGAGCCTCTGTTTATGCACAAGGGTCTTGGTGTGAACACAGCTGGTCATGCTCTTTGGGTAAGTAGACATTCACTTGAAGCTCTTCCCGAATCTACCAGAGAGCTGACTCTAGACTCTTCTCGACGATGTAATGGCTTGTGGGCCACCTCTCACACATTTCTCATGAATGTTTTAGAAGTTAGGAGTCACAAGACTCCCAAAGCAATCTCATGATTATGCACTTTCTGGCAGTCACACTGGGAAGTATTCTGTGAAGCAGGTGCACCGAGGCTGTACTAACATTTTCAGGCGGCCGGGAAAGTGGTTAAGCGGCATATGGAAGAGACTGCCTTGGCCTAGAGTGGGGGTCACAAGTTCAAATGAATATAGGCCAGGCAGATAATGTAAATGAAGGGAGGTGGCTCTGGATAAGGCGCTACCTAGCTCCAGTCAGCAGGCATTTGCATCAAACTTATACTGGAGGCACGGTGACCAGAGAACTCATGCCCTGTGGAGAGTCAGACTGATTCTAGCTGAGGGGCACCTGAAGGAATGCAGGCCCGGTACTCAACATTTTCAAGAGAAAGCACAAATTGGTGGGACGTCCTCTCATTTTTTTTTTTTTTTTTTTTTTGACTTGCCCCACCTAATTCACATTTAAAACACTGGGTAGTCTGCATGGGTCAGATACATCTCCAGGTAATTTGTCTCACTCAGTAAGTACAACGTCAGCTGTCATGTAAGCCAGACTTCCACTGCTCCCTCTCTCTTTCCCTCAATCCTCAGTCAGCGTTTGGGAGTCAGCGCCCTCTATCCAGAGAGTCTGAAGGGAGGTAGAAATTATTTCCATAGAGTTATCATTCCAGTGAGAAGAAAAGAAGATTTTCTGGAAGGCCCTGGAGTTGGATATTCCAGAAACAGTGAATTGTGGGTGCTGTTAGTGGACCCCGAGTCCTCCTCACTCAGGGTCTCTGAGGACGAGAGAGCGGTGTGATGGAAGTGGTGGGTTCATTCTTCTCGATAGACCATGGAGGGTGTGTTGGCTTTGTCGTAGCTCACCCCTCAGCAGGTGGGTATAATTGAGGGACTACGAGCTGCTGCCCGTATCGGAAGTAGAGGCGGTTTCCCCCAGGCCAGGGGTGAACTTCTAAGGTGGCCCTGACACCATCTAGCTTCAAGCTGTGGCCTTAGGATGGTGACTGTATTTTGTAGCTTTGATGAAAAAATGCCAGCTAATGGCTAGAGCATTGTTAGTATTTTATTTTGTAATTTGATTGACACATTTATAAACATTGTTTCCTAGTATAAGTGACATGCATTACTAATGTATTGGTTAAATTTGTGGGGGGAAAAATGCCTTGTGGGCCTTTTAAGCCCCAGGAATCCCAATAAAGGAGAGAGAAGGAATTCGTTTCGGCTTGTTTGATGTGTGTAATTAGAGGTCATTATAGAGTCCCTTTTCTCCTAAGGGTTGTCACCACCACGTTTTTGTGGCCACATACGGAGGCAGCTATAATCGGCACAGGGTCTGTCACATCGGTGTCCTACGTGATAGTGGCAAATGCAGTGTGTACGCTGAGCGCAGGGACATCCGTGTGTGGTGTTCGTTCCTGAGTGGGTCGCTCCAACACAACTGACCAGCTCCTGACATGGTGCACCGAAGTCCAGAGGGTCCCTTTGAAGGCACCCTTTTGAGGGTTCATGAGCATTTTAGTAGCACTCTATCTTATTTAGACATACACCAATTTTTTAAACATCTTACTTATTTAGTAATAACAGGAATTCAGAGCAAGTAGGCAGTTTCTTTTATACCAGAGCAAATCGGAAAATCAAGACGGGACTGCCATCGTGAACTCTTAACCACCAGCGAGCAACATCTCCATGAGGTTGGCCTGAAAAGACACTCAGATTCTACCATTTTTTGAAACGCTCCGTATTTAAGTAGTGTAGGCACTGTGGTTACTTTCAGGTGTTTTGTGAAGGCATTATTTGGATTTTTTAAATAAAGGTTTTCTCCGACTTGGCATTAGGTGAACACACAACCTTCACGGACATGCGCCGTCAGCCCCTCGCCAGGGCTGCTTCAGCCTGCAGGCAGTCACAGTCGGGGCCCTGCTCTGTCCTCAGGCGTCCTGGGCACCGGGAAGCCAGGCAACAATGGTGTTGCTGGCTGAACTCCTGCAAGCCAGACGTGCTCACATCCTCATCTTTCAGATTCCAAGGCCAAGGCAGGGCAGAGCCCCCCAGGCAGGCTGTAGAGCAAGGCGGGAACCGACACAAGAATTCGGTGCAGAGCGAAACAAACCTGGCTCCCTCATTCACTATTATTATTATTTTTTAAGATTACTTATTTATTTATTCGACAGAGAGAGAGAGAGAGAGAGACAGAGCGAAGAAAGGGAACACAAGCAGGGGTAGTGGTAGAGGGAGAAGCAGTCTCTCCGCTGAGCACGGAGCCTGATGCAGGGCTCGATCCCAGGACCCTGGAATCATGACTGAGCCTAAGGCAGATGATTAAGGGCTGAGCCACCCAGGCACCCCACCCAATTCCATTTTTATCTATTTATTTATTTGACAGAGAGAGAGAGATCACAAGTAGGCAGAGAGGCAGACAGAGAGAGAGGGGGAAGCAGGCTCCCTGCCGAGCAGAGACCCCGATGTGGGGCTCGATCCCAGGACCCTGAGATCATGACCCAAGCCAAAGGCAGAGGCTTTAACCCACTGAGCCACCCAGGCACCTCCAATTCCTTTTTTAAACCGTGTGTGCCCCACACAGCAAGCCGGGGAGACAGAGCCCTTAGCTAAACAAAGCTGAGTGGCTACCAAATCCTGTAGGTATTCCAACAGCAAAGAGAGAGGCCCTTCATTGCCCTCCCTCACAAACCAGGGAGTAGTCATATGAAACAAGAAAAAGGTAAAAAGGGGGACACTTGACAAGGCCTAGTAGTTGCCATGACCTTATTTGCAGGTCAGGCACTTGACTCATCAAGTTATATATTAGTGGAACAACTGTGATGTATGTCTGTTCTTTGCTGTCGCCTTGATGATTAGCCCAAGATATTATTTTTAATAAAATTTAATGAATACCTTTAATAAAAATGTAAGATTGTCCCAAAATCATAGAAAAGTGAAATAAAAGATTTTTAATAAATGAAAAAATTTTTGAAATTTCATCTTTAATCAAATCAGAAAATTTTCGGGAAAAAAAAAATTCAAAACATTTCTCAGTTGTGTCCTCAGCAGAACATCCAGTTAAGCAAAAACACAGACGAGTTTATTAGGAATGAGGAACTTCAGGGCAGCTGAAATAATGTCGGTCTGCTCCTCTCACCTTTGGGAAGAGAGCCATGCTGTTCGCTTTGTAGCATCTAAGGCTCTGGCAGCAAATTGGCCGATTTTGTTTGTTTCCTTTGTCTCATCTGTGGACCTGCCACATTTTTCACACAGGGAGGAAAAGAGGAAGCTCATATTCCTCTGGACACTTCAGGGCACCAGGGCTCAGAGCCCACCTTCCACTGAGGGTGGGAGCCACAGTTCAAAGCCTCTGTCTTTGTAATTGTTAACAAATGTCCCCCCGTCCCAGGAGGGAACTGAGAAACGACAAGGAAGTGTGAGAAACAGCTCTGAGCTAGCCGGGGACCTCAGGCCTGGGTGCACGTCAGAATGATCACCACAGACGTTCCAATGCCAAGCTGCTGTTCCAAGACGTTGTCCAAATGCCTGGCTGCTGAAGTGAATCGTGGCCAAGTAGATTCCAGAGGTCTCACGAGAACAACAGCTGCCCCTGCTACTTCTCTGTTTCCTCTTTGAAAAGCCTTAATACATAAAAGGAGTATAAGAAGATAACCTTTGAACCGCCCGAGTAAGGTGTTCATCTTGGGCCTGGGATAAGCCCTCAGACACCGTATGTTTTGCTCTGTTATTAACTCCGTCCGCTGCCCCATAGCTATGCGTGGAAAGTGTTCAGCTCTTCCATAGCATTTTCTCATTCTGGCAGCAAATATTTCCAAACATGTCACGTCCCAGGAATGCTGGCATGTGGCCGTTTGAGGCTGGGGCTAGTGCAGTGGCTGCTGCATATTAGTAACTTTATAGATTATGGACCTTCAAACCGGATCACAAGCTTTGACTACTCAGAGCAACAAGGATAAATACAACAGACTGGATGTTAAGCCCGGGTTAGTAGTTTTCCATAAAACACAGAGGAATGACGGGAACCTCCATGGGGAACTGGGTAGGGAGACAAAATTCTGGAATCCCCAAATCCACTTCAATCATGATTACCTTTGGTACTTTGTTTCTCTCACACCTTGTGTTCTGTGAGGCACTTGTCTCAGATTGACTTTGACTCCTTGCCCTGAGTCACTAGGTCAATGGTTTATACCGACTTGCATTAAAAAGTACTTCTCTCCAGAATGGTCTTCAGCGCAGAGAACTGTGGGGTGGCTACATAGCATTAAATTTGAGGAGCCCGGGGGAGAGGCAGCCTTCCTGCCAAAGCGACATCTGCCAACCCTAGGGCCCACTGAATGAGAGGGCAGGTGGGTCAAATCCCTTCTGGGATCTGTGAGACCAGGAGACCCCACGACTCCCCTGTTCCATGATGGTAACTCCTCCAATGGCCAAGGAGGAATTTGATGAGAAATTGGTGTTTCAGCAGCACTCCTAGTAGCACGTGATCCAGAGAGATGGCTCTTCCCACACGCTGATCCCAGTTCTCGATTGTACCTCTCTGGTACCACCCTTCATTGGACCATCCTTGAGGGCTGTGCTCAAGCCGTATTTCCCCAGTGACAACATCCCCTCCAATGTGGCCACTTTCCGACCTTTCCCACCCCAAGGCTGCCTTTCCAAAGAGCCTCCCAGGTCACACGGCTTCAGCTTCATGCAGCATTTCACTCTGAGGGTTCGGTGCAGACATTTTAGGACCTGCTTTCCTGGACCTTAAGGATCTCAGACAGTGAACAGGGGTTGTCTCTCACTCTTTCTTTCTTGTTTTCTTCTGTGTTAGACACACGGTAGACAGCCAAGAAATGTGTTGTTAGATTAATTTGTGCTCAACCCATTAATTTAGGAGAAACGATGCAGACAGAATCTGGACCTTGCCACTTTTAACCAAACTCACGCGTCTATTCAAAAATACTGGAAAGCTCTTCCATACGTGAGGAAATAGTCATCAGAGAGCATCTACTAAAAAATTCTGTGTGATTATGCCTGATTGATGATAGTTCGTTGAGAAATATTCACGGTCCTCAGTGTGTGTGTGTGTGTGTGTGTGTGTGTGTGTGTGTTTCTTCTTATACTATCTGTCAAGTATAGAGTTTTCTATCGGAGTAAAGTCATCTTTACTTTCTTTTTACATCTTATTTCCCTTTGAAGGGTAGACAGGATATCCATCCTTTTCCTTTCATTTACGTTTAAATCTTGTTTGCAGCAATTTAAATATGAAAACCCTATGGCTCTTGAAATAATAGAAAGCGCTTTCCATGGTTTTGACTTCCTTCCACAGGATGGCCAGGACATCACAAAAGAGGAACACTGTCATGACCTTTAATATTTCTCTTTAATAAGGTGGGAGGAATTTCAAAGAATGATATACCAAATAACTCCCACTGAGGACTCTGAACTCGTGAGTTTTTCAGTGTTTCAAGTTAGGTGATTCTATTTCATCAAATACAAAATAATCTTATATTTATTTGTTCCAAAAACAGGGAAGAAGGCCTGGGTAAGAATTGTGACTGGGGATTTAATCGGCAGTTTACAGCTGAGAGAAGCAAACTTTAATGTGGGTTTCATGTTCCAATTGTCTCCTCCACCACTTCAAAATGTTTGCAGTCACATAGGGTTAAGGTAATGACCATCAGGCCATTCCATTCTTCACATCTCCGGTCAGAGATAAATGAGAATACGCTTCCCCGCTGTGCAAACATCCTTTTTATTAATACTGGGTGAACAAGAACGTAAGCACATTTGGCTGCAGAGAAAACGAACAGAATTGGAAATGCAGAATATTAAAGCTCAGAGCCTAAGATCAAGCTTTCAAAGTACAAGTGAGTGAAAAGAAGAAATATTACAGAACAAACAGCAGTGTTGCAATGGAAACAGATCAGCACATGAAAGCGGAAGTGTGAGACCGATGTGTTCCGCCCGCGTGCCCGGGGGGCCAGGGCGTGGTTTGCTCATGTAGGAAACAGTTGCGTGGCTTCAAGAGCGCAGACAACTCTCCCCGTCTCCAAGGTGCAATCTTTAATTTGAGCTCATGCTATTCATCTGAACTCATCACACTCATTGTTCATGCAAACATTTGGTAATGAACCCTCCTCCCACGGTATCTTGTGACACATATTCTATTTTCATTTATTGTCACTTAGCTCTTAAGTTACTGTTTTATCTTCTCTGCCCATATGGTGGGTCTTCCCAGTTAGAGTCTAAAGGATTTGAGGCCAAGGACGGTGCCATGTTCATTCCCACAACAGCTATCCCAACCCCTGGCACACAGCAGGCACTGGCAGCACCACATGGCAAGCCCCCGCACCCCTCGTCCCCCCCCATCCACTTAACACAAGTACTGCAGCCCCAGGGAGGCACCCAGGGAGGGCCTGTCAATTTGATACGATCCAGGGAAGTCTGGCTCCATGTAAAAATTCTTGCCTGTTGCTTCAATGGCCTGGGGAAAAGGAAAATCCCTCAACCTTAGTGAAACACAGTGCTGCCGCTTTGAATAAATGCTCTTGGGATTTTAAAATATTGAGAAGAGTCATACGTGTTTTCCACTTCTAGGTGAGAAGTCATCTCCACACATGCATTTTTGAACCAACTAAAGACATGAAGGTACAGTGGCCAACCATGCAAAGAAGCAGAAGCCTAAGAGGATTGCTCAAATTTAGAAAGTGTCTATCCTAGGACCCTGGGATCATGACCTGAGCAGACACTTAACCAATCCACCCAGGTGCCTCTAAAGTGTTTTTCTTTTTTTTTTCTGAAGTAAAGTGTATACAGCTGGCTTTCTACATCCCGAGGCCAGCTGCCCCGACCTAAAGATCCGCTTGGGCCTAGTAAGAATTAGATTTAATAGAGATTCAGTGGGATAAATACTGCATCTGGGCAGAAAGGAGGACACAGAGATTTCTGAGTAGGAGGATTCTGTCCATTTTTCATACCAGACGTTCTTTAGAGCTTCAGAAGTTTCAATTCATCAGCAGGAAATGAGATAAATTCTTTCATGGATCCAAAAATGTATAGCTTCTATTTAATAATATTAAGCATGTTCCCTTTCAACAGACAGCTCATGTTAAAACTGGAAATAGCCACCTGTAACCATGGATTTCGGCGATATCATTAATGGCTTTCTAGGAATAAAGCAATGTGTTCAAAGTAGACCTTATAATTAGGAGACTGTGCTGTAATCAAGGATCCACATCCAAAAAGCTGAGAGAGCAAAGGGCCCATTTGGGGGAAAATGGTCTTGACTCTTTTGATTTTGTAAAGCTAATAATGTTGGCTCAGTTTGACTTCTCAGGGCTGGAAAGATACCAATACATTAGCAATGCTGATTGGCTTTTAGGAGAGGTTTCTGAAAAGAAATAACTATGCAAAAGTAAATTAAAACCTTCAACAAAACTTGATTTTCATAGGTCACCTGTCTGGGTTTGAAAATGTAATCCTACCTGATCATTCTCTGTGTCCATTTATCTTTGTTTTCTTTGTTCCTTTTCCCCTTCCCGCTTTGTCTCTCATCTTTTCTTCTTTTTTATTTTATTTTTCTTTTTGTAATATGCTTCTGTTAGAATAAGATTTTCATCTTCAAATGCTGTATTTTCAAGAAAATGTAGAATTTTTACAATACAATAAGCTGATTTGCAATGAGTGAATGCACACCAGCGCAGCACATGCTTTGAATTGTGCTCACCTTCCCCTGATGTGAGTGGAAACACGCAGGAGCCCAGGTCTTTGTAGACTTCCGGCAGTACAAGGATAAGTAACAAAATAAAGAAAGTCTCTCCGTGAACAGTGTGATCTGCGAAGATGAGACAGAGACCCTGGGATCTGAGTGACTATGAAATATTCCTAATGAACTCTCTCGCTCCGTTTCCTCTGAGCTCCCTTCCAGAGCACAGCGACTACAAAGCAAGCCATCATGCTTGAAAGTGTGGCTACTAGGAAGAAGAAAGACCAAAGTCTGAGGCTGAAGGGAGATTCTGAATTAGTGATAAGCTGCTGCATGCCACATGCGGAGGCTTCTTTCAATTCCTGGGGAAAGTGTTTTATTAAACACATCGTACTCCTTTGCAGTGCCCTTCATTAGCTTTTTTTTTTTTTTTTGCTGATATGGTTCCTGGAAATAAGCAGATGAGTTTTCTATTTATCCGTATGTTACGTAAACAGCTACTACAGGCTGGGAGGCAAACAGCAGGGTCATATTTGAAGAGTCTTATTATTCTTACGTTGAATCCAACAAAATACTCATTGGACACACTCAGAGATTGTGGAAGCTGCTTACGAAGGGGGTAAACTGGAGGGAATCTGGGGCTGGAGCAGGTTAGGTGTGAAAACGGTTTTATCTATTTTATCCTCGTTCTCTCTCTCTCTCTTTCCTGTGCTTCCAGTTTTATTTTGTTTCCTCTCTAGAGGGTCTTATACAAAGAGAACATAATTAATTAATCGGATCTGTTCAGGATGAAAATGCATACATTGACAATTTAGATTCATTGAACAAAACCCCACCCCCACCCCCATCACAACAATCAGACATTTCACTGCTTTTCCCTCTTTTGATAGTTGTGTCCATGGTACTTGGGAACAGCCTTTTTCAAATGTAAATTTCCAACATCAGGAATGATTGATTTGGACCAACCTTGGTGGAGCAACCCATTCATACAGACAGGCTCTAGGGCACAATGAGCCCCCTCTGTGCATGGAACAGCCCCAGGACTGGGGACCAGGGGAGAATTAAGCACTGGAGATAATACACAGTAGCTAGTGTTCCTGCCCTTAGAAATCAAGTGCCTCATGGTGGAGACTCACAGGCACACGATACGTTTTTATTCTTACAGCATGTGCATATGCGAGTGCATGCACACACTCACACACAGTAGCTTAGAAACTAGACTGTCCTTGACCATTGAGTATCTTGTTTAACAAAAGTTTGCCAATTCTCAGTGAATGAAGTACTATGGATCCTCAATATCTAACACTACAGTACTGCTGAGGATCATTTCATCTCTCTCCCTGGTGATTCCAAGGGCTGTGAAAAGCCCTGTGGCCTTTACTGGCTGTGGGACCCGGGGTACCGTCTCATCTGTAAAATGGAGAGAACCATAGTATTTGCTTCGTATGTGCATTGTAGGCATTCATCAGGATTATATGGAGACTCTGCAGTGTCCAGAACAATGTAAGCAGTCAAGACATGTTGGGTACGGTTAATAGAATCTTATCAAATCTTTCGTTAATCAAGAATCTGAATGCCGGAAGTAAAAGAACATTAACTTTTCGGTTTGCTTTAAAAACCTTCTGGTTTGGGAATAATCCAAGATTTACCAAAAAATTGCCAGGCTCTTATGGTGTCTCCGTATATACTTTATCCAGTTTCCTGACATCACTGTAGCGAGGTGGTCAAAACTAAGAAAGCAGAACCGATACATTGCTATTACCTAAGCTCCAGGCTCTATTTTGATTTTCCCAGCGTTCCCATGAATGCCCTTCTTCTGTTTCCGGACTCCGTCCAGTGTTGCTACCTCACATTCGGTTGTCATGTCTCTTTAGTCTCTGCCAGTTTCTCAGTGTTTCCTTCTTTTTCATGACTTTGACATTTTGAATGATACTGGTCCTTTGCAGACCCCTTCATTGTGTAGACTGTCTCTAACTTTGGCTTTATCTCAAGGTTTTTCTCATGATTAGACCAGGGTCACAGGTCTGGGGAAGAAGACCACAGCTGTGAAGTACGCTTCTCATCACTTCCTATTAGGGGGGCTGTGGTATCTGTATGATTCAGAGCTGGTGACGTTAACACTGATCGCTTCCTTAAGGCAGTGTCTTTCAGTTTTTCTACCATAATGTTACTGTTTTGTCCTTTCAGGACCAGGAAACTAGTCCCGAAGTCCAGTCCAAACTTTAGGGGAGAAGGATTAAATTCCTCACCTCCTGGGGAGTTGTATTATACTTTATTTCATTTTTTGTAATTATCTTTGGAATTCTTTTCCAAAGATAATTTGGAATTATTTTCCAAATCTTCCAAAGGGAAGATTTGTCCCTTTCCCCCCTTTATGTATTTCTTAATTCAATGATTTATTCACATCAGTATGGGCTATGTTATTTGTTCAAATTGCTTTGGTTTGGCCATTAGGAAAATAGTGTTAACTCACACAACACTTGTAACAAACTCTAAGGGTGTCTTTTGCAGCATGGCTTCAATAGTTCCACTAATTGAAGGTAAATGGAAAGAAATTTTGAGCAAAATTCTATATAAGGAACTCCTAGTCAGGGCACAGCCAGAAGGCTGCACAAACAGGTAGACATCAGTGGGGGAGCGGCATTTCATGTGATGGCTAGATACGTTAATGAAGGTAATAAAAAGTGTGATATTTTATACAGTGGAGAGTTGATTCTGCTTGACTGCATCTAATCACTTTGGGAAAAGGCTTTGTGTCAACTGATTAAAAGTTTGTGTTTTAAACTATACTGCTTTGGAGATGACATGTCTAAGTGGATCAGAAATATTAACACAGAACGTAATGTAAATTTTGATTTTACTATCGCTCATTGTAATGTAGTGAGAATCAATGGAATTTTGATCTTTGGGACAACGAAGACACTAAACTATAACTTAGAGTTCTACATGTGAACCATTAAGTGTAAGGAGGTAATCAAATGTGGAAAATAGGTCTTGTAAACAATATCGATGCTCTGATTTTTATAAGCAAGAAAAAGGAAGACATGAAGACAGCTGGATGTTTATTGGCTGTAAAAATTACATTAAATACTACCAGGGGAAGATGAAAACTAGTTACCAAAATTGGCCTAATTCCCAAAATGCAAACCATAATGTAACATTAAGTTTCATATGTACTGGATATATGAGATTTGAGAATTAATCCATATAGAATATGTACTTTATCTTACTTTTCCCTTGCTATTTTTGAAAGCCTTTTTTTTTTTTTTTAAAGATTTTATTTATTTATTTGACAGAGAGAGAGAGATCACAAGTAGGCAGAGAGGCAGGCAAAGGGAGAGGGGGAAGCAGGCTCCCCGCTGAGCAGAGAGCCCGATGTGGGGCTCGATCCCAGGACCCTGAGATCATGACCTGAGCTGAAGGCAGAGGCTTTAACCCACTGAGCCACCCAGGCGCCCCATCTATTTTTGAAAGTCTTAATGCAGCCATGATTTTATTTATTTATTATTGAAGTATAATTGACCTGCAATGTTCTATTAGTTTTGGGTGTACCACATAGTGATTGGACAATTCCATACATTACTCAGTGCTCACCCCAGTAAGTGCAGGCACCAAGTAATAGTAGTATAATATTATTGACTATATTCCCTATACTGCAGTCATGTTTTCAATACCAATGGAAAGGTTCTTAAAATGTCAGTGTTTATAAACATGACTCAACAAGGGGCACCTGGGTGGCTCAGTAGGCTCTGCCTACTTGTAATCTCTCTCTCTGTCAAATAAATAAACAAAATCTTTTAAAAAAAATGATTCAACAAGAGAGGCATTTAAAAACAATGTGTACACTATTTCTGTGTTGTTTTAGGGCATCAAGAACATTCTTGCCTCAATTTTACCCATGCTATGGGTGTACTTGGGTAATGCTCTCTTACTCTCTCTGTCTCTCTCTCTCTTTCTCTCTCTCTAATTACCTGGTCTCTATTCATCATTCAGGACACAACTCAACCTTCACTTTTCCCTCCTTTTTCATAAAATGTTTCCTGCACTCACTTTTAAATATGTCACCCTTCTGATTTTGAGCACTCTTTTCTTGACCTTGGTGACATTTCTCAAAATTTTGTTAGATTACTAGACCATAATCTCTTTGAGTCAAGAATCTTGTCTAGCATTCATTACTGTATACAAAATACCTAACATAGAAACTGGCCCTGTATACTTATTTCTAAATATATGTGTGAATGAGATAACACTGAAGCAAAGAATGCTTTTTATTGCAATAAGATAATTTTTTCCTGGTTTGAGATTTTAAAACAGAACTGATATACTTTGTTGGAGGGAATACTGATAAATTTTAAATTGTTTATATTGATAAAACTACTTATGTCATTTTTGTAAGGTGCTTTATAAATAATCTTCTTTTTCTTCTTTTCTTCCTCCTCCTCCTCCTCCTTCTCTTTCTCCTCCTCCTTCTCCTCCTTCATCTTCTTCTTTTTCTTCTTCTTCTTCTTCTTCGTCTTCGTCTTCATCTTCTTTGTCTTCTTCACCTTCTTCTTGTTTGGATTTTACTTATTTGAGGGAGAGAATCTGAAGCAGGCTCTGCACTGAGCACAGAGCCCGATGTGAGGCTCAACCCATGACAATGAGATCATGATCTGGGTCAAAATCAAGAGCTGGACACTTAAGCCACCCAGGTGCCCCGGTAATTTTTTATATACAGATTCAATCTGCCCCCAAATTTCTCTGAAAAGGTCCCTCGTTTCCTGAAAGAGGAAACTAAATGAGATTTCAAGAGGTTAGATAAACTAACAGAACAACAAAATACCTGGAGAACAGTGAGGAACTGAGTGAGCATTACCTCTGGTAGAAAACTTGGTGGGCCAACGAAGGGCGGCTGACACCTGGCTGACATGACTTGGTAAAGATGAGGCATCACGGTGTTGCCTCGTGATATGTGGGCCTGATTGTACTTTTTCTTGTCTGTGGTTTTAGTTTTATCCCTAAATTCAGAGGTGCACAGCCTACGTTCATGCTATTGTCCATTAGAAACAAAAATTTCCCTTGGGATGCTTGGGTGGCTCAGCTGTTGGAATGTATGACTCTTGATTTCAGCTTAGGTCCTAAGCTCACGGGTCATAGGATTGAGCCTTGTGTCAGGCTCGTGCTCAGCTGGGAGTCTACTTGAGGATTCTCTCTCTCCCTCTCCTTCTGCCCCCCTCCTGTGTGCAGGCACACTCTCTCTCTAAAATAAATGGATAAATCTTAGAAAAAAAAAGAATTCCTTAAATTAGATTCTATCACTCCTCTTTCTACGGTCCTAGAGTATGTCATAATTACTGTCATTAGAAATTAGTTTACTGTATCATAGCCATATGCTTGCATATA
The DNA here is from genome assembly GCA_028646535.1 of Procyon lotor. Lineage (NCBI taxonomy): Eukaryota > Metazoa > Chordata > Mammalia > Carnivora > Procyonidae > Procyon > Procyon lotor. Next base: position 68,766,049 of record CM053605.1, read on the forward strand.
TAATGGGTCTCACTAACTTATTTTTATGAGAAACAGGGTTTTTTCCCCTTTCTTTTAAACTTACGTGAGCCCCTCTCACCCAGCCCGTGTAAAGTTCTATCTCACTCCTCAGTGGAAAATCCTGCTTGTCCATTACTGTGCAGAGGTCACACTGTCTGACATCTCTCAGGAGATGTAAAACAGGTGCTCCAGGCACTGATTAGTCTTGCTCTGTCCATGTCTCAGGCCAACTGACCGCTGCAGGGAGAAGAGCTCTGTTATTCCCATGCTGTGGGGAAGCTGAGTGCCTCACATGACTGCAGCATCGAACCATTTACTCTGGGATCACCCTCTCCTTGAGAAGCTCTACACCTCCTTGCAGCCTCTACCTGCAAGCACACACTTCTTCCCAGCTGGAAGAGACTGTCTTCCTCTTTTCTCTTGTTTTCTCAAAGGAACACCCTCTTTCAATTCCCCCTCTGGGATACATACAACACCCCTTCTATGAGTTTAGACATTTACAAAAGGCAAGGAGAAACACTGACTTCTGCTTCTTCTGTGTTCTGCCCTGGAAAAATCCCTAAAGCAAGGAAGTAATAAGGAATTAGTAAGCTGTATAAAATAGGGGAAACAAACACATGCTGTTTTTAACATAAATCTTACTCTGCATATCTTTTCCCCATTAGCAAGTGAGCATCTTGATGGTACAAGATATGACTTTTCTATTCTGTTGTCTAGCATGGTCTCTGACATAGTAGATCTTTACATGTGCAAGAAAGGAAAGAAGGAAGGAATGGAGGAAGGGAGGGATGAAGCGAGAGAGGGAAGGAGGGTAAAGGAAGGATAGAAGGGGAGAGGAATATAATTATACATATCAATGCAGCAAGCAAACATCGGAAAAAGCATGCCAAGTATGTTGCTACATTACTATTGGTCATATTAAAATGCATCAGCTTCTCAGGACATCAAAAGTTAGAAGATGAGACATGTGTGTAAATATATACAAGTAACTTGAAGACACAGCAGATGTTGGGACGTGCTCTCCAAGACGCCAGATTATCTGCCCTATGCACAGCCTCACGAAGAGACTGCTCTGAGGCACACATTCTCCACTCATTGTGACTGCCAACCTCCAGTCCCAGATGACTGCATTAACGGGGGCATCTGACCCCAAGGGGTTCAGCCAGCAAACTAAGATGTGGCCTTTGTGAAAAGACGAGCAGAGCCAATCAGCTTTTCTTTCAGGAGCGAAACTGCAGCAGCAGGAGCTGAGGATGATAGGTCATTACGCAAGAGTCTGGGCAGTTCTCCTGCATCAGGTAGAAATTGAGGTCAGGGAGCAGAAATTAAGAGGAAGTAGAGGCTCTGCTATAGACAAAAAATTGAGTACATTAAGAATGAGGAAGCGTTTCTACAGAGAATGTAAAGAAAAGCAGACACGACACAAGATGCAGGGATTTTTTTTTTTTTTTTTTGAAAGAAATATGGTGAGAGAGAGAGATGGAAAATGTGGCTCAGGATAATGAAGGAGCTTGGAGAGACAAGGTTGGCTCAGCTTGTGAGTTTTCCAGTTCCAGCGTATGTGTGTCCTTAGTAACAGCTCTCTTTTTTATGAAGGTAACTTGTGTGAGACCTTCTGTTCCTCGTACTGCAGATCCTGACTAAAATACGAGCAATAAAGAGCAAAGGAAACTAGTCAAGAAGCATCCTTTCCCTCCTCAGAAACAATGGCTGCGACCATCCTTACCAGGGTCCTCAGCGCTGGCAATCTTAAAATAGACTTTAAGAAAACACTGAGGTCTGGAAATTCTGATGAGTTTAAGATGGGCAGATCTAAAGTGAAGTCCAGATACCCACTTATTTATTTATTTACTTAATTTTTCAATTTAAATTCAATTAATTAACATATAATGTATTATTGGTTTCAGAGGTAGAGGTCAGTGATTCATCAGTCTTATATAATACCCAGTGCTCATTACATCACCTGCCCTTCTTAATGTCCAGCACCCAGTTACCCCTTTCCCCCATACCCTTCCCCTCCAGCAACCCTCAGTTTGTTTCCAAACTGTTTGTTTCCTTCCTCTTACAGTTTGTCAACCTCTCTGATTTTTGTCTTGTTTTCTTCTCCCTTCATTCCCCATGATTCTCTGTTTTGTTTCTTAAATTCCGCATACAAGTGAGATCATATGATAATTGTCTTTCTCTGATTGACTTATTTCGCTTAGCATAATACCCCCTAGTTCCATCCACATCATTGCAAATGGCAAGATCTCATTTCTTTGATGGTTGAGTAGTATTCCATTATATATATATATATGAACACATCTTTATCCGTTCATCTGTCAACAGGCAAGTGGGCTCTTTCTATGGTTTGGCTATTGTGGACATTGATGCTATAAACTTTGGGGTCCAGGTGCCCCTTTGGATCACTATGTTTGTATCTTTGCTGTAAATATATAGTAGTGCAATTGCTGGGTCATAGGGTAGCTCTATTTTCAACTGTTTTAGAAGATTTTATTTATTTGAGAGAGAGAGAGCATTCACGCATTAAGTGGGAGAAGGGCAGAGAGAGAGGGAAAAAGCAGATTCTCTGCTGAGCAGGGAACCTGATGCAGGACTCATCCCAGGATCCTGGGATCATGACCTGAGCCTAAGGAAGATGCTCTACCACTGAGTCACTCAGGGGTCCCTATTTTCAACCTTTTGAGGAACTTTCATACTGTTTTCCAGAATGGCTGTATCACCTTGCATTCCCACAAACAGCGTAAGAGGGTTCCCCTTTCTCCTTATCCTTACCAACGTCTGTCATTTCCTAACTTGTTAGTTTTAGCCATTCTGACCATTGTGAGGTGTTATCTCATTGTGGTTTTGATTTGTATTTCCCTGATGCTGAGTGATGCTGAGCATTTTTTTTATGTGTCTGTTGACCATTTGTATGTCTTCTTTGGAGAAATGTCTGTTCATGTCTTCTGCCCATTTCTTGATTGGATAATTTGTTCTTGGGGTGTTGAGTTTGATTAAGTTCTTTACAGATTTTGGACACTAGCTCTTTATCAGATACCCACTTTTTTATGACATCGGGGGCGGGGAGGGGAGGCGCCTACACCAAGCCAGAGGCAAGTAGACCACAGTAGTGATCTTTGTGTTAGACCACAGTTGTAATCTAGTGACTACATCTTTGTGTTTGAAGACAGCCTTAAGCATCATTAACCTTTATAAAAGCTCTTTTTTTTTTATTAGTGTGCTTGGAAAACTTGAGTCCCTGACTCTTTCTTCTAAGTTAAAAGATGTATCATAATGTGAATTGTTTTGGTGTTCATTACATGATTGGGTATCAGTAGAGTCCCAATTAATGAACCATTATTTCTATTTCTATTCAGTATCCCCTTCTGTTTTCTTCCTTTCTTTCCTAATTAATTGAGTGTCTACTATACTCCAGTAATCAAACTTGCAGCCTAGTTTTGGGAGAGAATGACACATATGCATACGTAATTACAGGTCAAAGTAATAGATGATCTACATCACAAGAAGGATGGCAACCTAACATTCATTGTGCTCAAGTTGCAAACTGGTATCTGGTGATATATCTCATTTCAAGATTTCTCGGTTTGCTTATATGGTCCTCAATTTTTAATTTTCTCTAAATTTTCCTTAAACTGCTGCTCTCTGACTTCAGAAGCACTGCTCTGGTGATGTATAGAAAATGTTTGCCAGTCTGAGATACTTCTCATATGCTTCTGTCATCAAAATATTTACCTACAGTCATTGTAATTGGACAATAACATGCATTATCATTTGTACCCAGTCCAAAGGAAGGCATAGGCTAAAAATATCATACTTAGACGATAGGATATCCCCGGAAACAAGTCAGAGTCATATTGAATCTTGATTCAATTTGGTAAATATTATCTGACTACTGGGAAATCATGAGACATATTGTAGCAACAGAGCAGCATGTCTCCTACAATAACCTTTTTATTTATTTAATCCAGCTCATTAATAAAGATCTTCCTTTCATTTTCCTGATGTACGAATACTCCAAAAACCACAGGCTCACATTTTGACAGCTAATTTTGCAGGATATAATTTTCCTGCTTAACCCAAGAGGAAAAAGAGATGGATGATTGAGATTAATCATTTGTAAAATTATAATTCTGTCACAGATAATAATTTGCAAGATCTTTCCCTTTTCTGAAATCCCCAGAATGCACCATAAATTGTCACACTTTGTAAGAGAACATGTAACATATTAGGAGACTCCTAATAAAGCAAATCTGCTAGAAAAACAAACCAATTGCCTCATAATTGGCATGTTTCCCACGTGACTATTCTCCTGTGAAGGAACATTGTGCCTTGGGTGAAGAAAGGTTTACAAATTATTATTCAAGAGATGGTTTTCTCTATCTCTTATTACCCTTTGAGCTGTAATATAGTGTGTTTCTTTATTTTGTGTGAGCCTGTGAGATCATACAATTGTGTGCCCAGAAGGTGAATTGATCTCTTGTGGAAAAGTGAGCAAATTCAGAAATTTTTAAGTTATTTTCAATAAAAATACCATCAAAATGGACCTATAAAAATATTGACTTTTTGGGGCACCTGCGTGGCTCAGTGGGTTAAGGCCTCTGCCTTCGGCTCGGGTCATGATCTCAGGGTCCTGGGATCGAGCCCCACATTGGGCTCTCTGCTTGGCAGGGAGCCTGCTTCCCCCTCACTATCTGCCTGCCTCTCTGCCTACTTGTGATCTCTCTCTCTGTCAAATAAATAAATAAAATCTTTAAAAAAAATATTGACCTTTTCAGAATGGCTACCTGTGTGCAGGATGGACAGGGTTTCCTATTTTACCTCTGTGTAAACTTTGCTTTATTTTCTAGATCCATTTTATAGGCACTTGCTACTCTTCCAACAACAAAGGCAAAAAAACTTCAAGGATTTTATGTGAGGTTGACAGATAGTGCTTAGACTGTTTAGGACTCAGTGGAAGGTGGGGCATGGATTTCTGTAGTTCCTTGGCCCACATTTAGCTAGAATGATTAGGGCAGAAGCTAATGAGATCAGGCTCATGAGTTCAATGCTTGTATGGGCCAACTAGCTTTGCTCTGTTCACATCTGCAGACTAAACTCAAATCCCATCAGCCTCAGGAACACATGCTGAGGGTACAGGCTAGAGAGTATTTAAATGGGTCAAGATACTCCCATTCCCAGTTCTTGTTCAAAAGTAGCACCCAAATGCCTGCTCTCCCAAGAGTTGACCACTTCTTGCCAAACTCACAACCCCTACTGTGGTTTGAGCTACTATCTCTTACCAAGACTACTGAGTAGTTCCTGACCCCCTTCCCTGCTATATCCTTTGTCTCTTTCAGATTATTCTCAATAAAGCAACAGAGTTATCTTGTTAAAATGAAAGTCACAGTGTGTCACTCTTCTGCTCAAAACCCTCTGATAACTTCCCATCCAACTCCAAATTAGAGCCAAGAGAACTCCAGACAATTTGCACTTCTCCCCTCCCCATCTTTCCTCAAGCCAGCGGGAACCCTCTCCTCCCACTCCTGCAACACCTGGCCTATACTTCACAATAGGCTTAGTCTTTCACAACACATAGGGCAAAGTTTGTTTACCAGAAGATCTTGCTTTCTGAGACAGCACCTGGAAAAAGGAGGGGTAGAGGGCTGGGCTTCCTTCTTTAAAAATTGGAAGAAGGAAAAAAAGAGAAGAAAACATAAATAGATCCCATTTGTTTTGTTTCTTAGAGGACCATCAAAGCAAAACACAAATTAACACCTCACATACCTTGGTTAATACAAATTGTCCCACTACACATAAAAAGTACTCTCCTGATTGCCACAAAGAAAGAAAACACTTCCCTAACTTTATTATAAGGACCCTGTCCCAGGGAGACACTGGTGTAGAATGTACCCCAATTTAAAGAAGAAAGTTTGCTTTGATCCTCAATGCTCAATGTCTGCTTAGGTTAGAACAAAATTGTATAGAACCAGAATTAGGATCCCCAGAATTTTTGGAAGAGAATCATACAAATCTTTCCTGAGCATGTATTGACAAGCTTAATGAAGGAAGGCACATTACATAATTAGTTTTATTTTATTTTTTTAAGATTTTATTTATTTGAGCGAGACAGAGAGTGTGAGCATGCACACAGAGGTGGGGGTGGAGGGGCACAGGGAGAGGGAGAAGCAGACTCCCCACTAAACGAGGAGTCTGACACGGGCTCAATCCCAGGACCCTGGGATCAGGACCTCAGCTGAAGACCACACTTACCCGACTGAGCCACCCAGGTGCTGCACATAATTAGTTTATTATGTTAATTAATATTAACATAATTAATATTATTATTATATATTATTATATTATTATTTTATTAATAATAAAGTTAATAATAAAGTTAATTAAATATTAACATAATTAATAATAATAAACATTGATAATAATTTAATAATAAATAATAAAATATTTATTTATATATATAAAATAATAAAATATTTTAATATTATTAAAATAATAAAATAATAATAATAAAAATAAAAATAAATAATAAATATTGACATAATTAATATTAATGTTAATTATGTTAGTTAATCCTCTGATTAAAAATTATGATTTTAAAAAATAAAAAATTATGATTTACATGTACAAGCTCATACAATACCTCTTTTGAGCATGTGGTACATACATAAGGCATTCATGCACCTAAAAACAATTTAAGGGGCATCTATTATAAGGTAAGCAGTGCTCTAGGTGCTGGTGTTAGATTAATGAACAAAATAGAGAATAGCACTCTCTTCACGAAGCTTGTATTCTAGTAGTAGAAGACTTCAAAGACATAGTAAATAAGTATTTTATATACTATATCATAGGTTGGCAAATACTATGGATTAAAGGAAAAGTGGACTTCAAGAAAGGAAATCAAGAATGTTGGGGGTAGGGTGACACAAGGGGGCAGGGAATGTGGCTAAATGTCATACATGTTATTATACTATTGCAAGAAGAACATTATTATCCCATTCCACATACTTTGGACGTAAATGACTTCCTGCGGGATAGGTGACACTAAGCTAGCAGAGATAGGTCTGAAGCCTAGCTTAAAAAATCTTATGTTTTTAATCTAAAATTTGCTGCCTCCTTAGATAATGGAATAGCACAGTTTTGATCAGAAAGCCATACATAACACCTTCGAAAACATGTTTAAAAGCCTGGTTCTATTCCAAGCACTCAGGGCCAGAGCTCAGTCCATATGCTTCAATTTTATCTGCGTCTACCCATGATTTTTCTACATGTCTCTACCCGACTGTGCTTGCAGAAGAAGCAAGCAATGACGGAGAGGCAGGTGCTTATATTCTATTGACACTTACAGATGATCAGCTCAATATCTCTGGCCACGTACTTTATTTTTTTAAGACGACATAATAACAAGCAAGTACAATGAACAAATATATGGCGATATTTTATGAAGGTGTGGCATTTCAAGAAAGATCTCTCCAGAATTTTTCATTTACTTTGAACATTTACGTTTCTAGAACGTATAGACTGCCAAGGGTAGAAGCCAAAGGTATTTTAGTTGATTGGGATGAACACAAATTCTAATTCTTTTGTAGTAATTTGATAAAAGGTCCACCTGATGTCTATAATTCTGCTTAGAAGTAGTCAGCTTCTAAAACAAGAATTCTCAGGAAGACTCTGAATTAATGACACATTTCCTTTCAGACTTACATCTAATAATAGAAGACAGAGCTTTAGATAATTCTGTCTCTGAATTGTCTCTAATCAATATATATTTAATAGGCTGAGTATTAGTGATATGTTAATCAAGTCCAAGACACCTGTTTAAATCCCACCGTAATGAGATAATATATGCAAAGACTAGCCCAGGACCAGGAAGTATTGGTCCCCTTCCTTTTCTCCCACCAAGCACACACGGAGGATACAGACAATATTGTGACTGCCCCTAGAAAATGTATATTCAAAAAAAAAAAGAAAGAAAGAAAACGTATATTCAAAAGCTGTTTCAAGTTAAAATAAGGCAGTGAAAATGAAAAAAAAGACAAAATAACAGAGATAAGCACCTACTAGGATGCCTATATGTTTACTTTCTTACTCAAAAGTATAGAGAGTACAAAAATAATCCACCAAAGCAAGTGAATTAATGATGATTTAGTGGTGGTAAGTAAATATGTGTTAAAAGCCTAAGTAACATTTGTTTTCTGACTAAGGCTAATGTCTTAGAAAAGTTTGATTTTTATTTAAGTAAGTAAGAAGTAAGGAAACTTCTTAAATGCCTGGTCTATGGCTCAGAGTCTGGATCTTCTATGATATGCAAAAATGATCTGAGCTTACTTTTCAGATGACTATTTTTCTTTTTCTATAAAAAGATTTATTTATTTTTAGAGTGATCAAGGACATGTGAGCTGGGGGAGGGGCAGAGGGAGACAAGCAGACTCCCAGCTGAGTGTGGAGCCCGATGCGGGGCTTGATCTCATGACACTGAGATCATGACCTGAGCCAAAACCAAGAGTCGGTTGCTTAACCAACTGAGCCACCCAGGCACCCACAGATGACTATTTTTCTATGGACATTTGCTTTTGATTGTTGCTTCGTTCCATCTCCTCTATTAGAACGATATGAAATATGGCTGTATTTTTACTGCCAATGATCTTCCTTAACTTTTGGATTTCTTGGACATCTGCTTGAGACCACTCACCAGTCTCTAGACCACCAGGCAACCTCCACCACAAATACCCACATAGCCCTACTGGGAATTAACTGATACACTGAGATACAAACTCACCCTGACCTGGAGGATCATGAGACAAGGGAATCAGATTGGGGGTCTAATGGTCAAATTAACAACCTCTGCTCTTGCAATCTATTTCTTTGTTGTGGAAGTCTGAATTTCTGGAAGTCTGTTTTTTGACTGGCAAACAAGGCTATGCCTACATAGTCCCAATAACTGGTGAAAAACCAGAAAACTCAATCCACCAGGCGTTTTGCTTACACATTCTCTTAGGGCCAGTTTGGCTAACTGATTTTTCTATATCTATTCTTTTCTTTTGTAATCCTATTATATAAGATAATGTACATTCATTGAGGGAAATACACATACTACATTAAAGTACAGATAGGAATTTTTTTAAAAGTCCAGAATTTCTACACTATTACTTTATACATCTTTGAAAAAATTCCTTATCTATCTGTATGTATGTGTGTGTGTTTAACATATACTCTCTACCTACTATTTTGTAACCTCTTTTCCTTACCCCAAAATAAATCATTATTATTTTCCCGAGTTATTAAATATTTTTTGCATCATGGTTTTTGGTTTTGTTTTGTTTTTAAGATTAATTTATTTATTTTGGACAGAGAAAGAGAGAGTGAGCAAGCAAGTGGGGATGGGCATAGGGAAAGAAAGAGAGAGAAAGAATCTCAAGCAGACTCCCCTCTGAGCACAGAACTTGATTCCACAACCCTGAGATCATGATCGGAGTCTGAAGCAAGAGTTGGACGGTCAACTGACTGAGCCACCCAGGTACCCCTCCACCATGGTTTTAAATTATGAAATAGCACCATAATTTTCTTTAACCAGTTCCCTGTTTTATACAACTAATGAAACAGTGTACCTAATTATAGAGTTTTAAATACACAAAATAGTAATAAAAATCCTGTACATAAGTTCTGTACATATACCACATTATTAGTATGGATTGTAATCTTAATGGATTTTTACTTCAATACTCATGAAATTGACTAGTAATTGCATGAAAGAGCTCAAGTAAATTCCCTAAACAATTACTTACATTCTTTTAGTTCAGTATGACCCCCTCAAAAAGCAGAATAATACTATCTTAAAATTCTGCAGTAAGATGTTTTTACATATTTAAGCTCATTTTGACAGAAGTACTTAAACATCATCCCTATGCACTTGCTAGGGAAAAAGAAAAGAGCTAACTTCCTAGTTCTGGGCTAGTCTTTGCATATGTTATCTCATTGTGGTGGGATTTAAACAGGTGTCTTGGACTTGATTAACATATCACTATGACTCAGTATTAAATGCATGTGGATTTAAGATAATTCAGAGACAGGAGTGTTTGAAGCTCTGTCTTCAGTTGCATGTAAGTCTGAAAGGACATGTGTCATTAATTCAGAGTCTTCCTGAGAATGTCTGTTTTAGTAGCTAACTACTTCCAAAGGAGAAACGGGTATTATCGGGTGGAAATTTTATCATATTGCTACAAAGGATTCAGAATTTGTGTTCACCCCAGTCGGCTATCTCTAGATTCTATGCTAACCGTTGTATTTGCTTCACCCTTTCCTGGCCATATCATCCAAATCAAGAGACTCTTCTCCAAGACACCGCCCTTAACAGGGAGGCATGGCATGGGGTTTTTGCATGTTGTTGTTAAAGACAAAACCAGAGCCAAAAATCAAACAAAGAACAAAAAGCTGGCATTGCTTTAAGGGATACTGGCTGCATATCAAACCACTTTTTCAAACATAGTATAAGACTATGCAGATTTAGCATCAGGCTTAGTAATCACATGAAGGCCATTTTAATTAAACCAACTAATATTCTCTCAGTGTCTATGAGAGCCTATAAAGCTAGGAAGCCTAAATTTATTGTGCTCTCCTAGGAAGGAAGATAGCATACCTCAAGTGTACATTGTCTTTTGGTTTGATATTGATGGTGGCCAGAAGTATCAACATTGGTTCTAAAACCCTGAGTGAATTAGAACATACTTCAGTTTGTGGTGATAGTTAATTTGGAACAAATAAAACAGAACAATTTTATGTGACACTGTTTAAGGAGCTAATTCAAAGAGCGATCATAGATTTGGAAAGTAAACTCAACAACAAGGCAAATGTCTATTAGTAATAAGAATAAAACTCATAAAAAGTGGTCCCTGAGTTGACCTAAATGAACTTATGCCTAGGTAATTAGAGCTTTGCTGTAATGTTGCTGAAGCAAACTACCCAAAATAAAAATGTATTACCCATCGTTAAGAGTACAGCATCCCTCTACTCTGCAATAGAAACGCTTTATATAAGTTACATAAAGGAGAGAGAATGAAATCATGAGATATTCATCAAAATATTTATATATTGCTCTGTCATGAGAGCTGTTACATGCTAGTATTTTGTCATACTTCTGTTAGAAAAGAGAGGACATTATCATTTCAGGGCCCCATTTAAGAAATGAGGTGGGATTGGATGTCATTACTACCGATCATTCATGTATAAAAGAGAGAGGTGAGTTGTCCAGTTCCTAGAGAAATGAGATCAGAAGGTACCTGCCTCATTTCTGTCGGCCTCTTTATGGATTTAACTGTCTTGATATAATCCAAAGAAAGAAGCCTCCTAACAAAAAGATGGCTGAAAATCCAACGTGTGCTATACATGAATAATACCTAATATTATCTAGAGCAGAAACCAAAAGAACTTACAGAAAATCTTTTTTGGCTCATCTTGGAGCTCTTAAGTGTTCCCTCAATGCTTATAAAATGATCAGATTAATTAAGGGCAAAGCCTAGAAAGGAGAAGGGCCTCTCCCCTGATCTTTCACCAAGAATGCTCTTTAAATACTTCCTAACCATCTGGCAAGGTAGCACTATATCCTCATCATTTCACAAACAAAGAAATTGAGACTGTGAAATATCAGAGATCTTTCAATATCACCCTTCAGGGAGGTAGTATATAGGAAGCCTTGTCTGCTGTCTCCGTCCAGTGCTTTTTCAAATGGAAGAGTGAGAATGGCTAGATAATTGGGAAAGATGTGAGAATAAAGAGTATTATGTAGTTGGTTAAATAAAATAGAAGATTTGAAAACTAGAAGGAAAGTGACTTCTATGTTGCTGCTATAAATTCTAGGACCCCCCCCATGCCCAGGCAAAGCAGAGGCATTTGTCTCTTCAAAAATAAATGAGACCTTCTTTGGACTAGAAATGAAGATCCCTGGGTTATTTCCTTACCCTATTATAAATTATGGTAGTGATAGCTCTTGAAAATAGGAGTATGCAATGATAAATTCCAGTTGGAATTGCTGAAATAAATATGTAGTCACTTAGTTTTCTGGATTTGGAGTTGTTTGGGTTCCAAGAGCCAAGTTCTTTTTGACTGCAAACATGTTAGGCTTGGTGAGTCATAAACGTTTTTATCTCTGATGCTAGCACAGGTCTGCACATTTTAGAAACCTTTTTTTTGGAATCAACCCTAGAAATATTTTTGGAGCCAGACAGCATAATTACTCTCATTTTTTAGTCAACTGTGCCTGATTATGGAACAACAACAAAACTGTTGTAGGCATATTGTAAATTCTCTGTCCAGCCCAAAGTGGTTTCAGCTTATTTATACATAGTAAAAACTTAGGGCACTTTCAAAGGACAAATATATGACCTCTTATGCATATTCAAAATAATATCCCAAAGTGGGAAGACAGTTTCTAGAAAGGAGCTCCAACAATTAGAGAACAATGTCAGGGCAATTTGAACAGTAGCCTCCAAGGTGACTTTAAGTGACTATATTCATTTGGGTGTTTGGTTTTTCAGAAGTGCTTATATAATTAGTTTAAGAGTTCTTCTCACAGTGAAACTTTCTTCAAATAAAATAATGGCTTAAAGTGTCATTAATTTCAATAGTAATTTCCCATTTTGATTATGTATTATTAGAGTTTACCGCCATGAATTTTTTCTTTTCAATTGAGATACACTTTCCAGTAAAGGACACAAATCTCATGTGGATAGCCTGAGGCATTTTGACATATGTAGGTATACTTCTGTGCAATCAGCACCAAAATCAAGATATAGAACGTTTCCAGGTTCCCACACGGCTTCCCATGTTTCCTATCAGTCAGTGTCTTCACCCCGGGATGACCACTGAAGTGACTTCTAATCGCAATAGTTTAGAAATTCTGAATTTGATATAAATGTAATCATACAGTTGTGCTCTGACATATCTTTTTCTACTTAACATCACGCCTATGTCACTCATCCCTGTTGTTGTATGTAACAGCATTCTGTTACTTTTACTATTCCATTTTATGGCTACACCGCAGTTTGTTGAATTATTCTACTATTGTGATTTAGTTTAGTTTTTTGAGGGAAGCTTAGAGATTTTAAAACCAAATTACTGCCACGTTATTTTCTTCTTTGCCTTCTCAGACTATTTCTAATCCATTGGATTTATAAAGCCTGCATCTTCTCTCTTGCTATTTTCTCTGGAGATAGAAGGTGATATCTTTGATGGCACTTCACTGTGGATTTCTGTGTCCTGTGTTTGCACCGGGGGTGAATCACTGGCAAGGAAGTGGGCCATGCTCTTCTCTTTCACCAACTGCATGTGTGGATGGGACTCTGAGCAGCAGCAGAGGTAGGAGGAGGGTGGGACTTACCATGTGTGTGAGCAGACATGAGACTCGGGAGGTTTGGTGAAGGCAGGATATCGTTAACAGCATCTCATAAAACTCAGAGAAGTAGAGTGACAAACTCCACTCCAAATCCCACACTTGCCAGTTTCTCAGCCTTCATCTTCTCATCACTACTTAGGATTTCATCATTAACTTGCCTGGATAATTACCCTTTGATGAGGCCAAAGTTCTAATTCTTAGTCAAGAAAACAAAATATCACTGGTGGCTCTTTCCAGCTGTGTGTTTTAGTGATTCCAGATGTGCAAATCAAAGAAATGCTGGCAACAATGCACTGACCAAATAAAAAGGAAATGAAATGTGCAGACTGTTTTCTAAACATTTCAAAGACCCTGGAAATCCAGCCAACACCAAAATCAATATTTGCATTTTAATCTTTGTTAATTTGAACTATTAGGGCCTGTATCAAAGATAAATCCATTTGAAGTTGAATTTCCTTCTTTTCTCCCATTATTATTTTTGTCCTTACTACTGTTTTGTAAAACACTGTGGAGGAAGCAGATATTTGATTTAAATCTTTCATTTTCAAAATAAATATCCTTCTTTTCTGGGAACATAAATCAGGAATCCCGAAATGGGAGTTCTGTTTATAATATGTTACCCTATTATATACGGCTTAAAAATTCTTTAACTTTTGTTTTTAATATAATGAACCTAAACTGAAATCAATTGGTACTAGTTTCATATATGTGTACTGGATTTAACTACCAAGTAATAAAATAAAACTATAATAATTAGCAAAATGTCATAATACAATTAAAAAATCGTTGCCTTGGGGCGCCTGGCTGGCTCAGTCATTGGGTGTCTGCCTTCGGCTCAGGTCATGATCCCAGGGTCCTGGGATCCAGCCCCGCATCGGGCTCCTTGCTCTGCAGGAAGCCTGCTTCTCCCGCTACCACTCCCTCTGCTTGTGTTCCCTCTCTCGCTGTGTTTCTCTCTGTCAAATAAATAAAATCTTAAAAAAAAAAAAAATTGTTGCCTCATTACAAAATAATAGAAATGATAGTAACACCGTATGACGTGATCACAGCAATAGCCCATGTTAGTTTATAATTTGGCTCTCTGATCATTTCATCCAACTAGAACACGAGAATGAGAAATTGAGAGGGGATAAAGAGCCACTGTGTAGGCTAATTAGACATATCAAAAGTCATAACGTTATGTGCTTATTAAAATTATAAACTGTGTTTTCATTTTTATTGGGATACAATTGATATATATCACGGTATACATTTAAGGTGGACAGCATATGGCTTGACTCACATATGTTGTGAAATGATGACCACAATAAGTTTAGTTAGTATCCTCACGCGCTTGTTAAAAATCACTCCAGCCTTCCACCCGGGGCCTATTTACTCTTACTTTCTGTGCAGTTCCAACCAACCGTGCAACTGGCTTTCAAATGCATGGTAGAAGAGAGAAACCAAAGATCAGTGAGAAATTGGAATAGTGCCATAGAAAAGCACATGAACGGTAGTAAGAAATGATAGCTATTACCAAAAAAAATAAGAGTTCTAAGAAGTAAGCAAGCAATAGTAATTACTTTGCTATTATTACTAGAGAAGCATGACTAGCTATAGCCCTTTTGCTTCGGGGAAACTGCTTACCTGCCTCAGCTACATCTTCTTTTACTCTAGTCATGGTTGCAGTGACCCGCCGCAGGCAACCTGAGAGCCCCTTGCTTGGGTTGCATTGTGTGGGTCTCTTTCTTCTCTCGTTTCTATGGTGTTGCCAAAGGAACACCACAAGGAGCCCTTCTAGCTCATAAGCAAACCCAGATTTAACACTCCTGGAGGCCACTTTTGACCTGTGGGGCAGAATCAGTGGATAAATAGCCCCCTCTTCTGTCTCTTGGGTGGATAATACTGAACCTTCACCCTTAGACGGTCCCGCGTCAGGATGAAGCCCAGTTGCCCACTTTGTGAGCAACGTGAGAATGACCCATGGACTGATTCTCCCCACTTCCCAGTTCCATTGTTCCCAGTCCTTGGCCTCTATTTCTTATGATTTTTTCCTAAAATTAGTGACCTGCATGCAAGCACTTGTCTCCGGCTCTGTTTTTCCAAAGAACCTACAGTAAGACAGTTGCTACCTAGAAATAATTCTAAAGAGCAGACTCTCAGAAGGGATTCAGGAATTTGATCATTTGTTTTCCACCTGACAATTGGCTTTGTCACACAGCCCACAAGATACAGCAGATCTACTGATGTCAGAGGTGTCCATGGTGATTGGATGCCATTCCCAACAGAAGAGTCTAGAGCATATCTGGGCCTTATGTAGCAGAAAACTACTTACTTTTGGCAAAAAGCATCTAGCCTACTAGAGACTGGGCTCCTTCTAGGGGACATTAATTGACTAATCTGTGTCTGCAGGATTCCATCAGATCCCCCAAGTCATAAGGTCAGACAGATGCCCTAATAATCAATTATTTGATGGAAGTGGTACATCTGTTAGTTGGGCCCCAAGATCTGAAGGGTCCAACAAATTGATAAACAGGTCATCCTTCCCCCCATGTCACTTCTCTCTGCCTCTCCCTCACCTACACTTTCGGCCCCATAGTGGTTTACAGCACCCAACCAACAGGGGAGAAAAGCCCTTAGGCCTGCGACAGAGATGAGCCAGACTGTTGCATTGGAGCTAGCTAACTATACTGTACAGTCCCGGGCAAGGAATGCCCTGAAATGGTGGTCAATGCCAAATGGTCATTTGGCCAGTCTATGAGCTGAGAAATTCAGTCTCTGAACAACAGCAGTCTTACCAACTCATTCTCTCTACATCCTCCACACAAATTATTTGATACTTACTATGTGGCAGACATTACTCAATTTTATACTGAACTCTGCAAATCAGGTGTTATTCTGATATGAGCATTTTGCTATTAAATAACTGAGATAAATGGGCGCCTGGGCGGCTCAGTGGGTTGAGGCCTCTGCCTTCAACTCAGGTCATGATCTTAGGGTCTTGGAATCAAGACCCACATCGAGCTCTCTGCTCAGCGGGGGGCCTACTTCCTCCTCTCTGCCTGCCTTTCTGCCTGCTTGTGATCTCTCTGTCAAATAAATAAATAAAATCTTAAAAAAATAACTGAGATGGGTTACGTTATTTGCTTCGGGATACAGTTGTTAAGTGGGTTATACACTGTGGACTCCATACTCCATGCTCATTCTACTGTATTGTAGTAACTATAAAGTATAAGTGCATATATTATGGTTTCCAAATGATGATTCTAAGCCAAGAAAAATTATAACTCATTTAGCATATTGCTCAAGAATATTAGGAGATATACAATATACACGAAAACACCAAATGAAAGCTGGTTTTCATCGGGACCAGCAGTTTGCAAATTATGTTCCAGGGAGCCCCAGGATTGCATGAGTGTCCCCGGTATATTATGGGTCAGAGGCACTCTTAACAGGTGGCAATTTGGGCCTTCTTTCCTGCTTTAATAGCATTCTCACTTTCCCATTCTAAATGTAGGGGTTCTACAGAAAATTAACTTTCCAAAAATAATTTACTATTGTAAAAGTAAAATGTATAAACTACAGTTGGAAAGCTTCACATATACCATACGGATAGATTGAAATACTGGAGTCCTCCGTGCTTGGGAGGTAACTCACACATTAGTTTTTTGAAGCACCAGCAATTTCTAGTCCAACAATGAGCTAGTACTGTGTACCCGGCTAACAGCATCTCTGCCATTACATGTTAACATCAGAGTCAGCTCGGCTGTAATATAATAATGTTCTTATCTAGTAATACAAACAAACATCTCTTTGAAATAACTCTAGACCTGTGTCCAGGCTTGGGCCTGGCTTTTTGCGGTTGTGGAAGTGAAATGTTCAGACAAATAATATTTTTAATCAGCAGAGGCCTAGATCCCCATCTGCCCTTCTGCTGTCTGCAATAAGAAGTGGCCAGCAGTTACCCTGTGGCACTGAGCTGTGCCAGAGATGCGGGATTTGACTGGTCTCTGGGCCTAACGTGTGCAGAAAACACTTCAACAAGTGGAAGCAAGAAGGTCTTCGAGGTTTGAGGGTGGTCATTTGGAGGCAGGGCGCTGCAGAACGTGTCCGAGTGTCAAAGTTCGCTCTCAGTAGTAGGAAAAGACGCCTAACAAGTAGACTCCTTTTCCTAAGTCACAGAGCAGCCTAATGAACTCATTCCACTGCCGGGTGCTGAGTTGTTCGAACGTCCTTAGAGTTGTTAGAAGGCAGACTCCAAGGTCACGTTGAGTTGCCTTATCCTTCAGGCCTAACAAAAGCCCACCACTTCACAATAAGAATGAGCGGAGTTTTCAGGTTTTATGCAGGCTAGATTTTTTTCCAAGGTCATCTTTTTATATTTCTTTCCTCTTTTCCTGTTTAGGTTATAGCTTTTCTCCAGACCAAGTGAGCCCCTTTTGGATAATTTGCCTTCTAATGAAATCGATTCAATGATGCTATTTTTTTTTTAACTCCCCAAATTACAATTTTTCAAGATCTGCTGTGAGTACGAAGGAAAAATCCCATCATTAAAAAAAGATTCAAATTAAAAAAAAAAAAATCTGCCTAAAACACAGTATGAGCTGGGATACCTGGGTGGCTTGGTTGGCTAAGTGTCTGCCTTTGGCTTAGGTCATGATCCCAGCGTGCTGGTCCTGGGAGTCCTGGGATCGTGTCCTACATCGGGCTCCCTGCTCAGTGGGGAGTCTGCTGCTCCCTCTGCCCCTCCTCCCTCCCTCTCTCTCTCTCAAAATGGATAAACACAATCTTTAAAAAACCACTCACACACAATATGAGCAGAAACAAAAAGACCCCATCCCTCCTCCTTAAGAGCCTCACCTCCTCCCCCCAACTGCTGGGACAAATGCCACAAAGCTAAGTAGAGTTTCTCCTTTCTACATTCAGTCCCTGTCCCCAAGCTCCAGAGTGTCCTGTGGATTGGGTTCATTGAGGACTGGGCGTGGGAAACCCCCGGAAGTGAGGAGGAATTAATTTGGACAACTAAGATTTACTCTCAGAAGGGAAACAAAAATTAGCTCCAGGAGAAGAAGCCGTTAATGGGCCGCATGGGGGAAGTAGTTGGAGTAACAAGGCGGAGGGGCTTACACCTGAGTGGCAAGTGAGGGTACAGAGAACTGAGGGGTTGGCAGAAAGGAAAACTCAGTACCCAGGAGTCAGTCTGTCTGAACCTCTCTGCGCCAGCCCCATTCCCCTTGCCAGTTGCTTCTCAATCTCTGCATCTTGTGAAGATGGAGATTCTGATTCCAGGAGTCTGGCATGGGGCCTGAGAGTGTGCATTTATAACCCACTCCTAATTTGATGCTGCAGTCACAAGCTCATACAACCCCCGTTCCTATTCTCTTCAGGGTTTTTCCAGAACAACTATCAAATATACAATCATAATAGGCACCAATTTTATAAAAAGATATAATAACACACCGTATCAGTCCGTATTCTCCAGCAAAACAGAGCCAACAGAAACAGAAACAATCTCTAAATGTACCGAGAGCCGAGAGAGACAGAGACAGAGAGAATGATTTTAGGATATTTGCTCACATAACTGTGAGGACCAGGAAGCCTGAAATCTATAAGGGGCAGACTGGACATTAAGAGTTGATGTTGTATTGTTAAAGCAGAATTCCTCCTCCAGAAAACCTGTCTTATTCTTAAGGACTTCAACTGATTATATGAGGCCTACCCACATTATCAAGGGAAATGTGCTTTATTTAAAGACAACTCATTATAAATATTAATCATACCTACAGATACCTTCATAGGAACAGCCAGATCCGTATTTAAACAAACACCTGGATACCATGGTCTAACAAGGTTGATCCATAAAACTAACCATCACACATATTATCTAATTTTCAGCATATTTACTTTTCCCCTCCTAACATGTCTTACCAATAGCTACATTGTATTCTATTACATGTATGTATCATAATCATATAAGTAGTCTTTTATTGTTGGGTGTTCTACTCTTCACTATTACAAATATGCTGCAATGAACATTCTTGAGGAAAAATCTTTAAGTCCAAGTGTGAATATATCTGCAGTATAATTATTTAGACTTGAAAATATTGGGCAAGGGGAATGTAAAGTTTTACTTTTCATAGCAATTGGCAAATTGTTCTAAAAAAAAAGACTTTGCTGATTTATACACTCAGTAGAAATGGGCAAAAATTTCTGTTTCTACACATTCTCAATGACATATTATATTACAAAAATATTTTCAACTTTGCCCTTCTGATACATGAAAAACAATGTCTCTCATTCAAGTTTTATTTTGTGGATAATCACTTTTTTCTTACATTTTAGAGGCTGTTTGCATTTCTTTTTCTTCTGTCTTGAGTCCATTTTTCTGGGGTCTTTAGAATTTTTATCATTGATTTAAATTTGATATATCTTATGAATATTAATCATTTTCATATAAACACAATGCAAATATATCTTCTTCTGTTGTGTTGTTTGCCTTTTAACTTCAATTATGGTGTTTTGAATCATGTAAATATTTTAATTTTATGAAAATCTACTTTTAGATTTAATTTTCTAGCTTTTGGGTTTGTGTCTTTTTCCACAGACTTTTCTCTCCAAGAAAATATAAATTTTCCTATATTTTATTCTACACTTCTATGGTATCTCGTTTTCTATTAAAATCTTTGAACCATCCTGTTTATTTTGGTGTAAAAAGTATAATAGGGATGAACTCCCCATCCTCTCTCTTCCGGCTAGTCAGTTATTCAAAACCCATTTGTTTGATAATCCATTTTTTATCACATGCTACTTATGAAATATCTATTCTGGAAATTCCATTATATAATATTTATTACTTTTTTAAATAATATATCTAATACCCCTAATAGAAGAGCTAGCCTTCCTCATTATATTTACGTCTTGAAACTTTTTACCTAGTCTTGTTTGAATCATCATATCTGTTTTGAGTTAATTAAGGGAGAATGTCCATTTCATGCATTCTCAACGGGATGATATCACCCTTAAAGAGACACAAATTGATTCTTGCAGATGAAAAAACTTAATCTTTTAGGAAAAAACTTAGGTTTTAAAGTACAGATAATATATGCACAGTATGTAAACAGATATTTAGTTTACTGGTGATATTCACATTTAATGGGAGAGGACAATTAAGAAAAAAGAAATGTCTGTAAATGGGGGCTCTAATGAAAGAGCTGAGAAACAATGTTTATCTATGTAAAGTTGGTCAATCTTATCTTATCTAAGAACCAGTCAGTTTTTGATATGCATTTAATGTTTTAGCCTCCAGAGCAGAATATTAAAATTTTCTTCAAATAGATCAGAATGCTTATTTCTAGGCGCTTTCTCTTTTTTCATAAATCTACATTGAGGACAACAAGTTTTATATATTATATATATATTAATCTTTATATACTCAACCTACTGAATTCCTAATTGTAGTAGCGTTACAGTTGTTTCCTCTTGTTTTCTAGTGTTGATATAATCTGTAAATAATGAAAAACATAACTAATACCAATCATGGTAGATCCCCTTAAGGTGAATATGCATTTAATGGGAATTTTTTTCTAGTATTTCACCAGTAAGCCAGTGATAATTCTGTCATAATTAGGGATTCATTATTCTACTTATGTTTAAAAAGCTTTAAAAGAACTTGATCAAATGCTTCTTTGACGGTTATAGAGACGATCAAATGATTACTGTTCTTAAATCTATTAATATGTACCTTGTTAAGTTCCATATATTGGGCCAACTACTATTCTTGTAATATGTGACTTGATTTATTTGACAATACTTAACTTCTGATTTTTGCAAGAATAATATAGGTATGATTTTGAAATTTAATTTTACCATACCATCCTATTTTGTCAGGTTTTTGTAGTAGTAGCTTCATAAAACAGATACACAAACTTTCCTTTTTTCCCCTCAATGCTCACAAACATCTTTAAATCGAATCAGAGTTTCTTAGTTCTCACGGACTTTATAGAAGAGCCAGTGAAAACGTATGGGTCAAGAATTTTTCGTTATGGATGATGATTTTTTGACTACTTTTCCCAGGTAAGTTTTGGTTATTTATTCCTTACAACCCAGGTTTCTAATTTATTTTTACAGTATCGAGTAAAGTATTCTTCTAAAATTCCTTTCAGTTTCCCTGTATCTATGCCTGTTTGATCTACTGTGACATGTGATTTCGTGCATTTGTGTTTTCTGCCCCTGTCCACATAGGCACCATGTTTATTCTCCTCCCCCTCCCACAGCCTCCACCTCTTTCCTTCTCTGCCTCTCACTCTTGCTCTCGCATTATCTCCCTTTCCCTTTTTCGCTCTCAATTAACCCACTCTTGAACCCAGTTACTAGTTTTATTTTTTGTTTGTTTCCTGTTTTATAATTCATTTATTACTACTTCCATATTTACATTCTTTCTCTCTTTCCTTATGTCTATTTTGTTGTTTTCCCCAAACTTTTTTTTTTTAAAGATTTATTTATTTGACAGAGAGAAATCACAAGTAGATAGAGAGGCAGGCAGAGAGAGAGGGGGAAGCAGGCTCCCTGCTGAGCAGAGAGCCCCATGCGGGGCTCGATCCCAGGACCTTGAGATCATGACCTGAGCCAAAGGGAGAGGCTTTAACCCATTGAGCCACCCAGGCGCCCCTTCCCCAAACTTTTTAAATTTGATACTTCATTCATTTTTTGTAGTGGGGAGAACATTTATTTTTGTGGATGAAAGAGAATCTTAAAAATGCGGCATGAAATGGATTTCTGCAGTATTCTTTGAGACTTATAAGTAAGAACTGGAAATGACTCCTTTACTCTTCATGTGATGGACTGCTTTCATTTCAATATTACACAATACCAAAATCAGACCACATGAACCCCATATTTACTAAGGTTTTAAGCATTATTCAAATTGACTTCAAGAAGATTGTACTCTTTCTAATACTTAATGACACATAGTTCAATGACCTCAGGAGTTTCCTGACCCTATAGTCCTTTTTTATAGAGCAGGTCACTTGCTCTTCACCTCCAGGTGACCAAGGAGCTCTAATTTAACACGTCGGGCACACAACAGAAAGTTTTCCTTGTCCTGCTCTGTCCTTGTGACATTGTGGCACATGACCTTGTGACCTAATATGGCATTTCTTGCTAGAGAAGTCCTTACCTGTACCCCCGATCTGCAAATAGCTCACTGTCTTATTACCTGCAACCTGCACTTGAGTACTTCTTTCGATAACACATCTACTATTAATCTCCATTAAAATGATGTTTGGTTTTGATCTCCATGACCTTTTTCAACCTGCCATGCAGTTACAAGACTGCTGCTTCTGACACTGCCCTGAAATGGTGGGCCTTGTTATTCATTGACAGACTTCTATACCTTCATTTTTCTACTCATTCATTCATCAGGCATATATCAGGTGCCTACTTTATTCAAGGAGTGAGCTAAAAGCAGAGAAAAGAAAAAGCAAGATGTGATCCCTTCCTTCCAGTAGCATCCAGTCTAGTGGAAGACGACCCACTGACGTGGGCCTGCAATAATGATTAAATCTTTTTGAGTACTGAGTTCTGACATGATATTCTAAAGCCTCTTTCTGGTTTTGCTGTTTGCTTATCCCAAGATACTTGGAAAATTTCCAAATTTACAAACACTGCTTTTAAAGTTAATTTTTTCTAAGAAAAATGTACGCAACAACAATTAGAGAACAAAACTGTAGTGCCAAACCGGAGACACATGACACCCAAATATGTATCTCAACAGAAATGACAAATGATTGCATGTTATGACCTAGTGGTCATTAGCAAATAGTAGAAACTGTGATTGTCAAGTCCAAGGAAGCCAAGGGGCTTCTGCATATTAGAATCTCATTGTAAAGTGACAAAACAAGGCATGGGATTATTTCTAAAATGACCCGTTGGTTGAGATTTATAAGGGACTTTTGTTGAGAATGAGCATCAGAAAGAATTTATCCTGCTTTTTCCCTTATAACGGTTCCTAACATGCATCCCAGGGGTGGCATTTGAGTGAGACTCTAGTGTATTATTATGAAGCGGAGAGGAAGTAACACACTAACTAGATGCACTTTTTAAAATTTCTAAGAGTAAAACTTTGACACAATGCCAACCATCCAGATGAAAACTGAGGAAAAACAAAAACAACTCTCCAGATGTTTTCCCTAAGTAAATGTATAGGAATTACTGTTCTTATCCTTTCTTTTTCAAAATAACTCATGCAGTATAAGGGAACAAGGACCAGATGAAATATTAGGATCAACAAAGACCATGTTGACCTCTTAAGAGGAAAAAAAAAAGCAGAGGTGATTTTGGATGATCAGGATAGCAAAAGGTAGTCACCAAAACCTCGCCTTGGTGGATCTGGTAGGTTAACTTTTTAGCCCAGATTTCTCACTCCCTTGTGGATTCTTGCTTTTAGCCATTTAAGTCATAAAACCTTGTATTTCCTCTTACTATAAACAGAGCGCACTTCCTGGCCTCTTGACTTTGGGTCACCGGGACATTAGCAGACATGATTTATGCAAAGGTTTGAAATGTGCTTGTGTAGTTGGGCTTACTCACTTCCACTTTTGCCATGAGAGAAATGACCCCAGGTAGCCCACCGGTCCAGCAAAGATGAGAGACTTGCAGAGTACATATATTCCCAACCTAAGCTTCAGAGTTTAGAGCCAAGTCCAGCCTAGATCAGCCAATTCCTGGACAACCTGCAGATGTGAGACAGGATAAATAATTGTATTTTAAGCCACTGAGTTTTGGGGTGTTTTGTTATACAGCATTACTGTGGAAATAGTTGACCTCTGCCATAGCCAACACAGATCGAAGATGGTGGGATGTCTAGAACAGAGTGTTTCCCATTGGCCTCCACCTACTGATAATGATGCTATCAGCTAAACATATCTGAGGCATTCCCCTGGGGCCTTATTAATTATGGCAAGACCCCACAAACATTTCCCCAACCAGAGCCAATGTTGTGGCTGAACAACCCTTGTGGCTCTTATTATGATTGCAAGATGCACCTTGGCAACACCTATCAGCAAACTTAGGAAAAACAAGGTTTATGGGCTCTGAGGGGACACAGCATGCCCAAGAGCCACAGTGAGGTCACAGGTAGTGAGAAAGAGCCAGATCCTGGGGTTCTGACTCTATTGAGATGGACGTGGGGGGCCTAGGGTTTTGTGGGTTCACTCTTTATTGGAGAATTTAAAACATAAGAGCAGGAATGGGCATAGGAGGGGGAAGCATGTTCATGCCCGTGCTCCATTATCTAGGTTACCCAGGACTTCCTCACAGGGGAGCCTATTGGAGGGGGCAGTCTGATTCCTTATCTAGTTGTTTAGCTAGTAGCTATGTCAGACAGTTGGCAATATATTGATTTGAGATGGATATCTTTGAAATGGATGCCTTGGTAATGAAAAACTTAATGTCAGGCACTCACATTATAATAAACAAAGCTCACTGACAAACAATTAAATCACAGAGTCAACATGAGGAATCAAGTCACCACAAAGATGCAGACATGAGCCTATGTATCTCTCTAGCCTCACTGCCTAATATGCTCTATTTCACTTTTTGATTCTGCTAGAATATTCCTCCTCCAGTGCTGTTTTCTTTCTCCCTACCCTCCTGAATATCTTAATGTAGCTATCACCTATTTAGGTAATGGGGCATCTTTGTCCTCTAAGTATGCCTCCAATGGCCTCAAGGAAGACACTTAAAATATACTGGCCTGCAAATCAGTGAAGGTGACTTCCTCAATCAAAACATAATTTGGAAAAAACAAACAAACAAACAAAAACATAATTTGTATCTGTTTTTGTGCCAGTACCAAGCTGTCTTGGTGATAACAGCTTTGTAGTAAAGCTTGAAATTGGGCAACGTGATGCCCCCAGCTTTGTTTTTCTTTTTCAACATTTCCTCAGGAATTCGGGCTCTTTTTTGGTTCCATACAAATTTTGAGATTGTTTGTTCCAGCTCTTTGAAAAATGTTGGTGGAATTTTGATCGGGATGGCATTGAAAGTATAGATTGCTCTGGGCAGTATAGACATTTTAACAATGTTTATTCTTCAGATCCATGAGCATGGAATGCTTTTCCACCTTTTTGTGTCTTCTTCAATTTCTTTCAAGACAGTAAACAACAA
>CM053605.1:68799902-68819949 GCA_028646535.1 Procyon lotor
GGGGGGGGAGGGGGCGGTGTTAATCTCATGACCACGAGATCACAACCTGAGCCAAAACCAAGAAGATTTGGACCCTTATCCAACTGCACCACCCAGGCATCCCTTGCCTTACTTTGGTTTTTTATGTATTTCTCTTCCTCTTTGGACAACTTCTCTTCCCCCACCTCACTTTCTGCCACCCCTCAACCCTCTACTCTGCTGCAAACACACACACAACCACACACACTCGTGTTCACATTGCACTTGGGTGGCTATATTGATACCTACCAATATAGACATGCTCTATTCATCTCTTAAACAGTTGTTAAACTTAAAAAGATAACATAGGAAAAGCAGAGAGTCAATAGAGTTATGTTAATTTTAGAAAAAAGTTCTGAAGATGATATGATAGCTGCATTAAATACTGATTTCAAATTTTTCTGTCTGTTGTGTTTACAGAAAAAAAACAGAACATACACACACACACACACACACACACACACACAAAACCAAGCTATGGTTTCCATTGTGATCCCTGGTGAAACAAAGAGGTCAAGCCAAGACAGAAACCAGGGAAAATCGGGTCAGTATAGGAAATAAATAACAGGTGTAGTGCACGATCCAAAATGTCAATGGCCAGCGCTGTTCTAAGTCTTATGTACTGGAAGATATTTAATCCTCACAGTTGCTTTATGAGATTAAATACTTCCATTATCATCCTCATTTTACAGGTGATAAAATGGAGGCAGGGAAAGACAAGGAAACAGTCAGCTAGGGATTGGCAGAATGAGGATCTGAAGCCAGATAGGTTGGCTCTGGTGTCCAAGCACTAGAGTGCTCACCATGTGCTCCATAGAGCAAACTGTCAATGTCACTACTGGGTCTTCCCTTGAAGTTTCTCTTAAGGGGAATGGAACTCTGGTCCAGGCAAGCAGCCTCCATTAAAAGGCAAGGCAAGGCAAGGACTTGTGTTCCATTCTAGGGCATCTCAGAGAGATTCCTACCAAGGGTTTCTCCTTGCTTGAGTCTGTTTTGTTACTTTATTTTGCTCTACTATTTAAAAGATTACTGGTTGGCTTCATCACGTACTGCGTTGTGAAAACAACTGCATAATTGAGGAAGGATCCGGGATTGTGCGCGGAAAGGACACACATCAAGAAACACTGAATCTCTAAGCAGAGAGGGATTTGCCGTAATTGAGGACTTAACACAAGAGATCTTTAATCATCTACATTTTTACCTAAACGCTCTGATTTATTTTCTTAAAAATCTCCTTGAAGTTCAGTGAGCCAAAGTAATATTTTAGTATTATCACCCCACCTTATGATTTTCATAAAATTTGAAGAAATTTTTGTCACTGTCTTCTTCAAAGTTAGGGGGAATTATTTGTCAAGAGAATTTGTTCTATTTTTGGATATCTCAAAGAATTAGAAAGCTTATCCTGATATTAGAGTTTATTAGCATTAGAGTTTATTCCAATAGCAGTCAATACATTATAAAGACTCTGCAATTGTTAGCTTCATTATTATTAATTATGGGTAGTTTTGATTAGCTGCATCGTGTAGGCATTCCTATGTATTGAAAATTTTTTAATAATTGTGTGCTTCCTGGTGTCTTGGTTGTTGACACACCCTTTTACCAGCCAACTTTTGTACCATAAGGAAATTATCTGAACAACATAGAAAAAGTTGTTTGCTTCTAGGTGACAGCTGTGGCAGTAAAGTACCTTCTAATTACCCAATATCAAAACCTACTCACTCATAAACTATCACTATCACCAGCAGGACAAAATATGTTTCTTGAGCATAATGTTGACAATATGCCAGTCAGTAATGTTCACGTAACATGGCCTTCGTTTGACCAAAGCATCCCCTCCTCAATCTGGAGCAGATGGAGTAGAAATTGCATTCATGATGGTCACTGGGATACTGGACCAGGAACCAGAGCTGCAAAGGGCATATGATCTCCCAGGTCAGCTGAGAAAGAGAAGAGAAGAGGAGAGGAGAGGAGAGGAGAGGAGAGGAGAGGAGGGGAGGGGAGGGGAGGGGAGGGGAGGGGAGGGGGGGGGGGGGGGGGGGAGGGAAGGAAGGGAGGAGAGAAGAGATTGTGCAAAGGAATTTGACATCTTTCACAGAAGAGAAACTTCATAGAGGGAGAGAAAAACAATTGTTCACTGAGATACTAATGCAGTGTCACCGTTTGATGATCCAATGGAAATAACCCAGGAGTCTGAATTATTTATCACCAGCCCCTTTCTGCCCCGCATGCCCCCGTTGGCTTTGTTATGCAATGATAGTTATTATTAGGTTGGTTGCTAGAGCGTCAGGCAAACAAGCTGCTAGTCTCAAATCTAGTCTGGAAAATATTAATTTCAGTTTGGGGAAAGACTTTAAATGGCTGTCAGGAATGCGTTTGAAGCGGAACGAAAGGATGAATTGAATGGAGCTTCAATTTTCACAGTTTCCTATAGGATAAGGAAAACAAAAGAAAACATTGTTTTCTGGACAGCATTATTTCATTGTAATTATAATGAGCAATTCTGACCATTTATTTTTGTCCTGCCAGGGGCCATCTTTTGTCACAGTATATTTTGCATAATAAGTAGGGGGCAAAAACCTAATCTTACATTAATAAAATGTGCAAAAGGATACTTTTTTGAGAGGAAAGGGGCATTCATGTTTAAAGTTTACCATGGGCATTTAAAATTGACATTTAACCTTTACATCTAGGCCCTTTTCCACATGAAAAATCACCAAATGCCTTATATTTTTCCCTTACTGTCCAAATTTAGTTGCAAAGATATCCATGTAATATAGACATGAGGAGGTATTGATCCATTATAACTAGAGGCATTTGGGAAAGCCTACACCACTGCAATCAAGTTGAAATGTTGCTATACCAGAAATGTCTCAATTCAGTTTTCACTATTTGCAGTCTTTCATTAATTAATTTCAGCGTTTATTGTTACTGATAATAACGGCAACAAATGTCATTTATTGGGCATTTATTCTGGATCAGACACCACGCTAAGCTCTTTTCATACCTTTAATATGCACAATAGTCTGCAAGATGGGTATTGCTAACCCCATTTAAGAGTTGAGGAGGGGCACCTGGGTGGCTCCATCAGTTAAGCATCTGACTTGTGCTCAGGTCTTGATCTCAGGGTCCTGGGATCCAGCCTTGTGTTGGGCTCCCTGCTTCTCCCCCTGCCTGTCTGCTGCTCCCTCTGGCCCTTACCACCTACCTCACCCCCCCACCCCCCGGCTCCTGCTCTCTCTTTTTGTCTCTCAAGTAAATAAAATCCTAAAAAAGGTGAGGAAAATGAAGGTCAAAGAGGTTAAATAACTAGCATAAAGCATAGAGCAAGTTACCTTTGGGGCTAGGATCCCCAGCCTTATCTCGTCATTTCTGTAGCCTGCGCCCATGGTACTATGTCCCGCTGTCTCTTGTGTTAAGACAGCCTGTCTGTGACACTCCTGTGCCAACAGAAATGTTCTAAGCCTAAACCTTTCAATGTCATTCATTAGTCACATGTGTCTACTGAGCACTTGAAACATGGATAGTGTGACTATGGAAATGAATTTTTAATTTTTATTTAATTTAAATTTAAATAGCCACATGTGGCTAGTCTCTACTATATTAGATTGTGTTACTCCGAAACAAACTAGAACTGTAAGACACAGGAGACCTAGCCTAGGGTAGTTAGCAAGGATGACACGTCAACTGAACAATTTTTGATTGGAATCATCCTTCTCATTCTTTTCCAAAGAAATTCACTTGTTGGCTGTGGGCATCCTGAGGATCCCTGTTGCCCCTAGAGGGAGGAAGCCTGCAGGAGGGTGCCCAGCGCTCCCCCGCTGCCTCTCCCAAGGCTGCAAGTAGACCTGAGTTCCTGTCCCTTAGTGATCATGCCCGTAGTCTGCATCTATCATCCATTTTCTCCTTCTGTCCACCAAAATATCACACAACAGCAACATGAAAGGTCCTGCTCACCCACGCCTTTCGTTTTCCAAACAGTAAGGGGAGCCCACTCTGAAACTTCCCCTCTAGAAAATTACAGTTTCTTCTCTGAAGCATTATGAGATGTTATGTGCTAACACTGGTTTACACAGAGCTCTCAGCCTTTAGAACTTCACACGAAGAGTTTAGAAAAACAATTTCTCAATGTCTACTCTTGAGCCAAGCATCCACTTCATTCCATCATCACCACAGCACTATGAGGTAAATATTAATTTGCTCCCCAGCTTAGCAGTGGGCAGCTTGTCTGGTTCACCTCGAGGTCCTAACTTCTTCCCACCTCCATATCCTGCCATTAGCTTTCAGACTTGTCATTGCCTCTTACCTCTGCTGCATATTCATTTTGGTTTTGGGACAAATACCTCGCACCTAAAGAGAGCAATCAGACAAATGTCGATACAAGAGAGGCCTGGAAAAGGCCCCTGTAGAATCCTAATCTTCTCTAGATCAATGTTGGCAGAATAAGGGAAGTGTGAAGTTAAAACCAATTGAACTTATTTGGATTAAACATGAAATCTGATTACTGCTAAAGATAAACTGCTGAGACTGCATCTATGACAATAAAATTAGATTAATGGAAAGATGAGATTTGATTAACCACTTAAGATCATCCATCAAGATTTCATTGTGTGAAACTCGATTCTATTAGGTAAGGAAAAAAAATAGCAACCAGTGTAAAGTTATGCTTCTAATACACATCCTTGTAGTATAACATTTGGTGGACACTCTGGGTTGAAACTAAATGTTTCAGCAATGCCTTCTCAAAAGACCTACAATAGCAAAGAAGAAAACAAAGACAACATTGCATTCACCCACTGCAGTTCTCAAATTCATCTCTCTGAAGCTGTTAATCAGGGGCTACTTGTATTTGCATTTGGATGGACTCTAGGATTCCCAAACTCTTTTACAGAGAAAGATATTATCAAGAACTTGCATCTCAATCTTCAGTATTTATATTTCTTTATAAGAAAGTAGCAGATGGAAGCAATTGGTCTCTGAGTTTTGTTAAGTGCTGGTAGATCTAAAGATGGCTTTTCCCACTTAATGGTTTACCTACAGAATGGTATTTAGTGTGAAATGTGTGTGTGTGTGTGTGTGTGTGTGAGAATATACATTTTTTATTCTGGCTTAGCCTAACTCTCACCATCCTACCTCTTGCCAATTGACATATTTGCAATCATAGACAGGACCTATATTTTTAAAAATTAAAAGACAGATAGTAGGAGCTATTCTGCTTTGATCATATTCACTTGGTTTTTCCATGTAACATTCTTAGCATGGATATGAAATTGTATTAACTGTTTTCTAAATCGCTTCAGTTACAATTCCAAACTGTGGGACTGCTCCCCTTGATCGTAATTTCCTGAATGGTGATAGAAGGGCATTTCCAAGCATCCCTGCCATATTTTTTCTTGTGCCCGTGACAGTGATTTCCCTACATACCAACTAATCTCATTTCCCCCAAAGTCTGTATCAAACTACATGCTGCAGCTAGTCATTGCTCTGCACCCTTCTTCCAAATGTAAATGCTCCATCTCTAGAGCACTCAAAGTCTATCTAGGGACCCATTGCAAATGAAGATAAATTGACACTATGCCTGGGGAGCTCCGGTCAGAAATGCAATTTTCAGGAAGATGGTGACTAGCCTCCAAACGTATTCATTGTCAATGAAACATGACAGGTGTCACCAGGAACAGAGATCCCAGGCAAAGGGAAATTAGAGCCTCTCATGTCCCCACTCATCTGTGGTTTCCTAATTGCAGTTGTTGGCATTAATTGATGCCGGTGCCATTTTTGATCACGCGGGGCTGTCTTGAGTGCCTTACATTTCCAAAGGGCTTGACATTCTGAGAACCACCACATGTTTGGATCAAATTTGCTTTCCACATGCCATGTTCAAGAATCTTCTTCTCAAAGGCCATTAGTGAAAATGACCTGGCAAATTCATCACCCCTTGAAATTGCTCATGCTGCTGAGGAAGCCATTCGTGGCCTATCTCTCCTACAGCTGTAAGAGTTGCAGGGAGTGTGACAATTCATCAGTGTGGCTGTGGGGTTGTATAATCAGATGTATATTTCTGATAGTTATCTTCTCTCTCAAATGATACTGTATGTTTTCCTTTACTGTATGTTTCCTTTTCTCTTAAAGATGCTTTAAGAGAAGCATCTTTCGCTGTGCTCCAGAGGATAACTGCATTTAATAAACGTTTTTATTGGTTTGAATGAGACAAAGTAATTCTGAGAAGCAAACAAGATTTCTTCTTTAAGGGCAGAGTAACTTGATGATTTTAGATGCAGCATAAATGTTTGTCATAAGAAAAAGAAAGGAAGCTGCTATAGCTTTCTCTATTGATCACAGATGTAATAAAGCAAGGGAATTTATCTTCAGGAGACATTTTGTTTTTCAGGAAACATGTAAATGAAAATCTCGTGAAATAAGCTGCCCCATTAGCCATGGATGACCTCTTGTTGGGTCTACTGAAGATACACACAATTCACAGGACTGGGGCAGTGATTTGCCTCCTTTGTCTGTGCCAAGAGCTTAAGGATTAATATTGTTTCAATATCGAAAGCTTCTAAA
The DNA here is from genome assembly GCA_028646535.1 of Procyon lotor. Taxonomy (NCBI): domain Eukaryota; kingdom Metazoa; phylum Chordata; class Mammalia; order Carnivora; family Procyonidae; genus Procyon; species Procyon lotor. The sequence continues at coordinate 68,806,479 of CM053605.1, forward strand.
AACCAGGTCTAGGGTTACAATGATATGCTGCCCCAGGTCATTGGCTCTGCGTTTCCAATCTGTTATGTTTGCCCTTTAAGATAATAAAGAATAATAAATCCATTAATAGCAATGAAATCAATTAGCAATGTCTTTTTTACTATTATCAATATATGATTACCAGCATCATTATATAGCGTAATACATATCCTTTATATATTTCATTTAGTTTAATCAGAAGTACTTATTTGCCCTTGTCATATATGTCATACAAATACGTAACATACCTTCTGGCACTTAGATTGAACCTTGTTTGAGATTTAGTTGTATCAATAACCAAGACAACTCCTCTTAATACTTCTTCATATCAGAATAAGTATTTAAGTAAATTGGCTCTTAGAGAATGAAGTATTTCAAGAAACTTTTTGATAAATAGGGCCTGCAAATGCCTTTTGAATGACAACTAGGCGATTTAAGGAAAATGGTCCCATCGTTGGCCGCCCAGATGCATTTATGTTCAAAGTCAGTGACCGTCTCTGTAGAATTTCAGGTTCTTTTTCAGCTCTCTTCTTCTCCCCGCAGGTGGCTGTGCTCAGAGTTGCCTCTACCTTTCCTTCCTCAGGGAGCTGCTGGAGAGTCTCTTCATTAAAAGGTTTCCAGGAGACAGTAGAAAATCTGATCACACAAGTAAAAAATATACTTAAAGAGAATTTTGTAGTCACTCTTGACTGTGGAAATAAGACCCCCTCCCAAATCTTCTTGAAGTTTAGAATAGAGATAATGGAAAACTTAAGATTTTATGTGTCTATAAATTGTTTCCATTTTCCTCTCTGCCCTTAGCCAAGGGCTACTGCCATCAGGCAAAAATAAAGTATAACAATATACTTAAGGTCTATATTCCCTTCAGAATGGGCTAGGAAGACAAAAATCCTTTAGGGAGTAAATGGCGTCCAAGGGACAACCAACCTCATTACTCAACGCTGTGGAGACAAATGAGCTTTCTGATAAGGCAGTGAGTGCACATCTGGGCCCACCAGCTGCACACTCCAAACTCTTTTTGAATATAAGGAGCTCAGGTGCCCCAAATATCCTTATTTATTTATCCTTATGTATGGGACATGTCCTTTTGTAACATTATGTTTTGTCATTTTAAAAATACACACATACAAACATGAATTGTAAAAAGGTGAAGTAAAATATAAGTATATACAGAAGCCCTAATATTTTATGGTACAACTAAATCTGTCACTTTGCACACACTCTGGGGTATGTGTAGCCCACACATTTTAGAACACTGATTCCTAAATCTTTTCATGCAGAATGAATCCAACTTTAACCTTGAATGTTGCATGTTGTACTTTCACCTTTTTAGTCTGAAGACAATGCTTGATGTACAATGATTGCTGGCAGTGGTACACTGCTTTTTTATTTCTTCCAAATGGTTTGGTAGCACAAACCTAACCTCAAATCTTGCACTTTCTCCTTGTGATAGTAAGACTGGATAATGGAACTTGGTAAGGAACACTGCAGTTTTCTCTCATGCACAATGACATAAAGTCAAATGCTTCTGAGGAGAATGCAAGGACTCTGACCATTGCAGTCTGGAAGGAATCTTAGGTGAAATATAATGAGGACTCACATTGTTTTATTTTTCATCCCATAAGACAAATCTTTGATATCTCCATGACAACATAGAAGTAGCAGAGCCTAAAGCAGCCAGTGTAATGTATGAAGGATTTCAGATGAGTAAATGGAGACCTCAGTGGACTTCACTGAGCCTAAATACGGGTGAGCACAAAAACAGTGTGGGACACACTTAAAATTGTGGCTGGCCAAGTTATAGAACAGAAAAAACTAAGTGACTGTCTGTGGGCACTCACGTGGAGGAGACACAGAGGAACTTTCTTGGGTGATGGAAATGTTCAATTTCTTGATTGGGCTGGCCTTTACATGGATCTATACATTTACCAACATTTATTGAACCATACACTTAAAATATGTGCACTTTATTGTATGTAACTTATGCCTCAATAAAAAGCTTAGCCAAAGTGAGTAAGCAAATAAAACAGGCAGGTAAGGATTGAAAAAATATGAGACAAAGGAACTAAGAAGTGAAAGTGGGTCGATCTAGATGATATTTCTAAGACGATGCTTACCAGAGGGGAGGTGAGGAGGTGGATGCAACAGGTGATGGGGATTAAGGAGGGCACTTGTGATGAGTTCTGGGTGATGTATGGAACTGTTGAATGACTATATTGTATGCCCCAAGCGAATCTTACACTGTACATTAACTAACTGGAATTTAAATAAACACTTTAAAAAATAAATAAATAAAGAGACCATGTTAGGACAACAGGAAAACTGACATTTGGAAAGCTTTGTTCTTTTCATTATTTTGTGAAATGTCTGTTTAAGAGACAAAGTAGACCTTAGTGATAACGCACTCAAGTGTACAGGAACCTCTCTATATTTTTTAAGTTTACTTGAAAAATCATCCCTAAATTCTCACAGCTTGGGTGTTATACGGATAATTCTTTAATGATAAAAATAGATGAAGTTGATTATTCCCAGTAATCAACACGCCCATGTATCAGCATGCCAAATCCTGTGCTCAGTGCTTTAAGTACATCATCTCATTTAACCTTCATATTCACGCTATGAGGTAAAGATTGTTGTTTTCTCCCTTTCACTGATGAGGAAACTAAAACTTTCAATGGTAATTTGACGAAGTTCCCAATTAGATGAAAGACCGTGATCTTGAGACATAAAAATTTATGCTCTTCAACACTATACTTTGAGCTTTTGACTAAAGGAGGGTAGAGAAAATTCAGTGCCTGTTTTCATGGAGTTAACAAACATACCTGGAACCAAACAAAATCCATTTCTCCTGTCGATAATTCTAAAATGTCCAACCCATAACCACCTTTGGGCGACCAATCTTCCCTTAATGGACAGGCTAGGGAAACCAGCCTTTGTTCTCTTCAAAATACCATCTAGACAATATGTCAGCTGATATCCTTCAACAGGCTCACCTGCTGAACACTCTACCCACCTAAACCATCCTATTCCCAGCAGGCGAACTGAATATTTACCCAAAGTCCCTTGGGTTTATTAGAGTTACTTTTGTTACCATGAGAGTTACTAAATAGGAAGAAAACTAATAAAGCATGAGTGCGAAAAAAAAAAAAAGTTTTTTTCAGTTGAAAACTGAATTGCTTTGTAGAGTCTCAATCCAAGAAGGAGTGACTAAGATACTGTATTGATATACAACCTATGAATCCATTAAGCAAACACAGAAAACTAATAAGAATTGGTGACTTGATCAGGCATTTTTAACACATGAGGATACTAATATGAAAAGGCACTCAATCTTCTTAATTACTAGGGAAAAATGAATTCAAACCACAATGCCATGTGATTACCTGCACACCTGAATGGCTAAAATAAAAATGACTGACAATTCCTTTTGTTAATGATGGTGGATGAAAAGTAGCTGAAACACACACACCGTGAGAGTATAAATTAACACAACTACTTTGGAAAACTGACAGCATCTTTAATTATGAAAATTATATATCCTGTGATCCAGTGATTCAACTTCTAGGAACCTATCCATGACAAAGCACAGTGTGTTCACCAAAAGACATGTGCTGAAATGTATATAGTGGCACTAGGATAATAGCAAAAAAATGAAAAATGATCCAAACTTCTATTATTAGCAGAATGAAGTTGTGATTTAATTATATAATAGAATGCTTCAAAGAAATAAAAATGAGCAAATTATACTTAAATCTAACAACCTGGATAAATCTCACAAATATAAAATGGAGCAAAAGAAGCAAGATACAGAAAACATGTTCCATATGATTCTACTTGAATGAAGGTCAAGGACAGAAAAACAATTCTCTGTCAGTGATAGTGATAGAAATCAGAATAATGCTTATTTGGGGGGAGAATGGTGGGAAAGTGACTGGAAGGGAGTAATGGGGGTATTTGAGGATATTGGTAATGCTGTATTTCTTGATCTAGGTAGCAGTAAAAAGATGTGTTGGCTTGGGGAAAATTTATCCAAAAAATGCATACTCGCATTTACATTTTCTTCATCCATTCAATTGTAAAAATTCAAAAAGAATTACTTTCCAAAATGGTATGTGGGGAAAAAAAACAATAAAAGACTGGGAAGAAAATATAAACATTTACATGCAACATTCAGGTTGTTGAGCAAGTATTTTATCATTCCACTTTAAGCCACTAAAACTGGGAAGAGTGGATTATGAATAAGATTTGTGTAAAAAAAAGAAGTATTGAAAAGACAAGAAATACCAAGCATAGGCAAGAATGTGGAGAAAATGGAAACTTCCTGCACTGTTGGTGGGTGCAGCTGATGTCAGAAACAGTAGAGAGGTTCATCAAAAAACTAAAAATCGAAATATCATATGATCCCAGAATTCCACTACTGAGTATTTAGCCAAAGAAAATGAAACACTAATTCAAAAAGATACATGCACCCCTATGTTTACTGCAACATTATTTAAAATAGCCAAAATATGGAGGCAACCCAAATGTGCGTTGATAGGTGAATGAATAAAGGAGAGGGGTGTGTGTGTGTGTGTGTGTGTGTGTGTGTGTGTGTACTGAAATATTATTCAGCCACAAAAAAGAATGAAATCTTGACATTTGTGACACATGGATGGACCTAGAGGGTATTACATTGAGTGAAATAAGTCAGAGAAAGGCAAATGCCGTAAGATTTCACTTATATGTGGGATCTAAAAAAAAAGAAGAACAAACAAAAAGATACAACAGACTCATAAATACAGAGAACTGGTAGGTGACAGATGGAAGAGGGGGTGGGAGTTGGGTGAAATAGGTGAAGGGGAATAAGACGTACAAACCTACAGTTATACAATAAGCAAGTTACAGAGACGAAGAGTACAGCATAGAGATTACAGTCAATAATATTGTAATAACACTGTGTGGTGACACATGGTAACTAACTTACGGTGAGCACTGAGTAATGTATAGGATTGTCAACTCACTATGTTGTACACCTGAAACTAATACAATATTGTATGTCAGGTATGCTTCAATTAAAAAAAAATCTGGGGCGCCTGGGGGGCTCAGTGGGTTAAAGCCTCTGCCCTCAGCTCAGGTCATGATCACAGGGTCCTGGGATCGAGCCCCGCATTGGGCTCTCTGCTCAGCGGGGAGCCTGCTTCCCCCCCCCCCCCGCCTGCCTCTCTGCCTACTTGTGATCTCTCTCCTCTCTGTCAAATAAATAAATAAAATCTTAAAAAAAAAAAAAAAAGCTGTCTCAGGCAGAATTACCACAGAAATTATACCATATTGGGACCAGAGGTATCTCGGTAATGACAACCAGGTATGATTTAGCACATAGAGATTGTAATTAATTGTATTTTATTAATATGTGTGTAATTTTATATAATATCATAAAGGGATTTAAGAAAGACATCGAACCAATCCATACCCAAAGAAGATTATGGGCCTACCTCAGATGATTGTCAAGCGCATATGCACATATATATTTTACATTAATATAAAATAATTTCATAATTTCATGCATATATGCTTACACCTATTTATATATATATGCACACCAACCAAATGCTGGACCCAAAAGCAGGGCATAAAAGCTTTTCTTGCATTGGCAAACAGAAATCTATATTTTCGGAGCTTTCAGAAGTCCTGACGTTCTAGTTCCCTTCCCAACTGAACATTAAACACCTCCATTAGATTCCATTGTTTTCTCCTAATGAAGGGGGAGTAGATCTTGGCCTCTCACCTGGAAAATCACCAGGTGTCACCAGCAGCTCAGAGCCTTGGCACCTTCCTTTCCACCTACGTATATTGACACCCCATAACTTTCACGTTTCTTAAAATGAAAAACTGTCCCTTGGAAATTTACTCAGAAAGAGTAAAAAAGAGTAAGTCATGACCCCAGACTTGACTGGTAAGCGCAAACTACAAGAAAATTCTCAACGACATAGTTTGTAGTGAAAAGTGTCAAACAACCAATGTGCAAAAATAAAAAGTTTAATTTTGTGTCACTCAAATTATGTTTTACCTGCAATACAGTTGAGTAAATGTGTCTTTTTAAATTGGAAAAAAATCCATAAATAAAATTGGCTTCCCTTCCTGCCACTCTATCTACCGCTCCAATCCCATATTCCACAGAAAGCTTTCTAAGAATTTCTAGGAATTGGTTCCCTCTCTCTCTCTCTCTCTCATTTCTGCTCCCCTCCCTGCTGCTCTTACTCTTCTTTTCTGCAGCTACCCTCTCCTGAGTCACCCTGCAAACATGTGGACCCCTTTCCTCATTTTCCCCAAAACACTTACAAAAATCTGTTGTTCACCACTCATCTCTTGGTCTCTTAGACATTCCCGACCCAGAGTATTTCTCACTAGCAAGTCATTGGTTCTCCTGAAGTCTGATTCTCCAGCAATGGGATTCCTCCTTCGTCTGCCCAAATTGACCTCTGTCCGTACTTCCGGGATCGCTCCCAAACCCTTCATTGCCCATAAAAAAACAGTTCCACTTTCTCTTTCTCCACCTCTTTCTCCCAACTCATTCTAGCCAGAGTCTCTTATTTAAGTAACTGAATTCACCTTTTAACGTGTTCTTAAGTTGGCCATTTATTTCCTGGAGGGAATTTCTGTGGACAGTTCCTAAAGTTACACTTTTAATCGAATGAAAAATATATGGGCACCATTATTTCTGTAATTGTCCGACAGGCCTGCTTTATTGCGGGTCTTCTTGGGGCCTCGGTCCCAGCCATTTTCAGGATTCATTTCTTCCCTCCAGCCGTTCAGAGGCAGTGGGCTCTCTCTGCCGACCTGCCTCCTCTCCCTCCTCCCTCCTGCCTCCCTCCCCCCACCCTCTCCCTGTCTGGAAAGGCCTGACATTTTGTTCATTAGCCTAGCTGTTTAGTCGCGGGATAAAAAACTGGCCCTGAAAGTAGGATTTGCATATCTCCCAGACAAAGGTTAAAAGTGCTCTCGTCCGTGGGGCACTCTGTCTGTGCTCCAGCCCTTACCACCGTGGCCAGGGCCTTCGTGGGGAAGGCAGGGGAGATAAATGTGCCCCTTTCAAATTCCAGACCCTGATAGGATGGATACCAGTGTCTGATGGCAGTGATGTATCAAAATAATAGATGATCTAAATCCTAGAAATCTAGATATGAAAATGGACTTTGCCAAATGGGAAAGTATATTTAATTCAGCCATTCAGATTCAGATTACTCAAAAGAGCATTTCAGATAATAACAGTCTTAAGCATTATCAGTTCATCTGGAGACAGAGTGATTTGGGGGAAGCGCATTAATGGAACGTCTATGGAAATCCCGTAGGGCCAGCTGGTCCCAGGAGACGTTCAAGCCTTTCAATTATTTCCTCTGGGGCTAAGGCCAGATCACGAGCACGAATCCTCCTTAGAGCAGCGAGAGTTTGCCTCAAGCCGGTAGCTCGCTGCCATTTGGTCCTTCGTGGGGATTCAGAAAGCATCTTCTCCCAGGCCTGCCACCAGTCTCGGTCAGAGTTTGGCAGTCTTGTAATTATGTGCCATTATCTGAACCTCATCTTGTCCCTTCTTCTGAACGGACTTCCGAGCCCCATCCTGAAAGGCACGTGCGATGGCCATGTCTGGTTTGTGCCCTCCCACGTCCTTTAAAATCAAGGTCTAAAGCAGGGAGGGATGGCATCGTTGCTCAGAAAAATACCGTCACGGATAACCAATTACAGTGTTAAAAGCTAAATCTTGTAAGCTTCCCCTCCTGCCCCGCAGGGATACAGAGAAAGAGTCTGGTGTGTGGAAACAAAGCAATCACTTAAAATGTAACAAGGCATATTCTCAAACTAAAACCGTGACTCACCCTGCACATGCAATATTGATATTTCAGATTATATATAATTGAACTGAGGTTGCAGTTTATTTTCCAAATGCAAACATGTGTTTAATTAGAGCAAAATGTGCATCTCTATAACACTGAATTTTAAGTACCAGGTTCTAAAGTTTATTGATTGATGATTATTGTGGGGAAACATGAGCTCTTATGCATAAATCTTTTGACAGGAGCTGTCTGTCAAAAATAATGATCCTTTTAAAACTCATGAATAAATAATGATGCAGGTCCACTTTACATAAAAATACATACTCATTTACACTCTGTCCACTGAAATGAAATATGGTTATTTAAAATAATGACTCTGTGATGGGTGAGTAATGAAACATTATTAATTTAATACACATGGTATTTTATCCTCATTCTCAAATTACATGCATCTATTTTCAATATTAACACATTAGGCTATTTTTTTTTTAAAGAACTCTAACAAAACGTCAGGTACAGAAAATCCTTTCATGGATGAGACTGTGAATTTTAATTCTGCCACACTGGGGTCTCATTTTGGTCACAAGCCGGGAAGTAATAAGCAGGCTGTCACTGCGGTGATGTTTTATTGTCTGCGCTGACTTGGAGCATCCAGGAGGAGCTACCTCCTTGTCCTCCCATAGGAAAAAGCCTGACTAGCTGAGAGGGAGATCCAGAATGCCATTTGCTTTTCTTCATCCTTTCCCATCTGGAATTCAGTTCTGTTAATATGTCTTTTCTCTGGTCTTTTTTTTTTTTTTTTTTTCCTTTATCCCACCCTGATTTTCCATCTGTTTGCAAGAGTTAGAGTTAGGGGACAGCCCTAATATTTGGCACTTCTCTGACTGCTTTCACCAGGAACTCAGGAACAGGGGAATAGGAAATTGGGGGAAATCAGGCTCTGCTTTTCCTTTTACAATATTCAGATTCACTTTTTCTTCCTCACCCTCCGGCTTACCAATTATTCATCCCTGCTGCATTCTTTTTCTCCAGTCATAACTGGAAAGGGGGCCGCGGCAGGATTGGGAATGGCCGTGACCAGCTTTGGAAAGGTGTGAGACAAAGAATTAATTATTGCTTGGTTTCCATTTCTTCCATTTTTCCAAGGCCCTACAAGCTGTCTACCCTTGGATCCCCAGCTGGTTTCTGAAAGCTTAGGTGTTTGCATATGGAGAATGCTCATGATAGTTTCTGTCGCCATTTTACAGATGAGGAAGTTGAACCACAACAAAGTAATGTGCATGGTGCACACATATACAGAGGCATTCCCACTGGCAAGCAAATAAACCCTTTGGGAGGAAACAGTGTCCCCTGTACTACAAATAGGCTCATTCCCACGACTGATACTGGGGACTTCCTAAGCACTGTTCCTTGATTCCACTGTCCCAGTTGGGCCAGCAGGGGTTCTGCTGCCTCAGCCAAATGCCATTTTCCAAATGGGAAATGTCCGTGAGTCAAAAACAAAAACCTTGTTGCTCAGCCTATAAAAGCTTCCCACACTTGAAAGATGAAGTTTCAGCTTTTTTCCCCCTCTTAATTGAAATCAATCTGGATTGAAGCATTTTGTGAAACCCTTGAGGTAATCTTGCAGCCCCTGTCCTGTTGCAGTAGAAAGTCTAGGAATCCTGAGGTCACAATGGGGTCTTCAAAGACAAATAGCCAAGTGAAATTCATTTTAAATCTCTGGCAAAAGGTTAACTATTTCTTAAAATGGATTTGGAAAAGTGTCACTTTAAATGTCTTTCAAATAAACATTTTATCCAAAAGAGTGACCCAAAGTGATTCGTAAAAATATACATTTACAAATTTCATGTTTAGATATGCTCTTTCATTATAATAAAGTGTGAATTTAGACACGGATACCAAGAAAGGGTTAACTCCAGCCAGCAAATAATTTTCTTTTTAATTGTCTTCCCATGAGACCTCAGGGCTGAAAATGGAGATGGTATTTTTTTCTACATGTGTCCTTCTCACTTGCTTATTTATACAACTAGATTGGCTCTTTTCCTTGATGCTATCCAATTGCCAATTGTGTGCTGAAGTTACTCTTTTTACACTTTATACATGTGATAAATTTTTGCTTTCTCATGTTCTAACTTTTTTGGGGGAAAAACACAGATTTTTTTATAGGTCTTACCCAAAGTTATTATTCTAAACTTATGTTACTAGACTTAGAACACAATTTTTCATTACATTTTATTGTGTAGTATAATGCTTGTCAAACTAAGTAAAGCCAGCAAGTAACAAATTTCATAGTTTGTGCTCAGTACAGCGTCAAATGGGACCAGACAGAAAGAAATAGTATTAAAAAGATAATCACAAACTTAAAAAAGAACATTGCAGGATGTTGCACTCATGGATATTTCCCAAACAGGTCATAGAAACACCAGGCAAAACAACACATTATTAATTCAAGCATTTCTCCTTAAGAATTTTAAGAATTTCTAAATATGCATGCCACTTAAGGATTCTTCTCTTTTTCTAAGTAAATCAGCTCTCATTCATACCTTAGAGTGATAACATCTGTCACGGATTTTAGGTTGTCCAAAATAATACATTACAAATATTTGGATTTTTGGGGGAACGGGAGCACTGAAGTAAAACTGAGCTCTCAGGCCACGCCCAAGAGAGCCAATCCCACAGGCAAGTGACTACAAGGATATGATGGCTGACATTACCCTCACCTTCAGTCGAGGCTTACTTCATCTTTGGGGCAAAGACCAAGATCTTAGCATTCCGGAGTCGATTTACCAATTTTTTGTTTGTTTTTCTCATCCATTTTTGCCACCACTTTGGTCAAAACATTCATCCGTAAAAAGATGAGAGTTAACTATCAAGGTCATATGCTTTTAAAGATAACTTATCTTTTGAAAATTGACAAATTAGATAAAGTCAATTTTGTGGAGGCACAGAGGAGATCAAAGCAAAATAATCATTCTTCAAAACCATGATTTATCTACATCTGCACTGGATGTGAAAGTAAACAGACAAAATTTGACATTCTGGCTACTTGTTTCATATATGATAATACATTACTTATTTAGGTGTTTAATTTTGTTGTTTTTGTATCTTTATGTCTTTGATTATTCATACTGTTGAAACATTATTTAATAAGAAAAATATTTTTAAGTCTTTCTAAGACAGGAAAAACTTCCTTTTTTAAAAAAGATTTTATTTATTTGACAAAGAGAGACACAGTGAGAGAGGGAACACAAGCAGGGGGAATGGTAGCGGGAGAAGCAGGCTTCCTGCCGAGCAGGGAGCCCGATGCGGGGCTAGGTGCCAGCTCCATCCCAGGGCTCTGGGATCATGACCCAAGCCAAAGGCAGATGCTTAACGAAGTTGCTTAACAAGCCACCCAGAGGCCAGAGGAAAAACTTCCTAAAAGGGAAAGTGAAAATAGCTTTGGTTCAGAGATCAAAAGCTGTGGCTTCTTATGTTCCTTGCTTTGTCATTATTTGTATGACAAGTCATTGTCCTTTCCTGGGAGCCATTATTTAAATGTTTAGGGGCGCCTGGGTGACTCAGTCAGTTAAACATCTGACTTTGGCTCAGGTCATGATCTCAAGATCAAGCCCCTAGTTGGGGCCCAGTGCTCAGCGGGGAGCCTGCCTCTCCCTCTGCCCCTTCCCCTGCTCCTGTGCCCCCCATAACATTTAACAGAAGAATTTAGATGCAAAATATTACAAGAACATATATACTGTGTGAGTTTCTATATATGAGGCACAAAGACAATGCTGTTAGAGGGACAGCAGCTTTCTCTGGGGAGTGCAGTGATTGAACAGAAGGGGGAGGGGCCCTTTGGCTGCTGGAAATGATCTTCATTCTGTTGGGGTTTTCTGTTTGTTTCTTTTTTTGATTTTTTTTTTTAAATCTGGATGCTGGTTACATGGATGTGTTTTTTAAAATGTAGTCAGCTACATACTTTCTATGTGACACTTTTCTGTATGAATATTCCATTTTGTTAAAAAGAGAAAGGTTGAGTGAATTTTTCTAGTGGTTCTTTTTCCAAACTTCAACTATTCTGTGAAAATTGCCTTCTTATATTGGGACACCCACTGTAAGTCAGTCACTGGTAGGTGACTCGGGAACATCATTGCAGACAGCTCGGAATGCGCTGTGCAGTAATAGCCTTCCATGTGCTTTGTACATTTTTCTGCTTTTTCCCCTAGGCCCACTCTTGCTGCTGTCATTATGTGCGGCTCCCAACAGCCTCTCATCCTTATGTTGTATTTACTCCTAATCTGCTAGAAGCTGGAAAGGAAACAAGGATTCAACGAGCTTGATTATATCTGTACCTGCCAAATTCTGTGCTAAAGATTTGCACGCCCACATTCTGAAAGCCTGCCGTTGCTAGAAATCTGCCTTGTAGAGAAGTGAGGTGGTTCCGCACTTCACCTTGAAACCCCTTAAGGTCGAAAAGCACCTTGGGTTCCACAGTGGACTTATGCATGGACGAGGATTACTTTAGCAGGGTCCTCGGAAAGTGCCGTTGTTGTGGTTGTTTAGGCTTTCTTTCAATACTTCCAAGGATTTTCAAAAACACTCTGTTTCCAACCCAGATATTCTATTGCAGAATATATATTGTTATCAAGATTATTTACTCTTTTTTTTTTTTTTTAAGCTCATGCGAAACTCCCTCTAAGGTGCTGGGGATGTGTTCGCTACAAGGCACCCTTCCCTTCCAGTGCGGGAATGTGGTTGTTCTGTGTCCTCTTGTCTCCAAGCCATGGAGCTCTGGTTTCTTCAGTTGCCCACAGGCCTTGGTGTACACCTCTCTCATCATGTAGGTCACCATCTCTATACTTCCTTCATGGGCTTTTTAAATGTGGCCACTGTGTTTTGAACCCAAAGTTGCAGATATGGTCCCACTAGGGTAGATTCCATCTTCTCCCTCCCTTCGCCTAGATTCCTGTTGCTGAAGCCTAACGACAGGTTTTATGTTGCTGAGTTGTGCTGTTGTCTTACACTGGAGGTATGGCGGGACTTTTTACCTGATTTTCCTTTCCTTTGTGCCTGCTGCCCGCCCGCACTGCCTCTTTCCTTCATCAGAAATTCCTAGGCATTCTGTGGGTTGCCTGTTTGTTTTGTTGATTGTTTCCTTCTCTGCGCAGAAGCTTTTTATCTTGATGAAGTCCCAAAAGTTCAATTTTGCTTTTGCTTCCTTTGCCTTTGGAGACATGTCCTGAAAGAAGTTGGCGTGGTTGATGTCAAAAAGGTTACTGCCTATATTCTCCTCTAGGATTTTGATAGATTCCTGCCTCACATTGAGGTCTTTTGTCCATTTAGAGTTTATCTTCGTGTATGGTGTAAGAGAATGGTCAAGTTTCATTCTTCTACACAGAGTTGTCTAATTTTCCCAGCACCATTTATTGAAGAGACTGTCTTTTTTCCACTGGATATTTTTTCCTGTTTTGTCAAAGATTATTTGACCATAGAGTTGCGGGTCCATATCTGGGTTCTCTATTCTGTTCCACTGGTCTATGTGTCTGTTTTTGTGCCAGTACCATGCTGTCTTGGTGATCACAGCTTTGTAGTAAAGCTTGAAATCTGGCAATGTGATGCCCCCAGCTTGGTTTTTCTTTTTCAGCATTTGCTTAGCAATT
>CM053605.1:68820449-68847476 GCA_028646535.1 Procyon lotor
GTGAATGGGGGGAAACCAGAGGGGGAGATGAACCATGAGAGACTGTGGACTCTGAGCAACAAACTGAGGGTTTAGGAGGGGTGGGGGTGGGGGGCTGGGCGAGCCTGGTGGTGGGTATTGAGGAGGGCACGTATTGCATGGAGCACTGGGTGTGGTGCATGAACAATAAATCTTGTAACACTGAAAAAATAAAATAAACGTTTTTTTGGGGAAAAACAACAACAACAACAACAACAAAAAAGAAATTGCTAGGCAGTTCCCGGAGTTCCGCCCTGGAGATTGAGGAGGAAGCAGGACAGACAGGGCTCCGGCCTTGCCAGAGCTGGATTCAGACAAGCAGAGCAGCAGCTACATCTTTGGGCTGGTTCTCACCTCTGCTGCGCTGGCGTAACTGATGTGCCAACACCCTTGACTTGAGCCAGAATGGATTTAGGACTGTTGGCAGAATTCTTGAAGCAGGGAGCCTGTGCTCACTGTGCAACGCAGTCCTGTCTGCACCTGTCCACCAAGTTCCAGGATCTGTATTTAACAACACTGGAAGAGGTCGAGTCAAGACTTTATGGGTATGGCTGGGGAAGGGTTTAACAAGGATGGTGGGACTTCAGTTGTGTAGTGAGAACATGAACACTTTATTACATAGTCTTATATTCTCCAACCATGATTGAAAAGCTGGTAGAGGCAGCCATTTCTGCTCATTACTCTGACTCCCCTCCTCTTTGTCCCCTGATGACAGCAATGAAGGGTGTGGGCCCCTACCCTTACTGTTCTCTGTGAGCCATTATTTGTGAGACTGCTCAAAGGAACCTTCCTGTAGTATTGACCTTAGCTTTCCCCGGTTGCCTGTTTTGCTAGAGAATAAGAACTGTGAGCTGTTGCTGCTCTTCTCGGGTTTTCAGTCCTGAAGACTCTGTGTGTGTGCTTTGTACGTTCCCTTTGCTGATCCTCTCTGAGGTTTAATCATTCTACAGCTTCCTGCAATACGGCGGGTGTTGTTTTTTTTTTTTAAGATTTTATTTATTTATTTGACAGGGAGGAGAGAGAGATCACAAGTAGGCAGAGAGTCAGGCAGAGAGAGAGGGGGAAGCAGGCTCCCCGCTGAGCAGAGAGCCCGATGCGGGGCTCGATCCCAGGACCCCGAGATCATGACCTGAGCCGAAGGCAGAGGCTTTAACCCATTGAGCCACCCAGGCGCCCCAGTATGGCGGGTGTTTTAATCGCCCTTTGAATTCGAGAGCTACTTCTTCGTGGGCATCCCCAAGCCAGATCAACTCATGGAACCTCAGCCAACATTTCCACAGGAACTGTGTGACACACTTCTTGGCAGCGAGCCCTGGGGCCTTCTCTGTCCCACCCCCAGAGTTTGGTGTGCTCTGCCTACCTTGTCCCGGATACACTTGCTCTTATTGGTTTGGGGCGAGAATTGCAAGTCTGTCAAGACCATTTTGAATCTCGATTCTGTGCTCTCTCTCAGTTTTACACTTCTGAAAATGTCATGATCATGGCTCCTTCATGTCATATAAATCTTGAACCCAAACATTGGCAGTTTCAGATTGAGAACAGAGAACTGAGAACACCACCAGACACCTGTAAGTGGATATCAATCCACTAATTTGTTCTATTTTGTTCTGGTCATTCAGCCAGTCCACAAGTTACTGTTCTGTTGTTTTGAAGATTTTACATTGTGAAATATAAAATACACATTGAAAAGTGCCCCTCCCAAAAACATGCGGGTTAATAAATTATCACAAAGGAAACAACTGTGTAATTTCTGCCCACGACAAGAATAGAAACTCCTCTCCCAGAGACTACCTAATCACATCTTCCTAGTCTCCCAACTCCAGAGATAGGAACTAGTCTGTGTTTTATGGAAGGCACTGCTTTGGTTTATAGTTTTATCATGTAACTACATATCCGTGTGCACAAGAGTTTGGTTTTGCTTATTTTTTTGAAGGTTGTATGAATGGAATCATACACTGTGTCTTCTCTGTCTCGCTTGTATTGTTATACTCCTTGTGGCATCTTTTAATGAACAGAAGTTCTTAATTTTAATATAGTTTATCAATTTTTCTCTTTCCGTAAGTATTCTTTCCCTACCCAGATCATGAAGATAATCTCCTATTTTACATTATAGAAACTTCATCTTGTTTACCTCTTACATGTAGATGTTAAATGAATCTGGAATTAATTTTTTTGTATAGTATGAGGTAAGGGAGGGCAACATCCATTTATCTCTATGGATATCCAGCGTCCCCAGGACTGTTTATTAAGAAACCATTCTTTCTCACTGCTCTGTAGTCACTTTCTCATAAATCAAGAATCCGTATATGGAGAGAGACTGCTTCTAATCTCTTTAATCTTCTACTTGTCTATTCATCTTTGTGGGGAGATCACAGCGTCTTAGTTACTGTAGCTTTATAAGACTTGATACTTAGGAGAACAAAACCTCCTACCTTTATTTTCTTTGCATTGCCATACAAATTTCAGAATCAGCTTTTCAAACACCAGTTTTCAAACACCAAATAACAAACAAGAAAATCATGTTGGAATTTTTTTTTTTTTTTTTTAGTATTTTATTGTATTAACATGGGAGGCAGTCAGCTGTTCGTCAAATTTTTGCTCTTTAAAAAAATCTGTTTTTCGTTTGCTTTTGATACTATTAAGACTTTACCATTGTTTTTGGTTCTCAGCAAAAATTCTCAGCATCAGGTTCTCAGCATCACTTTGCTTTGATCTGTCTAGATGTGGATTTCTTTTATTTGCTTTGAAGTTTCACAGATTTCATAAAGTCCCCCATCAGTTTTAGAAAATTCACAGCCACCATTTCTTCACTTGCTCCTTCTATCTGATTCTTCCTCCTCTCTCCTTATAGGACTTTGATAAACATTTATTATATCTTTTCAATAGGTCTGTATGTCCCATACCCATTATTCTGTCTTCCATCCTTTCACTACTCTGTGCTTCATTCTGGATTTCTTTTTCTCTCTACTTTTCAGTTTTCTATTCTCCAGCTGAGTGTAATATGTTATTAACTCCATTCATTTAGACCTTACTTTTAGTTATTATATTTTTAGTGTTACTATTATAATCTGGCTCTCTTCTCAATTTCCAGATCTTTGTTGATATTTTAATGTCTTTATTTCTTTTAATATAGTAAGA
This sequence comes from Procyon lotor, assembly GCA_028646535.1. Taxonomy (NCBI): domain Eukaryota; kingdom Metazoa; phylum Chordata; class Mammalia; order Carnivora; family Procyonidae; genus Procyon; species Procyon lotor. The sequence goes on from CM053605.1 coordinate 68,823,606, forward strand.
AAAATTGCTTTAAAGTCCATATCTGATGCCTCTATCTGGAGCCCTAATGGGTCTGTAGTTGTGTTTGTTTGTTGTTTCTATCAAGGTCTACACATGTTGGCTTGTTTCCTTCTATGTCTGTTTACTTTGGTTTGTTGCTATTCATTTTATTAGCAAGAAATGTTTGGGCGCCTGAGTGGCTCAGTGGGTTAAAGCCTCTGCCTTCGGCTCAGGTCATGATCTCAGGGTCCGGGGATCGAGCCTCGCATCGGGCTCTCTGCTCAGTAGGGAGCCTGCTTCCCCCCCTCTCTCTTGGCCTGCCTCTCTGCCTACTTGGGATATCTCTCCTTTCTGTGAAATAAATAAATAAAATCTTTAAAAAAAAAACAAAAAACAGAAATGTTTGTAGAAATCATCTGAGACCTGAATGACATTATATTCCATCTTATTAGGTCTCTATCAATTTCAAGGATAGAGGTGATTCAAAATCATGCTGTGACCCCCAGAACAAACTGTCTGCTTGCAATTTACTATTATTTCTAGGGTCTCAATGTTCATGATTCCAACTGTAAGTGAAAGGTTTTCATCAAGACTTCTTAATGTAGGAATATTAATTCCTGTCCAACTAGTTTAGTTGGACAGCTTTATTGAGATATAACTGACATACAAAGTCATGTAAGTTTAAGGTACACAACATGTTGATTTGATACATTTCTATATTGCTAAATGATTAGCACCATAGCATTAACTAATAATAATTTACCTCTATTTGGTCATATCATTACCATTTCTTTTCTTTGGTGACAACATTTAAGATCTACTCACTTAGCAACCTTCCATTATATAATACATTAGTATTAATTGTGATACCATTAGATCTATATTATATCTCCAGAACTTACTCATCTTATAAGTGGAAGTTTGTACCCTGTGACCAACATCTTCTCTTTCCCCTACTCCCAGACTCTGGTGACCAACATGCTAGTTTCTCTTTCTATGAGTTTGGCTTTTTTAGATAACACATATAAGTGATATTATACAGTGTTTTGTCTTTCTTTGACTTACTTCATTTAGCATAAAGCCTTCAAGAGCCTTTCATCTTGTCAAAAATGGATCATCAAGTCATTCATAGGCTCTCATCAACTCCCACTGAAATTGGCAAGTGTACCTAGGAGAAGAATAACTTCAAGATACTGACTTCACTTCCTCTGGGCATCAGTTTTCTGCCAGATTTTATGCCAGGAATTCTTTACTATTTTGTTATACTCCCAATGTCATCTAAGAGATTTAAAAAATATTTAGTTCAGCTTTGCAAGTAATCTTTAGCCAGAAAGTATTGGTTGAATTACCCACTCTATTATTACAGAAGTAGTCTTCCAACTTATGGTTGTTCCTGACCAATACAAGTTCGAATTGCATGGGTCCACTTATGCATAGATTTTTTTCAATAAATAAGGTACAGTACTGTATATATATTTTCTCTTCCTCATTATGATGTTCTTAGTAACATTTTCTTTTCTCTAGTTTGCCTTATTCTAAGAATATAATATATAATACATATAAATGTATAAGATATGTGTTAATCAACTATTTATGTTATCAGTTAGGTTTCTTGTCAATAGAATATTAACAGTTAAGTTTTTGGAGGACTCAAAAGTTAAGGATTTTTGACTTTGTAGGTAGTTGGTGTTACTAACCCCTGCATTGCTCAAGGGTCAATCGTACATGTTTTTCCCTCATCTACTGGTTATAACTAGAAACACTGTCAGCTGCTTTCTGAAATCAAGATACTATGTTAGTGATTTTCTATAATATCTGTACGTAATTAACTTTACCAAAAGAGAAGAAGAACTAAAAGACTTGGCCTTAATCAGTAATTTTATTCAAGTTTCAGTGATTTACACACATACAGTGTGTTTATGTGTGTGTGTGTGTGTGTGTGTGGTCTTGGTGTTCCTTCACAGACTTTCAAGTCTTAATTCACCATATGTTTCACACTTAACTGTTTGAAGTTAATTTTCCCCTCATATAGTGGTTTTCACAATGACCATCAAGCAGGGTTCTTCGTGATTCATTAGCTTTATTTTTTCCTATTGCATTTATAAATTTTAGTGGTCATGTAAATTATAAACTTTTCCTATAAAATCCAACTATATAATATTTTATAGACACATATCTTCGGCAAAGCATTATTACTGAGAAGACAGAATATGGAGATGTGTGTTTCCCATGAGTTGTGGCTTCTCACCGTCATGGAAGATTAAAGGAAAAATAGTACTTGCCACTTTAAACTACACAACATAGATTATCTTGGGGTGGACTCTGATAAAGAAGTTCAAGTGTCGTACATGATGCATGGGATAGGACATTGGAAAATGGGAGGTGGGATGGGCTGGGACCATGGGATTAGTCCACCTTGACAGAGGGGAGTATTTTATCACTGACATTATTTAGAGTTGCTGGAGTATACTACTAATAAAAGGAAGACTGGCTTGTAGTTTGATTTCTTATTGCAATCTCATTTTTAAGCCTGTCACAGATAATACACTCCTTTAATCACCTATACTCAGAAGGGACCCTTCTTCTTGCCCTGAGAAAAATGCTCCAAATCTAGGCTAAATGCTAAAGTTTGGGTAAACAAAAAATCCGAGAACTACGGTTTTAATATTATGGCATAATTTTGATACTATAAAAATAAAGAGTAGAATGCATTAAAACATAACTAATCAACATTATTGATACAGTTTTATGTTTCACTTCAATCTTTACATGAAGATGTATCCTGATCTAACAAATATAGTCAGGGTAAATGAATTAAGTCAGAGGCAATATGAGTTTTTCAGAATAATGTCAAAATGCCACCATGTTCAACACTTAATCTTTGAGCCTCAGTTTTTCCATCTAAAAATTGATACTTATGATTTTTTGACTCCTTCAAAAGAAGGTTATAAAAATAAGAGATATATCAAGCAAAAGCACTTTGAACATTATAAATCTGTGTACAAAATAAGCCAGTATTTTATCATAGTGAACAAAGATTTCAATAGGATATTTTCATTCGTATTAAAGTATTATCGGCAGTTTCTATGAAGTGGTTTAGTTTTATATCATGTCTTCAATTTTCAAAATATCTCTGTTTCTAAAGCCACTCTATTCTTATTCTAAAACAAAGTAAAACAAGCAAACAAAAATCCTGAGAGTCCACATTCAACCCTTTAGAAAATAGGCAATTGTCACATATCATCTGTGTAGTGTTTTATTATATACTGAACCAAGGAAACGCTACACGACAAGAAGGACACTCTCAGTCCTGCTCCATCTCCAGTTTTGTTAAAGGAACTCTGAGTTGAATGATACAGACTTAATTGTGATTATCCCTCCAAAATGACTCTAATTTCTTTGGTATTTTTATGTCATTGAATATTACATTCTTGTCATTTTCATTTAATATTTTTATTTAGAAAATGACTTGATTTTCTCTACAATATTTGTGTATGGGTTTATTCATATGATTTTTTTGTTAATCTATTCATCTGAATACTATTTTTCTCTGTACACTGTATTTAGAGAAAAAGTAATATTTATTAGAAAGATTTGATTAAACAAATAGATATATGTGGTTTAAATTCCATAATCAAGGTAAAAATGGAGAGAAGACAAGTAAAACCTATCAAAATTGTGTCAATCTCTAAGCTTCAAAGCAAGTATGAAGTTGCCACTAAAATATAAAGCCTTTGTTGATTTTATAGAACCTATCACTCATGCGATCAATCAATGGTATGTTGAGATCTTGAGCTAGTTCTTTTGAAGGAGCCATACAGGGAACATTTCTTTTTTTTCTCCCCCTGGTTTTTAAAACAGGGGCCCAGAGTAGTCAGAATACCACTGTTTCTTGCAACTAAAGGTGTACGTGTGCCTATGTGTGTTTATATTTATGTTTATGTTTCACCCAAATTTACTCATTACAACAGTCAAGACTGTCATCTTGGTTCTAGTGTTATTTTTTCAACTTTTTCTTTGCTGGTTTTCCTCCCAACAGCAGAATTTCCTTTTCTTTTTTCTTTTTTTTTTTTGAACAACAACAACAGAAGGATTTCTAGTAATCATATTTTCTACTTAATGTCTAGAATGGCTTCTTATTGTGGAAGAAAATTATCCCAGTATCTACAGTTTGGCTAAGTTTTTACCCAACACATTTAGGGAAACTTGCCCAATACTTGGCAATCATAGAAAACTCTTTCAGATCTCTAAATTCTTGGTTAATATATTAGATAAAAGTGTGAGCACAGCTTTAGTTTAGTAGGGAAACAAAGTTTGTCAAAAATAATTCGAAGGAGCACTCTTGCTGAAATAGCTCATGTTTGATCCCATAGAGAGGCCTTTAATATGAGTAGACGTTACAGAAGTGTAACTTTACCTTCCTGATTAGAAAGGGATTCCCTCAACACGAAGAGGTGTGTATTCAATAGGAAAATGTGGCCTTTGCCACCAAATACGCTATGGAGATCTGGGTTCTGGCTCCCATTCTTTCACTTACATATTCTATGTTTAGGGACATACAATAATAATTCTCTAAGCATTTATTTCTTCATCTGTAAATCAAGAAGTTTAAATAGTTAGACTTTAAGGTAGCTTATCTATCTTTCATTAGAGAGAAAGGCAAGATATTAGGAAAGGTATCAAGGCATTATCAAAATCTTTCTTCTCTTATGGAAAGAACCTAGATGTCCATCAACCGATGAATGGATAAAGAAGATGTGGTATATATATACAATGGGATACTATGCAGCCATCAAGAGAAAAGAAATCTTGCCATTTGCAACTACATGGATGGAACTGGAGGGTATTATGCTAAGCGAAATAGGTCAGAGAAAGACAATTATCACATGATCTCTCCGATATGAAGAATTTGAGAGGCAGGGTGGGGTTTGTGGGGAGGTGGGGGAGAGAAATGAAACACAGGAAGGCATGGGGAAGGAGACAAACCATACAAGACTCCTAAACTCACGAAACAAACTAAGGGTGGCTGGGAGGCAGGGGTGGAGGGGGAGGGATAGGGTAGCTGGATTGTGGACATTGGGGAGGGTATGTGCTGTGGTAAGTGCTGTGAAATGTGTAAGCCTGACGATTCATAGACATGTACTCTGGGGCAAATAATACATTATATATTAATAAAAAAATTTTTTTAAAAATCTTTCTTCTCATTAGTGTTGAGCAGCTGGAGTACTATCTCTTTGTTGGCTGTGTAAACTAGCAATCTAAAAGGCTTTAGATGCCAAAATGGCTGAAAGCCACATATTGTGGAGCCATATATGCCCTTAGTAGAAACATTTGACTTTTTCATTTAAGGTAAATGGATTAAGTTGAAAAGGAATATGCTAAACAAGAATTTTGAATATTAAGCATTGGTATAATGTCAAAATATTTAAGAATTAGAAAGGCATTTCCATTTGCAAATATCTTCTCCCATTTAGGCTGTCTTTTCATTTTGTTGATGGCTTCCTTTGCTGTGCAAAAGGATTTATTTTGGTGTAGTCTAATAGTCTAATTTTGCTTTTGTTTCCCTTGCCTCAGGAGACATGTTTAGAAAAATGTTTTCTGTAACTGATGCCTATGTTTTCTTCTAGGATTCTTATGGTTTCAGGTCTCACACCCAGGCTTTTAATGTATTTGGGGTTTGTTTCTGGGCATGGTGTAAGAGAGTGGTCCAGGTTCATTCTTCTGCATGTGGCTGTCCGATTCTCCCAGCACCACCTGGTGAACAGACTGTTCTTTTCCCATTGGATGTTCTTCCCTGGTTTGTCGAAGATTAATTGACCATTAATTGTGCATTTATTTCTTAATTTTTGGTACTGTTCTATTGATCTATGTGTCTATTTTTCTGCCGGCACCATACTGTTTTGATTACTACAGCTCTGTAATATATCTTGAAATCTGGGATTGTGGTATGTCCAGTTTTGTTCTTTTTTTAAGATTGCTCTGGCTATTTGGGATCTTTTGAGGTTTCACTCAAGTTTTAGGATTATTTGGTCTAGTTCTATGAATAATGTTGTTGGTATCTTGATAGGGATTGCATTAAATCTGTAGATTGCTCTGAGCAGTATGGACATTTTAAAAATCTTTGTTCTTCCAATCCAAGAGCATGGAATATCTTTGAATTTGTTCGTGTCATCTTCAATTTCTTTCATCAGTGCTTTATAGTTTTCAATGTATAAGTCTTTCACCTCCTTGGTTAAGTTTATACCTTAGGTATTTTATTATTTTCAGCACAATTGTAAATGGGATTATTTTCTTAAATCTTAAATTATTTTCTGAAATTGTTTTCTTTCTGTTGCATATCTGTACACTAATAATGAAGCAGCAGAAAGAGAAAATTTAAAAAATTATATTTGGTATATATTTCTAAAACTCATTTACTCCTTTCTGTTATCCTTGTGTCCATCATCTATCACTTAGATTGCTCTAATTGTTTCCTCACTAAGTGATGTGCCACTGTTCGGTTCTCTCTACTCCAGTCGCTGTGACATTTTGAAATAACAAACATAATATTATTTTTTCCCGTGAAACTTTTCAGTGCCTTCCCATTGCTCTTAGAATAAGGTCCAAATTCACTAACAAGTTGAATAAGTCCCTGAATGATCTGCTTTAGATCCTACTCTCTGATCTAGCCTCATTGCCCACCATTTCCCCTCCACTGTCCTTATGCTCATCACACTATCTTTCATTTCTTGGGATATTCTTGCTTCTTTTAGGTTCAGTACCTTTCACATAATCGTTTATATTCCTAGAATTACTACTGCATTTCCCGGCCTCTCACGTTTGACTATTAGACTCTTCATGTCTCAAATCAGCAAGACTTTTCTGGTGAAGTTTTCCTTGATTCCCCACTTGCTAAGCCTAGGGAAGGTGTCTGGCTATATAGTTGCACAGATCTTTATACCTTTCCTAGAAGAGTCCTGACTATCTTTCCTTTTTTCCTAATGGCGCATATTCTCCAGGATGGACACAGTGCAGATCTGGTTTATCCTCATATTTCACACCCAGGTGGATGCCTGAGGTATTATAAGTGCTCAATAACTATTTAAGTTTTGTTTTGTTTTCATTTGTCCCATTTTACCATTTGTTTCATTTAAAATAAATCATGCTGGGGCGCGTGGGTGGCTCAGTGGGTTAAAGCCTCTGCCTTCGGCTCAGGTCAGGATCTCAGGGTCCTGGGATCGAGTCCCGCATCGGGCTCTCTGCTCAGCGGGGAGCCTGCTACCCCTTCTCTCTGTCTGCCTCTCTGCCTATTTGTGATCTCTCTCTCTGTCAAATAAATGAATAAATAAAATCTTTAAAAAAATTAAAAAATAAATTAAACAACGCTATGGCATAAATCACGATGGAAGCTATACTGCTCACCAGGGGTCCTTGATCCTAAATTGTAAGATCAGTTTGTTGGAGTCATGAAAACAATCCTTTGAAGATTGGAGCATACGAAGAGGTAACAGTTAATAGACAGGGGTCATTTCAGCCTGGGCAAGGCCTAAATTGGGGTCATATCTAGCATGGCAAACTGTGGTTTTATATAATGATGTTGATGATGATGATAATAACGGTCCACAGTAAAATAAATGCCATCATAGCACCAACCCCCAGACACAAGTTGTTATTTTAAATCTGGCAATCAGCAACACTCAGGGTATATGATTTTCAGAATGTAGTATTTATAACATAAGACTCATTATCCTAATCAAATCATGAACATTCACAGGCATTTTAAAAATCAAGTTTGTGAATCCTTTTAAGCACATTCAACTCCTGGGTCCCCTCTCTGCTGCTTGTTTCTAGTGCTAAGAAGAGTAGAAATCAAAGGAAATAAAATTTATACCTTCTAATCTTGCATAAGGCAATGCTATCACCTTAAAAAATGATCAGGGTGGGTGTGGGCAAGGATAACATAATCAATAAATGAGTCTGATAGACTCTCTGTGGATTTCAATTATGCTTTTTAAGGATAATTATGCTTCATAAGGATAACTACTCATAAATTTGTTGCTGTGTACAGGCAGCCCTGATTCACAAACTATATACATTATATATGTATATATTATATATATATATGTCATTTGAGGGTTTTTCTTATGAAATCCAGTGTCTTCTGAAAAATAAAACATGAATTATCACTATCCATCACATTCTTCTTCAGAACGGAGATTTGTAAATATCTTAGAGCCTGTTTTCCCTGAGGATTACACTATCATGAGCACCCTATGAAACACAGTCTTGATATGTGAAAGAAAATACATGGGCAAGTCCTATGTATTTGAAAATAAGGCAAGTCCATCGCTGAACTGAGTATAATCTGGTTCCTTAAGGATGCTCGCACAGGGAGTAGTCAAAATATAATATTGTATAATTACAATATTAGCCAATTTGCTCATTAAAAATAAAGCTCTTCTGATTTAATGTTGCATAGAAATCTTGATGAGATTCATCTAAGCCACATCAGCTTGAAATCAGAACCAAGTCCTTGCTTTATATCTTTTGTCTAAGTCATAATACATAAATGTTTCAACAAAAGTCATGGAATAGACAAACCCTAGCAGTATGAGCAGAAGTGTTTCCATGTATATTTTTCCTGGGAAATTAGTGTTAAAATATTTACACACAACTCTCAGAGAAGCCATTTGGTATTTATGTCACCCCTCCTCCATAGCACCCTTATTCCGACTCCATAACAACATGAATCAAAAATTAAAAAAAAGACAGCCCTAGAAATCCAAGCTTTGTAAATTGGCTTCTAAGCTTTCATTTCTGCAACTCAGAATCGAGTATAGGTGAGGCTTTGGGTTTTAAACTTCCAAAAGAAATTTAACTAATTGCTATTTATTTTAAAGCACCAATGAAATGTTTACTTAAGGATGTGTATCCTTATTGAATAACAACTTTTGATCTTGACTCTCATTTGGGGCATGTCAAAAGGCTCTTTCCATCCCTGCTCATGGGCCGATCACTGTAAGTCACAGAGGTTGCAGTGGTCTTGGGCTTTTGTTTCTCTGTGTGATTGTTTCTGAGTGCACTAGGGACCTGCCCCAGGGCTTACACATCTTTGGGTGTTATAACTGGGGAAGGGGAGGTCCTAGCTATGGGTGCAGTCATTATGGTTCTATCTTGGAACAATTTTTGTCTCTTATCCTAAATCATCACCATGCAGAGTTCTAAGAATATTTGTCATCTTTTACAAGACCCCTGATTACAACCATAATTGAGTCAAGGTACAAAATTGAAAGTTAATTTCTTAGAGGTAACATTAAATAATGCAGTTCAATTCTCTTCCAGTATAATGCTACTATCATCTAACCTCAGTTCATCATGATAACAAAAATATGCATCATAATACGTGTTCCGGATAGAAAAGTCATCTTTCATAGTCCAAATGTGGGACCATGCCTTTGTATTCTTTTTTTTTTTTAAAGAATAAAACCTTTTTAAGGTTTTATTTATTTATTTGACAGAGAGGAGAGAGATCACAAGTAGGCAGAGAGGCAGGCAGAAAGAGAGGGAAGCAGACTCCCCGCTGAGCAGAGAGCCTGATGTGGGGCTCGATTCCAGGACCCTGAGATCATGACCTGAGCTCAAGGCAGAGGCTTTAACCCACTGAGCCACCCAGGCACCCCTATGCCTTTGTATTCTTATGTTAGAATTCTTATTCTATCAGCTCCTCTCAGAATTATTAGGATGCTAAGAAGATTCTAGAAAATCTGATATTTTGAAGCAATATTTTAGTTCAAATGTGGCATAAAATATTCATCTTAGCTATTTGTAGCCATTAATCTGACTGATTAAGGCATTTCAGGTCACTTAAGTATTTATTTTTAAAATGTTCCTTGTAACTGGGAATGGCGTGAGCTTCCTGGAGATGGGCTAGGTAGCTTGGGAGTTAGGAGGAAGACTTTCTATAGAACTCTTGTACTTCTGATATTTGAACAATGTGAATATTACCTAGTTAAAATAAATAGTAATTAGTTTTAAAAAATGCAACACAAACTTTTTTAATACAAATCACACATGTGTGTTTTGATGGCTCATAACCACTTTCTGAGGGGAGGAGGTCATTGCCAATTGAAAGTTGTTAAGAATTCAGACCCATTTACCCTCTCTTATGGGCCTATAAATAATGACTATTTGAGTATTTCATGTGGCATCAAAAGTAAAGATGTTTGCCTCAGATTAAAGTGTGTGGTTTGATTAGGACGTGAAAATTACTTCATAATGTGAACCCAGAATCGCAGGAAGTTGTGGGGATTACTAAGCATAACCCATGAGAAAGAGATAAAAGGATTGAGGAATTCTTCCGAGACTACATTCCAGAGAATTTCTAGTGCACTCCTTCAGCCTGCAGGCCTCCCACACGTGGTCTGAATTATCACTGCAGGGCCTGGAAGCCATAAAGAACAGTAACACGTACAAGAAATGGTTTTAAAGAGATAAGAGAAAGTGGCTTAACAAAAAAAACCAAGACCCTATATACCATTATCACTTAAGGAAAGAAAGGAAAACAAAAACTAGAATCTATGAAAGAGGCTTACCAAACGTTAATTGAAAATTCATTCACATCTTTGGTGAACACCACTAGAGAAAATGTCTGTGAACTCCTACACCCCTCATTAGGTAATTACAATATGCAAGCTTGTATGGAGAACATACATGAACTTTTGTCTCTGGATTGTTAGTTTTTAAAGAGGAGGTACAATGACTTTTGTTTGATAGGCCCACGGTTACAGAGTTAAGAGCATGTACCTGGATCAAATCCTGGCTCCACTGCTTATTAGGTATATGACCTTGGACAAGGTAGCTAACCTCTTGGATCATCAGCTTCCTCCCCTGTAAAATGGGATTATAATAGTATGTACCCAGAGAGTAGTTTTGAGGATTAAATTAATTAATATTTGTAAAGCACAAGGAACAGTGACCGGCACATTCTAAGTGTTACCTCAGTATTTGCTAAATACATTTGAGTAAAACAATAGAAGTTTGCTTACATACACTCTACTCAATTAATTAAGGTCCTATTGCCTCTGAAAGCATTAGGTGAAGGCTCAAGACTCTGAATGTCCATGATTATTAGCCACTCGCTTGTCTATCTTTGCTTCTACCTATGGAGTTGTTTGCTGATCAAGACTTGGTTGTACTTACTCCCAAATCCATTTATGACAAAAATCTTTGCTTTTTTAATTAAATAATTGAATCTTATGAGTACACCTATGAAATAAACATTCAAAAAGAGAAGGCTGTTTTTTTTTTTTTTTTTTTACGTGAGAATAGGTTAATGGCTTTGGAGAAATTTGATAAATAGAGGCCATTTAAAAAATCCTTTCGAATTCAGTGTTTATGAAGCAATGGAACAGAATTAGAAAAATCATAAAAATCTGGAAAGAGTTTATGCTGAAAATTGTTTTTCAAATGTTCTTAAATTCTGGGTCTACTTAATAGAAACTGAAACCGGAAGTTGTAGGCAATGTACTGTGAGTGTGATGTGTGTAAGAAAGACAGCATAAGATTCCAAGTGAATGGTCTAGATGCAATAGCAAAGCTTCTCTATAGCAAAAGTTTGGTGAATTCTTGTGGATTTACATTAAAGCCAAGAGAAAATATATTTATTTATTATGGATCATTTTCTGGTGATTTCCCAAATACATGAAAATCTCAATGCCAGGTTAAAAGAATTTCAACCACAATGAAAACTGTTGGGTTTTAGGGGCACCTGGGTGGCATAGGTGACAGACTCTTGGTTTGGGCTCAGGTCATGATCTCAAAGTTGTGAGATCAAGCCTTATTGCAGGCTCTGTGCTCAGGGTGGACTCTACTTGAGATACTCTCCCTTTCCTCTGCTCCTCCCCTGTCCCCACCCTACACACACTCTGTCTAAAATAAATAAATAAATCTCTAAAAATCAAAATGACAGTTGGGTTTTAGATCAACAGCGGTAAGTATTAAAGACCAAAAAAAAAAAAAAAAAAATGGCATTACTTGGGCCGGGCCAAGTCACCAAACCAGGGCTTAATATCTCCCCCAGAACCTTAGGTTTCAACCTCCCCCAGAACCTTAAGTCTTATCCTGTCAATCAGGAATTTTCTGATAAGCACCAATGAAGTAATCTGTCACATGCGTCTTTTCCATTTCCCAAAGGACCAGCTGGCAATCTGTAATAAAAAGACCCCCTGTCCTCCTGCCTAGCGGAAAGTTCTCTTGCCTAGAGCAATACTTTCTTTTCTTTTGCCTATAACTTTCTTGTCCCACTCTCCTTCCTATAAACACCTAACATTTTGTACAACTCCTGGGAGCACCTTTTTAGATGGAATACTGCCTGATTCATAAGTCATTTAATAAAGACAACCAGATTAAAAAAAAAAAAAAAGAGCTATTGGGTGTTAGAATACTTGGCCTAGGTTTGAATCCAGACTCTACCACTTACTAGCAGTGGGACTTGGGGAAAGGAATTTGCTTAGCTTCTTTAGGAGTTAGTTTCCCGATCTCCAACATTGAAGCATCAAAGTGCCCGTGAGGTTTTTGGGAACATTCAGTGCACTACTATATGGAAAGAAAGTACTCCACACCATGCACAGCACATGGCAAACATTACCCACTATTACTACATTTCCCTGCATTCCATTCTTACCTCAATGCCTTACACATAACTGTTACAGAATAAATGTTTATTATTTTTTAGGTAATGATGAGGATTAAATCATTCAACAAATTATTAAACATACTATTTGTCAAACACTAAAATGTGGTTCTGAGAACACAGGTACAAATTGAGATGTAGTTCTCTGCCCCCTTTAAAAGCTTTCTATCAGCCAGAAGTTAGATTACACATTGCAATGAACCTAACCACGATTGGTCTGGTTTTACAGACGAACACGAAATAAAAAACATTTTTGATATTGATGATGGTGAGTAAGAATCAACTATTATTTGGGGGAAATATTCATTCAACAATCACTTATTTATCAGGCTATACCCTAGAGCGGGAAAATACAGTCATGTTGAGTGATAAAAACCCTTAAAGTAATAACTTTATAGAAATGAAATATGTTATGGGGGAACACAAAGAAGGGAAAGAGTAACAGCAAATCCATGCAAAGATGCATCATGTTTCTAAATGCTTCTACCAACTTTAGTTATACATAAATCTGAAGTGTCTGCTCAGAAAATCAGACATGATGTCAAGTAGGATAAGCTCTTACAAGTTGATGAAAGTATATGTTCTAGATATAAGCATGAATTTTGAGTAAGACTAAGATTAGAATCCTAACCTTGCTGCTTATTAGTTGTTCGACACTGGGAACATTACTAAACCTATTTAAGTCTTACTTTCTTCATCTGCAAAACAGAGTGAAGACTAACTACCCTCAAGGGTGGTTGTGAGGATTCAATGAGAAAACACACCTAAGTTGTCCAGAGCAGTTCCTGGCACAGTAACATTTCAGGAGGCAGCTGGTATTATGACATGTGAGAAGAACACTACCCTCAGGCTGCACAGCCTGATGCCAAGTGTCCCCCAGACCACAGGCAGCATGAATGCTTCTTTAGAACCCTTGACATAGATTTACATGGAGTTTGTGGCTTGGCTTGGTGCTATGCTCTTATGTTGACCCAATGAGTCAATCTCTTACAGAGCTCCAGTTCTAATATCTCTGTTCTACTTTTTATGTGAAGTACGTCTGTACAGTCAAGTACATCAATCCTGTATTTCTAAAGAAAGCCTGTTAATGCTTTTGTGTATTTGTTTGTTGGATTTGTTCTATTTGGGAGACGCAATGGGATTCCTGATACTCAACTGTAAGTTTCTTTAGATTTCCTGTGTATCACTCCACAAAACATGCACAATTTTACAGAGACCTTTTCATAACATAGTCATCTCCTCTGAACCCTTCCTAAAGAATTATCCACAATGTTTGATAGATATTAATAATTTTTGAGCTTAAATTCTTTCTCTGTGGATTAGTAATATATTCCAACACTAACTCTAGATATCTTATTCTACCAATTGAGTAGATGTCCAGTATATGTTTGTTGATTGATTGATTTTGCTGAGTGATTGAACTCTAAGCTCTTAAACAGTGTCCTTATGTGCAGCTGTGTAAACTCTATGGAATGAAACTCAAGCTTGTCACATTCCAAGAGTAATAAGAAATGAGTTTGCCAAGTACCTCCTCTCTGACGTGTCGTCCATCAAACAGCCTTAACATCTTGCTGACATAAAAGCAACTTCAGGAGAACAGGAATACTGTGACAAAAAACAAAATCACCTGCTCAAAGGATTAAAATAATAATAGTAAAAGTACCAAAATGTTCACGTCAATGAATGAGAGAGAGGAGACACTTGTAAGTTTGAGAGTTAAACGTGATTTCATAAAGTTCTCATGGTTTCAGCTTCACCAGTGTAAAATTTCAAATCAACATGCTAGGAGGCTGATACACTTAAATTAGATCCCTAGATATGTTCCTGAGTTTAACAAGCAACCTTCTACCCTCAAACAGACACGCTGGGGGAAAGAGGAATTGCTTCTCAGCAGACAGCGCCCGGCTTTAATTGCCTTTGCTCCAGTCTACGGCAACAGACAGAAACAGAGAAAAAGGGAAAACTGTATCTCCTCATATTAATCTCTGTTCATACTTGTTCCAAAAAGGAATTTTGAAAAGCTTAGCTTACATGTTAGGATTCTCAGAAAATCAGTTGGTTTTCCTTTCTGATTTGGAGATGATTAATCAGATACATTGATTGAACGACTTTCTCTACTCCTTCCTATCCTAAGCATGTTCCAATTTAGGTCCAAATTCATTCCTTACACTTATGTGTGACAGAAAAAAGCAGAAATGGCATTATATATACTCTCTTACCTAAGTCAAAAAAAAAAAAAAAAAAACAAGATGAAATAACAGAAGAAGGAACGCACCTAAACTCATTGCAGGGTTCCTATTTCCCACAAAGGTATTTCCATCGGAGTACCCAAAGGACTCTTCTCTGTCCAATTTTTTTAGCTTTTGACTGCTTCCTTTAATTAGTGTCCAGCTAAATCCTTCAAACTGCTCTGCCTCTTATCTATAGGGAAAAATTAACTTGCAAAGGAAAAGAAAGGGGGATAAGATTGAAAAGAAGAAAGCTATGCCCCAAATGCCACATTTTCATAGAAGCTGACTGGAGTTTAGAAAAAGACCTGCTAACATCAATGAAGAGAGAAATCCCATTCCCTATGATTGTCAAGGACTTTTGGCCTTGCTTTATGGAAATCACACCCTGAATAATTTCGTTTTGCTTGGAATATACCTTTGACTTTAGAAAGCACTCCTCATCTGGGGTGCCCTGGTGGTTCAGTTGGTTAAGCATTTGACCCTTGATTTCTGCTCAGGTGATGGTCTCAAGGTCATGAGATGGAGTCCTGCATCAGGCTCCATGCTATGTGGGGAGTCTGCTTAATATTCATTCTCTCCCCCTCTGCCCCGCCCCCACCGTGTGTGTGCTCACTTCCTCTAAAATAAATAAATCTTTTTTTTTTCTTTTAAAGAAAGTACTCCTCATCCTATGCGCTGGAGCTCAAATCAGCACAAAGGAGGATAGTGACATTCTGGACTGTAATTCACAATCTGGAGCTTATACTCTCCCCTTCATCTTACCAGCATTTAATTCACAGTGAACTCCACGCCCATGACCTTTAGGGAGGCACAGAAGGTTCTTTTCCAGTTCATCCATTCCTACCTCCTGTCCTACAGTTCTTAAGGAAACAGAGCTGAGCACCAGGCATTTTACCTGAGTAATTCAAAGACAAGTGGGAAAATACTCCAGCTCTAAAGCTGAAGTTTAAAGACTTATATTTCTCTTCCGTGGGTGGCGACTGAAGTAAGTACACAACTGGAATGAAGACTATTCTTCCTTCAAACACACACAAGTGTCCAAATGGAGTGGAACACCCATCCCTCTGAATTTCTGGCTTCCTCACGTGCTCTCCTTCCTATTTCTTATGGCTTCCTTCCATTCCCCTCCTTCCGTGCAGGACTTACACAGACTCTTATTTGAGTTAGCTTGGTGAACAAGGCATTCTACCACCATCTGGCTGACAGCTCCCACATGCTGTAGCTAAAGAGACTACTGTCACGAGGATAGAGTTGAGATGTGCTCAAGCGTCATTGTGTTTTGCATGGCAATTCCCTATGTGCCTTTACTATTTCAAGGATAATTAATCAATTGTTACAAGATAACGTAAACAATAGAAAAAGTACAGTTCTGGTTTCAGATATATGGTCTTATTATACCCTTATATAAACTCACATCCTTTACAACATGTGTCTCAATTTGGGTTCCGGAAATTGTTTGCCACACTCAGAGCTTCCATGTCTTCTAAAAGGAACACCCAGATACATTGTATACAAATGTTAATCCTCATAAACGAAGCCAGTGTTTTCACATGGGCAACCTGACCCAGTCAGGAACCTGAATGATGTGATTAGTATCCAGTCCTCACTTTGCATCTCAAGTTTCAAAGACTTCTCGTCCAAGCAATTAAAAAACCCTCACAAACAGTAACAGTAAATAAGGCGGTGTTTTTGAAATACGCTTGAGGCTCTGCTACAGCAAGTGACGTGACATTGACTTGGTGTTTCACCCCCCTGCGCCTCGGGCAATCTGCAAAATGAAGATGTTGGGATGTGGGATTGCTCAGGAGCAGTCCAACTCTACCATGTCCTTCTCGCGTGGCTGTCTGCCATTTACAGTTGTCTGTCCCCATTACCTTTTTGCAAGGATCTGATGCTTTTCAAGGAGTCAGTTCATAGAGGTCTCACTTAGCATAACAGCGAAAGAGTTCTGTAAAACAGACCTATTAGCTAAGCACATTATGTTTTCAAATGAGAGTTTTGCCTGGCAAATTAAAGATTCCATTAATAAACAAAAACAGGGACACCTGGGTGGCTCAGTGGGTTAAAGCCTCTGCCTTCGGCTCAGGTCATGGTCTCAGGGTCCTGGGATCGAGCCCCGCATCGGGCTCTCTGCTCAGCAGGGAGCCTGCTTCCCCCCCTCTCTCTCTGCCTGCCTCTCCCCCTACTTGTGAACTCTCTGTCAAATAAATAAGTAAAAATCTTTAAAAAATAAAAAACAAAACCAAACTATTACACCAACATTAGAGAAAACTTAATGGACTTAAGTTTATGTGTATAGATCCAGACATAGAGTAAACTTCAATTTAAAAGGATGGATAAACACCTGGCAAACGCACTATGACTTTACATGGCCCTACATTGCCTCCTTGTCTTCTGATTGTGCTTTGCTAATACTCCCAAAGTCACAAAACTTACTTTTAGAGTTCTTCCCATTTCGAGTGCTGATACTCTTAGGAATTGGTAAAGGGTAACTGAAACTTCAAAAGGAAAGTCACACTGAACTTACTCTCTTGCTAAATTATTTTGTCAAAATGAAAACCATCAAACCACATCCAGGACACTTTTGGTACCTATGACTGAATGCGGGCTTTGGGCAACAGGGAACGACTCCTCTTAAGTGGTGAGTGGTTGTTGCTCGTATACATCTAATACAAACACATCATCAGTGCTTTATTTCTGGTGTCAGAAGAAAGATTTTTCCTTTTCATTCTAAGTAAAACAATGCAACATATGGCACCATTTAGAAACTTAAAAAGAGAGGTAGCTGGTGGAGTATTATCCAGGGGTATGTACTGAAAAGTGAAAGATGCTGATGCTCCACAGTCAGCCCCAAGGGCACTGACTCCTGGGCATAGTATTCTTCTCGGAGTACAGCAGTAGATGTTCACTGTGCATTTCTAATTACTTAACTAGGGCTCTCTTTGTCCTATGAGGGGAAGATTTTCAAGGAGCAGAGAACCAGCAAAGGCAACCAGGTGTGCATGAAAAAATCATTACAGCCAATTTCTCTTAGAACCAGGTTACATGGCTGTGTAGAGAGGGAAACAAAAGCACATATAGCTCTACAAATGTTTAAAATGTGTCACTCTTCTACACATTTGTAAGAGCTCTTTACTTAAGAATAATTTTGCAGGCACATCGCAGGCCAAAGGGAAGGTGGCAGTGTATAAAATATGTCACATGAAATGCTGAGAATGAGACGATATGGTTGGTAGTTTCCTGGAATGGTTTTTCCTAAACCTTCTCAATGAATGAAAAAACCGTTCCTAAGAGGATCCTCTTTCTCCTTTGTTGGTGAGAGGATATTCAGTTAGGAAGTGTCACATTAACTCAACATGATCAAGGTCTCCGATTTGTCTTTATTATCTGAAACCTACAAGCAGGTGAAATCTTGCTTCCTAAGTTGAGTTGCATGTGGTGGTGCTATTGTGTAATGATACGTAAAGTAAAGTAAATAAGTAAATAAAGTAAATAAGTAATCATGTTAGTTACCATGCTAGCACCAGGAAGCAGGCAATGATTCTTGTTCAAAAGCATGGGTTGTACTTATTTCTTTTCTGAAATCTCATGGGAAATTCATAAAATATATAATGGAACTTGGGGCACCTGGGTGGCACAGTCCATTGAGCATCCCACTCTTGGTTTTGACTCAGGTCATGATCTCAGGGTCATGAGACTGAGCCGCACTTTGGGCTCTACACTCAGCAGAGAGTCTGCTTGTGATTCACTCCCTCTCTCCCCATCCTCAAATAAATAAAAAATTTAAAATATATAAATCTATCTATCTATCTATCTATCTATCTATCTATCTATCTATCTATCTAGAATATATATAGGAACTGGAAATGAGAAAGGGATTTATGATGGTTAATTTTATGTGTCAACTTTGCTGGGCTACGAGGTGCCAGGTATTTGTTAAATATTATTCTGGGTGTGTCACTGAGGGTGTTTTGGGATGGCATTAACATTTAAATTGGTAGACTGAGTAAAGAAGATTGCCCTCTGTAACGGTTATGGTCCTCATCCAATCTGTTGAAAACCTGAATAGAACAAAGGACTGAATAAATGAGAATTCATTCTCTCTGTTTGTCTACAAACCAAGACTTTGGTCATCTCTCTTTGAACTTGCACTGGAACTTAAATCATTGGCTCTCCTGGTTCTCAGGCCTTTGGACTTGAACTGAAATTTCTATCATTGGTCCAGTCTCTAGCTTCCCAACTACAGATCTTGGGACTTCTCAGCCTTTGTAGTCACATGAGCCAATTCTTTTTTTTTTTTTTTTTTTAAGATTTTATTTATTTATTTGACAGAGAGAGAGAGAGAGATCACAAGTAGGCAGAGACAGGTGGGGGCGGGGGGAAGCAGGCTCCCTGCTGAGCAGAGAGCCTGATGTGGGGCTTGATCCCAGGACCCTGAGACCATGACCTGAGCCGAAGGCAGAGGCTTTAACCCACTGGGCCACCCAGACTCCCCTCATAAGCCAATTTTGGAAGGAAGGAAGGAAGGAAGGAAGGAAGGAAGGAAGGAAGGAAGGAAGGAAGGGCAGGCAAAGGGAAGGAAATAAGAAAGGGAGACTAAGGAAGAAAGAAAGGAAGGAAGACTAAGGAAGGAAGGCAGAGAGCAGAGAGATAAGGATATAAATATATAGACGTAGACAACGATACAGATATAGATATCCTATTGGTTTTCTTTCTTTGTAGAATCTAGACTAATACAAGACCATCAGTGGATTAGAAATTGTGGTAAGGTCCTAGAAAGAAAGGATGGAAGATGGGATGACATTGATGAATAGACCCCAACAGAGAAGACTGTATTCTGAAGATGCACAGACATCAGTGACACTGGGCGAGGCAACTACCTTCCCTTGGTGGTGCCCAGCAGGTCCAGCTGATGCCCAAGCCAGAAAGCAGGACAGGATTGTAATCAGTGCAGCTGTTAATGGACTGTCTATGGAATACTTAGGCAAATTGTTCTTACCCTATATGAAAAAAAACCCAAAAAGTTGTGCAAGAAAGTATGACCCAAATATGAAATTAGATAATATTTGGCATGACTTTATACCAATTGGTGTATAGAGCAAGAAACTCTTATTTGACTTTGAAACATGTAACATTGTTAATTGATCAAAGAGCATAGCATGGAACTACATATTTTTCTTCATGAGCATAATCAACTATTGGTTCTTACAATACATATTATTGAAATACTACTTATTGGTTTTCAATCAGTTTAAAGTGAAAAGTTTCATTATAGTTACAAAGAAGGATGTATGAAATAAATTTTGGCAATGAAAAATCAAAGGTGGGGCACCTGGGTGGCTCATTTGGTTAAGCATCTGCTTTCGGCACAAGTCATGATCCCAGTGTCCTTATAGGAAAAGCCCAAGTAGGGCTTTCTGCTAAGAAGGGAGCCTGCTTCTCCTTCTCCCTCTGCCTGCCTCTCTGCTCATTTGTGCTCTCTTTCTCTGTCAAATAAAACAATAAAATCTTTAAAAAAAGAAAAATCTAAGGTAAAACCAACCAAGATTGGGAGGGAAAGATGGAGGAAAAGAAGTAGGAGACACTCAGGCATTTATTTCCTCATCTAAAACAGTGTGAAGTCAATAGTTCTGCCTCAAGTTGATGGGCCAAGAAACACATTTATGTGTATTGTTTAACAGTTGAAAGTTAAAGCCTAGAAGAACAGGGTAAAAAAATAACAACAGATGGAGAATAAAAGAAGAGATGGAAATTGGACTACATTTTCCATCCTTCATTATTCGAGAGTAAATAGCTAAGGCCTAAGATTGACAAATTAACAAACTGAGTTTCACATATGTAATTCAGTGTTGTGAATATAACCATAGAAATCAAGATTAGAAAGAGTAAAAAATTGTTGCCTCTTGTAAGGTTATCATTGGTGGAAGGAAGAGATATTAATTTTTCATTTTAAGACTTTTCTCCTAATATTTTTTTCTTTTGCATGTATTGCAATTTTATAATAAAAAATATAGGGGAAATTTTCCTGTCCATGATGGAGGTATAGGGAGAGGCATGCATAGAAACAACCCCCTTTTGCCTCAGCTGAGTGTCTTGTTTTATGATTTTATGAATGTAAAGCAGCTAGAGATGTAAAGTGGAAAGAAAGAGATAGATGCTACTGTTTGATAAAATGAAACCAACAGCACGTATGTGACAAGGGGCACCGTACCTAAGAGAACACTTGAGAGTAAAACCTTGCTTAGAGTCAGCAGCAAAGCATCAAAGAATTTTCAGGCTGGGTTAATCCTTTCTCCTTTTCTTCCCAATGTTTAATTATAACATTTAAACTCGAAGAATTACTGGCAAGACAAACATAAAAATTTCTCAACAGGAAGCACTCCTCAGTTCCTTGTAGAAAAAACTCATCATCATCAGAAAAGTATATAAAGAAAACCTGACAAGTTTATATGGTCAACAAGTCACTTAGATTTTTTGTTTTTGTTTTTGTTTTTTTACATTAGGGAACAAATCAAGTTGGAAGCACTCTTCTCATTTTTGGTGAAACATGTACAACATGGGGGCAAGTTCCTTTACGGTTTGTCAAAGGTCTTTGAAGTTGAAGTCCCAGCTTCTCCTGCATTATGAGAAATCAGCTTTCATTGCAGAATGAAGTTTCTGGCACTCAGACCATGCCTCTGTCCCTCTCTAGCACCATACAATAGTAGCTCACATTTCATTCATATTCACTTCCTAACTAATCCATAAGAAGAAGTATGAATAATCCCACTTGGTTCAAATTGCCATGAGGCCCAAACATCAGGATCAAAATGTTTGGGCTGAAATGACAAGGTAATATATCTTTTTTGATCATCTTCCCATTTCTATTGTCTTCATTTCCTTTAGTTAAATCTTAGCTTTGCAATTTTTTTTGATGGTTTATAGCTTACCTAGATTGTTCGTATCCCTTATTTGCAAAAATATTACAGCCTCTTCTTTAAAATAAAAGCCCATTACTTCCAAACAATCTCACCAAGTTACTAGTCCCTGTATGTATAATGACCTAAGTATTCAGCTTTCCAACTA
The DNA here is from genome assembly GCA_028646535.1 of Procyon lotor. Taxonomy (NCBI): domain Eukaryota; kingdom Metazoa; phylum Chordata; class Mammalia; order Carnivora; family Procyonidae; genus Procyon; species Procyon lotor. The sequence continues at coordinate 68,845,551 of CM053605.1, forward strand.
AGCTCAGAGCCCAGAGTTCCCATTTCAAGTGGGTCCTACGTGTCTGAGGTTCTCACACAAGTTTCCAACCCCATTCAAGAAAACAACCTGGTCAGAGAATCCTTGGAAATTCATATATCCCTTGGATACATAAAGTTTCTCTATTTAAAAATGAAACACACCAGAATACAGCCTCTGCTAACCCATAAGCAAAATAATTTAAGTGCCTGTGTGTGGAGAATGTCCAACTTCTGAACGACCTGTTGTTCTCACATGGTCAAGATTAATGTCATTCCATTCTGACTGGCGCTTCCTGTCCCTATGGTGGAAGTGGGTTCGGAAACATGTTGCATGAAGAAATTTCCCAGTGTATCACAGTTACCAAGCCAGCTGTGCAGAGTCATTTTTACATGGATACAGTTGAAATGTTACCAATTTCTCACAGGCTTAATTACTGTACCTATTTTGTGAGCTCTGGGATCTGGGCCAGATTACAGAAAATATGAGAAGTTTGCTGGACAGTGGATAAGGATGCTCCTGTGTATCATAAAGAACTCTGGTCCGGGACTTAGCAGTTCCAACTCCATGTCAGCACAAACACAGACCCTTGGCCTTTGCTGTTTATTAGAACATAGCAATAGCAATTAACCACAATGTTTAGAGAATTAGGGGTTTGGGTTTCCATTTAATTTAATTTTCTGGTTGACTTGGGATTAAACAAACAAAAAAACCTTTTTTTTTTTTAATTCAAACATTTGGAAAGGGTACAGAAAGAAACTAGCATTTATTGACTACTGTGGCAAATATTATGTTAGAGTTTAAAAGTATGTTATTTATCTTCACTATAAAGTATACAAAATATGTATTATTTTTAAAAATTTTATAGATGAGGAAACAGATTCAGAAAGGTTAATTAGGTCCCTCAAATCACAAAGCTAGTGTTCAGAAAATTAAAACTGAAGTCAGTTTGGGCTCCTGGGTGCCTCAGGTGGTTAAGCATCTGCCTTTGACTCAGGTCATGATCCCAGGGTTCTGGGATTGAGCTCCGCATTGGGCTCCCTGCTCAGCAGGGGAGTCTGTTTCTTCCTCTCCTTCTCCCTCTTCATGCGCTCTCTCTCACTTTCTCTCAAATTAATAAATAAAATCTTTTAAAAAATAAATAAAGTAGCACATTTGATAAATTGCTTTCCAGATTACTTTCTCTAGAAAGACTTGATTCTTAGATCAAAGACTGTCAGTCTTGACATTTTTGTCTAAATTTCAGGGTCCTGGTTTCAAAATAACATTTTTTGTTGTTTAAATGTTATATAAAATAACGTTTTTTAAATAACCTGCCCCCAATTTGACTACACGGAGCCACTGGCAGAACAGGGGCTGTGCTGCTATCTCCATCCCTGCTTGAGGAGCAGGGTCCAACACACGGAAACACGGACTCAGCTTCCGTACTTAGGCGTCATTCTGGAAGAGGCTTTACCAAGTCCTCCCCCACCCCCCCGGCCCCCCACCAAACACACATAGTTTGGGGTGGAGAATAAAGAACTAGTCATAATTCATTTAAAAAAAAAAGTCTCACGTCAGTCAGGCTCTCTGCTCCACAGGGCGTTCTGCTTCTCCTGCACCTTCTCCCACTCGTTCTCTCCCAATCTCTCCCTCTCGCTCTCTCTTTAAATAAAAACAAAAACAAACAGACCTAAGTCAGTCCGTTTCCAAAAGACCATGTCTGCCGTATATTTTTAACAACATGAAATTTGATCTCCTTTTATGTGTAGATTTAAAATAATTAGCACATTTCAGTTATTATTAAGTCAATATTTTGGGGCATCACTTAAATGCTAGTCTCTGGGCTCACTAATAACAATAGAAGGGTAAATTCTATGTAATAATGTCTTTAGGAAACTTGCAGCAAAATAGGGGTTACTTAGTAGTAAATATTTAGAATACAGGGGC
>CM053605.1:68857204-68884201 GCA_028646535.1 Procyon lotor
ACACACACACACACACACACACACACACACACACACACACACACACACAGATTCCAAGAAAGGAAAGAGAAAGAGAGGAGTGGAGCTTTTACAAAGTGGAATAACTCGCCCATGATTAAAAGAAATAAGAACTGGAAAGTCAGATCTGTTAGGGCCCGTCATCAAAACTCTGTCATTCAGTAATGACACAAGACTTGGCACACTGTTTGCTGAAAGAATTAATTAGTGGATTATGACCAAATGACTTTGTTCCCTTTGCCTCACATGGTATTAAAGTAGCAGTTAATTCTAGAAACCAGCAAACTTTTACAAAAAGAACACCTGGAGTTTCTCTCTTCCAGTCAGGTGGTGTGAAACACAGTGGCTGCCATATTTACTGACCATCTATTCTGTGCCCAAATCATACTAAAAGCTCTGATCAGGAAGAGATCACAAGGCATTTCCCAGACCCAGAAAAGCAATACATAAACTGAGTTTTGTTTGTTTGTTTGTTTTTCTTTAAACCACATTCACTAGAAGGGCCAAATGAAGATTCAAGGGTGTAAAATAAACAAGTAATCAGCAAAATGAGAATTTAGAGACCCTCATGTGCCATGGACAGCAAGTGCACTGAGGAGCCAGGAAGGTGAGACCCCTGTGGGTGACATGTATGGGACAGGACTTACAAAGGAAGAACTGGAATCAGTACTTAGAGGGAGGATGAGAGGTGGCAAGTATGTAGAAGTTTGGAAAGATATTTCAGCTAGTGATAACGTGACCAAGAGTGAGGAAGCAGAGATGCACGTCTGTTCAAAGGACCCTGAGTAAGACTTCTTTGGCCGGAGTGGATAGTTGAGGCCACTCTTGAGCAGCAATTGCATAACTCAAAGCCAAGGGAGGATGACAGGCCTTGGAATGTGTGGCATTTACATTACTGTCGGGGTTTATGGCCCAGGCAAGCCCAGGTTTCTATGAGCATGAGAACTGTGGCAGCATTGCTGGCACACCCATGCCTTCCACCTTTGAAAACTGATCTCAAATGGGAAAGTTCATCCCCGCTACTGGAGGCCTGCCATCAGGTCTGGATTTCCCAGATCCACCACATGGCAGACACAGTCAGCCTCCTGATGGCATGCAGCTCCGGGAGCTTGGTGTATCACTGAGTGCAGATATGGACGCCAATAAGCATGGTCTGCAGATATAAACATAGACAGAGAGAATTAGCTGGGAAGATTTTCTATTTGTGAGGGAAGGCCAAAAACGGCCATAAAAACTGTAAGTGGATCGAGGGTTATCGTGAAGATTTGGAGGATGAACCCTTCCAAGTACGTGGGGGACTGAGCTAGACGGGGAAAGAGGGGGTAAGCAAAACATCTAGTGGGAGTAGAGATCCACCACCTGGGCAAAACATGATTATTCACTTTGGAAAGAAATTATCTTGAACGTCTAATTGAAGATCCATTTCAAAGTTTAACCTTCCAAAAAGATTGCCATTTGCAGTTAAAGGAGAAATGTACAGTATCATTGATATTTGCATAGTACTTAAAGTGCATATTCTGAATTGCTGGAGTTGAGGAACTTAATGCTCTTGCACTGGTTGAGAAAGACAATATTTCTCTATATTTTAATATATTTGCACTGCTATAAGCCTCATATAAAGACAGTGTTGCTCTTAGAACAGTCTCTTTTTGGGGAAAAAAAGACTTAAAATGTAAGAGAGGAACATTAACCACAGGATATTTGTTATACGGAACAAACACATGAGACCAGACAAAACATACCTCCCTGAGACTGAGCTCATAAAGATATTTAAGTTTTAGTTTAGCGGGTTTTTTGGTGGTTGCTTAACAACAGTATATGAATCATGACTTGCAGAAAGTTAAAAGTTTCTATTTTACTTGGGAAAAGTGTTTTGAAATTTCTATGGGGAATTTAAATCTTAATACTGCCAAGTATAACCAAAACTTTCCCAGATTTCTATAGCCTATGGTAAAAATGGGGGCCCACGGATATTAATATCCCAGTATCTTTGGCTCATTACCCCCACGTGCAAAGCTGGGGGCTTACCTTAGGGCCCTACTCACCAATCTCCTCATGCTCTATCCCCACTATATATCTCACAAGGTCACCAGGACAAATCCACACATCGTAGCTACTTGCTGCCTTAAGCTTAGTTGAGTGGACACTTCAAACATGCCAACATCTCTATGAAGAACAGCTTTCTTGCCTACACGACATCTCAGGCTACTGGCGCCTAAAAATCTATCAGGGTGTCAGGTAGCACTGGCTTCCCTTGAACTTTCATGATGCTGAAGGTCAGATGGAAGAAAGCCATTCTCCTCAATTCCAAACCTTGAGTTAACACTGTTTGGAGTCCAAGTTTGATAAAGTCTTTAGTGAAAAATTTCCTCTTGGTCTCTGCCTGCAGAAAACCCAAACATTAATCTTTGTGATCCAAGTAGGAGACAAATACAAACTTCTCCATTTCCATCTCCTTACTGTGTACCTCAGCTTACGCTGGAGGTTATAGATCACTAATTTTGCAAGCACAGCCAGACTTTCCCAGTTTAGGCTGAGTCGGAATGCCCCTATACTTGAGAATGTATGCATCCTAGTACCTAAGCCTTAACTATTTTTAAAGTATGCACATAATTTACAATAGAGTATAAACAAATGTGGCTTGCTGTCCATGACATTCCCCATCTCGGGATATGTACTTGTCATCCACGCTGAGAACAGAAGCCCACCAAGGTTCTTGATAATAGAACTTTCATAAGGTCTGGGATAGCAGCCCTGAGAAGTTTGTCTTCTGAAAAACCTTCAGCATGACTCAGGAATCTGGACTATCATACCTAACTAATCACTGATCATTTGGTATTTTGGGCAAGGTGCCTAGTTGATCTTTCTAATGATCAGGTATTAGGTATATATCAGGTCAGATTAGGTATTTTTAGGTTGCTCCCAGTACTATAATTCTATCATGCTGTCAGTCTAGAGGCTTTTCACAAAGCAGCCCCTTACCCTGGCCCTCCTTTACCAGTTTTCCTTTGATACTGCAAGGGAATCAAAATCCTTGCACTGGAAAGGGTTAAAAACAGAGCCACGCAATGATAAAGCATCAATAAACAAAAATGTTGCCAGCATAAAGCTAGTGAAATGGCCTTGGTATCTAAGGGACAATTATTTCTTTAAACATGAGCAACAAGGTCCTGACAGAAATTCAGCATCCGCATTTTTGTGGTCTCCTTTCTCATAGATTATTATCTTTGGATGCTCCTTGGGTGGGTGGTCCCTTGTGCATAATGGAGACTTGATTCTGCAGTATGGCTTGACTTAAAATAACCACAGGTTTGGTATTTTCTCGCACTTATAACATATTTCCTTTCCTAAACACTTCCCTGTTTTACTTAACCTCTAAAAGGAAGTTTGGAGTCCTGCTGGTAAATCTCCTCCCTTTTCACTAGGAAATTGCTAGTTAGCCATTTGAGGAGAATGAAAGCAAAATATTGAGGCACCAGGGCCTTATCCTGCTTATCCTTGTTCTCTTAGTGGCAACGAGCAAACAAGTTCTGGGCCCTTTCTGAGGATACCAGTTCATCTTAGTTGTAATAACCATAAGTGGAACTTCAGACATTGACTTGAGTGAGCTAAACTCCTCCGTTCTCCTGAAAGATCATGTAGACTAAACTTGGCTATAGATCAAAATCACCACAGGCTTTTTTATTTTAGATGTACTTTCAAGGTATCAGATAACTGAATTGTGAATGACAGGTGGTTGCCTCACTCTAAAAAGGGTTTGCAAACTGTAGCTCCTGGCCCAGACTGAGGCTGCTGTCCATTTCCATAAATAAAGTTTTACCGGAATATAGCCACACCCTTTTATTTAGGTATTGTCTGTGGCTAATTTCACACTCAACCAGAGTTGGGTAGTTTCGATGGAGATCATATGTCACACAAAGTCACAAATATTTACTGCGTGTCCCTTTATAGAAAAGGTTTGCAGACCCTGCTTAAAACAATTCCATTTGGGGATTACCAAAAACAAAATAAAACAAAAACAACAACATCAACAAAACAAAGGCTGTGGTTTTGTGAACTCTAACTTTTGAACAACATTTAGTTATGTTTATTGTATTTAGGACAGAGTCACCCTAGTTAAGTTCCCTGGAATACTTGCTAGTTTTACAGAGTATTACCAGATTTAACAAAAGGAAAAGAGAATTATGGTCAAAGAAATTTGGCAAATGCCAGAATAAGCTGAGTGAAACAAATTGATTTTTGGTAGCCTTTTTCTGGTCCTTTAATGTGCTAACACACATGACAAGTCTATAAAAGGGGGTTAGATTACACAGACTTTCCTTTTTTTTTTTTAGATTACACAGACTTTCTAAAGCTGCTAGGCCTTAGCAGACCTTTTTTATGGGTGCATCTCACAGAGTTAATGTTCAAGAACATATTGTGGGAAAAATGACTTGTTTAGAACTGGCAAATCTGTTAATACTATATTAGATCACACCACGTCTTCAAGAGTGCTTAACTTTAAGAAGAGTAAGTCGGCTGACAAGAGGTAGGTAGTTATCACAGGTTATACAATTGCTTAGGGTTTATATAAAATTTTAACTCTTTCAGTAGCAGTTAGCTCTAGAATGCATCAGGGACAATGTGATGTTGACAACATTGCTATGATAACACATCAGGAAAGAACTCCATGCACAAAACTCCCACTCGATGTAGCAAAATTCTCAGGCCCTTTCCTCACCCCCGAAATTTTAGAAAAGCAACATGTCTATGGAACAAGTGTTCAAATCACAGTCCCCAGTGAATGCAGCTTACTTCTGACCAGCCAGTACTTACTATGGGAAGGTTATGTGGGCGTCAAGAGGTCTAGGAAAGCCTACGTGTCCTCTGGGGGACATTGCAAGGAACAATGGAAAAGTTCCTGAATATCGGGAAATGTTTTCTCAAGATCAAGAGATGTACTGGTATGTGGGAGAGATTCCAAAGCAGCTCTGCTGCCTGAAACATTTCAAATTTGACTGCTGGCTGCCAGTGCCAATTTTGTCGAAGGGCAATTTCAGTACAGTGGCACACAGTGTCCTAGGCCTAAGTAAGGCAGAACCAGTGAAATTGTGATTGTTTCCAAAGGCAAGGTTTTTACCACCAAACACGTATTTTTTTTAAGTTCCTACTGACATTGTCACCTATTTGCCTAACTAAGAATGTTATTGATCATAAGCCAGGTATTTTGTTCACTGTAGTCGAGCGGGACTTGGAAATCAAAACAACTACTCCACAGCCCAAAAAAGATTCGGCAGCTCTGGAAAATGACTTCCACCTCCGAGAGTACTAGGAACTTGCCTGCTTGCTTGCAAGAAGTCTGAGCTTTCAGATGGCTCATGTTTCTGCAGCCATCTAGGTCGGAGAAGGAAAGCCGTCCTGGCTCAGTGCAGGGTAAGGAGCAGAGAGGTTGAAAGGCAGGCAGATCTCAGCTGATCTGAAATTGTAAGCTTCCCCATCATCACATCTTGTAAACATCAGAAAACACAAAAAGAAACATCAGAAAACACAAAAGACAGGCCCTGCTCAGGGATCCTTTGTCTAAGGTCTTTATCATGGTGCTCATTATGTAACAGTCCTTGGCTGGATGCTACGAGGAACATTCCTGATGACTGGCACTACTCAGCCTTTCCAGAATCAATAAACTCTGAAACTCAGGACTTCAAAAACCAACCAAAGGGATGTTTGGGGAAAAACTAAAATAGTAATATCAACAAATGATTCTTAGCCAGAACCACTATTAATATTAATTATACTACTGACCTCTGTTTGGAATCTGAAGCAGACCACTACTGACAATGCATTTGTTACCTCATTAATCCTAACAGTAACCTATGAAGTAAGGATGATTAAACCTATTTTACATAGGCGGAAACAAGTTCAGAGATTGGTTGTTTTGCCTTAGGCCATGTATGATTCAAATCCAAGCGTGTCTGTTTCAAGACCTAAAATCTGTTGCCTGTGTTTTATGTGCTGAATCTCAATTAGGCCTAATTTCATTTCCACTTTGAATACCCTACTGTCCAGAAGCTCACAATCAACTACTTGCTGTTTATAACATTCATTTAGCAAATATTTACGGAGGGCCTGCTATATGTCAGGCAACATGCTTGGTGCTGAGGATACAACATTGAATACAACACCCAAATATCCCTGGAGTCTTTAATCATCTAAGAAAGGACATATGCTTAAAAATAAATTCATTTCAAATTATATCATATTACATTATGTTAGAAGGTATTAAGTGCTGTGATGGAAATAAGCCAGGGATTAGGCTTATTTCCTTATTAACTCTGGAGAAGTTACCATTTGAGCAAGCAGATATGAAGGAGGTGAGAAAATGAGCACTGAGAATATCTAGAAGAGTGATCCAGGCAGTGGGAACAGCAAGGGCAAAGGCCCTGAGGTAGGTAGCTTCCTTTTATGCTGCAGTGCATCTCTCCTCCACTCCATTCTCTTAGTATTTCTCTCTTCCATACAGGTGAGTAAACTTCCATTCTTCTAAGCTATTTCTGTCTAACTTTTGGCAGTACAGTTAATATTTCACCTTTTCACATGTATTTTTTCTCTTATTTTTTTTCTGCTCTGGTTCCACCAGCCAGTGGACATCCTAACTGGTGTGTCTGGCATTATGACAAAAAAATTCCAAGAATGTTATCATTGATTTGTCCTCCTCCCAACCTCCCCCCCTCAACTAACTCTTAGGACTCAACCATCTGACTTGCATTTGTAAAGGGATTGGGTATATAAATTCTGTAGGAAGTCCAAGGCTTTGTGAAGATAATACTTACTTTCCATGATTTTTGTTTGATAAAGCCTCTTCCCCTCCTATCACTGCTTCCTTTTTTTTTTTTCTTTTCCCTCCCTCCCAAGAGCAGTGATACGGATGGCCAGGAGCACTACCAAACAAAAACCATGGAAAATTAGTCTTGTCTTGAAAAAGCCATGGGATTTCCTCCAGAATTTAAGTACTCGATACCTCTCCCTATCTTCATCCACTTCAGAAACTCAGCTTCTTTCTTATTTAACCTAAATTTCAGTGGATTACTATTGTCACAGTCACGATCTGGTAATCAAACATAGATCTCTGAAATTAGCACATGAAAAAAGGAAATTTCCTTTGATATCAAAAGTTGTCCTTGCCCTGCCCTTATCCTTCAGAATTCCCAGCTAACTTCCAACTGCCAATATTTGCATTTCTGTACCTAAGGGCACTGTTTTCCAGAAATGCAAGAGGCACTCAGCTCACCTACCTTGCCCACACATGGCAGGCCCAAGGTTACTAGAGAATTCATTCCCCCAGGAGTAGTCCTTACCTATGACTCTCAGGAGTTGCTATATAAATATGCCAGCTCCACAGCCCGTTAGTAGAGATAGAGTGAAGTGTGGGTTTTGCAGCATTTCCCTGCAGAATTAAGCTCCATTCAATCACCGTAATAGATGGCTTTACTAGCTTCTTTCCTGATATCAATTCCTCACTCTCCTATTGTTATTTCCTATACCTTCCAAATTAATTACTTGCACCAGAATTATCTCAGGTTTTGGTCTGGAAGAATCCAAACTAAGCCATCCTACCATTAATGTTCAGATTAGATGTCATGTGTTATTTAAATGAAGATACTTTTCATTTGTTGGGGGAGTTAATTACTACTACTTTTCATCATCAAAGCTTTCTGTGCCCAAATAAATACTGAAGCCTAGCAATAAAAATAAAAATGAGAAAGAATAAACTACTGATGCTTGAATATTAGTATTGTGGAGTTCAGTTTTAAGTAGATTACCGTTCCTCCCTGACAGGCTTCATTTTAAGCCAGAAAAAGATAGGCCTAAGGGTATGGGTGTGAAACTATTCCTGGAATTTAGCTTCCCTGTGTGATGCCTAGCCCCTGAGTTGTTCAAATGCACCAATGAAATGCATAGATTTAGGTAATTGCCATATAAAGAATAAGGAACTCGCCTACGTGTGTAGTGACGTATGTGCTTGTTTACTCGAGTGCATAAATATGCTGCGAAGGGGAGAGGCGGGGCTTCCCACCTTAGGACTGCGCTGTGTCACATGTGCCGGTGGGAGCCCCAGCTAGCTGGAAATAAATCCTCTTGCTGTTGCATCCAGCCTGCCTTTTGTGGGTTCTTTGAGGAGGGTCTCGATCCAGACATAACTGTATGTACATCTATGTAGGACATGCTAGTCAGAATATATGTAATTTAGAGTGTGTGCTTTTAAAAAATACTGGAAAGTAGAGTATTTTTAAGTATAAACTGATATTTACACCAAAGATACAGATGTAGTGAAAAGAAGGGGCACATGCACCCAATGTTCATAGCAGCCATGTCCACAATAGCCGAGCTGTGGAAGGAGCAGAGATGCCCTTCAACAGATGAATGATGATGAGCACTGGGTGTTATTTGCAACTAGTGAATTGTTGAACACTACATCAAAAACTTATGATGTACTATATGCTGGCTAACTGAACATAACAATAAAAAAAAGGATGACCAAAAATAAACAAATAAATAAATAAAAATCCTTAAGTTGAAAAAAAAAACAAAACAAAAACTGAATGATCAGAGTAGAAAGACAAAGCTATGTAGAGCAAAATATTGAAGAGAGAATGATTTGGAACAGATAAACCTGGGTGCCTTGCCTGGATCCAGAACTTTCCAGATGGGTCATTCTGTGCAATTTAGAGAAATAACGCTGCTTCGTCCAATGATTAAATCAGACGATGTGTGACAAGCGCTCATCACAGGTCTTGGTGTGTAGTAAGTGCTTCATAAATTTAGATTTCCTGAAAAGACAGGCAGGTGCTGCCCAGGGAGACAAACATTCCTGAATAATTTCCCCACCCATATCACAAGCACAACTTTCCTGATATCACACAAATAGCTAATGATGCTTCCTAGGTCTAATCTGCGGTTGCTCTGGCACTGGATGTTGTCTACAAACAGTTGATTCACATTACTTCTGGTATACTGAAGTGCCTTAGCTAGGATAAAACATTTTATTATTCCAGAAGTAATTTACAGCCATGTTTCTCTGGTTCCATCACCTCTTCCCTAGTCTGAATTCAATCTTTGATTTTTGGAACTGGCCAACATGGGTAGGCATTGGTGCTGGGGGGCATGTCTTCCATCTGCGCTTAAGAGAAATTGGCAACTAGTCTTTAGGGCCTACATTCTCCAGCAGTTGACTCTAATCCTACAGTGTAGTCCTGCTTTGTGGGTTAGCCCATGTATGGCTTCTACTTTAACCTTTCTACCCGCTGCCTCATTTCTTAGCAATTTGTTCCCCTTAGTTTAATTCTATAAACAATTAAGTTTCTAGCATTTGGAAGAGAAAAAAAATTCAAAAGGGATTGATGTATTTAAAATCTACCAGGATTATGTGATGATTGAGGTCGTTTAATACAATGAAAGTTTTCATCTGGTTTTGGTTTTGAACTTGAGAATGTCAGATACCAAAACTATAAGCTGCTTAGGAAAAGGCTGGATGAGAAACATTCTACTTATTTCTGAGATGCTTTCTATAAGTATTAAACCTCAGACACTGAAATTATGTGGAGCCTTCATGTTGGAAATTATAATTAGAAAGTATCATGATAAGGGCCTTTGCTGAGTTATTTATACATTTGTGTTTTTTGGAACTTACTATTATTGCTTCTGGTATTCTCTGTGGAGGTAGTTGGGCTTAGCTTTCTTTTTGCATGGCTGTCGGGGGCATGAGGGTGTATGCTCAGTACACAAGGTCTGCAAGCCCGGGTGCCCCTGTTCTCATCCCTTCATCCCTCACTTCGTATAATGAATTGCTTTCTTCCTCCCTCTAGAGGGCCCAGGGTAACAAGTCAGGATTGTTTGCTTATCACCTACTGACTTAAAAATCCTCTTCTAAAATGCATTTTGTTCTTAAGCATTTACAAGTAAATATATCCTCCTCTATGACCCTCAAGTAGAATTCTTCCTGAATACCTTAGATTCTGTGAGTGCATGAGTTTGCTAGGACAGCCATAATAAAATATCACAGACAGGGCGGCTTAAACAAGAAAGATTTATTTTTCACAGTCCTGGAGGCTAGAAGACCCAAATCAAGCTGCCAGCAGCATTGGTTTTATTCTGGGACCTCTCTCTTTCCTCACAAATGGTCACCTTCTCATTGTGTCCTCACGCAGTCTGTGTATGAGTTTATGTTGTGTGCGCATGTGCACACACACACACACGTGCCCCTGGTATCTCTTTGCATGTTCTAATCTGTTCTTCTTATAAGGACACTAGTCAGAGAGAATTAGGGTCCACCCTGAGGACCTCATTTTAAATTAATTACCTCTTTATAGGCTCTATAGTGGTCTCATTCTGAGGTGCTGGGGGTAAGGGCTTTAACATATGTTATTTGTCTGTGTCTGATTTATTTCACTTAGCATAATATCCTCAAGGTCCATCCACTTTGTCAGAAATGGCAAGATCATCCTTTATTTTATGGCTGAACAATATTTCATTGCATATATTATACCACATTTTTTTGGTCCATTCATCTGTGGATGGTTGTTTCTAAATCTTGGCTATGAACATGAGGGTGCTGCAATGAACATGGGGGTGCATATATCTTTCCAAGTTAGTGTTTTCACTTTCTTTGGATAATTACCCAGATATGGAATTGCTAGATCATATGGTGCCTCCATTTTTAGTTTTTTGAGGAACTTCTATACTGTTTTCCATAATGACTGCACCAGTTTACATTCCTATCAACAGAACACAAGGGTTCCCTTTTTCCATATCCTCACCAACACTTGCTATTTCTTATCTTATATAATAGCCATTCTAAGTAAAAGGTGTAAGGTGATATCTCATCGTGGTTTTAATTTTCATTTCCCTGGTGACTAGTGATGTTGAGTATCTTTTCATTTACCTGTTGGCCATCTGTATGTCTTCTTTGGAAAAATATCCTCTCCTCATATTCTAAATTGGATTTTTAAACTTTTTGCTATTGAGTTGTATGAGTTCTTTATATATTTTGGATATTAACGCCTTATAAGATATATGATTTGCAAATTCCTTCTCCGATTTCATATGTTGCCTTTTCATTTTGGTGATGATTTCCTTTGCTATGCAGAAGACTTTTAGTTTGATGCAGTCCTACTTGTTTATTTGCTTTTGTTGCCTTTGCTTTTGGTATCAGATCCAAAAAATCTTCACCAAGACCAAGGTCAAGGAGCTCACTGCTTATATTTTCTTCTAGAAGTTTTATGCTTCGGATTTTACATTCAAGTCCTTAATCCATTTTGAGTTTATTTTTGTTTATGCTATAAGACAATGGTCAGGTTCATTCTTTTGCATATAGCTGTCCAGTTTTCTCAACACTATTTATTGAAGAGATTGTCCTTTCACCATTATACATTCTTGGCTCCTTTGTCTTAGGTAATTGATCACATGTTTGTGGGTTTACTTCTGGGCTTTCTATTCTGTTCCGTTGACTATGTGTCTGTTTTTATGCCAATACCATACTATTTTGATTACTATAGCTTTGTGATATAGTTTGAAATCAGGGAGTGTGATGCCCCCAGCTTTGTTCTTCTTTTTCATTATTGCTTTGACTTTTCAAGATCTTTTGTGATTCCATACAAGTTTTAGGACTTGTTGTTCTATTTCTGTGAAAAACACCATTAGAATTTTGATATGGATTGCACTGAATCTATAGTTTGCTTTAATATTAATTCTTCCAATCTGTAAGTAGAGAATATTGTTTTTCCACTTATTTGTGTCTTCTTCAGCTTCTTTCATCAATGTCTTATAATTTTCAGTGTACAGGTCTTTTACCTCCTTGGTTAAATTTATTCCTTAAGGTATTTTATTTTGTTTTATATTTTGATTAATTTATAGATGGGATTATTTACTTAATTTCTTTTTTTGTTAGTTCATTAACAGTGACATCACCAGCCTTATTAACTGCTGCTGCAACTAAAAAAGCTTATTTCTCTGAATATTGGTAGCAAAAGGAGAAGAAAAATTATGTTGTTTATTAATATGACTATATTTACTTATTTTTAGATGTTGGTACTGCTTTCATTTACAAAGTCCCACTTTTTATACTGTAACACATAAAGTGTGCTATATCAAAATCAGTATGTAGGTTCTAGCAGGAATAATTTGAATACCTCTATCTGCATCAACTACTCGTAGAACTCAACAAGGGCTACTGGGTGCAACTGGAAGTCTTTTTCAGATGTTTACTTTATTTTAGTATTTACTAATAACTGAAATTCCAAGATTTTTAAAAAAGAAACTCATTAATTCCCTCTGAACCTAAACCCTCATCTTCAGCTGGTTTCTCTTATAATTGGCCTGGACGGAAGAGTCACACAGGAAACCAGAGCTCATCTGAAAAGTGGAAATCAGTGAATCGTTGTACATTTAACTTTCATTAAAAATGCATGAACACATTAGTTTGCCAAATAGATGACTGGCTAATATTGGCTAAAGTTTCCTTAATAGATTGTATTTTTTTTTTATGTTTGTGTAGAGCTGTACCAAATCTTTTTTACTACAAAGTACTTTATACTGAATTCTTTGCACAGATACTGGGTCAGACTTATCTTTCATCTGCTTATTAAGCTACTCATCCAACAATCTTTAAATGCTTTTAAACTCTAAAAATGTTGAGTTTGATTTGGGGATTGCCACAGATATTGGAAGGAGCTTCTGGAAAAAAAAAAGTGGGAGAGTCTCAGAAGCTAGAACAAAGTTATAAGTTTTGTTTGTTTTTAATGTGAGATTTGCCTTATTTATTTATTTATTTATTTGAGAGAGAGAGAGAGAGAGAGAACACTGGCAGCGGAACAGGGAGGGGGAGAGGGAAGTAGAGGAGGTGAGGGAGAAGCAGACTCCCTGCTGAGCAGGAAGCAGACATGGGGCTGGATCCTAGGACCTTGGGATCATGGCCTGAGCCAAAGGCAAACACCTAACTGAGCCACCCAGGCACCCCTAGAACAATCTAGAAGTTGTAAGGATATTGTCCATATATCATTTTAACATGATTAAAAAAAAATCACAATTAGAATTTTGAGCACAATTCAACTTAATTTTGTTAAAATGTAAAAATGGGATAACTTGGCCTGAAATCATCTGTCTTTATTTTTCAGATCACAGGAAGACGTTTCTTTTTAAAAGTTATAGCCAATGTCAGTTTCTCACTCTAGAGGAAATCAGTGGTAATGATTTCTTGTATGCCCCTACAGATATGTCCCATGCATTAACATATCTATTTTTTTATGCAAATAGAACCCTAGTCTGCATAGAGTACTATAACTTGCTCTATAAGCATACTATAAAATATCTTTATGTTTGTTTGCAAGCTTAGCATTTAGATAAATCCTTTATGTGCCAAATGGTATTCGCATTTTGAATTTTGGAAATCAGTACCCAATCATCTTCTATATACTATTATATACCTATTGGAATGGCTAAAAAAAAAAAGAAAAAGAAAACAAACAAAAAACCAATTGCTGGTGAGGAAGCAGAGCTACAAGAACTCTAAAGCATTGCTATTGTTGCTTAAAGAATTCAAAATGATGTAGCCACTTTGGAAAACAATTTGGCAATTTCTTACAAAGCTAAACAAAGTCTTACCATGTGATACAACAATTGTGTTCCTAGGCATTTACCTAACTAATTTAAAAACTTATAAATTTATATCCACACAAAAACCTGCAGGTGAATGTTTATAGCATTTTTATTTGACTTTTAATTGACCCAAACTGGAACCAATTAAGATATCTTTTACTATGTGAATGGATAAACAAACTGGTACACAAGACAAAAATACATGAGCTATTAAGTCATAAGAAGACATGGTTGAATCTTAAATGCATTTTTCTACAAGAAAGAAGCCAATTAAGCCTCTGGAAAGACTTTATAATGTATGATTCCAACTACTTGACATTTCCAAAAAGGCAAAACTCTTGGTATTTATTGGTTTGTGGATATACCCTATGTATATCAAGGGATTATACTATGCATTTTATATAAATTTTAACTATTTTCCTAGTGTGATACTTACCTTTGGACATACTATTATGATTTATGATGACCTGACTTATATCACCTTTCCTTCTCTCTCCCACACAATCAACCTTCTCAATGAATTTTATCACTAATTTTAATTTAAAATTGGTTAATCTTATAACTTAAAATAATAACTAGTTTCTTTATTTTTTTGTCCTATAATATGGTGAATAGCTTGACTTTATTTTATAAGATAAACATTTATCATCTATACTATTCCTTTCAGCTCACCTACTGTTTCATTTCCAAAATTATATGTATTTATACATTTACATTCTTTTCTATAATCAAGACTAAGTTTTCAGTTCATAAGTGTGTTTAATTTTTGTAATTGCATAAATATTTTCTCTAAAGAGCTGTGAATCACTATGACTTCACTGCCTTTCTTGTATCTTTCTTGACTTTTTAATTGTCTTGATTTTACATTTTTCTTTTTTCCTTTTTTGTGTTTGCTCTTCCTTTGCACAATTTATAAAAATGTATCTTTATTTTTTAAAATATATCTTTAAATTCACCCAAATTTCTGACAGCCATCCTATAATCACTTCCTTTCCAGTAGGACACTCTTAGTCTAAAGGAAAGAAAGCCAATGATCTGGCCAGAGGCCTGTCAACTGGACCTAAATGTAAAAAGGCTAATGAGTTTTGTTAGGAGGAAAAGGCTTAATTTGTAGAATGCCCTTTGTAAGATATCCCTGGCCAAAGGATCACCTGTAAATAAACCCAGGTTCTACAGATTTTGAAGGATGGCTCCTTGCAGAATGCTGTGAAAACAAATCAACGCTACGGGATATAGAATGGAGATGTTTCATAGCCTAAATAGTTTCTGTTTGGTGAACAAGCCCACAAACTTCACCTAGAGACTTAAGTCTATTATTCTACATCAGCTGTACATCACCAATGTCAAAAGGAGGACCTAGGGACTCATGTAAGTTTTATTCTTTTCTCTACTTGTATGATCAACTGTATCCTCAAACTTTTTAGTAAACCTTGACAGTGGCTAAGATATCTGATTTGTGTGAGTCTGACTGACAATTCAGTCCTGTGGTTTAGCTCAATATCCTTGCAGTTAAATCTCCCAAGTACTCTTGTTCTATAATTCCCTTCTTTGTTACTAATTTCCTTTCCAGTTCCTTCTGTCCTGCTATAAAATGTAATGAATTCATTCCAGTCCTGCCATAAAGAAGCAGGCTAATTCACCAAACTATTAATCTCTAAAGTATCCATTTAGCAAATAGCCAATTAGCCAAATTTATCAAATTGACTTAATTCACTTTCTTTTCAGAAATATTTATAAATATTACGGTTTTTAACTGTATTGAATAAATATTATGTCCACCTATTGAATATTCAAGAACAGTTTATATAATTTCAAATAAATTTAAGTATACTTTATATACAATATTATATTCATTGTAGCTGCTCATTTGACAATTCTATACATTACCCAATGCTCACCACAGTAAGTGTAGTTATGATCAGTCATCATACAAAGTTATTATTTGCTATATTCCAATGGAGTGCTTTTCATCTCTATGATTTCTTTATTTTATAACTGAAAGTTTGTACCTCTTGATTCCTTTAACCTATTTTGCCCATCCTACCCTCCTCATCCCTCTGGGAACCACCAGTCTGTACTCTGTATTTTTGAGTCTGTTTCAGGTTTTTTGTTCGCTCCTTTGTTTTGTTATTTAGATTCCACATGTAATTGAAATCATATGGCATTTGTCCTTCTTTAACTTATTTCCCACAGCATAATAACCTCTAGGTACACCCATGTTGTCACAAATGGCAAGACCTCATTTTTCTATGGTTGAGTAATATTCTATTATATATAATAATAATATGTAACATAATATATATGTATCATATATATACATATATATGTATATCTTACTATATATATTATATATATACACACAGCTTTATCCATTCATCTATCAACGGACATACAGGTTGCCTCAGTACCTTGACTATGGTAAATAAATAATGCTGCAATGAACATGGGGCTGCATATATCTTTTTAAATTAGTGTTTTCAGGGGTGCCTGGGTGGCTTAGTAGGTTAAAGCCTCTGCCATCGGCTCAGGTCATGATCTCAGGGTCCTGGGATCGAGCCCTGCATTGGGCTCTCTGCTCAGCAGGGAGCCTGCTTCCCTCCTCCCTCTGCCTGCCTCTCTGCCTACTTGTGATTTCTCTCTCTCTCAAATAAATAAATAAAATCTTGGGGAAAAAAATTAGCGTTTCCATTTTCCTTGGGTAAACACCCAGTAATGGAATTACTGGATCATACAGTATTTCTACTTTTAATATTTTTGAGGAATCTCCATACTGTTTTCCACAGTGCTTGTGCCAGTTTACATTCCCACCAACAGTGCACAGGGGTTCCCATTTCTCCACGTCCTTGCCAGCACTTGTTATTTCTTATTTCTTTTCACAATAGCCATTCTGACTGGTGTGAGGTGATATCTCATTGTAGTTTAAAATAAATTTATTATGAAAATGAATATGCCAGAATTTGAGAACATTACAGCACTTAATGTTAATTTTCAATGATTTAAACATTCCTTAAAATAGTTCTATAATGGGAGTTTTGGTTCAAGACGGTGCTATAGGAAGACCTTGAACTCACCTCCTCCATGGAACACACAAAATTACACCTATTTGTAGAATAATTCCTCCTGAAGAACTGAGGGCTGACTAAACAGCTACTGAAAAACTAAAGATAGAGAGAATGGCAAGAAAATAGCAAGAGAGACAGAGACACAATAACAAAGGGAAACCTAACCTCCTACACTGTGAATGGCAGTAGGGAAGAATCATGCTGAGGGAACTGTACAGACCTTGCTGTACTTAGGGACAAAAAGAAACTCACAGTTAAAAAGAGCAACTAGCATATCGAAGAGACAACACTAGAACTCTGCCAAGTGGTGGAGGAGCTATAGGAAAGCTCTCCAGATCACAGAGATTAAAAAACACATGGTTTGATTCCCATCCCACCTTAAAAGCCTACGCTGGAGAAGGGTCTGAATACCATAACAGGTGGGTCTGGTTATCTCAGTGAACTTGCAACTTCTATAAATCTGTAAGCCACACCAGCTCTGGTCATGCTGAGACACGGGAAAAAAGCCATGGTTTTAAAAGGCTGAGTAACTGTGGGAACATTCTTCTTCCTATCTCCCCAACCCCCACCTCAAAAGCACAGACCAGAGCAGAGTATGGCTCACAGTGCATTTGTGGCCTCAACAAACCCAGGATCCATAATCCCACACCAGCTGCCCTGTGGTACAGGGGCACAGAAAACAAGCTGCAGTTTTGTGAGTTTTGTTTGTTTGTCTGTTTGTTTTACTTTTACTTTTTACAATTTGTTTTTTTTTCTTTTAGTTCTTTTCTTTCTTGTTCTCTTTCTTTTCTTTGTTTTTTCTTTTCATCTTCTTTCTACTGTTTTCTTTTTATTTTTTCTTCTTTTATTATGTTCTTTTTTTCTATTATTCTTAAATTTTTCTCTATTCTTTTGTAAAAAGCCAGGATTAAAAGAATAACTAACATGTACACCTTCAACCAGCCAGCAAAAGTCACCAAGCACACACAATCTGCATAGGGGACCCTATACACAAAACCACTCCTTCAACTTTAATTCGTAGAAAGAAACATAGAAAGTCAAGAAAAGTGGGTAGACAGAGGAATATGCTCCAAAAAAAAAAAGAACGAGAAAAACACTCAGAAAAAGAACTAAAGAAAACAGAGATAAGCAATATGCCTGATAAAGAATTTAAAGTAATTATCATAGAGGTACTCACTGGGCTGGAGAAAAGAATGGAAAAACTCAGTGAGACATTCAATAAAGAGATGGAAAATATTAAAAAAGAACCAATCAAAGTTGAAGAATATAATAACTGAAATAAAAAATGCACTAGAGGGAATTAACAGTAGATTAGAGGATGTAGAAGAATGTATCTGTGATCTAGAAGTTAGGGTAATGGAAAGCACCCATACTGAACAGCACAAGAGAAATAATTTTTAAAAAATGAGGATAGATTAAGAGATTTCTTGGGCAACATCAAATGAGGAAATATTCACATTATAGGGATCCCAAAAGAAGAAGAAAAGAGAGAAAGGTGTAAAAAAACTTATTTGAAGAAGTAACAACTGAAATCTTCCCTAACCTAGGGAAGGATATAGACATGCAAGGCCAAGAAGCACAGACTTCCAAATAAAATGAACCCAAGGAGTTCTACCCATAGCACATAATAATTAAAATATCAAAGATTAAAGTTAAAGAATCCTAAAAGCAGCAAGAGAGAAACAAAAAGTTATCTACAAGGGAAAACCTTTAAGGCTATCAGCTGATGTTTCAGCAGAAACTTTGCAGGCCAGAAGGGAGTGTCATGATATATTCAAAGTGCTGAAAGGTGAAAAAAAAACCTGCAACCAAGAATACTCTACCTGGAAAGGTTATCATTCAGATTTAAAGGAGAAAGAGTTACTGAGACAAACAAATATAAAGAAGTTTATCACTACTAAAC
The DNA here is from genome assembly GCA_028646535.1 of Procyon lotor. Classification (NCBI taxonomy): domain Eukaryota; kingdom Metazoa; phylum Chordata; class Mammalia; order Carnivora; family Procyonidae; genus Procyon; species Procyon lotor. The sequence goes on from CM053605.1 coordinate 68,875,817, forward strand.
CAGCTTAAAAGAAAGGTTTAAAGGGATTTCTTTAAGTGGAAAAGAAATGGTCATGATGAGACATAAGAAAAATATGAGTAAAAAGGTGTGAAATATGACAATATATACATAAAATATGGAGAAAGGAATAAAAAGGGAGGAGAAGGGGGAAAGAAAATTTTTTCTTTCTTTTCTTTCTTTCCTTCTTTCTTTCTTTCTTTCTTTCTTTCTTTCTTTCTTTCTTTCTTTCTTTCTTTCTTTCTTTCTTTCTTTTGAATGTGTTTGAACTTAAATGACCCTCAAATTAATATGGACTACTATTTACTTAGGATGTTATATATGCACTGAGTGGTAACCATAAACCCAAAATCTATGACAGATACACAAACAATAAAGAGAAAAATAGCCAAACAAAACACTATAGGTAGTCATTTATCACAAAGAAAGGGAGCAAGAGGGGAGCCTGGGTGGCTCAGTGGGTTAAAGCCTCTGCCTTTCACTCAGATCATGATCTCAGTGTCCTGGGATCAAGCCCTGAATCGGGCTCTTTGCTTAGCAGGGACCTGCTTCCTCCTCTCTGCCTGCCTCTCTGCCTACCCGTGATCTCTCTCCTCTCTGTCAAATAAATAAATAAACAAAAAAAATCTTTAAAAAAAAGAAAGAGAGCAAGAGAAGAAGAAAGGAATAATGAAGAACTACACAAACAACAAGAAAACAAAATTTTTAAATGACAGTAAGTACATACCTATCAATAATTACTTTAAATGTAAAGGACCTAAATGTTCCAATCAAAAGACAGAGTCACAGAATAGATTTAAGAAACAAATAAACAAAAAAAGAAAACCAAGACCCATCTATATGCTGCTTATAGGAGACTAACCTCAGACCTAAAGATGCATACATACAAAGTGAAGGGATGGAGAAACATTCACTATGCAAATGGAAGTGGAAAAAAAATAAGGTAGCAATACTTACATTAGACAAAGTAGACTTTAAAACAAAGATTGTAACAAGAGACAAAGAAAGACATTACATAATGATAAAGGGATCAATCCAACAAGAGGATATAAATTGTAAATAACTATGAACCCAACATGAGCACCTAAATATGTAAAACAAATATTAATGAACATAAAGAGAGAAATTGATGGTAATACAATAATAGTAGAGAACTTAAACACTCCACTTACATCAATAGATAAATCACCCAGACAGAAAATCAATAAGGAAATACTGTCTCTTAATAACACATTGGACTAGATGAATATAACAGATATATATAGAACATTCCATCCAAAAGCAACAGAATATACAGTATTTTCAAATGCACATGGAGTATTCTCAAGAATAGATCACATATTAGTCCATAAAACAAGCCTCAATAAATTTAAGATAATTGAAATCATCCCATGCATCTTTGCAGACCACAACAGTATGAAACTTGAAATAAATCACAAAGCTGGAAAAAATTGGAAAAAAAAAAAATAAACACATGAAGACTAAACAACATGATACTAAATAACTAGGTCAGTGAAGCTCTCAAAGAAGAAAATAAAAAAAAAATACATGGAGACAAATGAAAATGAAAACACAATGGTCCAAAATCTCTGGGACATAGCAAAAGCAGTTAGTGCAATCCTTATCAAGATGCAGATAGCATTGTATTCACAGAACCAGACAAATAATGCTAAAACTTCTCTAGAATCACAGAATACCCCAAACAGAGCAATCCTGAAAAGCAAGAACAAAACTGGAGGTAGCAGTGTTTCAGATTTCAGTGTATAATACAGAGTTGTAGAAATAAAAACAGTATGGTACTGACACAAAGACAGACACAGATCAATGAAATAGAATAGAGACTCCAGAAATAAACCCACATTTATACGGTCAACTAATCTATGACAAAGGAGTAAAAATATAGAATGAGGGAAAGACATCTTTTCAGTAAATGGCGCTGGTAAAACTGGACAGCTACATGTAAAAGACTGACACTGGAATACTTTCTAACACTACACACAAAATTGAACTCAAAATGAATTAAAGATCTAAATGTGACACCTGTAACCATAAATATCCTAGAAAAGAGCATGGGCAGTAATTTCCTTCATCAGCCATAGCAACATTTTTCTACATCTATCTCCTAAGGCAAGGGAAACAAAAGCAAAAATAAACTATTGGGGCTACATGAAAATAAAAAGCTTTTGCACAGCAAAGGAAACCATCAACAACAACAAAAACACAACCTACTTGAATGGGAGAAGATATTTACAAATGATACATCAAATAAGGGGTTAATATCCAAAATATATAAAGAACTTACATAACTCAACACCAAAAAAGCAAACAATCTGAATTAAAAATTGGCACAGGACCTAAATAGACGTTTCTTCAAAGAAGACATCCAGATGGCCAACAGACATGAAAAGATGCTCAACATCACTAATCATCAAAAAATGCAAATTAAAAACCATCATGAGATATCACCTCATACCTGTTAGAATGGCTAAAGTCAAGAACACAAGAAACAACAAATGTTGGTAAGCATGTGTAGAAAAAGGAACTCTCATGCACTGTTGGTGGGAATGTAAATTGGTACATCCACTGTGGAAAATATTATGGAGGTTCCTCAAAAAATTAAAAATAAAAATATCATACAATCCAATAATTCTATTATTAGGTATTTACCCAGAGAAAAGGAAAATACAAATGAAAAGATATTTGCATTCCAATGTTTACTGCAGCATTAGTTACAATAGCCAACACATGGAAGCAACTTAAATGCCCATCAATAGACAAATAGATAAGGAAAATGTGGTATATACGTGATGGAATATTACATAGTCATAAATAAGGATGAAATCATGCCATTTGGACAATATGGATGGATACAGAGTGTATTATACTAAGTGAAATAAGTCTGAGAAAGACAAATACCATAAAATTCCACTCAAGTACAATCTAAAAAATGAACAAACAAAAAGGAGTATCAGAACAATAAATACACAGGATAAGCTAATTGTTGCCATAGAGCAGGTGAGAGCGGATCTAGGCAAAATGGGTGAAGGAGAGAGGGAGAAACAGGTTTCCAGTTATGAAATGAGTAAGTCATGGGAATAAAAAGCGAGCATAAGAAACACAGTCAATGATGTTATAATAGCAAAGTAATGAAACCAATGGTACTTGTAATAGCAGCATAATATATAAACTTGTCAAATAGCTAAGTTCTACAACTTAAGCTAATGTAACATTCTTTGTTAACCATACTTAAATAAAAAATAATGCTATAATGTTCATTTATGTAACCATATAAGAAAAATATTAATATTTATCAAAAGAAGTCATTAGCAAGTTGGAATATTTAATTTGGTGGATTGGTGTTTTGAAAATTGATCTCTAAGTGAAGTAGTTGATAAGAAATTGATTTCCAGCAAAATAGCCATTGGGTAGACTGATAAACTATAATTCTGGGACATCTGCTTTGCAAAGGGTTTCATAATTAATATTGGGGAAGTCTTATGATTAAAAGACATTTCTTATTAATCAATAAAGACTCACTTGCATTTGACACTTAGGAATCTTAGAAATAAATAAATACAACAGATGAAAGTTCATGGCATATTGTGACATATTTCAAGCTTTATCCAGTATGCAAGCAAACATTGTTCTCAATATTAAAGAATTTAAATGTATAACTCACTGTTTATAACTCAAAATTTATATATTTAATTTTTTAATTCTAAATTTGAACTATATGTGGGCTCATTACATTCAATAGCTCATCTGAACTTGACAATTCTATCATAAAGCAATAGCTTTAGTTTTTAATAGCTTAAAAACAAGAAAATTGACAAGAATGAGTTTAAACTGGCCCAAAGTTTTTATAGTCAGTGGTAGCCATGGAATTTCAACCTGAGTTGTCTGCACCCAAGTTTAGCTTATGATTTATATGTTTTCATACATTTTATTATTTTAAATAACAATATTATACTTAATCATCATTGTAATTTATTTTAATCAAGAATTTTTTTAAAATTTTGCTTTCTGTCGAAGTATTAGACATACATGCACTGCTATATAGTTTTCTTTGAAATACCATAATTTGTATTGATCTCTTTTTATTGTAAATGTATATTGCAGTTATTCAGTTTGGAATTTTTAAAAATTTCTTTTTTTGTTTGCTTGCTTGTTTTTCTACCATGAACTGCAAAGTTTCTTATTCATGTGATTCAGTGCACATGTATAAGAGTTTCTCTGTGATTTCTAGAGTAACATTTGAAGAATATACTCAAAGTTCTGCTAAAGACCAGAAAATAACAGCATTTACAAATGTTCTTCAGTAAATCCTTATATTAGATATATATGAACAGGTAGACAAATGGATCAAAACAAAGAAGATGCACTATAGTTTGAATAAGTATTTTTTTTAAGATTTTATTTATTCATTTGACAGAGACAGAGAGATCACAAGTAGGCAGAGAGGCAGGCAGAGAGAGAGGGGGGAAAGCAGGCTCCCCACTGAGCAGAGAGCCCCGAAGCAGGGCTAGATCTCAGGACCCTGAGATCATGACCTGAGCCAAAGGCAGAGGCTTTAACCCCTGAGCCACCCAGGCGTCCCTTGAATAAGTATTTTGCTTGACTTCTCTGCACTCATCAGTGAAACCTGGTGTACGACTAAGAACAAATGTGATATTGATGGAAAGAAAGTATGTATATATTAATGCATGTGTACATATCCTTCTTTACTAGCACTTAGCTTCTTCATCTCTTCTTGAAGAAGATCCTATTGTGTTTTCTCGTTTTTTCAGTCATGAATCATTTAGAATGAAACATATATTCCAAATTTTACTTTCAGTTACAAGAATGTGAACAAAAATCTTCTAACTAGCAAATTATATATTTGGTTAATTAAAAAAAATGTCAATTCCATTAAAAGTTGAAGTTTCTGGTTATTTTTGTCATGTAAGATTAATGACTAGTATAGTCATCCCACTTGAGAAATGAGTAATTTTTTATTTCATTTTATTTACAATGGAATTTCTGATTCATCAACACATGCCTACATATTTCTTGGTCCATATAATTTCTATAGTTGAAACAAAAGATCCAAACATATACTTTATTTGCAGAATTATCTTTTACCATGGTGGGTTTTGGTACTGTAATATTCTAGCACCAATATGCTTTTTAACAGATTGATCTATGAAATAAATCATAAATATGTATAAAATGGCTCCAAACAAAATAATGCAGTAAACTCATGACAGCTGGCCTTCTGAGTGTTATCAAAACACCAGACTAATGCTGTGAGATGTCCAAGGGCAATATAAATCCCATGAAGTAGAAAAAATTATGAATTACTATGAATATATATTATCTGTAATACTTCTTTATTTTGAAAATATATTTGAATATTTATGTATTCTAATTTTTTTAGGACTACAAACATGACAAGAATAATTGTCTTTAATTCTGAACACTTTAAAGGAGACTCTAGTGGAACAACATTTTATCTGCCTTTCTGTTCAGAAAAAGATAATTTATAACATATAAATAATTCATGCCATTTTATGGGCATTTTTTAGTGATTCTTATATATAAGGAATTGTATATGAGATCTGAGTCTTCAAGGAACTTACAGGGAGGTGGGAAAATGAATCATGTACACATAAAACACATTAAAATATGACAAATAATGAAACTAATAGATCAAATACATTCCTCTGGAGTGTTTTCTTTAAAAATTTGAAATATAGAAAATAAACTTGAGTTGTAATATTCAAAATACCTATCATTTAGATTTCTCACACTTAAGTTTGTTTCAAAACCACCAGATGGGAAGATAGAAAGATTAACCAAAGTAAGCTCCCCAAACAGCAAATTACTTGTCCTCACAGATAATCCTTCCTTCCCTCTGCCAGGATGATTCCTGGTCAAAGGACAGGATTTGGAAAACTAGAGAAAGATACCTTTAGGGAGGTAAAAGATCTCAGGCTTCACACACAGACATAGGAAGACCGTCAAAATTTGCTGGAAGTCCATGTTTGTCTAAACTAGGCTAATAGCTTTTTAAAGTAGGTAAATAATAAGCTTACTCTTCTGTGAACATCTCCAATCTAAAGGAATCAGTGTAGTGTGCAGAATGAGATTTGGATTAGGAGGCAAAAGACAAACTCTTTATTGCTTGAATTTGTGACTGGCACTGTGACACATATATCTTAGTGTTTTGTCAGTTAAACTAAGATTAAAATATCTACCTAGGATGGTAGTAGTAATGTTAAGGAAAGATTTGTGACTACAAATGTCTCATATAATACCTGAAACAAAATGTATATATTCAATAACTATTAAATAGTATACATTGATCATGTATAAAGAGTCATTAATAAATATATATTCTCTGTCACCCAGAAAGTCTACTTTGGGAGATATTTTCTAGGAATATAATTCTAAAAGCAGGAATGAGTTTATTTACAAAGATGCTTATTAAGCGCTATTTCTATTAACCAAAAAATTGGAAACAACCAGAAGCCCTAAAAAGAGAGAAATTATATTGTAAACTCTGGTGCATTCACTTGCTAATTATACAATCTTTAAAAATGATGTTCACAAAGTACTTACTATAACATTATAATATTAACTTACTATTATGATATAGCATATTAAAAAAGAGCAGTATCAAATGCTGAATATATACAATGTGACCATAAATACATAAGTCAAATAAAGAGTATGCATTGAAAAAGAAAAAAATTAAACACTGGGTATGAATACCTCAAAGTATTAGCAAGAATTGTTTCGGTGTGATGAGACAGGCTATGAATGATTTTTACTTTTCTTCCGTATGTCTGTATTTTCCAAATGCTCTATTCCAATTATTAAAAACTTTGATAATAAAGAAAGAAATGTTGTCATTTTAGATATGTGTTTTATTTCCCCAATAAACTGGTAAGTTTTTTGAGGGCAAAACTGTATAATTTACTCCGTTGAATTATAATACCATATACCTAAACTAAGTGCCCACTAAAACTTTTCCAAGTGACTAATGGAAAAATGTCACTCAATTTGTTTTGTTTCTAAATCACATTCAAAAGATTCCATACAAGCACCAAATTATGAGGCTAAAAACTAGGCTATTGTAAACTGTTTTGAAAGGGAAATATTAAAAAATAGTCAGTTTGTTAAAGCTGTGTGAATAACGTAGCCTGTGTAAGATTTTGCACCAACTCACACTCTGATAGCACCAGACTCTCCCGAGAAAACCATTTCTTGTCTTTTCCTCACTTAATGGAAGAAATAGCAATTCCTTTTATTGAGGAACTAAAAGATGAGGTGAAAAAAAAGTTGATTGAGTGTTTCTACTGAAAACCCTGTCCAGTACCATGGTTGATAGTAATACATGGGTCTCAGAGCCTCCTATACTTGGTCCCATCTGTTAAAATGGCCCCATGCCTAATTGCCAGATGGTATACTGGCTTCACAGGGACAGAGGTGCCAAAAAGATGGCTTTAGAAGACATTGTTAATACCACCCCCTTGGGCCTCCCGCCACAGTAACAATTCACCCATGTTGGCGGCCCATCACATCTCACACTGCTTTCATAATTTCTAGAAATAAGTGGTTCCAAACACTAAGTCACTTCCTTGAGCTGCCTACTAGTTTCTGATCTTAATAAAAGTTGAAAAAGAATACCAAAATGGGGGACAGATAGACTGAGAGTATCCAAACACTTGAAGTTGCCAACATCTACAGCTTGTGCCTGAGGGTCATTAGGATCATATGATGTGTCAAACTCTATTACGTTAGGGTGGAATGTGTAGCCACTGCTTGTGAAGTTTAACCAATCTCAGTGAGAAGAGAGCAATTCTGTTACATGGAAGAACAAGTTTATACAGTCCACTCATCCTAAAAAAAATGGCTCTAATGATTTAAAAAACAAAAATAAACTTTTTTTCAAGGAGTCGGTGAAAGAAAAGAGAATTCCAAAATGTATGTGTTGACAGCTTAAATACTTCTCAAAACTGTTGTGCTAAATGAACAACAATGAGCATAGATTCTGTCAAAGGATAATCTTCAAAAACTTAAAGACATGTTTTTTATACAAAAGATGTACAGTTGATTGTTAACTCATTAATTATATGACTAGTAGGAGAGCAAAGTGGGTTCGAAGAACTTTTGAAGAACCAGTTAAATAAAGATTTAAAAACATGAACATTAGTTGTTTAGGTAAGATTCAAAGCTTGTTCAGGTCCAAAAGGGCAATAACACCATGACCTTTGGGGTGATCTTTCCTGTGGGAGGAGAAAATCTCCAAGTAATGTGTTGCTACAGAGTTACACTCTTCAAAAGAATCAAATAATCCAAGGAAGATCTGTTAGCAAAATGTGTAAGTATGTCATTGAAAAAATA
>CM053605.1:68884701-68901231 GCA_028646535.1 Procyon lotor
AAATCCACACCAGCATTTCCGCAAAAATGGTGACCTCACATTTTGAAGTAAAAATGATATACACTCATTTTAAAAGAGTTAATACCAAGAAACTGAAAAAGAAAAAAAATTAAATCCCATGACCTGAAAACAACTACTGTTAACTTTGAAGATCAAACCAAACATTTTCCTTTGGAGTATGTTCAAATAGAAGGAGAAGTGGATAAGTGTATATACAGAAATAATTTTCTCATGAGATAAGATAAATATTTTCAATAAATGTATTATCCTTAATTTTCCTAGACTTTAAAAGCAAAAAAGAAGCAAGTGGCACTGAAAGAAATGTTCACATTCTGATAAATGTTTTTTCACTGTTACAAGTATTGGTTCCTAAAATACCCCTAAAATTTAAAAAGTATATGTATGACAATATTAAACAGCTGCAGTTCTTCACAGTTTTGTTTCAACTTTAAGCATTATTTTATCCTGATGAAGATATTAGCACATTTCCACATCCTCCCAATTCCATTCCCTTATCTCTCCAATGTTGTTATTGCTACAAGATTTGTATTCCGTTCTCTTGCCATAATTTCTAGTTATTGATTCTTAGATGTATTTTTAAATAAATTCTGTGCTCACCAACTGTGGAAGAGACTATAATGGCATCAAATATTTCATTTCTGTGCCTCCATTTCCAGCATTCTTGCAGGGGGTTATTGACTATTTCTGTCCAAGAACTATGAGCAAAGTGACACATGTCAATCCTGGGCTGAGGCAATGACAAGACTACGTTCAATTCCTGTCTCTTGTCTCACGCCTCAACAACTGAGGAGTCTGCACGTTCCAGACGGTGCAGCTATGAACTGATGGAGCGTCTGTCATCACTCCCTATCTACTGATGAGGCTCATGCTGACCTTCAAAGACATATTACATGGGGAGAAAGTAACCCTTATTTGGTTAAGTCCCTAACATTTAGATACTGTTTATTAGTACAGCAAATCTAATTAATACATGAATATATTAATTATTCAACAATAATACAATGCCAGTCTTTAAACCACATCTTTTTGAGTTCTTAATTTTAATGTACCTCTTGATAAGTTGGATTTTACCATTTTTAACTTTTTTCAAGAGAGCTTCACAGTTATCTTATTCCCTGACTCTAACCATGCTTGAGAATGTCTTCCAGTTGCCTTTATACAGTTAGTTGAGGTATGAATTTATTGGGTCATGCTTTCTCCCATAAGTTTTAGACATTGATACCTATCTTCTGGTTGAGAGTGTGGCTGTGTAAGAAGTTTGAGGATGACCTCCATTTCTTCCTTGTGCATTACTTTCTCTTTTGGATTAGATGCCTACACAACTTTTAAAAAAATCATTAAGTTCAGTAATTTACAATGAATTGTTTTTGGATGGTAGGCTTAGCCTTTAATATTTATTTAAAGATTTCTCTCTGTCCTTATTTCCATATAGTTTTCTTATACTATAGCTTGGATTACTTTTTTCTCTCCCATTACTTTTGCTTTCATCTTTAAGAACTCATCTATTACCATGTCTATGGTGTTTTCAGTCATGTTTACTCTATTTTTGTTCTTTAAGTATGACTTTAATATCTAGACTGTTTTTAACTTATTTGCTTCCATTGTATTCCATTCATCCCATTGTGTTCTTTCATTTCTTTGCTAAGTCTTACCAGTTCATTTTTCATATTTTTCTGTTGCTGTATAACCTCTTCCCAGAACCTTCTAAACTGCTCTAAAAGTTCTCTTTTAAAAAATAATCAGAAAAAGTGATACATCTGTACCTATATAGATATATGTAGATATACACATGATGGAATACCACTGGGTCATAAAAAAGATAGAAACCGGGTGGCTGGGTGGCTTAGTGGGTTAAAGCCTCTGCCTTCGGCTCAAGTCATGATCTCGAGCTCCTGGGATCGAGCCCCGCATCGGGCTCTCTGCTCAGCGGGGAGCCTGCTTCCCCCCCTCTCTCTGCCTGCCTCTCTGTCTGCTTGTGATCTCTCTATCAAATAAATAAATAAAATCTTAAAAAAAAAAGGAAAGAAAGAAATCTTGTTATTTGCAACAAAATGAATAGACTTGAGGATATTATACTAAGTGAAATATGTCAGAGAAAGACAAATACTATATGATCTCTCTTATATGTGTGCAATCATAAAACGAAACAATACAAAAAAAAAACCTCATAGAAAAAGATCAGATTTGTGGCTACCAGAGGTGGGGAGTTGGGGGAGGGTAAGTGGATGAAGGTGATGAAAAGGTACCAAGTTCCAGTTACAAGATAAAAAAGCACTAGGAATATCATGTACAACATGAAGACTATAGCTAACATTGCTGTATAGTATATTTTAAAGTTCCTAAGACAGTAAATTCTGAGTTCTCATCACAAGGAAAAAAACTTAAGAAAAATTTGTATAAAAAAAAAGAAAAATTTGTATGAGAGGATAGATTTGAACTAATTTATTGTGGCAATAACTTCACAACACACACACACACACACACACATATATATATACACACATCAAGTCACTATGCTGTACATCTTAAGCTTATACAGTGTTTTGTGTCAAATATATGTCAAATATATCTCAATAAAAGTAGAAGATAAAAAGGAGTTAGTTTTGATAAAGTGATGAATTGAGAATATTAACTGTCAATTTTACTCACCTTTTAAACATGAAGGCTTCAAAGAAAATGTATTATCCTGTTTAGGTTAGTGTTAATAAACACATATTTTAAGGCAAATGTTCCACAGAAATTATTACTATGGTCTCTAAAACATAATCTTTAATTCCTAAAAACTTAGAAAAAAAGCAATCATATTGCCTATAATTTGTTTGAGGAAAGTGAGAATTATCTTTTTGAGCTCTTCTTTTTCTTTGAGAAATGCCTCTATTCTTGTAATACGTATTTGCATTACCTTTTACTTATGAGTTTCCTTACTTTCAAAAAATATTTGCTTCATTTCCTGTGAGTTCCATAAGGTAAGCAGGGTTAGCAATAAAAATGGTTTATCAGTGAGGATCCTACTGTGGCTGTTGCTGTATTGTTTTCAGGAAGAATGAACAGGTTTTCTACAGAGACATTTTTTACAATGCCAATTCTCAACTCCAAATTTTGTCACTTTATTCTATGCTTTTAGTTACTGTGACTACTTCTTTCAGGAATGCATGAGGCCCAACCAAGGCCTTGAAAGTATATATCAGTTCTTACCATTCTTACCAGTTTGGATTTCTGTGGTCTTACTGATCAGATATGATATAAAATTTATAATTTAGGATTTGATCACTTTCTTGTTTCATCGAAGACTGAGCTACTGTTTTTATTTCTAGTTGTTTTTGTTGTTTTCTCTTGTTTGTTCTGTTCTAGTTGTTCTTAGATGAGGAAACATTGTGGAGGGACAGCTAGTTATTCACCAATCCATTTCTTCTCCTTACTGGGAGGACAGCTAGATGAAAATTTCACATTTCCTTGCATTGAAGGATGATCATGTGACTGAGTTCCAGAAAATAAGATGTCAGAGAAAATGAGGGTCATCACTTTCCAAGACTGGCCTAGAAAACCTCAGTAATCATCATCCTCCTCCATGCTCTTTCCTATTCTGTAGCAATGTGGGAAGCCATGTTTTGAATACAGTGGAGTTTAAAGATGGAAGGAAATCGTCCCTGTATCATTCTTTGCAGAGAAAACACCCACCCATCAGAAATATCCATTTTGTGTATGTGACTGAGGCTCATTTCTATTTTGTTAAACCACCAAGGGATAGGGATTTATACAGCAGTTAGCATTGACCTAATAACACAGAACTAGAGTAAAAGCAAGGATGAAAAAGCCGTGCAAAGTTATTCTTAAGAACTGGATATCTGGGGCACCTGGGTAGTGAAGTTGGTTAATATTTGACTCTTGGTTTCAGCTCAGGTCATGATCTCAGGGTCATGAGATTGAGCCCCGTGTTGGGTTAGGAACTTAGCATGGAGTCTGCTTGAGATTCTCTCTCTCTCTCTCTCTGCCTCTCCCCCCAACTTTCTTTCTGTAAAGTAAACAAAAAAAAACAAACAAATAAATAAATAAATCTTTACAAAAAAGTGGAACTGGATTTCTGAAGAAGATGGAGGAGCAGGAAAATCCAAAGCTCACTTCATCCCATGGATACAGATATATAATACCTCATCAGTGTCAAAAACCCAGAAAAGGACCCAAAGATTGGCTCTCCACAGCTAAATGTAGAGGCCACATGGAAGTGGGTAGGAAGGGCAGAGATGGGTCTGGAACTAGGTAGACCCATGGGACTACCTGCAGAAGGGAGGAATGCCATGGGCACAAAGCGTAGAGAACAAGACTCTCAACTAAGCAGCCCAGGCACAAGGAAATCCACATAAGGAACATGAATCCCCATAACATTTGGTTTTGAAAAACAGAGTGGCCAAAGTTCATAATCTGCAGAGTTTATAACCTAGAATTTTGAAAATCAGCCTACTGGGCTCTGGGACAGCCGGGATGGTGATAGGGAACTGTATCCCAACTCATAAAGAGAAAAGCACAATAAACATCTCCCATCCCACCCCCAGAAATACAGCACAGAAGCAGCATTTTGAAAAATGCCTGGGGTATATTAGAGGGAGATTTGTTTACTCATCTCAGAGCATGTGCTGGAGGGGCAGGGGTTTTGCAGACTTCTCCAGAAACAAAGGAGCTGGTAGATGCCTTTGCCTTCCCACATACCCTAGCCTAAGCACACAGAAACCTCCGAGAACCAGTGAAGCACCAACACTCGCCGTCTAGGTTGCTAAGATGGTATCCTGCCCTTCCCTACCATTCTCTTGTGGTCCTGCCCCCTCCAATATTGGCTTGGTCCTGCCCCTTGGCTAGACCCCATCCAAAGTGATGCCACAAGAGTGGGAATGTGCAAGCAGCCTCAACAGGGGCCAGCACCACTCCAAAGTGACTCCTGCCCTGGGTAGAGAGGAAGATAACCACACACACCCGTCCAACTGTGGCCATAGCAGTGGGCTGGGGAAAGTCATTGGGTCTGACTACAGGTCCACCCACCAATGAAAACTTCTAAGGGGACAAAACAGGGAAAGCTCCCTGCAGTTTGGTGCTATCACATCTCTGGCAAATGCTTGCTCTGACCTAACTTAAGCCTAAGGCAGCCCCAGATTAGCTCACTAACAACAAAGGGACAAAACCCTGCTCACAACAGGCAAAGAGAGCCTTTGCAGATTACTGGACTGAAAGGAAATGTGCCTCAGCCACAACAGTAGGGCACAAAAACCACATATAGGAGACACACCTGTAGCGCCAGTTTCAGGTGAATAGGGGACATTGCACTGCTTAGCACTATAAGACCTCTTCTTCATGTGGTTACTACTTTCAATAGCGGGAGTCATAGCTGACTCTCCTATCACATAGAAATTGACACAGAGAGCTAGACAAAATGAGACAGAGGAATGTATCCCAAATAAAAGAAGGACAAAATCATAGCAAGGAGAACTAAAATGAAATACAGATAATATACCTAATAGAGAATTTAAGGTAATAGTCTTAAAGATACTCACAACTCGAGGAAAGAGTGGAGGACCTCAATAAGGACAGAAAATAAAAAAGAATGAAGCAGAGATGCAGAACTCAATATCTGAAATTAATAATATACTAGATGAAATAAAAGTAGATTAGAGAAATCAGAAGAATGGATCAGTATCCTAGAGGGCAGAGTAATGGAATTAATAAAGAACAGGAGAGAGAGAAAAAAATAATAAATGAAAATAGATTTAGGGAACCGAGAAACCTTCTTAAGAGTAATAATATTTGGAAAAAAAAAAAAAAGAGTAATAATATTTGTATTTTAGGGATCCCAGAAGGAGAAGAGAGAGAAAAGGGGCAGAAAATTTGCTTGAAGAAATAATAGCTGAAAACTTCCTGAATCTAGGGAAGGAAATCAAGAAATCCACATTCAGGAGGCACAGGATTCCCAAGGCACAACATCAACCCAAGGACATCCATACCAAGCCATATAGTAATGTAAATAGCAGAAAGTAGTGATAAAGAGAGAATTTTAAAAGTAGCAACAGAAAAGAAAGGTTACATACAAAAGAAACTCCTCAAAGCAATCAGCTGATTTTTCAGGAGAAACAATGCAGGCCAGAAGGGTGTGGCATGGTATATTCAAAGTGCTAAAAGAAAAAAAAAAATTCTGCAACCAAGAATACTCTATCCAACAAAGCTACCATTCAGAAAAGAAGGAGAGATAAGAGTTTCCCAGACAAATAAAAGTTAGTGGAATTCATGACCACTAAGCCATTCCTACAAGAAATGTAAAAGGGGATTTTTTTGAGTGGAAAGAAGACATCAAAAATAAGAGTAAGAAAAGTAGGAAGCACAAAGGCAATAAAATGAAGTGTATCTATAAAACAAGTAAAGGGATTCATAAAATAAAAGGATATAAAGTATGAGATTACAAGCCTAAAATGTGGGTGGTGGGGAGAGGAGTAAAGAATGCATTCAAACTTAAGCAACCATCAACTTAATATAGACTGCTACAAGCATAAGATGTCATATATAAACTAAATTGTAGGCACAAATCAAAAATCAGTAATAGACATGCAAAAAAACCAAAAAGCGAAGAATCCAAGTTTATCACTAAAGTAAGCCAGGAAAATGTGAGAGAAGAGAGCAAGAGAAGAAATGAACAGAGAAGAACTACAAAAGTAACCAGAAAATAAGTAACAAAATGGCAATAAGTACATACCTGGCAATTATTTTGAATGTCTAGGACTAAAATGCTCCAATCAAAAGACACAGGGTGATGGAATGGATGAAAAAGCAAAATTCATCTCTACGCTGCCTATAAAAGATTCATTTCAGACATAAAGACACATGAAGTTTGAAAGAGAAGGGATGGAAAAGCATTTGTCATGCAAATGGAAGTAAAAATAAAGCCAGGGTACCAACACTTATAATAGACAAAACAGACTTTCAAACAAAGACTATAATAAGAGACAAAGAAGGACACTATATAATCATAAAGGGAACAATGAATATATAACAATATAACAATTTTAAATATTTATGCACCCAACATGGGAGCACTCAAATATACAAAGCAGCTAATAACAAATAACAAATATAAAGAAAGTAATCAATAGTAATACAGTAATAGGTAGGGTATTTTAATACCCCATTACATTAATGAATAGATCATCCGAACAGAAAATCAACAAGGACACAGTGGCTCTGAATGACCCTTTGCACCAGAGAGATCTAAGAGATATATTCAGAACATTCCAACCTCAAACAACAAAATATACATTCTTTTCAAGTGCACATGATACATTCTCCAGAACAGATCTCACACTGGGCCACAAAACAAGTTTCAACAAATCAAAAAAGATGGAAGTTATCCTATGCATCTTTTCTAATCATAATGCCATGAAACTAAAAATGAACCATAAGAAAATATCTGGAAAGAACACAAATACACGAAGGTTAGGTAGCATGCTACTAAATAATGAATAAGTCAAGAAATCAAAGAAGAAATAAAAAAATACAGGGAGACAATGAAAATGAAAACCCAATGGTCCAAAATCTTTGGAATGCAGCAAAAGCTATTCTAAGAAGGAAGCTTTATAGCAATATAGGCCTACTTTAAGAAGCAAGAAAAATCTCAAATAAACAACCTAACCTGACACCTTAAAAAAAAAAAATAGAATAAACAAAATCCCAAGCCAGCAGGAAGAAGAAAATAATAAAAATTAGAGCAGAATTAAATGAAATAGAAACTCAAAAAACATTAGAACAGATCAATGAAATCAGGAGCTGGTTCTTTGAAAAGATCAACAAAATTGATAAACCTTTAGACAGACTCATTAGAAAAACAGAGAGTGAGAGAGGACTCAAATAGACAAAATTAGAAATGAAAAGAAGAAATAACAAC
Source organism: Procyon lotor (assembly GCA_028646535.1). Lineage (NCBI taxonomy): Eukaryota > Metazoa > Chordata > Mammalia > Carnivora > Procyonidae > Procyon > Procyon lotor. The sequence goes on from CM053605.1 coordinate 68,892,638, forward strand.
TAACATCACAGAAATACAAAGGATAAGAAAATATGGTGAAAAATTACATAGCAACAAACTGGACACCCTAGAAGAAATGGATCAATTTCTAGAAACATATAACCTGCCAAAACCGAATCCAGAAGAAATAGAAAATTTGAACAGATTGATTACTAGCAATGAAATTGAATCATTAATAAAAGAATCTCAACAAAACAAAACAAAAAAACAAAAAATCTCAACAAACAAAAGACCAGGACTAGATGGCTTCCCAGGTGAATTCTACCAAACATTTCAAAAAGAGGTAAGACTTATTCTCCTCAAACTATGTCAAAAAAACAGAAGAGGAAGAGAAGCTTCCGAATTCATTTTATGGGGCCAGTATTATCCTAACACCAAAACCAGATAAAGATACCACAGACAAAAAAAGAGAACTACAGCCCAATACCCCTGATGAACATAGACACAAAAATATTCAACAAAATACTAGCAAACTGAATCCAACAATATAGTTAAAAAAAAAAAAAGTCATACAGCACAATCAAGTGGGATTTATTATTGGGATACTAAGGTGGCTTGGTATTCACAAATCAATCAACATGATAGAGTAGATTAACAAGATAAAGAATAAAAACCATGATCATTTCAATATGATGCAGAAAAAGCGTTTGACAAAACACAGCAACCATTCATGATAAAAACTCTCAACAAAGTAGGTTTAGAGGAAACATACCTCAACATAATAAGGCCATATATGACAAACCCACCGTGAATATCATATTCAATGATGAAAAATTGAGAGACTTTCCCCTAAGACCAAGAACAAACAAGGATGTCACTCTCACCACTTTTATTCAACATAGCACTGGAAGTCCTACCCACAGCAAGCAGACAAGAGAAAGGAATAAAAGGTAGCCAAGTTGGTAAGGTGGAAGTAAAAGTTTCACTATTTGCAGCAGATATATAGAGAAAACTCTAAACACTACACCAAAAACTGCTAGAACTAATGAATTTAGTAAGGTCACAGGATACAAAATCAATATAGAGCAGCCCATTGTATTTCTATACACTAAAAAGGAAGCAGCAGAAAGAAAAATTAAGAAAACTGTCTTGTTTAAATCGTACCAAAAATAATAAAATACCTAGGAATAAACTTCACCAAGGAGATGAAAGACCTGCACTCTGGGAACTATAAAACATTGATGAAAGAAACTGAAGACAACACAAACAAATGAAAAGATACTCCATGCTTATGGAGAACAAATACTGTTAAAATGTCTATACTGCCAAAAGCAATGTACAAATTCAATGCATTTCCTATTAAAATGCTAACAGAATTTTTCAAAGAACAAGAATAATTCTAAAATTTACACAGAATCACAAAAGACCCCAAATACCCCAAGCAATCTTGAAAAAGAATAACAAAGCTGAAGGCATCACAATCCTATTTCAAGATAGACTATAATGCAGTAGCAATCAAAACACTATGGTATAAAAAAACAAAACAAAACAAAACCCTATGGTATGGCACAAAAACAGACACATAGATCAACAGAACAGAATAGAGAGCCCAGAAATAAACCAATAATTATATTGCCAATTAAGCTTTGACAAAGGAGGCAAGTATATGCAATAGGAAAAAGACAGTTTCTGCAACAAATGGTCTTGGGAAAACTGGACAGCAACATGTAAAAGAATGAAATGGGACCACTTTCTTACACCATACACAAAAATAATCTCAAAATGCATTAAGGACAAATGTGAGACTGAAACCATAAAAATCCTAGAGGAGAGCACAGGCAGTAATTTCTCTGACATTGGCCATAGCAACATTTATATATACATTTCCAAAATTAACTATTGGGACTATATCAAAATAAAAAACTTCTGAACAGCAAAGAAAACAATCAACAAAATGAAAAGAAAACCTATGGACTGGGATAAGATATTTATAAATGACATAAAGGGTTAGTGTCCAAAATATATAATGAACTTATACAACTCAATACCACATAAATATATAAACAAATACCTCAACTTAAAAATGGGCAGAAGACATGAACAGACATTTCTCCAAAAATATCCAATAGACACATGAAAAGATGCTCTACGTCACTTATTATCAGGGAAATGCAAATCAAAACTACAATGAGATATCACCTCACACCTGTTAGAATGTCTAAAATTAAGGGGGCACCTGGGTGGCTCAATGGGTTAAAGACTCTGCCTTCAGCTCAGGTCATGATCTCAGGGTCCTGGGATCAAGCCCCGCATTGGGTTCTCTGCTCAGCAGGGAGTCTGTTTCCTCCTCTTTCTCTGCCTGCCTCTGTGCCTACTTGAGATCTCTCTCTCTCTGTCAAATAAATAAATAGATAAAATCTTAAAAAAAAAAAAAAGAATGTCTAAAATTAGGAAGACAAGTAACAACAAGTGTTGACAAGGATGTGGAGAAAAAGGGACCCTATTGCACTCCTGGTGGGAATGCAAACTGGTACAGTCCCTGGCAAAACAGTATGGTGGTCCCTCAAAAAATTAAAAATAAAACTTCTCTATTATCCAAATACTAATTTGAAAGATATATGCACCCCTATGTTTACTGCAGCATTATTTACAATAACCAAATTCTGGAAGCACCACAACTGTCCATCAATAGATGAATGGACAAAGAAGATGTGATATATATATATCACGTGTGTATACATCATGTGATATATATATCATGTGATATATATATCATGTATATATATACATATATATGTGTGTGCGTGTATATATCACATGTGTGCACACACATATATATATAATGGAATATTATTCAGCCATAAAAAATGAAATTGTGTCATTTGCAACATTTGCAACAACATGGCAACAACATGGATGAAGCTAGAGGGTATAATGCTAAGCAGAATAAGTTAGTCAGAGAAAGACAAATGCCATATGATTTCACTCACACATAGAATATAAGAAACAAAACAAAAGAACAAAGAAAAAAAGATACTAAAAAACAGACTTTTAAGTACAGAGAACAAACTGATGGCTAACAGAGGGGATGTGTGTGAGGGGTTGGTGAAATGGTTGAAGGAGATTAAGAGTACAGTTATCATCATGAGCACTGAGTAATGCATAGAATTGTTGAATGGTACACTTGAAACTAACGTAACACTGCATGTTAATCATACCAGAATTAAAATTAAAAAATATTATTTTATTATTATTTTAAGTTTTTAAAGTAATTTATTTTAATTATTCTTAAGAACCAGAAAATGTGCTTTGTATTGTTTTGTTTTTTAAAGAAGACAGAGAGAGACAATGGGGGAAGGGGCAGAGGGAGAGGGAAAGAGAAAGAATCTCAAGGAGATGCCATACCCAATGGGAAGCCCAAGGGCAGGGCTCCATCTCATGACCCCAAGATCATGACCTGAGCTGAAATCAAAAGTTGGATGCCTAACCGAATGAGCCACCCAGGCAACCCAGCAAAGGTGTTTTAGAACAATGTATCTAAAAAAAAAAAATCTATCTCATCTATGAGGAAAAAGAAGATATAAATCAGGGACTACAAACTCAAAAGCACAGAGTTGACATGGGCAGATAATGTAACAGAATAAGAAAAGGCAAAATATATGAAAATATTAACTAGTACACATGTAATAAAGATTGCTATATTTTAGTTAAATTGTCCTATATAAGCATGCAAGATAATTCAACCATGCATTTTACTAGGGTATATTTTAAATTTAAAAAATGTAAATATATCAAGTGAAAATAAACTTCAAATTATTATTGTAACTTCTAATTATTTTTTCTTCAGTGTTATTACATTGATTTTTAACTGGAAACTTTACACATTTCCTTCTGCACAAAGATATTCATTTAGATCTAATATTCAAGTTATGCAATAAATAATTCATCCTTGAAAATGTTAACTGAGAATAAGATTTACTTTTTTTCTGTTTCATAATGTAAAACATCTGTTTTTAAAGAAATATACTTTAAACATGGAAAGAATCCATGAATGGTCCCTTTTATGTTCAGGATAATTACTCCCAAGATATTTCAGAAACCTGGTATTCCAACAGTCACTGATTTAGTTTTCGGTACTACCCTGCCCTTCAGTTCAACAATTTCCAGTTGTATTTCTTCATTCATACTATCAGTATTGATTGAGAAATAAAGCTAATTAATTTTACTTCATTTTTGTAAGGCCTGCAACTATATAACCTTTGAAATTCAATTTTTTCTTCATAATATCAGAAATGTAATATGCAAGTTATTTTTATTTCTTGAAACTGATTTCGGCAAAGGAAAATGGGCCAGAGTTTTCTTTCCCAAATGAATTTCCCAAAGACAAGTATAGTGGGCTAAATTGTGGCTCCAAAGGTAAGATGACCTAACCCTTGGAAGCTGTCAAGATCACCGTATTTAGAAAAAGTGTCTCTGCAATCATGGTTAAGGATCTTGAAATGAGGAGATTATTTTGGGTTGTCTGGTTGGATCCTAAATGCCTTCACATGTACCCTTACAAGGGAGAGACAGAGGAAGATTAAAGACACAGAAGAGGAGGAGACATGTGACAATACAGGCGGAGATCGGCATGATGCAGCCACAAAGTGAAGCTAACTGGAGGCCACCAGAATCTGGAAGAGACAAGGAACAGATTCTCCCCAAGAGCCTTCTGAGGGAATGTGGCCCTGCTGATATCTTGGTTTCAGCCTACTAATACTGATTTTGGAATTCTGACCTCCAGAGCTATGACAGAATAAATTTTCTATTGTTTAAGTCACCATGTTTGTGGTAATTTGTTACAGCAGCCACCAGAAACTAATACAACATGCTTTTAGTAGAAATGAATGAGAAAATCAAATCATAAACATTTGTAATTAACATGAATTCCTTTGTAGAGAAATAGTCAAAGAACTCTTTGTCAGGTTATTATTTAAACCTGAAAAGAACGTTTTAGTCTATTCTTCCATTGAGGAGCTTCCACAGGAATTTTTTTTTGAAAACATGAACTAATTAGTTTTTTTCCAATGGTTTAAAAAATACTTTCACCCCCCTCATTATGACCTATCACTTCAGTGTAGTACAGTGATTTCCATATTGTGCATCCAGTTTAAGGATAGATCAAACTATGGGAATGAATTCAGTTTACAATCCTAATTACTATGTCCATTGTCTAGCCAATTTTCAAATATTTTAGCCCAAACCCATCCCAATATATAGTGCAATTTTTAACTTGAAGTTCCTTATTTCTACCAGGTGTGTAACTCTGGGTGTAAATATTCAAAAGAGTCCAGCATCAACTTTAGCCGTTTTAGGAATATTCTTTGTAGATAAGCTTATTGATTTTGCTAAGACCACATTTAAGTTTTTCAGCACACAAAAATAAGTCACTTTTTAAATTTTGCCTATCATAGCTTAATCTCCAAAATTTGTTGGTCAAATCAAATTTTTCATTAAGATTGCTGAGGTAGCTAAGTGGCACTTTTTATCTATGTTGTCACCAACTACAATAGGAGAAATGCTGAAAATGATTCACATTTTCTTCTTTAATATTTCCTATAATTTCTAATCCATAGCTTAAATAATCTAAGAAATAGGGGTTTAGCTATATTTACAAATGTAAATGTTTGTTCCTATTTAGAAAACATAATTCTTACTGTATTCAATGGACTTTTAAAAAGAATGAACCTGCTTTTGTTATAAACTTTTAATTTGGGGGCAACTTTATCATTCAAAGTGTTCCAGAAATAAACCCTGTGACATGTTGAAATGTTAATATAATTTTAAAATATTTTGTACTTTGTTAAGGTTTTAGTTTGCTCCTTTTTTTTTTTGATATTCCTTAGTTCTCATTATGAGTCGTTTTATAATTATAATTTAAGTTACTCTTTCATCACATATGGTCTTTGTTTTCATATAATGCATGAAGGAGTATTCTTCACATCAACAGGAAAAACATACATATAATATTTTCCTTAAACAAGCAACTCTCTCACTGTCTTTCATCCTCCCCTCCTTTCAACAAAAACATGTGTCTAGAATAGGCATACATATATTTTATTATCTATTTAACATCAGTATGAGAAAAAAAAAACACAAGTATAGTGATAAACTACAACCAAAACTTAGACTCAGTATTAGGAAGTGGTGGAGTTTATAGCAAACTGGAGAGAAAATGTTCCATCAAAAGGGAAAAATGACAGCCTGTTTTTGCAAGCAGGATCTGAGATGTATTGCTACCAGATCTTTTAAATCCTAAAATTCAGGATTTTTAATAAATGTCTTCATTTTTACCTGCTGGCAACTTAATTAAAACTCAAGACCTGTGACTTGGGGGAAAAAGGAAATTGATGAGAGAAGTAGGGAGAAAGACATAGAATGAGATAAAAATGAGTTAGCCAAGAAAGAATTTCAAAGGCATATAAAATGTAATTCAGAGGACACCTGGGTGACTTAGTCGGTGAAGCTGCTGCCTTCAGCTCAGGTCATGATCCCAGGGTCCTGTGATGAGTCCCACATTGGGCTGCTTGCTCTGCAGGGAGCCTGCTTCTCCCTCTGCCTGCTCTGCCTGCCACTTCCCCTGCTTACGTGCTCTCTTTCTCTCTGACAAATAAATAAAATCCTTAAAAAATAAAAAAATAAAATAAAATGTAATTCAAAAATTTGAATAACTATTTGGATACGCTAAAGAATAGTACTGTCTTGCATAAAATCTAAGCTGTGACCAGAAACAATTTTGAAAATATTTCCTAGCATGCAAAACAAGAAGAAAAGTGAGGGACATGACTAGAAAAAAAGATGATTGATAGTGAAGAATGGAGATTAAGAATTTAAACTAACAGTTATGTTCTCTGAATTGGGAACAATAACAACAAAAGGAAATTGAAAATAAATTATAGTCAAGGAAAAAATTGAAGAAAATTTCCAAAATTGAAGAAAATTTCCAACTAGGGTATCATGATAGATTAGTTGTAAAATTCTCCATCCTCCTCAAATTTATATTCTTTGCCACCCCTTTCATCAACAGGTGGATTCTATTTCCCCACCGTTGAATATGAGATGCCCATGTAACTTACTTTGACCAATAGAACATAGTGTAATGACAACGTGCCAGGTGTCAGGAGGCTTTGTGACTTTGTATTCTCTTTCCTGATACTTCTTCACCACCATGTGAACAAGCTTGAGCTGGCCAATGATTGCTGTGCATCAGAAAAATCATCCGACCTGAGGTCAACTGTCAGTGAACATGCTAGCTAATCTCCATCAGCTGAGAATTCTAAAGAAGAGCAGCCAAGCTTAGCTCCCATCATCAGAACCTCCCAGCTGACCTGTAGATGCCTGAGCAATCATTAAATACTTATTATTTTAAGTCTGTTAGTTTTGGGGCAGTTTGTTAATGCAGCAGTAGCCCATGGATACAGGTAATACCAGAATGGGCCCATCATATCGCAGACACAATGAATAGAAATATGTTTACACCTAGATGAAAGCACAGACTATGCAAAGGAAAAAAACTTTATAAGCAACCAGATGGTGGATGAGGATGAGAATTAAGAAGAAGGAAGAGGGGCAGGGGGAAGAAGTAGAGAGAAGAAAACCTACTATAATGGTCATAAATTTAGGCAGCTTCATATTTTTCTTCTGAAAAATTAAATGCAGAAACAAATTCAAGATTAAAATGTGAAAAGTAAAAAAATACATATATTCTACAAAACTGTACAAAACCAGGTTTTACATTAAGATAATAGAAAAAATATTTTATACATGCAAAAATATGAGAATCATTCTCTCTATTTTGGGGGAAAACTTACTAAAGATATATTTTTGATGTGATAAATTACACATAATGCCATTAATAATTTTTAAGTGGCTACTATTTTACCAATTTAAAATGTCTTTTCATGTCCCCAAAGTAAGAAAATAAATAAAATTATTATTTTTGTTAAACGATAATGTGCCAAGCACTGTGCATGCTTTATATGCAAAATTACTATTTACAATATTCCTAAAAATTAAAATTATATCCCATTTTAATAAGAACATCAAGAATAGAAAAATTGTAAAAAAAAAAAAAAAGAATAGAAAAATTGTGGCATAAAACAATTGGTGATCAGCACTGACAATGGCTAAAAAGTGCCTTACTATCAAATAATTGTAATTTTGGGTCTAAATGTAATACCAATGCCAAAAATTGCAGTTAAAGAGAATATGTGGCAAGCAGCATGTAATAATGGTCTGAAAGTCTATATTATAGTAAAAATAATGGGAAATTATGGTGTGGGAGAAATAATGGTATGTTAAGTTCCTCATCTTGTAGATTTCTTTTTAATTTGATATAGAAATATTTATTTAAAAACTCATGATTAATTAAAAACATAACATATATTTTTAAATTACTGGATAACTAGCAAAGAAAAAGTTCATATGGCAAAAGACAGAAAACAAAATTACAATAAAATATAAACCAAAAACGAAGAAAAGAGATGGCAAAAATAAAACTAAGCATATCACATTAGTAAACATAGATGATATTGCCTTCTCCATAAAAGTGAAAGATTATGCAATTGCTTTAAAAATATTTAATTCATAGGGCACATGGGTGGCTAGTCTGTTGT
>CM053605.1:68901731-68926862 GCA_028646535.1 Procyon lotor
TGTCCGGACCATAACCTTTAAGAGATGAGAGGAATTATCTGAACCTGTAACAGCACCGACCGCTGTGCTCAAAAGTATAAATATTCCTGTCTTTGACTGGCATTTAGCATTATAAAAGAAGAATAATGTCCTCTATTACAGCAAGGAAAGAATCATCAATTCAGTTTACTTGAAGATTTTCTAGGTCCTTGCGTCAATCATTTCATAAAATTATTGATTAAAGGAAATAGAAAAGTAGTGAAATGGTATAAATAATAGAAAAACATTGAAAACCTGCACACACTCAGTGTTTTGAGCTTATGATGCAGATCTCAATTCAAATTTAACCTTCAAACACAAATGTCAGGGAATGTGCCATCATTTTACTGAGCATCAGTCAAGGTCAATTACTTCTGTCTACTTAATACACAATTAGACATCCATTATAGAAGATCCGAAAACCTAAGATTCAGATACTGGTTTCTCTTTATTTGAATATTAAATTTATCTCAATATTAAAAGGAGAACATCAAAAAAAAAAGGAGAACATCTTATAAGTGTACAACTTGAAGAAGTATCATATCATAAAGTGAACAAAGTGGATATATCAGATATAGAATATCTTTAGCACCTAGAAGCCTTCTATTTGTCCCCTTTGAGTCAGTAATTTCTCCTCCTTCTTCAAAGGTCATAGAGATAACCCACAGATTAATTTTGTCACTCTGGGAACTTTATACAAACTGAATCATATAGTATTGATGACTCTGTGCCTGGCTTCTATTGTTCAACAGTATAGCTTATAAAAAGCATATATATATAATTCATTTATTTTCATTGCTGAAAACTAATCAACTTTATATATGAAAAAATTTTAATCATATTACTATTCCTGGGCATTTGGATTGTTTATAGTTTGGGGATATTGACAAGTAATTTTGCTACAGATATTCTTGTACAGGTTTTTGACACAAATGTGCAAGGACTTCTGTAGAAGACATTCCAAAAGTGCTGGTTCGCAGACTATGAACATATTTAACATGCACAAATGATAGCATTTGATGTCAAATGATGAAAAAAATCTTCCCAAGTAGATTTATCAAATTACATTCCCATCAGCAATAAACTAGAATTCTTAACTGCTCCACCTGTTCAGCAACACTTGGTAAGATAAACCTGTTTAATGTTTAGACATTCTGGCGGGAATGTAGTTATAAAATCATGGAGGTTTAAATCTGTGTGTCCCAGATGACTAACGAAGTTGGGGGGTTTTACACCTGCTTCTTGGCCATCTGTATATCCTATTTAGGATATTTGAGTTTCTTGCCCTTTTTATATTGGGCTGTCTATCTTCTTGATTTGAAGAAATTCTTTATATATTCTGAAAAAGAACCCTTTTATAGATTATGCATATTCCAAATATCCTCTCCCTCTCCTTGACTTCCCCTCTCACTTTTTTAATGACTTTTGATAAGTGGAGGTTCCTAATTTTAATAAGCTGACAAAATAGCAATCTTCCCTTCCCAAGTTATTACCTTGGGTTCCCTTTGTTTTTTACTCCAATAATGTGAAGATATCATCCTAAGTTATCTTTTATAAGATTTTATTGTTTTTACCTTTGTTCATTAGATCTACAATCAAATTAGAACTAATTTTGTTCATGGTTTGAGGTAATGGTGAAATTTTATTTTTTCATATGAATATCCAAATTATATTTATTGAGAATATCTCCTATCTTCATTGCTATGCAGAGTCACTTTAGTCATGAACCAAGTGTTCATACATGCATAGGTGAATTTTCATTATCTCAATTCTGTTCCTTTGGGTCTTGATCCTTGCATTAACAGTCCACTTGCTTAAATGTTATAACTTTATAATAAATATGAATATTTATTTGTAAGGCCCTGTTTCTGGTCCTCTTCTTTAAGATTGTCTTTGCTATTCTTGATTCTCTGTTTTCCAGATCAATTTCATAATTAATTTATCAATTTTCATGAAATGATTACACTTGAATTTTCATTTGGGTTTTGTTGAATTTGTAGACAGATTTGAGACAGAATTATCTATATAAAATATGATTATATGCCTTTGTTTATTTAGGTCATCTTTAATTTTTTTCCAATGATGTTTAAATTTATCTCTACAGAGGTCTTAAAACTGTTAGGTTTAATGCAATTTTATCCAAGTTATTTTATATAGATTTAAACCTAGCAGTTTAGCTTATTTAATTTAATTTTTTAATTTTTATTATTTCCAGCTTTATTGAGATACAATTGACATGTAACATCTTAGGTTTATGGTGTACAATATGATAATTTGAAAAGAGAATATATCGTGAGATGATTATCACGATAAGATTAACACTTCTATATAATCTCATATAATTACTATTTTTGCATGTGTAGTGAGAACATTTTAAGACCTATTTCCTTAGCGAATTTCGAGTATATAATATAGTATTATTAACTGTAGCCACCATGTTACATGTTAGATCCCCAGAACTCACTCGTCTTGAAACTAAAAGTTTGTATGCTTTGGCCAACATCTTTTCCGTTCATTTTATATATGTATATATATATAATATATGTATATATTTGTTCAACATACATATATTATATATATATACATATATTATATGTATATATATATATATATATGTATATATAATACATATATTATATATATATACATATATAAAATGTCTGTTTATATATATAAAGTGTTATATAATATATATAATATATTTTATTATATATTTATATATATTTATGATATTATATAAAATATATAATAATATTATATTTATTATATATATGTGTGTATATATATATATATATATCCATTCATCATTAATGGATATTTAGTTGTTTCCATGTCTTGGTTGTTGTAAATAACGCTGCAATGAATGCAAGAGTGCAAATACCTCTTAGAGATAGTGATTTCATTTCCTTCAGATATATTCCCAGAAGTGAGGTTGCTGGATCATATGGTAACTCTATTTTTAACTTTTTGAGGGACCTCCATACTGCTTTCCCTAGTAGCTGTACCAATTTACATTCCTATGAACAATGTAAAAGAGTACTGATTTCTTCACATCCTCACCAACACTTGTTACTTGTCTTTCTGATAATAGCCATCCTACCAGGTGAGGTGACATCTCGTTGTGGTTCTGATTTTTATTTCCCTGACAATTAACAATACTGAATGTTTTTTTCATACATTTGTTGGCCATTTGTGTGTCTTCTTGGAGAAATGGTCTAGTCAAGTGTTTAGCCCATTTTTAAGTTGGGTTCTTAGAAGTGGTGTTTTGTTTTGTATTGGTGTCTGTGCTTCTGAAAGTAGCAACCACCTCTTCCGATCTTTACAGACTGGTTTCAGCAGGTAAAAACCCTTTCTTGTTCGTTTCCCAGGTTAATGGGATTACCAGCATGCAGTCATACAGGCTGGAGCCAATTAGGAGGCTGTTTGGGGGTTTGCAATGGGACCTGCAGTTGGTGGGCTTGTTACCAGGGATTCAGACAGGCATGGATCCTGCCCGATAACCTGGTCGATGAGCCCGCTTCCAGTACCTTGTTCAGTAAGGTGGTGCTGGGACAAGGGTCCTAAGTTTGGTCCTTAGACAGGGAGCCTATTACCAAGTGTGCAGATGAGTGTGGCTCTAGCCAGGTCGCTGGGAAAGCCCCTGTTTGATCACTGGAAGTGTTCTTACGTAGGCATAACTGGCCCTGGACTGTGGCTGAGAGGACTTGGAACTTAGCCTCAGTACTGCGTCAGGTTTGCAGCCAAGACTGAGGACTGAAGACTTGGCTTTGGAAGACAGATGGCATGTCTCCCTCTAGGTCCCTGGGCAGGCTGGCCTGCTCCCTGACTGCAACTAGAGAGGCTGAAGCTGAGTACAGGACCCCTTCGGAATCTCTCAGGGCTCAGACAGGAGTGTCTCCTACCAGGTCCTTGTGCTACCAGGTCTCACTGTGGCCTGTGGGTGGACTGCAGTCAAGTGTAGGGTCCCGTTTTAGGATTTCTATGAATGCAGATAGGAGTGTCTCTGACTAGGACCCTGGATCCTTAGGACTGCTGGCAGACTGTGGCTATGAAGACTGGAGGCAAGTGCACGGCCTTTTTAGGATCTCTAGGGGCGTAGACAGGAGTATTTCCAACCAGGTTCCTGGAGGGATTGCTCATAGACTGGCTATAATGGGCTGGAGCCAAGTTATAGGACCCTTTCAGAATCTACAGTCTGAGTCTGTCAAGCTTACCTCCAGGGACACCTGGATTACAGCTGAGAAGGGCTGGAACAGGTTCACAGGGCACTTAAGGGTCCACAGCTAGAAATGAGGTCTGTATGCCTATTATATGATGCATGGGTGTGCATGACTCTTTCCAGGTTCCTAGGCATACAGCGTTGGTGACAGGACCAAGCAGGATACACAGGATACAGTATCCACAGGATACAGAATTGTTTCCAGATCTGTAGATGGGACCACTGTTGGTGAGTCAAATGTCTAGGGGCAAGTCTGCCTTCTTAAAACATCTCTCTTCAGTGTTAAAATGCACTTCAATGTCCTACCTGGATCCCATTGCTCCCACAGCACTTTTGTCTGTGGGCAGATATTAAATTATTGCTGTTAGGAGGATAAGCATGTGGGACATCTTACTTGACTATCTTGCTTACATCACTCTGGATTTTTAGTCCCAGCTATTAATGCAATTATCATGGTAGTTTTAAATTTTTACTGTTTTTAGTATATAGAAATTAAATAGATTTTTATATACTGACTTGCACCTGACAGTATGTTAGGACTTATGTATTAATTCTAATACTTTATCTATAGATTATTTTGGATTTTGTGCACATACAATCATGTTATCTGTAAAATAATAATACCTCCCACTTCACCTAATGGAAACTATAGTTGCTTAAGCCTAGAACTTTGGAGTCTTTCCTTATATTCCACATTCAATTTATTTTAAAAGTCCTGATGGTTTTCCCTTGAAAATAGCTCCAAAACATATTCCTTTTTCATCACTCTATGAGTCACCATCATCTCTCATTGGGATTATTGCAATAGCCTCCAACTGGTCTTTCTGCTTCCACGTGAGAGTCCCTTTCAACCAATGTACAATGGAGCTACCAGAGAGAGCCTGTAAAAACATGTGAAGACATGTCACTCACAGCTTAACACTTGCTACATTCTCCATCCCACTCAGAGTAAAAGCCAAAGTAGTTAGAGTGGCCCACATGGTCTGCCTTAATCTGAGTCCTTATTACTTCTCTTCATCTCTTACTATTTTCTGCTGTGCTCTCTGCCCATGCTTACTGACTTCTCTATTTTTTGAGCAAGCAAGAAATCCTCCTACCACAGGTCATTTGGATTACTATTTTCTCTGGTGGGAACATTCCCTCATTTCCTTTTAATATTTTCTCAGCGGGAATTACCCTGACCTATTTATGATGTAAACTGTTCTTGCAGAGCAGCACTCCCTATCCTCCGACTTTAATTTTTTTCATCATATTTACCACTCGTTGACATACTTAATATCTTATTTATTTTGTTCATTACTGTCTCCACTAAAAACAAATCTTTAAAGATCATAATTTTTTTCTCTTTTTTTCCCTACTGTATCTTCAGTGTCTAGTACAGGTCTGGGAACATATCCGGCACTCTCTAAATATTTATTTAAACAATTAATAAAGCATGCATTTTTAAAAGTGCTGAAAGATTTCAATCATTCTAAAAAGATTCACGACACGTTTGGAAAGTTCTGTGACTTTCCTCATCTACTACTGGGAGCTTCATAACATAAGCAATGACTTTATGTTTTTCCTTTATCTTTCTTCACTCTTCAAATTATATTGTCAAAGAACACATGTCTTTTCTTTAAATTTATTGCTGTGTTTTAAAAAGAAAAACACTATGTATTAAGTCAAATGTGAACAAGGAAATTACAAAACAGTAGTAAACATCAGATCTCAACTGATTTGTGTGGGACTGGTCCTCTAAATATGAAGAAGAAGGTAAATAGTATAACCTAACATTTGATACGCTGTACATTAACTCACATATTGTGCAGACAGGTTAGAGGTTATACAGCAATATAATTTTTCTTGGTTCTCTTCTTTATTTCAACAGATCTGTAAAATAATAAAACTTGAGACTCAAGACCATAATGATGTTCAGTGGTAGCTCAAACAGTGTGGATATTAAGCATTGATTAACTTAGAGTCAACCCATGATTTTGGAAGGTTTTACAGATGTTAGGAAAGCTTGAGTTATCTCTCTTATGTTATCAACCAAACCTCGTTAGGTTAGTATTTTGACTTTTTCAAGTCTGATAAGCTCTCATTAAAAAAGGCTAGCATTTCTACTTCCTTTGAGGTAACTATTTGTCGTACTTTATAATTTCCAAAGAATCTTTTTGTGCATTAGCTTCTTTAATCCATAAATCACTCTCTGAGATTGGTGTATGTGTCCCAATTTTACCGATAGAGAAACTGGGTCTTGAAGAAATTAATTGTGCTTTTGGAGGACAGCAAGAGATATAAAAGCCATGAGTTGAAAATAGGACTTTGGACAACAAACAGGGCCACAGCTCTTTTCACTCTGCCCCATATTATAGTGATAATGCTAGGAGGGCTGTAAACCAAAATAATGTGATGGAAGAAATTCTCTCAAGTTCTTAAGACTAAGAATTTCCCATTGGTAACTGTGACATTTCAGTGCTTAAAAAAACACCTATTGAATAAGAGAATAAATGGAGCATTACTATTTCCCATCATATGTTGATAACTCCCTTCTGCCCCTGTAATCTTGGTAACCTAGGAAGTTGCTATCATTATATTTTTTAAAAAAGCAATGTCAGTTTTGAATTTTATAAATCCATTATTTTATTAGCACATTCATTTTAAGGTAAAAAAATTTTAATAAAAGTGTGTATTTATGTCTTGTTTTTTTAACTGAGTAAGTTGTTATCTATCATGACAATAGATGAATAATATCAACTGATACATAAGGACTCCCTCCTGATGCAGGTTAGCCTCTCACCCTCTGTATAAGTGACTGATAACAGCTCACTTCACTCCTCATTGTTTCTCTAGGAACCTCACAGCACCTCTTTGTGGAGGTGGTGGTGACAGGAAGACATCACTATTTCAAAGTCACTTTAAAGATATCTGTGACTTCACAGATTAAAAGTAAAATGTCTAGGAAACTATGTTGGCTGAAATCTCTGTACTTTCATAAAAGCCTATGGAGAACTTAAAGAGCTGCTAGAACTTAAAGACAGCTAGAACCCCACGTTAAGGAATTGGGAAAGCTTGAGTAACATATTTTCTGACTGAATAAGGGAATTAAGCCATGTAAAAGAGAAATCATAACCAAAATAAACCTACATTTGACTCAATTTTCTACATATTTTACATGAAAATTTATTTTTTTCCAGCCAATTTATGTGGGAGATTTTGGAATTCATTGCCATTGGCAACACTTGCTTCAAGGACTCATTAACTAGTATTTCACAAGACTAAATATATGTATCTTATTGATTGGAGTTATTGAATTTCTTCTTTACGTCTCTAGATTACTGTCCAACACAACAATTACTCCCCATGGGCCCTTGGTTTAAAATGTTTTAAAGAAACATACCAGACTTGCGGTAATTGGTAAAACAAGTTGAGACTCTACAAAATGTGACTTGTCATACAACAGATTAGAGTGTATTATGTTCTCTTCTCCATTTAAGAAATCAAAACTATAAACAGAAAATCAATAGTACACTAGTATGTATAAAGGAGTGAGGGCTCCTAGGTGGGAGCCAGTTTGGAGAGTTAGTTCAAGGAGCTAAACAATGCAAGTGTAAAATAGAAGAGCAAGGGAGAGAGAGAAGGTAGATGAGGTTGCAGAGGTGAACTGGGGCCAGAGCATGCATAGTATTGAGAGAAAGTCATGATAATGATTTTGGCTTTCTCCTAAGAGCAGTGTGAAACCAGAAAAGGAATTTAAATCTTGCAGTGGAACGATGAGAACTGCCTTTCTAAAAGGTCACTCTGGCTGCTGTGTGGTGAACAGACTGAATTGAGAAGACTCGGGGAAAGGATTTTGGAAAAGGTGGTGACTCACACTAGAGTAGCGCTATGGAGATGGAGAGGAGATAATGGGCTCACAAAAAGTAAAATGGAGTGTTACCCTCCTTCCAGACCCCATCCCAGGTACACATATCACAGTCTATCTGAAAACAGCCATTGGCTGGTATATAATACCCTTGGAAGTCCAAGATCACTCCTCATGATTACTAAGCATAAGAAGAACTTGCTGGTTTAAGTTCACAACCCATGTCCATGCTGTGTTCAGTTGCTTTGTAAAAGGCAGGAGAAGAACATCTTGTGATGTGTCACAACATGTGTACTTTGCCACCTGGAGCTGGCACATGGTAGGTAGTGGGAGGAATGCTGACTGCCAGCAGACCACAGGTGCAAAGGGAAAGGCTCAGCTACTCCCCATGGGCCCTTGGTTTAAAAGCTTAAACACCTGCCAAATCTGTAAGTTTAACTACCATTGCTGAGCAGCCCTCTCTCCCACCTGACAGAAGGACAATAAATAAACAGATTCAATCAGTCAAAACTTGCCTATAAACAGTCTCCTGAAATGCACGATGTCCTTAGAAAGAATACATTAACCTTTTGAAATGTATTACCAACAGCTCAACACAAAGCCCAGTGCAATTATCCTCTGAAAAAAATGATAATAAGGAGGAATGGCAAGGACTATCTCATATTAGGATACCAGAGACTTCACAGGCAAGAGGAAAAGAGTATGATAACAAATGTTTTGTACATTGTGCTTAGAACTTGACACGTTACTTATTGGTCTAAAATGGATTGGCAAATCACAACCTGCAAGCTAAGCTTAGTCCACCACTTGCTTTTTGAGTCAACTTTAACTGGAACGTAGCCTCAACCATTTGTTTATGTGTTGTTTATAGCTCTTGTCATGCTACAACATCAGAGTTAAGTAAATGCAATGGACTATATGGCCAACAAAATCTAAAATACTTATTATATGCCCTTCAGACAGAAATGTGTCAACTCTGGTCTATCTCCAAAAAGAACTGAAGAGAGTAGCAGACTTTTACACCAAGTTCTTGATGTCTATGCATATAGTTACTACTCACATGGATACCTTTCAATCCAAATTCTTTTGGTGCTAACAAGAGATACACATGGGCTTATTAATTCTTCTTGAAGTTCAAAAATCAGGCCAAATATATACACATATTCTATTGGTTCTGTTTCTCTGGAAAACCCTAATACATATGGTTTGGCATGTAGATACTTGAAAAACATGTAAAATTTTAAAATATATATACATATGTTAGAAATTTTAAAGAAATCCCAGGGAACAATGAACACAAAATTGAGGATAAGAGTTACCTCTAGTGAGGAAGGAGGGGGATTGAACAAGAAGGATAACACAGTTGAGTAATGGCTGGGTGATGTACACTTGATATATATTTAAGATATTCTTCTTTTTCCTCTATCTTGAATTATATTATTTTTAGATCATCTATATGCATAAAATATTGTAATATATTAAACATTTCATGATAAATTTTTGCAAAGAATTCAGGCATCCCAAATTCTAGTCCAGTTCTCCTTGCATTATGTCACACGCAGCAGTATATCCTGCCTAAAATTGAAGCTGTTCATGGCTGACTGCTTCATTTTGTTTGACACCAATATCCTCAAGTCTTGCTTACTAAGATTTTCAAACTTTGTATTTTTACAAAATAATTTAACTCCAATTCTGGCAAGTGGCCACCATGGGAAAATATATGACTACATTGTATTAGCCACTTAAAAACAAGGGGACTTCTTTCAATGTTATTTCTGATCAGGCAAAAATGGGAGGCAAGAATCATTGAATGACTTTACAGAGCAGTTAACTTTGTTTCTTCAGTGATCAACTGAGCTAATAACTAACAAAGAGCGGATCCACTCCAATGTCAAGCTTCAGTTATTGAGAAGAATGCCCCACAGCAGCTCCACACTTCCTTAGGTTTACTATGAACAAGTGATTTTTTAACCTGGGATCTATGGATGGTGAACAGAAAGGCTTCTGGTGGGGAAGGAAGTACCTTCAATCACTTGCAAAAAATTTACGTATTTACATACTTTTATTTTGGGGGGGCGATGAGGCTATGGTTTTATCTGATGCCCAAATGTAATATCAATCACATTAAGATTCTGATGTGACTTGTGATTAGGGAAAAAAAAAAAGAGAGTGAACTTTCATTTCAGCCATTTATTACCTGTATGATTTTTTTTGACTCTCTGGGGCTTTGATGTCTTCTCCATAAAATGGAGATCATTTTATATATATATATATAAAATGATACTTTATATATGTATATAATATATATAATATGTTATGAAATATATCACTTATATATATATAACATATTTTAAATATATCACTTATATCATATATATATAACATATGTATCATTTCTATTAGATGTACTGTGATTTTATTTGGTAAGGTGAAATTTAATAAAATGATAGCCTGAGAGACCCAAAGGTCTACTCTAACTTAAAGCAGAGAACATATTTCTCACTATATCCTTCAAGAATGAGATATTATTTTTCAGTCATTAAATTAACAAAAAGATTAGAAACAGCCAGTACAAATAATGGTAAAGGGAAAGGACATGCTCATGCTTTGCTGATGGGAATATGGATTGCTACAAACTTCTTGGAATATAGGAATGCTGTATCCACATCCAAAAACGAAACTGCATGTAAGAGTATGTATGGGGTGCCTGGGTGGCTCAGTTGGTTAAGCGACTGCCTTCGGCTCAGGTCATGATCCCAGAGTCCCGGAATTGAGTCCCACATCTGGCTTCCAGCTCCATGGGGAGTCTGCTTCTCCCTCTGACCTTCTCCCCTCTTATGCTCTCTCTCACTTTTTCTCTTTCAAATAAATAAATAAATAAATAAAATCTTAAAAAAAAAAGAGTATGTATGAAAGGGTATGTATTACAGTTCTTTTTGTAGTGGCAAAAAATGAAAATTACTTGAATGTATATTAGTAGTAGAATATAGTAGTTGATGGTGTATATACATATTATATAATATTCTTCAACTATTAATGAATATAATTATACTACACTACTTACTGGACCGTGATATTGTTTAATGATAAAAGCAAACTCCAGACTACTATAATCTGTTTAGCTAGATTCCATGATTGTTTTGAAACACAGACACAGACACCCACAGACACAGACACACACACACACACACACACACACACACACACAGAAAACAAACCTGTTTGCATATGATCAAATAAACACAGAAATGTCTGAAAATAAAGACACAATTAATATTAGGTAGCTCAAGTAGCAAGGAGAGTTGAGAATATTAACTTCTCATTTATATGTTTTTATTTTTTAACTTAAAAGCATAATAATATATTATTGCTATGAACAAATCTGGTTGACGAAATGAACTCAAAGATTCCCAAGGTACTTTAACTGTAGTTATTAACTGTATAGTCACTAATTATATACACAGACTTTGATTATAATCTTTCTTTTTATAATTGACCCCAAATCTTTAGTTGGTATCAGGACTCTTTCAAGGGGGTCTTTGCTTCCCATCTGAGCCTAGAGGTAAATCTTTCATTTTTAAATATCTCCAAAGCCTCCTTTTGCCCATATCTCTATTTCTCAACTTGCATAAGAAAAAACAAAGAAGAATATGTTTACATATTTGCCTATCATTCTTCTGACTACTTTTTTATTCTCTTGATAGTCCCCAAGAAAACGTGCATATGCTTTTAAAAATAAAACAAAATATACACATAATAACAAAGTTTCAATGTCAGAATGCTATTTAAGTTTTTTATTTGCTCTTATTTATTTTTAATGGAGTATAATAAATTTTCATGTCTTTTATTGACATTTAATAGTTTGAGCTGGGTGTCACTTTATTTTGACAGAGTAACTATAATTACCCTCAAAGGAACTATATCCTTTGCAACATAAAAGATTAGCTTAAATGTTATTAAAAACAATATTACATGATTACACACACAAAAATAATACTATTGGCCAATTCTATGACAACTTGTTTGAAGAGTAAAAACGGATTCATATTGATTCATTCATACTTTCTCACTAATTTTATTTTTGGACTTAAAATCAGCATTTGGCAAAATAATATCCATTTCTAGTCATTTCTAATAATCACTTACTTTTATGGCTCTTTTGAATCCTATGACTTAGACAAATAATTCAGGTATGAGGATGTTTGCTCTAATTTTATGCATCACTGTATCTGAAGAATACCCCATTGTCATGGTACCTGTGATTACTGGCAAATGTTCCTCTTTTTAGCCTCCTTGCCCACATTTAGGTACAGATCTCACTTGTGATTCCATCCCTATGACCCACTCCTGGAACAAGCTGGGGTTACTTATTTAAAGCTACAGTGATTTCATGCTTAATCTATGTGCTCCTTGAGATCTGGAATTTAGCCACAGTGAGCTTGTTACAGAGGCCAACTACAAACTGCTATGGTTTGAGTCCAGAATAGAGGTTTTACTCACAAGGACACAAATTATATAGTCAATTCACCAAGCTATTTTAGGCCCCAAACACTGACAAGCACTCCTACAGTGAATTCCAGGTCAATCTGACCTTTCCCTCTCTGCAATTAATATTTCAAATTTCTCTACATTTCTCGAATTGCAAATCTGCTCATCTCTCTCCTCAAGCAGCTACCTCATTTCTAATTCTTCTAGAGAAAATAAAAGCCATCAGATGGAAAAATACCTCTACTCCCTATTCACAATCGCACATGTGTACATATTCTCTCCTCTTTCCTCTGATTAATATAAGGCCAATACTTTTAGCTAGACTCTAAATTCCTCCTTTCTCAGAATTTCACACTATTAATTATCCCTTTAAACCAGCTATCTTCCACTTTTTTCTATGAATCACTTTTATAAAAAAGTAATATTTCACAAGTATCTTCCATCTCAAGTAAAAAAACACACACACGAAATAAAACAAAACCATACATTTAATCATATTCCTACTTCCCACCTAACAGCCAGACATTTATCATAATCATCAGCAGAGTGCCCAAAACATCAATACACAGTTCAGTAACTCATCACAAAATGAACACTCATGAACTCACTACTGGGTGAAGAACTAAGTACATTGTCAGCTCTCATGAGACCCTCCCCCAAGTCATGTCTTCTCCCAATCATTACTCCCTTGCCAAAGGTGACCACTATTCTGACTTTAGGATACTGTGATTTAGATTTACCTGTGTTTATAAGGTGATATTAATTCTTTATTATTACTATTATTTCTCAACATTATATTTTAAAATTCATCCATGATGGTACAATGATTCATTTTCATTACTTATAAAAGTTCAATGAGTTTTGGGGTGCCTGGGTGGCTCAGTGGGTTAAAGCCTCTTGCCTTCGGCTCAGGTCATGATCTCAGGGTCCTGGGATCGAGCCCCACATCGGGCTCTCTGCTCAGCAGGGAGCCTGCTTCCCCCCCCTCTCTCTGCCTGCCTCTCTACCTACTTGTGATCTCTCTCTCTGTCACATAAATAAATAAAGTCTTTTAAAAAAAAGTTCAATGAGTTTTTATAAAAATAAAGTCATGTATCCACCACTGACACCAGACATAGAAAATCCGTAACATCCCCCAAAGTGTCCTCATGTGTCTTTGCAGTCAACCCCACCCCACCCTACCTCCCCCACACACAGTCCTGGACAACCATAGATCTACTTTCACTACAATCTTGCCTTTCTAGAATTTTACATAAATAGAACCATAGAGCATGAAATCTTTTTGTCTGTCATATTTCACATAGCATAATGCTTTTGAAATTCATCTATGTTATTGCATGTGTTGGTAGTTTATTCCTTTTTATTGCTAGGTTGTAGTTCATTGTGGGAAAGTACTCTAACCTGTTTATCCATTGACCAGTTATTGGACATTACTCACTGTAATTTTTATTTGTATTTTCCTTATTACTGATGGTATTGTTTATCAGCCATTTATCTGTCTTCTAAGTGTTAAGATTCTTGCCCATAGTTCTATTCATTTGAAGGCATTTTTATATAGCCTGAATATAAATATTTTGCTATTATTTGGATTGCAAGTACTTCCTCTTACTGTGTATCTTGCTATTTGTTAATTATGCCTTTTGGTGAACAGAAATGGTCATTTTTATTAGAGTCAAATGTATGGATAATTTCCCTTTCAGTTTGTACACTTTGTGTCTTCTTCAAAAATCTTTCCCTATCCCAAGAATATTCAATGATTTCCTTTACTCTCCTATATAAGCTATATTACTTTAAGTTTCATATGGAGATCTATAATGTACCTGGAATTAATTTTTGTATATGTGAGATAGGATTTATCTTTCTTTTTTCCCTGTTATTTGTTTAGTATTTTGGTAAAAATATCTACTTGAACTCATACCATTTTTTGAAAAGTCCATTCTTCATCATCAGCCTATGTTATCACTTTTAACACAGATCAAGTGTCTGTATATGCATTATTCCCTTTCTGGACTCCCTATTGAATCTTTTAATTCATAAACATGATGTACCTTCCCATCATTTAATTCTCCTTAAATTTATCTCTACACATACACAAGTGTGTGTAGGTGATCTTTCACTTTTTTAGACTTATTACTAAATAGTTAATATTTTTGGTTATTATAAAGGTATTTTTAAAGTTTATTTATTTGTTTAAGTAATCTCTACTCCCAGTATGGGTCTTGAAATCAGGACCCTGAGATCAAGAGTTGCATGCTCCTTGATTTTTCTTTTCTTAGAGATACTTGCTGGTATATAGAAACAATTCATTTTTGAATATTGATTTTAATACATCAACCTGACAAAGTCACTTATTATTTTAGGGATTCACATATAGGTTTATTTTTTTACTTTTCTAATTATGCGGTCAATTCAAATGCAAATAATGGCATATTTAGTCTCTCTTTTTAAATACTATATTTTTTTTTTTATTAGTTAACTGAACCAGCTAGGAGTGCCAATATTTTGTTAAACAGAAGTTATATGCCTAATCTGAGAGAAAGCTTTCAACGTTTCACCATTAAATATGATATTTGCTTTAAATATTTGTAAATATTATTTATCAGGTTAATGAACTTCTTTTTTATTCTTGGTGTTCTTGCTATGGTAAGAATTATTAATTTTTAATCATAAATGGATGCTAAATTTTATCAAATGCCATTTTGGGATATCTTTTGAAAAGAATACATAATTTCTATCCTTTATTGTGTTAATTTGGTGAATTATATTGGTTCGATTCTTGAATGTTAAATGACCCTTGCATTACTGGAATAAATCTAAATTTGTTGTGATATACTGGAATTTTTGAATGCTGCAAGATTTGGTTCATGAGTTTGATTGCCTTATTATTTTTGTTTTCTCTACTGTCCTCGTTAGGTTTTAAAATCAAGGTTATGCTAGCTTTGTAACACAAGTTGGGGAGTATTCATTCTTTTTTTCTAGAAGAGTTTGTGTAAGATTAGTATTATTTCATTCTTAAATATTTAGTAGAACTCACTAGTGAAGCAATCTGATCCTAGAATTTCATTGGGGAGATAATTTTAATTACATAAGCAACATATTTATGAGTTAAGAACAATTTAATAGGCTATTTCTTATAACTTAATTTTGTTAAGTATTTCTGATTCCCTAGAAATTTTTACATTTCGTCTAAGTTTGTTTCATAATATTCTCTCATGGTGGATTTAATGGGATTAGTAGTGATGTTCCCTGTTTTCACCGCTGATATTATTCATTTTTGCCTTCTCTCATATTGTCTTCATCAATCTCATCAGGAGTTAACCAATTTTTTATAAGCTTTTCAAAGAACAAATTTGTTGGTTCTGTCAATTATAGCCCTATTTTCTTTCTCTCTCTCTCTCTCTCTCTTTTTTTTTTTTTGCTAATTTCTGCTTTTATCTACTTTCTCCTTCATTTCGTTTTCTTTGGATTAAATTTGCTGTTCTCTTTCAATAGTCTTGCTCCAAAAATTTGAGACTGGCATATAAATATTCTAAAACTTATAAAGCTCAAATTGCTATTGATTAAAGTACAATATACTTTGTATATTGCCAATATTTTCAAATATTTGTTAAGCCATGGCCATTATATAACTGAAATTTAGCAAAATATGAAGGTGCCTAAATTTAATTATCATTGTACATGTTTGGGCATTCTGTTTTGGAATGACAATGTTTGGATAGTTATAAAATAAAATCATGTGTATATCAAAATTATTATATTTTTTCCAGAAAAAAATATTTTTATTTTTTTCAGCAAAATTATTAATCATATTAGTATAACTTAAAATTTTATGTAATTAATTTTCTATTGACAAATTTAACCTTTTTTCTTGAAATATTATAATCTTCAGATGGTTTTCAATTAACTTTAATTTGGAGAAATTTTACTCCACTGAGACTACAGAAACTGGAATTGTCATTTGTCAAATTTAACCAAGAATTATACATACCATGTTCAAGTATTACAACAGAGCTGTGTTTGATAGATTATTACCTCAAAAACATTATAAAATATTTAATTTCATAAGGTAAATTATTATCACAAATGTTGCAGTTTGCCCTATCTCTTTAAATACTCTCTAGATCCAAATAGTAAAGAATCAGTATTCTCTTCCTTATATTGTCTGCAAACATAACTCAAATCATAGACCTCAAGACCTAAAAATATAAAACGCTTAAAAAATACATGGCAGCAAATCTTTGTAATCTTGGGTTAGGCAAACTTCCTAATTATGGCACCAAAAACACAAGTAATCATGAAATATAAATAACTTGAGCTTCATCAAATTTAAAAACATTTGTGCTTCAAAGGACACCATTGAGAAAGTGAAACAAAAGCCACATAACAGGAGAAAATATTTTTAAATCATCTATGTGGCATGGGACTAATGTCTAGAATATATAAATAACTATATGACTCAATAATATAAAGGTAATCTAACTTTAAAAATAGATGAAGGATCTGAATAGACATTTCTTCAAAGAAGATATACCAAGGACATAAGCACATGAAAAGATTCTCAACATCATTAGCCATTAAAGAATGCAAATAAAAACTATAATGAGATACCACATTATACCTACCAGGATGGCTATAATCAAAAAGGCAATAAAACAACTGTTGGCAAGGATAAGGAGAAATTGGAACTTTCTTTTTTTTTTTTTTTTAAAGATTTTATTTATTTGTTTGACAGAAAGAGACACAGTAGAGGGAGTGGGAGAGGGAGAAGCAGGCTTCCTGCTGAGCAGGGAGCTGATGCTGGACTTGAACCCAGGACCCTGGGATCATGACCTGAGCTGAAGGCAGATGCTTAACAACTGAGCCACCTAGGTGCCCTAAAATTGGAACTTTCATACACTGTTGGTGGGAATGTAAAATAGTACAGCCACTTTGGAAAAAATTTAGCAGTTCTTCAAAAGGTTAAACATAGCCTTACCACATCACCCAGCAATTCTATTCCTAGGCATATACCCAAGAGAAATGAAAGCATATGTCCATGCAAAAACTTGTCCATTAATCTTCAAAGCAGGATTATTCATAACAGCCAAAAAATGGAAACAAACCAAAATGCCCATCAACTTACGAATGGATAAATAACATGTGGTATATCCATGTAATAGAATACTATTTAGCAATAAAAATAAAACACTAATACATGCTACAACATGGATAAACCTTAAAAATATTTTGGTAAAAACATCTTGGTAAAAACAAGAATCAGTGTCCAGCTTTATGTCTGTTTCATCTACAATATGGGGAAGAAGTGTCTTCCTTAGGCTCTATGCTTTGAGGATTCTTGTGGTCCTCCTTGTCTCATAAATCTATTGAAGGCTTGGCTCAATGTCTCAACCACTCAGCTACTTTTCTCAACCCAGAATCAGCAGAGGTCTCTATGGAGTTTCTCTCTTTTCCAAAACATTGGCTTTTTAATTTATCATAGTCTTGTTATAATCCCAATGGTTGTAATCAGATTTTTTTCTACTTTTATCCAGATTTTCAAAACAGTTGTTGAACTGATGAACAGTTATTGAAATCCTCTCTTCTGATAATACCTTAAAAAAAAGATTGATTTCATCTTTTTTTGTCATGCCATTCCCATGCTTTAATGACCTTTTTGTTGTCCCTAGGATTACTATACGATTTTTCAAGTAGTTTATAGTCCTGAGACTGTTTGTCCTCTGCTCCTGACCAAGATCATTACAGATGCTCTCCCAGAAAGTACAGTAATCCTATTTGCACAGTGTTCCCCAGAGTTTGGGGGTTGGGGTGATAGTAAATTACTGGTGATACCCATTCAAGGTGATAAACACATGCAGCAATTATTTATTCAGTTATTGCTTTTTAATTGTGCAACATTAAATTTCTTTCTTTCTTGTGGTACCAGAGCTTCAATTTCCTTCGGAAGAATAACTTCTCTCCTTCTATTATTCAGAGTTCTCCAGAGAAACAGAACCATTTATACATACAAAGAGGTAAGATATTGGCTTGCATAATTATGGAGGCTAAAGTCCCACAATCTGCCCTCGAGAAGCTGGAGATCCAGGAAAGCCAGTGATGTAGTTCAAAGACCTGAGAGCTGCAGAGCCAGAGGTGTAGATTCTAGTCTGAGTCTGAAGATCTAAGAACCAGGAGCAGGAGAAGATAAATGTCCTGGCCCAAACAACCAGGCAAAAGGAAATTGAACCTTCCTCAGCCTTTTGTTCTATTCAGACCCTCACCAGATTGGATAATGCCTATCCACACTGAAGAAGGCCATCTGCTTTATGCAATCCACCAATTCAAATGCTAATCTCTTTCAGAAACATCCTCACAGACGCACAGAAATAATCTTTAATAGATATCTGAACAACCCATGGAGCAGTCAAGTTTACACACAAAATTAACTGTCACATTCCCTTTGCATATAGTCTTGTGGAATTATTCCTCAACTTCATTGCCATCACTATTGAAGGAATGGAAATATTCTCTAAGCCCATTGGGTTTCCTGTTCTGAATCTATCAGTCTTGACCAGGGAGATACAAATTGTGTATGTGGAGTGGTGCACAGTGGAACTGATTCAGAAACAACTTTCCAGTAATCAGTTCACATTATCTATTTCATGTTCTCCCAATATTGGTTTTGTTGCTTGCAATAAAAAAAAACAAAACAAAACAAACAGTAACAATAGTATTTATTCACCAAATAAGAATATGATTCAATTTATAATTTTCCTTTAAAATGACCACATCAAAAAGAAATAGTCAGTTTGGGTGCCTGGTGGCACAGTCAGTTGAGCATCAACTCACATTTTTGCTCAGGTGGTGATCTCATGGGTGGAGGGATTGAGTCCTACATTGGGCTCCCCGCTCAGCAGGGAGTCTGTTTGGAGATTCTCTCCTTCTGCCCCTCTCCCCATTCTCTCTCTTTTGAATAAATAAATAAACCATTAAAAAAAAAAACAGAATCAGTTTAATAATGACTTAACTTTAAAACTCCTGTAACACATGTTGATCTCCCTTTCTAGTACCAACAAAAAGGTGCCGCTTCAAGCTTAGAATTTAGGGCAAACAATAGCACACTGCTAGAATTTAATGAAATTGTTTAAATTTTACATTTCTTTCTATGTATATATGGTGTTGCTGGTTTTCTGTTTATGATACTTAACATATAATTGTTTTTAAAAACAATTTAAATGATAATTCGAAAATCTAACAGTTGAAGGTTGATATGAAAAAAATCAGGAACATATTTTTGAAAATGACTGAATTTGGGAAACACAGACCAACTGAAGGAATCTGGTCAGTGGCCAGTTCAGTGGTTAGTCTAACCCACTCTTCATCATACTCCCACGATCAAATCTTTCTTTCTTAAATTCCCCTTCAAAAAAGTCTCAACTTACTTTATTAAAGCTTGTTCCCTACTTTCTTAAATTTCTTTCCTGATTGTTTTCTTTGGAGTTCTCAGACTGACTTAGTCTAAGTTCTAAATAATTAAGGCTGACTTCATACATGACAGAGTAGATTCCGCTATGGCTGATTAAAACAGCAGATACTCCAAAAGTCATTATAAAGGGAAAGCCTTTTAAGGCAGTTTATTTTTAATGTATACATTAGAGAAAAAATGATTTCAAATGATTTTATGTGCACAAGGCCACCCTTCCAAGCCAGATGAATCCCATCATCCACAAATAGCTTAGCTACATCCCAGCCACTATATGATTCTCAAACTCATGTCAAGACAAACTCATTTCAAGACAGGCATTTTGAATGCACGGAAACTTTTAAGATGGAAGTGACTACAAACCCTATCTTTCCTAGTTACATAAAGCTCTTCTGAAGGTGGCTGTTCTTTATATCCCTGTATACAATTTCCTTATATTCCTTCCACTCTCTCTCTCTACTTTTTACTATGTTTTTGTTGGCTCTTAACTTCTTTACAGTCCTTCTGTTTTTCATTTGTGGTGATGAAATCAATAATTAGACTACTATGTCAGTCCAAATAAAGTTGTCTTTTTTTTTTAATTGAGGATAAAACCAATGCTGTGTTTTCATTTCTCTTCTCCAGCAGTCTTTAACAGCATTTCATCAGTGAAATTTTATCAGAACACTCAATACTTGTAACACTGACAATCCCATTTCCAAAGTTGAGGCTTTTCATGTGGGCTGTGCTTGGCACTGTACTCTGCCTGATTTGGATTTTATTTAATCACTTTGGCTTTAACCAACATTGGGAGGCAGGAAAACCAGCAATCAGCCTGCCATGAATTTGCCATGGGACCACATGCTGTTGCAGAAACAACCATATAAATTTGCTGAGGAAAGACAAATTCACAGCAAGCAGATTACAGCAGCCTGGTCCTCATGCATTAGCCAGGCTCCAAGGAAAGGGGAGCCTGAAGTAGAACATAGAATGAAGAATATACCCGTTTCACAAGCAGGATTTACAGCACTTCAATCAATAAAGGAAGGAAGGCAGTTCGAAGAGGTAAAAATAGCTCTGGGCTAGAAGTTATGAAGACTGGGTTTGAGACCATGCTCTGCCTGGTCTCAGTTGGTTTGGGTTAATCATGAAACTCCCAAGCCTTAGTTTCCTTTTCTGAAAATGGGAATAATAACCACTGTCATGAATGACTTAGCACAGTTGTGAAGGGTAAATATAAAACTGTTTATGATAATTGCTTTGTGTAATATAAAACTTTATATGAACATAAAGTGGCCAAATTAATCATTATTTCAGAGTTAATTATATTAATAATAGCAATAACAAATACTCTGCCCCTAAATTGGGCAAATGGCTATTAGTATTTAAGCAGGATTAGCATAAAAATCAATATACATGGCATCTAAATCTTAGAGGAACACATTGTTCTTTCATTTTCAAATAGGATTTCTTAATGATGGATCATTATTAGAGAGTTTCTGAGAGTAAAAAAAAAAAAAATCCATGGGAGAAATCAAAGTGGAATATAAGCTGATTTTAACAAGAAAAATGGCTATTTTTATGTTTATGGTTACAAAGACTCTCCTCTTCTAGATGCTCATTGTATATTCCTTTTCCCAGAGAGATCCATTTACTTTCTGCATTTTAATAACACTGCTGTTTTCTGAACAGTTTTATGATACTGGGAAGTTGAAGTACAAAATAAATAGAGATATTTATGAAATCCAGACATGGCTACTAATAAAATGAGAGAATAAACAAACAAACTTAAAACAATAGGATATATACTATTCCCAAAAGGTGAGCGAGCCCATTTGGCAGGTAGAAACAGAACTAAACAACAAACAAACAAAAAACAACAAAACAAAACAAAAACCTAAAACCATGTGTATAGACTAACTTGGTTAGAATGTTTGAAATAGTCATCAGATGAACCACCACAATATACTACCAATTTTTTTTAAACTATTTAAAAATTAAGTTGAATGTAAAGTATCACAAGGCGTGTGTGTGTGTGTGTGTGTGTGTGTGTGTGTGTGTGTGTGTGTGTGTGATGGTCTGGCTAATCTAGAACACCAAATAATAAAAGAACAGATCTTCAAAAACACATGATTATTCAATAAGTAGTATTTGCTTCAAACTATCTTGATAAAAATATGGTTATACCATCTTTCTTTGGTTATTTACTGATTGAAACCCACACAGTAAAACTTTCTGTATCCTTATCTTTCAAAAATATCCCTTATAAACAGGATTTGGCATTAAGAAAACAAAAATCTAGCCGGATGATCTTTGTCTTATAACTGGAACATTTAATTCATTTATATTTAATGTAAATATTGATAAATTTGCAGCTTTTTTAACTTTACATTTTGAAATAATTACAGATTCACAGGAGTTGTGAGGATAGTACAGAAAGGATCCCTATACCTTTTATTCAGTTTATGTCTTATGTAATTATAGTATTATATTCAAACCAAGAATCCGACATGATTACAGTGTGTGGGCATACTATGTAACTTCATTACATGTGTGGTTTATGCAACCACAACTGCAATCAAAACAGAACTATTCCATCACCACAAAGATTTCTCTCATGCCTCCCCTTTATAGTCACAGCCATCCTTCACCCCACTAAACTAGCCCTGACCCATGGTAACCACTAATCTGTTTTCTATCTTTATAACTCTGTCACCTTGAGAATATTATATAAGTGGAATCATACAGTATGTAACCTGAGACTTTTTCCCCCAGTAAACACAATGCTCTTGATCTATGTAAGTTGTTGCATGTTTTAATAGTTTCTTGCTTTTTACAGTTGAGCAGTATTCCATGGTATAAACTGGTAAAATGGTAAATATGGTAAACAATTTGTCTAACCATTCACCCACTGAAAAATATTTTGGTTGTTTCCAGTTTGGGATTATTACTAACAAAATGCTATGAAAAATCACATATAGCTTTTTGAGTGGAAATACATTTTCATTTCTCTGGAATAAATGCCTGCCAATGCAATTGATACTAGGTACGGTAAGCATATGTTTAATTTTTTTTAATTGCCAAATGATTTTCCAGAGGACTGTACCATATTACTTTACTATTAATCAGAGATTCCATTTCTCTACATACTTGCCATCATTTGGCATTGTCACTTTTCATCTTAGAAATTCTAATACATATGTAGTAATGTCCCACTCTTGTCCTAATTTGATTTCCCTAAAGACCAGTTGTCCTGAACATCTTTTCATGTGTCCTATTTGCCACTCATATATCCTCTTTGATGAAATGTCTCTTCATATATCTTGCTTGTTTTCTAATTGGAGTGTTTTACTCTTGATTATTCTATATTCTAGATATGAATGCTTTGTAAGATATATAGTTTGTAACTATTTTCTCCTGGTCCATAGCTTGTCTTTCAATCCTCTTCACATGGTTTTCTGCATAGCAAAAGTTTTTAATTGTGATAAAATGTTATTTACCAATATTTTTTCTTTATGGATCTTGCTTTTGATGTCATGTCTAAGAACATTTCACCAAGCCCTAAGTCCTCAAGACCTTACTCTATGTTATCTTCGATCAGCTTTATGGTTTTATGTTTTACATTTAAATCTGTGATCCATCTTTGGTTAATTTTTGCATGAGGCTTAGGTTCTTTTTTTATGGAGTGGGATATGGATATTCAATTAGCTGGCACTATTTGTTAAAAAGATTATCTTTCACCCATTGAACTGCTTTTGACCTTTGTCAAAAATCAGCTGGCAGTACTGGTGTGGAGCTGTTTCTGGGTTCACTTTTCTATTCCATTGATCTAAATATCCATTCCTCTGTCAATACCACAGTCTTTATTATAGCTATATAATAATTTTTTAAATCAGACAGAATGATTCTCTCACATTATTCTTTATCAAAATTGTTTGAGCTATTCAACTTTACATTTCCATGTAAAATTTAAATCCACTATATTACTCTTTTAAAAAAAAAAAAACTATCCCACTTGTTCTATGTCTTTGTCTTGTTTATTTAGTTACTTATTTGCTTCTTTACTTTTTTCTTTTAGGATTATTTTCTATTACTTTAACACATGCACCCTTACATGGAAGTTATATGCTTTTTTTTTTTTTTAACATTTTTCAGTACTTCTCTAGAGACTTATAAAAAATAATATTGATTGTTATTTTATTCTCTTCATAGGCAATGTAATAATTTAAAAATACTTTGTTTCATTTTCCCAACTTCTGCACCATTGTTATAATTTAATTTTCTCTATATGACAAAAAATTGTTTTAAAGATTTTATTTATTTGACAGAGAGAGACACTGAGAGAGAAAGAGAGAGAGAACACAAAAGCAGGGGGAGCAGCAGTGGGAGAGGAGAAGCAGGCTCTCCACTGAGTAGGGAGCCCAATGTGGAGCTCAATCCCAGGACCCTGAGTTCATGACCTGAGCCAAAGGTAGATGCTTAAAAACTGAGCCACTCGGGTGCCCCTATATGACATAAAATTTTATTATTTTATACAGACAATACTAATTTATTAATTAGATAACAATTATTTAGCCTTCTTATTTCTCTTGGAAGCATCTCTGAGCTTCCACATGGAGTCATTTTTCTTCTGCCTAAAGACTGCTATTGTTTTCATTGTGGTTTGCTAGTGAAGAAACATTGATTTTGTTTGATTGAAAATGTTTTTACTTCACCTTCATTTTCTAAGCACTTTTCCACAAGGTATTAATTTATTGTTGTTGTTTTTTTTTTCAAGCAGCTATCATGGTTTGGAATATATCATTCCTCCTGACTACCACTCTTTCTGTTAAGAAGTCAGCTCTCAGTCTTATTGTTGATTCTTTACATTTACTTTGTCTTTTCACTACCAATAACAGTGCTATCCACAGATAATTTTAATAATTTTCCTTTGCCTTTTTTATTTGATAATTTTACTTTTCTATATGTAGAATAGCTTTTTTTAAATTAATTTTTATTAACATATAATGTATTATTTGCCCCAGGGTACATGTCTGTGAATCGTCAGGCTTACACATTTCACAGCACTTAATAGCACATACCCTCCCCAATGTCCACAACCCAGCCACCCTATCCCTACCC
>CM053605.1:68935204-69014154 GCA_028646535.1 Procyon lotor
AGAAGGGTGTGAGACAATATAAAAGACACATTTCCTCTAGCCATCCAGAAAACATCTTTGTTTACCACTGTAGTGTTGCCAAGGAAACGCCAGCTACTTATGACATCATATTGAGATGGCTATCACAAGCACCACAGCACTGTTGTTTAAATGTTATAGTGAGTCTTATCCCTCCTGTCTTTCCTATTCCCTAAGAGAAAAGCAAAATCATCACTAGTAGCCCAAGATTGTAATAAAAGAGGGAAATGAGATTATAGCCTACATTCAGCTTCACTTGGATCATTCCCATTTTATTTCCAGACCAATGGTGGCAAATCAATTGTGCTTTTGGGTTAACAGTTGCAGTAAACACATCTAGCTCTAACCTTGTCACCTACCATCTCTTTCCCAAAAATGTCAAAAGGGAAGTGTAGATTTTTGTTGTCAGTGGAAGAAGAAAAGAAAACATCCCAAACCTTTTCCTGGATCACCTCAGATCTTTCTGGAATACCCCTGTACACAGCTGTGTTAACAGGGATTTATTTATTTCTTTACATTTCTATCTGGTCTTGATGCCTTGTGACCACAAAAACACAAATGTAATAGAATGTCACCCTCCCTATATAACTGTCCTCTCCAAGCTTCCATACAGTGCTCCTGAGAAAGCACTCCTTTCTACCCATGACCCTGAAAATGTTGGAAGGAAGGAAGGAAGGAAGGAAGGAAGGAAGGAAGGAAGGAAGGAAGGAAGGAAGGAAGGAAGGAAGTCAGCGGTCAGGAAGAATGGATGTGGTAATTCCCAATAGTGTGTGCACAGGAATGTGGGCGGGGGGAGAAGTGGTGAAAAAATGTCCCTGAGCTGAGTTGTAAATTTCTGCAAAAGGAAGAAGTTAGAAGCTTGCTGCATATACCCTTTAACACTTTTAGATTGTTTTGAAATTTCTGGCAGATTTTCAAGGAGGCAAATGCTTATGTCTCTTCTTGGATCTCTGAGGTAAAATTAATCTATGAGCTAGAGGGATGATAGCAAGCTTGGGCAGGCTGGCACACTGATAAATTGCAGGCTACTCAGGGTACTCAGAAAGGAAGGTGGAGCAGTATGGTGGGCTCCCGTGCACGCATGACCAACTTTGACAGAGATCTTGGAGATTCACACGGAGCCTCAGCACAGGTCCAGGGGAGGGGATTCTGCAAAAAAGTGAAACAGAATGGTTTATAGTGTGAGAGGAAGCTCTGGGAGCGGAGCAAAGTTGCCATGACAGCCATTTGAAAGATAAAGTATTAATTCTGTGAGACATATGGTGTTTTAGTAAAGAATCAGGCAAAATGGGCAAGAAATTTACAATGATGAGGGGCCAACACGTCAGTGGTAGCATCTGACCCTATGATTCCTAATGGCTTAAAGGGAGAGGGATGCGGGGTTCTCTTTTGTCTATAAAGCATTGTTCTATAAACCCTTCTGCAAGTTGTATACACAGCACTCTCTCTTCATTGGGCTCCCCCTTGACAGCCTGGGACATGCTGGAGGTGCCTACTGCCCTGCTGCTGTGCACACAATTCACACCATTGTCAGATCCACCCATCATGCCATCCTGGAGAGACTCCTGCTTCTAATCTTCACTGCCTTTCCTCCAAGGTCTCCAAGGTCTCAACCCCATGGAATACAGTTCTCTACTCATTAAGGTGATAGGGAAAGCAGTGTAATTACAGGCCCATATCTGGAGTAATGGTGATGGATTTTGCCACTCAATTCACAAAATAGCTCACTATTTACCAAGCCTGCTCAAATCACTAACCTTGCATTGAGTACACAGCACTCAAGACCTCAGAAAAATATATGGCAGAACACTACTCGGAAATTATTGACTGAAGGCAAAAATCGAGAAACCTAGCTCCTACCTTCTTCTAGGTAGGAATAAGACTTTGCAAGTAGTCTACCATATGTGGGCATAAAAGTGATATCTGCAACTCATATAAATATTTTTTTGTTTTATATACTGCAAAATTTTAAGATATGACACATTTCTCTTAAATGGAAAATGAGAATGGATACATTCTTTTTATTTCAAGTTCATGGATTTTGGCAAGGCAGAGAAAATAAACTCTATATGATAAAAAAGGAAGTTATGATTTTTAAAAAGATCAATGTCAGTTTCTATTTTTGTAAAGTATTGCTTTCTGCAGAAAAAGAAAAAAGATGCTAGTATCTTTGAATAAAAGTGCCTCATTAAAAATTATGTTTTCAATGAGGAATAAATTATAAGTTAATAACCAAATGAAATTAAAGCTAAACAATCACCATAAAGAAAAATTGGCTACTTACTGACAATTTCAAGAGAGAAGCTAAAAATTTTATTTTTTTTCTTAGTTATATTTTAAGTTTACATTGTACTTGCTCATTATTATATTAGAAATTGGGTTTTTCTGTTTGTTTGTTTTTGTTTTTTTTTTTAGTTGAGAGAGAGAGTGAGAGAGAGCATGAGAGAGGAGAAGGCCAGAGGGAGAAGCAGACTCCCCATGGAGCTGGGAGCCTGATGCGGGACTCAATTCCAGGACTCTGGATTCATGACCTGAGCCGAAGGCAGTCACTTAACCAACTGAGCCACCCAGGCGCCCCCAAACAATTAATATTTTAAATACAAATGTGGGACTTTGTATTTTCCATATTAAGTTGTACTTTATGGAAATATCACATTGATGTTAACCTAATGTTATGAATGCTGAGAATTTTTTTGCCACGTTTACCTGATGACTCTCTGATTTTTATTTTTCTCTGAAAGTTAGAGTACTAATCAACTCTTCAGGATAGAATAAGTTAATAGATGAAGCTTGCTAATTCTGGATGAAGAGGAATAGGTTGATTGGCAAAGGATAAAAAGGATCTACCTTGTAACTCCAAGGGTTCTTTTACATAATTTTTTTTTTAGTTTGATGTACACAGAACTCCCATTATACCTGTTACCCAGATTCTACAATTGTTTCTGTTTGTCCCATTTGATTTATTCTGTAGGTCTATTTGCATATGTATATATGCATTTTTTTTTCCTGAAACCACTTGACAATAATTTGGAGACCTTGTATTCTTTTACCCCTAACCGTTTTAGGGTATGCTGCCCAAGAACATGAACATTCTCTCACATACCCCCTGCATAGTCCCACAGTCAGGAAACTTAACATTAATACCAGAATGTTATGGACTGAATGTTTGTCTCCCTGTCCCAAATTTATATGTTGAGGCCCAAACTCCCCAATATGAAGATATTTGGAGATGGGGCCTCTGGGAGGTAATTAGGGTTAGATAAGGTCATGAGAGTGGTGTCCTAACCTGATGGGATTAGTGCCCTTTAAGAAGAGACACCAGAAACACTTTTCTCTACTTTCCTCCCCTACCTTGAGAGGGATATCACAGATGAGATTACATGAGCATATAGTGAGAATGTAGCTGTCTACAACAGAAAAGGAGAGTTCTTGCCAGAAACTGACCATGATGGCACCCTAATCTTGAACTTCTAGGTTCTAGAGTTGTGGGAAAATAAATTTCTGTTGTTTAAGCTACCAGTCGATGGTATTTTTTTATGACAGCCCAAGAAAACGAAGATTCTAATTCCTCATCTATATTCAAAATTTGTCAATTGTTCCAATAATGTCTTACATGGCTGTTTCATTTCCCTCGGTTCAGGATCCAACCTAGGACCATACATTATATTTAGTTGTCACGTTGCTTTAATCTTTATCTGGAATCTTTCCTCTGACTCTCTGATTTTTCATGACCTTGACATTTTTGAAGAGTATAGATCAGTTACTTCATAGAATGTTTGATGTTCTCTCACAGTTAAATTCAAGTTATTTGTTCCACCATGGAAGTGACGACTTGTCTTTCTCTGTACCATATGTGGAAATATTTTATATTGGTGGTTCCAATGTTGATGATGTTTACTTTGTTATCTACCAGGCTATTCGTCTCTCTGTAATTAATACAGAATTTGTTTATAGATACTTGTTTATGTGAATATTTGGGTTCTTCAAAATTTTACTCACCAGGTTTAGCATACATTGATGATTTTCTAATTCTATCATTCCATCTACATTTTTTAGTTATAATTCTGTTGTAAAGAAGAGTGGTTTTCTCTTCTCTTTCCATTTGTCTGGTTTTTAAAATTTATATAAGAATACACTCATGAATTCTTACCTTACATAATGGGTCGCAATTATTACTATTGTTATTGTTTTTATTACATTTTGATGCTCAAATTGTTCCCACATCTGCCCAGCCGAAGTTCATTCAGGCAGCCCCAATGTCACT
Source organism: Procyon lotor (assembly GCA_028646535.1). Lineage (NCBI taxonomy): Eukaryota > Metazoa > Chordata > Mammalia > Carnivora > Procyonidae > Procyon > Procyon lotor. The sequence goes on from CM053605.1 coordinate 68,939,487, forward strand.
TTGACATGCCTCTGTCAATCTTTGGGCACTTTCTCATGTTCTGTTACAATAAGATGCTCCAGGTCTATTTTATTCTTTCCTGTTCCAGTTCTAGAATCAGCCAACTCTCCAAGAAGCCCTGATTTTGGCTCCTGGTGTGCTCTTTCCTTTGGTGCAGGTTTGCTTCAAAGCTTCCCAGCACATAGAAGTATGTACATGTGAGTACGTGTGCATGCACACACACATCCACACACACACACAACTAGTTTCTTTCTTCAACATCGTTCAAAAACTAAGCATCAGTGAATTCTTTCCTCATTTTCTTTCCTATCTCTTTTCCTTTTTCCCTTTTCTCTTCTAGTTATCTTTCTCTTTCTCCCTTTCTTTTTCTTCTTTCTTTATATTTTCCCATCTTCTTGCTTATAATGAAAAGATTCTCTGAATTTTCCAGGCACAGAAATCACGTACATCGCCCATCTAGTCAAGAAAAAAATGGGGATAGACAGGAGAGGTGCTATAGTCAGGAAGTGGCCCACAAAGAGAACAGACATACCAGTCTTTGGCAGCAGGTTGTAGCCCACCAAGCCCCTTGTTCTCTACCAGAAGAATGAGGACATTGCTGCTAGCAATTGCTCTTTGTAGCATCTCTTGGTCTGGACACAATCACTACAGAGAAGTCAGAGAAACCAGATCCTAATGTTAAAAGCATCCTGGACCTTAGTATCTCAACAGTTAAACATAACCTTAAAAACAACAACTACTTTGCAATTTGAAGAAATTATACTTGACACTTTAATTTGTTTTAAGATCCTTTAGCAAAAGTTTCATAAATGAACAGTACTGCCAAAGAAGCAAGAGATTCATAATTTAACACAAAGTATTTTTCTACTTTTACTTCCTAAAGATCTAATTTAATAGGATAATTTATTTTCTTTTACATACAATAGTAGGTTCTGACTAACTGGGTGTGAATATAAAATATGCATATCTGGTACAATGTAGGACTCACAAATCAACCTTTCTGGGTCAAATTCAAGGCTCACAAAACTAAGCTTTCTAAATCTGGTACACTTTTCTAGAATATTACAAAGAGTTCATCTAAGTTGATTTATCTGCCTTATTCTTGGCCTTATGGCTTTTACCAAGTTATAGAGTCACAAAATTTTAGTCTGATGGATACTTCAAAATTATGCGGTCCTACCTTATCATCCTATACTCACTTCTAAAGGAATTATTTATTATGACAATTTTAAAAAGAAGAATGTTATTCTTCTATTTAGAATTCTTCTACTATTTAGAATTTTGCATCACTTTGAATGAAATCCTTTCAGTGTCTGTCATAAGGTTATAAGCCAAGTAGCTTTAAAATATTTTAATCGAACATTTGTTTAGTTCACATATTGAATACTGACCATGTGCCAGAAACTGTGTAGATGTTGAGAATATTGCATGGTGCAGATGGTGCATGGAGAACAGACAATAGGGGATCATGAACAGAAACAGAGACTAGATAGGAGGCTATTGCAGGCATAGCCTAAGCAAAAGGTAATTGTGACATGGACTAGGGTAATAGGTAAGGTGGTGGGTTAGTTGGATTTAGATATATTTTGTTAGAACTCACAGAATATACTATTGGATAGGAGGTGGAATGTAAGAAAAAGAAAGATGTCAAAGATAACTTCAGGATTGTATTTGTTTTTTAGCCCGAAAAACTGGAAGAATAAGGTTCTTTCAATTTGGAATAGATTTGGGGTGGGAAAGAAGGCAAGTGTGTTTTGTGGGCATGGTAATTTTTAGATGAATATCCTATTTCAAAGCAGAGATGCATTAGTGTTTCAAGTGAAAAAATTTCTGTGGAGTTCAATGCAGGGACAGGGACTAGAGCAGTCATCAGCTTATAGCATCAGACTTGGACCCAGAGGTGTATTTTTAGCTGGCATTTACTGAAGTCTTAATTCCAGCCATTGTTCTGAGAGCCTTACAAGCCTTGATTCATTTAGCTTGTGCAGCAATCCAGCCCAACCAGGTAAATACTATTATTATCATTATTATTTACAAATGAATAAACCAAGAGCAAAGAGAGACTATATAATGTACCCCAAGTTTCATACTGAGTAAATGTCAAAGCGGAATTTGAACCTCAGCTCTGTGAATCCACAGTCTTGCTCTTAACCAACTAAAGGTTAGGTACTGACATATCTTGGCATTGACTATGGGGCAAAGGAGTTTAGAAAATGTGTGAACTTCCGAGATAATAGGTCACACCAGTAATTAGCTGCTTCATTATGATTAAATTACACACTGGAGATCTAGAAGAATTTAGCAGGTTCCATAGATATCCAATTTATAGCCACAGATTAGCTTAGTCACTGGTATTATCAAGCTCATAATGGCTAATCATTTAGATATTGTGCACACCTTGCCCTACTGCGTAGCACTTTTGTAAAATCTCACTGTCATTTAAGTCCTTCATAATCACCAGTCATCAAATAGCAGTAAAGAGTGCTACTAAAAGGTTCATTTCATTAACCCCTTGTCTTCTAAACAGACAATTATAGCCTATGTTCATTAAATTCTACAGAGTAAGAAAGAACTTAGGAACTTTGTGTGGGAATTTCAATTAACTCAAAGGATATTTATTGAGCACCAAATTGAGAGTGGTGAAGTACTTAGCCCTGCGAGACTGCTTTGCCCAAGATTTTGTAAGCTATATACCAAATGGTGCTAATTAATTTCTCTTTGATGAGGATGTATTTCTACTTTTCTATGCAGAGATTACTACCTGACTTCTAGAATGCTTATGTTAGATATTGCCTTTGCTGACAGTGCTGGAAATTTGCACTGTGAGAACAGACTTTCTAAAAATGCTTTTATAACTAGACGAACCATTTGTATAGAGTAGGTCTACAGTGGAAGTGAATGTTTGTCTTGTGCTTTAGTCAGTTTTCAATCAACATGGCCCATGGATCAGATCACCTGTTTTCGTATGGTCTATGAGCTAATAATGGTTTTTCCCACTTTTGAATGGTTACAAAAAATCAAAAGAGTAATATTTCATAACATGAGAAAATTATATGAAATCCACATTTCAATGTCCATAAATAAAACTTTATTGGAACATGTTCATCCACTTAAATAGTGTTCATGGCTATTTTTGTACTCTACAACAGTAAAGTTAGGTATTTGTGACAGAAACTATATGTTCTACAAATGCTGGTCCTTTACAGAAAAAGTTTTCCAATCCCTGCACTATATACTTGAAAAAAAGAATCAGTCATAACATATTCTGGATTATAAAATAGTTATTTATTTTTGTACTGCTGTCCTTGAAAATCATGGCCCCATGTGGCAATGCTTAATCAAAAGTAGCTCACTATCTTATCTTTCTAGCTCACTCATCTTATCAGTGAGCTAGAAAATAAACAAAACAGCATTGAAGCAAATCAACAAATTATCATAAATTTTTTTTAAGTCGATAATTGTCCCTACAGAGGACCAAATTTGAGTTACTGTTTGGCTGCTTTTAAATGACTTTCCACTCTTTCTTTAAGACAGCTCATTCCTAAATGTTTTCAATGGAAAATTCCAGGGTCTATACACATGTATCAGTGCTGGACATTTTTTATAGAAGAATGTGGAGAAGAAGGCTTTATGGTCCAAGGAAGAGCCCTTGGACTTAACATAAGCAGGATGATAATTTTTCAACTGCATAAGGCTTTGTCTAATCACAACATTTAAAATTCAACTATCTTTTGCTATCCTCACAATTTAACAAACTATGTATATTTATCTTTGGTTTGAAATGAGGAAACTGAGATCCAGAGCATCATTGTTCTATAATGAAAAAAAAAAAAAGCAATGGGCTTAGGGTCAAAATATCTGACCTCTTTCCCATTCAACTCTCTAAGTGAGTGTCCCTTACATAGAAATGCAAGTGAGAACACTTAACCAGCTAACTTCACTGAGCTGTTGTAAGATTAAATAAGATATACATAAACATGCTCTGAAAACTATAAAACACTTTATTTTAAAAAAGAAAAAAAGAGGAAAAAGGCAAGTGATTTGCTTACATCAAGTAACTCCTGGATAACTAGTGGGGGTCACCTGCCTTCTAGCTTGTGTTCATCCCATTAGCCAAAGCAAGTGGAGGTGAAAATGAAAATCATTTGCTATGGGAGTCTGTGCCTTCGGCCATCAAATGTTCTCGGCTTAGTTAGGATGAATTTCACACCAGAGGGCCTGTGATCCACCACTGCATTGCTCTCATCTCTTTCCTCTAGCAAGCAGAAAGACAAAAGCTTTACACTGACTATATCAAATGCCATCAATCCGAGACTTTGTTTTATAGCATGGCTGCAAGAAACCCCAAGTGTCAACAGTACTCAATCTATGTATTTTTTAATAAATTGCAAATTTACTCTACTAAATAATAGAATTAATAAAATCACCATATCTTTGGACTTCAATGAATTGTTTGTATGATGGTGTTGTTCTTCATTACATGCCTGAATGCACTCATTAAGCTCACAGTGAACAATAAGCATAAAAAAACACAAAGACAATGTGTCTGAACCAGCAGGAAGCCCACATATCAAACGGCACAGGATCTGGCAGGTTGGCTCTTTGAGGAGAATGTTCCAAGCATTGTATCTAAATTTCATATTCAAGAGTTGATTTAGCTTTTTGCTTTCCAGCGAGGAATGAGAACTGCCTATCCCTGATTATAAACATAAGCCTGAGAGGAGAATTTATCTATTTTTCAAGGAATTGACATTTTCTGCCTGCACTGTTTAAAAGCCTAAGCTCATTTTCAAACTCATTTTCCCTCAGGTTTTATATACTCTTGCCTTCAAACAGCACCATGTTCTAGGGAACTTCTAATGCTTCTTCATTCTTTCCTTCCTGTCTAATAGAAAGGATATGCCCAACTAGCCTGACAAGGGCTCTGCACAAGGCTATGCAGCTTCATTCCTATCAGAAAGATAGTTTTTGAGCCAGATTTGGCTGATGTAATGGGTTCAAACAAGGATTCATTTTTCTGGGCTCCCAAGGTTAAAAGAAAATACATTCATTAATTCATTTACCAAATATGTATTGAACACTGGACATTCTGGGTTCTGGAGATAAAAAGTGACTAGAATAGACAAAGTTCTGTTCCCATAATCCTCACATTGGTGGAGGTAGGAGAGGAGAGACAAATAATAAACAGAGGATTTACCATAATAGACTTCTTTATATCTTTAAATCTTATATATTCTATAATAGAGCATTATAAAGTGCTAGAAAGATGACAAAGATGTGGTAAGAGAGCAAAGTGGTAAAGGGAGTTGGAAATACTATCTTCTATAGAATGCTTTGGTCACCCTTAATATTGTTCCCCAGAACTCCTAATGCTCATCTTCTAGAACACTGGAGGGTTCTATTTCCTCACATTTTAAAACTTGGGTGTGACCATGTGGTTTACTTTGGCCAACGAAATGTGAATAGAAATGATATGTCACTGTCAGGCTGGAGAATTTAGGAGCCACCATACAATTCTCTAAAGTGTGTCCTCCTGCTGTGGCAAAGCATCACATCTCATGCCGACTTCCAGTTTCTAGTCTGACATGTAAAAATCTTGGAAGTCATCATTTCTGTCTACACAAGAAAAGAGCTGAACAAACTGAAAACTGACACTCTTCTTAGATTCAACAGAGCATTGAAGTCACAGGGCAAAGAACTGAGAGAGACAGAGAGGTGTATGAGAACTTACTGGAGCAGAAACCCACAAGAAACCTCCATCAGAACCAGTATCAAGATAGGAAAACCTAAATGGTAATTGATGGACTTGCTGAAACATTCATATGGAAAAATTTGAGAGTTAAAAAAAACCAAGGAGCTCAGTCTTGGGAGAACTCCTGTACTTTAGTGAGCTTCTTACATTGAAAATCAGAGAAAAATTCCCTGGTGCTTTCCAAAGTGAGGAAGGAAAAGGAACCATAATGAAATATGTCCAGAGCAACCTGTTTTTATTAACAAAGCATGTCTCAAGAGGAATTTTTTTACTAGAGCTAATCAACCTAAATTTTGCCAGAACCCAACTGATCTGGAAGAAGGAAAATACCCAACTCCATCTCCCTCTAGCCTTCCCATGTCAATTAACTAGCAAGGTGAAAAACTGAGAAGCAGTTGTGAAGATCACAGCCCAGGGGCACAGCACAGGGTCATTAAATGATTGAAACCAAAGTATAGAACTATAGAATGCTTTCTTTCCTCCCACATCTTACCACAACATCAAGAGGGCTCCTGTATAATATAAGTGGGTACTATAAAAAGAGCCACATGCCTCAGAACTCATTTAGGAAGTTTCTAGGGAAACCCAAAGATAAAAGGGAAGAAAACAAGGACACCAAAGAGGAAATTTTAGCCTCTGTTACCAATAGCTACAGCAAACAATAATCACCACCTAACTACTAACCAGATAAACATAAAATCTCACACTAAATAAAAGTCTATTACAGGCATATTAAAAGACAAAACCACAGTTTGAAGAGTTTGAAGTGAAGAGTGCTTGCACATAACAGAGATGTGGGAATGTTAGACTAGAATTTAAATGTACAACATGCAAGAAAGGATGGGTTATATAAGCAGAGATAAAAAAAACTCTAAGAAAGAATCAAAAGGAAATGCTAGAAATCCAAACTACCAGAAATGAAAAATGCCTTTGATATGCTCATCAATGGACAGGATATAGCCAAGGAAAGAATTGGTAAACATGAATAAATGTCAACAGAAACTTGCAAAACTAAAACACAAAGAGTAAAAGTTATAAAAAAGAATAGAATCTCCAAAAACTGTGGAACAAAACCAAAAGTATGACATGTTTATAATAGGAATATCAGAAGGAGAAGGAAGAAACAAGAAATATTTCAAGCAATAATGACTGAGAATTTTCCAAAATTAATAATAGACACCAAACCCAAGATCAAGAAATCTCAGAGAATACCAAACAGAATGAATATATAGATAAAAAATAAATACCTAAGCAAATTCTATTCAAACTGTAGAAAAATCAAAGACAAAGAAAAAAATCTTGAATGAAGCCAAAAAATAAAACACTTCACGTATAGAGGAGCAGGAATAAGAATTACATCAGACTTCTTTAGAAACCATGCAAGAACACAGTGAAATGAAATATTTAGAATGTTAAAAAAAAAAAAAAAAGGCCAAAAAAACAAGCATCAACCTAGATCCAACCTGTATCTGGCAAAATTTTCCTTCATAAGCAAAGGAGAAATAAGACTTTCTTAAATAAACAAAAATTGAGAAAGTTTATTACCAGTAAACTTGCTTTCCAACAAATGTAAAATAGAAATTCTTCAGGAAGAAGAAAAATGATAGGTCAGAAACTCAGATCTAGGTAAAGAAAGAAAGAGATTAGAGAAGGAATAAATGAAGGTAAAATAATATCTTTTATTTTTCTCATTCTTTTTAAAAAAGATTTATTCATTTTGAAAGAGACAGAGAGAGCACAAGTAGGGGGAGAGGCAGAGGGGAGAGGGAGAAGCAGACTCCCCTCAAGCTTGGAGCCCAACATAGGGCTCAATCCCAGGACCTAGAGATCATGACTTGAGCTGAAGGCAGATGTCCAACCATCTGAGCCACCCAGGTGCCCTCATTTTTCTTATCCTTAATTTATCTCACTGATAATAGTTTTTTCAAAATAATAATAGCAACAATGTATTTGGTAATATAGCTTATGGATAAGTGAAATGAATGACAGTAATTGTTTTTAAGATTTGATTTATTTATTTGAGAGAGAGAGACAGAGACAGAAAAAGTGAGAGAAAGAGCATGAGTGGGATGAGGGGCAGAGGGAGAAGTAGACTCCCCACTGAGCATGAAGCCTGATACAGGGCTCCATCCTAGGACCCTGGGATCATGACCTGAGCTGAAGGTTGATGCTTAACCGACTGAGCGACCCAGGTGCTCCAAATGACAGCAATTTCTTAAGATATGGGAGGGAGGAATTGAAAATACTCTATTATAAGGTACCAGTACTTGAAATGATATACTGTAATTTGAAAGTGGATTTGTATTAGCTGTAAATGTATATTGCAAACTTGAGCACTAAAAAAAGTTAAAAAAATAATGCAATTAATACGCTGAGAGGATCACACATTAAAACCGACAAGGAAGAAAAAAATGGAAGACCTAAATAAATAAATAAATAAATAAATAAATAAATAAATAAAAAGGAGAAAACAAAGAACAAGGATAGTGAATAGAACATAGTAACAAATAGGGACATATTAATCCAACTATATCAATAATCATTTCAACTATCAATACCCTAAATATACCAATTAAAAAAGAGACTGACATATCAGATTAAAAACACATACACATAATATCCAACCATATATTATCTACCAGAAACCCACTTTAAAAACAATAATACAAACATATTAAAAGTAAAGGGATGGGGGGAAAGTAAAGTGATAGGATAATATATATACTATGCTAATACTAATCAAAAGAAAGCTGAAATAGTGGCACTATGAAATGTTGGAATTTCCATCTGCCTGGGTCCCTCATGCCTACAGTGAGCAGAACTCTCTTCCTTATCCAAACTATACATATAGGGAAATGGAAAGCACACTTTTATTTTAAGTCAGTGAGATTTGGGCGTTGTTTGTTGTCACAGCGAAACCTAGCCTATCCTGACTAATCTAGGTAACCAGGGAGGAGCTCTCTGATAGGAACCTGGATGAGGCATTACAGGAGGTCTTTGGATATACTGGGGAAGGAAGATCCAGAAAGTGGGACCCATAAGAAAAGGCCCTAATAAGAAGAGGGAACAATAAGAAGGGAGCATGTTGCAGTGTTCTGAGAACTCTAAAGAGAACAATGTGGTGGCAGTAAAGTGAAGAAGGGATAGAAGATGATAATATACAAAGTCAGGGCCAAATACCAGAATAAAATCCAAACTCCTTACTCATTTTATATTTTCTTCAGTGAGAGATAGAAAGTTTATTAGTTTCCTACATAACACTAAAAACTTAAAACAACACAAATTCAGTATCTTACAGGTTTTGCGGGTCAGGAGTCTGGGCATGTCAAAACTGGCTTCTCTGCTCAGTCTTCCCATGCTGACAGTAAGATATTGGCAGGGACTATGAACTCATCTAAGGCTTAAGATCTCTTCCCATCTCATTCAGGATGTTGGCAAAATTCATCTCTAGTACTGAGGTCTCTAATTTCTTGCTGCATGTCAGCTAGACATTACTCACAGCAAGTGGATCTTGGCCATAGATCTTGGCCAAATACACACTCCTCCCACCCCCACCCCCCAACTCACAACATGGCTGCTTTCTTTCAGCCCAGCAGGAAGTCATCTTGTCAAAACTATCCGACCTCTGAGAAGACCTAGACCCCTTGAAACGGTTCATACAATTAGGTCAAGCCTAGGCAGGATTAATTAACTCTATTATTATTCTTCCAAATAATCACAGAGTATGTACACGAAGGGGTAGGAATCTCAGGGGCTATCTAAGATTTCTGTCTACCACAGGGAGTTATCCCATCACTTAGAGCAGCAGAGGGATACAATCTGGCTTATGTTTTAAATGAATCACACTGTATACTGGGTAAGGAATATTCTGTGGTGGGACATGGGTAGAAGCAGGGAGATCAGCAGAAGGTGATTACAATTGTAAAGGAAAGAGATGATGGCAGCTGGAGTTAGGAGACAGCAAATGAGATGATAACATGAGTTAAAACCAGATATTATTTAAATTATCATTTCTAGTATACAGCCACCAAATAACCGGCTAGTTTAATAATATATGCTCTAATTTTTGTACCATGTTAAATAAGCAACAATATTTTCAAGTATAATTATTTTAATGTTAAAATTTTATCAGCCATTTTTTGCCTATTGGGCTATGACATCTCTATCTATCTAAAAAGTAAAGACTGAAGGGCCAAAACTTAGACATTGTGCATCCCCATGTACCCGGCTCATTTTGACAAGTAAGTCAACACATACCGGCAGTCATACAAAATCAGTTCTCTTTCCTTTATAGCGGGAATCACAGAAACATTTTTTAACTTTTTAATAGCAGACGTTGAGAAAGGATATTGTCAAGTCCTGTTTTCAAAGAAAACCAAATAAAAATGTGATATTACTAATTATTCAAATGAAAAATCTCTCTCCCCCAGGCTTCTTCCTCCCATGAAAATACAATGGAAGTAGAGAGATCTGGAAGAGTGATGCCTATCAGTAAACAATCTGATAATCCTTAAAGAAATCTGTTCACTTAGCCCATACTCGCCCAAATATTTGACAATTCATTTTTTTAACCTTACATCTATTAAAATTCCACATATTATGGGAAATACTTTCAAATTATTTTCCATTATGTTTCTTCTGGGCATTTTTTATTATATGCGTCATGTTTTAGGTACTTATGTAGGTAATGTAGACAATTTGGCTAAGCTAAAAACAGCTAGAAAGTTTTCTGGAAATTGAAGAATTTGTTTAATTCTGAACAGCTATAAGAGAACTTAAGCTAGAAACACACACAAATATGTCAACTCAGAACTAAAGAAAGATTTCCATTGGGAAAATGCTCCCATAACTGGGAATTAGCCTTCTTTTTTTGACAGATAACTACTGTATTTTAAAACATTCTCTTTAGGGGCACCTGGGTGGCTCAGTTGTTAAGCGTCTGCCTTCAGCTCAGGTCATGATCCCAGGGTTCTGGGATCAAGCCCCACATCCGGCTCCCTGCTCAGCAGGAAGCCTGCTTCTCCCTCTACCATTCCCACTGCTTGTGTTCCCTCTCTTGCTGTTTCTCTCTGTCAAATAAATAAAAATCTTTATATAAAAAAAAAACATTCTCTCTAGAATAACTGGAATAATTAGGGCTATTGCATCCTTCTAATGGAGAAATGCCTCATGGAGAGATAAAGATGGAGAGTAAGCAGGCTAAATGGTCCTATCTAATTAAAACCTGTCATCCAATTAAATACATTCCCAGCAATACATGGGTCTCAGGCTAGTTTTCTGATAGGGAAATGGTGGTCCAAAGCATTAGTCACACAATGAAATGTCCTTGTTATTCAGTCACAATTTTTTTTATGGAAACAGGACCCTAATTTTTTTCTATATGCAAATTAAATAGAATACTTATTCCGATACACAGGTTATCTTCTAAAAATATGTTATTCCTCTTTCTTGTTGAATATCTTGATGACCTTTGTAATACGTAAGTACCAAATTATAAATCTAGGCATCAATTATCCATTTTTCTATGCTTTTTCCTTTTTTGCTATTACAGGAATGACTTTGTCCTCATTCCTCCTTCTAAGACAATACCATGCAGTTTGAATTTTTAAACTTCTAAGTCCTGAAAATAACTGTGCTTCAGTTTTAGCTTGTCTCACTGTGGCAGCCAAATCAAGTTAAAAATGCATGTACATATAAGTAGCTTTGACATCAAGATATCATTTGGGTATTAAACATTGATAGCACTGTGCTTTTCCTAGCATTGCTTGTTTATCTATATACAAGACGCCAAGATTCAAACTCTATTGAAAATAAACATTTTGAAGTAATTAATTATCTGCTACTGGCTTCATTCCCACGATAACCTTCATTTCCCCCAAGGTTAATATGGGCTGGTCCCAAGTGCAGGGCCAGGTGATGTTACAAATGCCCTTGTAGAACCATCCTGCCAACTTCACTTAATTATATGGTGTTCTAAGTCCAGTTTAGCTTGCCCAAGTGCTTGCTAAGTTTTCTTTGCTGCAAAGGGCACTAGCTACAAAGCTCTATCCAAATGTACGTAGAAGAACTAAAGCTTTTTTCCAAATTACCAAAGCAACTACTCCTTCTTTATGGCTAAAAGAGAGGCTACAGTGTCAGTTCTACAGAATTTTCTATTTAAGAAAGTAAAATTGAGGCTTTAAACCTCCACTTTCTTGAGGGATTTGCTTTGCAACCAGCCTGCTCCCATGGGTGCTCTGTTGCCTAAAGTTGAATTGGGCTTATCTATTTGTATGTGTGCAAGAGGAAGAAAGTCCTCAGTGCTATGGAATGCTATCATTCTTGACTTTCCAGGAAAATAGACCTGTTCTCTGGCTCCATCACAATCACACTCATGTAAAATTCTAAAATGTCTCCACTTAACAGAGAAAGAGCTTATTATATGCCTCTCTCAGTTTTTTTCTTCTCTAGCAATTAGAAAGGGGCCGAAGAAACTTTTTGTTTACATCAAAATCCAAATTTGCCTCATTTCTTTGTGTAGCTGTGACAAAATTTACATCAGTACAGGAGATAAAATTTTACTAGGTATATTGCATACCCCACATCTTAGTATGTGTCTCTGTCTATTCTGTCTTTTATTTTTTTTATTCTACAAATTAACATCCTTCCTTCCTAGAAAGGAGAACCAAGCAAAACTTAGCATAACACCTTTTTTTTTTTTTAGCATAACACCTTTAATATAAGTCTACCCACACAAGGTGCTGCTATACAGTCTTCTCGTATATGAACAAAGATATTTATCTGACTGATTCAGAGTCTACTTCAGATTCTTTATCTATTATTTGGCTACACAGGCAAGGACCCTTGCTATTCATTTACCCAAATTGTCTGCTTTAATAGATAAGAATACTGATTAGTTAAGTGGATGACCTAAAATCCTATGACAGGGTAAGGCCAAAGCAAGAATGAAAAGCAATTTCTCTTACTGTAGCTTTTATAATATTTGTATCACCAATCAATCCTGCTTCCAAGAGTTGGAAGTACCTATGTTGGGAGCAAGTAAAGAATCAAAAATGGAAAATTAGCATATTAATTTAGGAAGGTCGTCATAGTAATTTAGTTATTATTTTGGTGATGAATAATATATATATTATACATATAATTTATGTAATTGCTTTGCAATGTTTTAACTTTCTGGCCCTTTAGGAGATGAAGTCCCTTACACAAGGAGATGGTGTAGCTTTTCTGAAAGCTGAGGCACTTAGCACAAGCTCTCTTGCAAACCTAAGATGGTCCTCCAGCAATACAAAATTGAACTTCCATGACAGACTGCATGGTGTTTTTGTAACAGTTCACTAAGCAGCACCAGAGGTAATAAAGATGGAACCAGTGGTCAAATCACAAGTGACAAAAAGATGCTGAATCATTTTAAAACAAATTTGTGGTGTTTTTAAGATTTTTCCAGTCACGGTGTTTGGTTTAATTTCCTGAATTCAAACACATCACGCTGACAATTTTTCAAACCTCGCTCAAGTAGTAAATAATCTTATTGAACAACAAATATTTTGTTTTCTCTATTTGATGCTCTTGTTTAATGAAGTATGACATATTATCCAGGTGGTGTCAAGTCTGTGAAATACAAGGTGATATTTCTCTATTTAGTGGCAAGTGATGGGGCATTAGTGTGATTTTTTATTTGCAACTTTTTTTTAATCTGAATAAGATTACTTGCTTGCTTACTCAGGGGTGGTAAGATTGGTTTAAAAACATCCTGATTGTGATTATATACAACAAAAATAGACCTTCAATAAGGCATTAAAGTAGGCGCTGCTCAGAAGAGACATTAACGAGAGCCCCATTGTGGTAGTTTGGGAAAAATACCATTAGTTCTTCCCACTTCATTCTAGCTACAGTTTTTGCAATGTAAGTGTGCTATACCCTCCTCCCTATAGATGGGCTTTTACCATGTGACTTGCTTTGGCCAATGTATTACAAATAGAGGCTTGAAATTGGCTTACATATCTGGGCTTGTCCTCTTGTCCTCTTTTCCATGATAAATTTGCATCGACTAGGCTAATAGTCCCAGAAGGAGCCTTAAAGTTATGTGGAACAGAGCCAATTCACAGATGCATAAGCCACTGATCTGCAGACCATAAAGTGGGAAGACCCAAGCACGTGAGTAAGCCTAGATAAGCTCAGCAGAGAGCCTAGCCTATTCCTCCTGATTCCAGAAAGATAAACATTCATTGTATGTCACTGAAGTTTTGTGGATACTCACTACACAGCATACTTGTGGCAATAGTTGAATGATCTGTCTGTGGATGTGTTTGTCCCTCCACATCCCTTGACAACATATCCTAGGTCCCACCCTCAGACATCTTGCAGTCAAACAAGAAAGAAATGTTATTTAGTAGTGGTCATGTTTCCAGCACTGGGAAGACACACAAGAAAAACAAAGCATGGTCCATGTCCTTAAGAAATGCATGGTCTCAGGGAGCCTGTGTGGCTCAGTTGGTTAAGCATCTGCCTTCAGCTCAGGTCATGTTACCAGGGTCCTGGAATTGGGCCCCACATCAGGCTCCCTGCTCAGTAGAGAGCCTGCTTCTCCCTCTCTCCCTCTGCCTGCCGTTCTGCCTACTAGTGCGCTCTCCCTCCCTCTCTCTCTCTCTCTCTCTCTCTCTCTGTGTCAAATAAAGAAATAAAAATCTTCAAAAAAAAAAAAAAAAAAGAAATGTATAGTCTCATCGAGAAAGAAAATGCACATACTCCAAGAGATCATTTACATATCAGTATATCTTAACTAGGGGCTTATATCCATTTTATTGGAGAGCTTTAATCAAAATGTGCATATTTTTGGTGCCAGCGAGGACTTACCAAATCTAAAAACTGAGAGTTTGGCCCAGGAATATATATTTTAGGAAAACTCTCCAGGGAATTCCAGTGCTCTGTCCTGAATAAGAACCAATGGTAAGGGCTAAATAAAAACACACAGTGTATTTGCGCATGAGCACGACAGAGTTTAAGAGAAAGATGAAGTCAGCAAAGGCAGCAGTTGTCACAAAAGTCCTGAGGGGTAGAACCTGAATGAGTCGTCAATCACAGGATTTAGGTAAATAGAAAGAGGGGTAGAAATTCAAGCAGAGAGAATTTCGTAGCTCTAGAATGAAGATAGGAATTAATGTGATGGATAGAAGAGGGCTTTATTTATTTATGCATTTATTTATTCACCATGAACTTCTTCAGCATTTCCCATGTGTCAAGCACCAATCTGAATTCTTCACAAATATTAACTATCATAGCAACACTATGAGGTAGGCACTGATAGCATTTTTACTTCATCATAGTACAAGCTGACCAGAGTGGAAGAATTTCTATACTCTGTAGGGAATGGGATTGCTATTTGATAGAAAAATACTAAATGTCCAGAATAATTTTTCTTTGCAAAGAAATCTATAGAAAAATAAGTCACTGTCCACTACCTTGAAAATATACATAATAATAAGAAAATTATATATCAATATAATAATGGTGATTAAATAGAATCAATATAATAATAACGGTGATTAAGTAAAATCACCATTATTATTATAATTCATTTTCTAGAGTATATACAGGTTGAAAAAAGGAAGATGGAAAAAAGGTAAAAAAAAAAAAAGGCATCACAATCACATTGAATTTGATGGTATTCACCCAAAGTTCAATTTAATCATTTAAATTTTACCAAAACTCTGTATGTCACAAATGCTTTGTAGGATATGTCTTTTCTTGTTAAAGTAATAAGACGTGTTTTTTTTCCCCTTATAAATAAGCCGTGAGGATCATTCTAATAGCCTACGTTTCATTCTGGAAATCTCTAGACATGAACACCTACTTATTGCTCTGTTACATCATATTAAGAAGGCTGCAAATCCAGGCAGGTTTTGTATATACTTCTCTATTTTCCAGAGTACCTTCTAAGTCCTTTAAGTCCAACTAATTTGATTTCTATCTGAAAATAAATGTCTAATAATGACAGAATTATAAACTTAGTAAATATAACATAAATTTATAGCGCTAGAATGGTCATCTATAAAGAACTACCAGATTAACCAGATATCTCTTTAACTTTTCCCTGAACATTTTCAGGAAAAAAATATAAGTCAACACAAGTTCTCTGAGTTTGACATTCGCCTAACAAAATGCTGTGGTAAAGAGTAGGTGAATAAAGCTTGCAGTTTACCTCTTGATAACTGGATACTTTAAGTTTTTTTTTTGATACTTCAAGATTTTTGAAAGCTAATCAAAGTATACAATGCTATTTTTAAATTAGCACTGATCACTTTATTCTCTCTGACGGGAAATGCAAATCTAAATAAAAGACTATTGGTATCGATTGATTGACTCAAATCTCCTTTGGCTTGTCTGCTTACAAATCCCTTCTTCACCCTTCTTCTGTGCTGTGTCACAGAGAGACTGACCCTGCAGACTGTGTTTGTGTTTCCCAGGCCTGTGTGTGCTGGCTTCTGATCTGGAAGGTCAAAAGGAGATACTGGCAACAGATTGGGGGTGAGGGCATGGTAGAAATAAAGGAGAAATAGGATAGTTTACTCTTCCAAAGTAATAATTCAGGTGGCATGCATTGCTGCAGCTTCTACCAGACAGGTACACTTACCTTGGCATGGAAGGGCTGGTAGACTCTCCATTCATCCCACCTTTTAAACCTAGGTATGGTAGCTGTTTCCTGCAGCTGTGAATTTTGAGGCTTTCTCCTTTCTCTCTTGGGCTTTTTAGCTCTTCTGTCACCTGTGTTACTAATTATCTGTAGTAAATGCCCTCTATTTGAAACACTTCAAGTGATATCTGTTTCCTGACTAAACTCTGTTACAAACAAGTAATCTGTTCTAAAAAAGGATCTGAGAGAGCATACAATAAAGACACAACACAGGATCACCAGACCCCCCCCCCAAAAAAAGAAAAAAAATTGAAATCTATCTAAATTAAGAGGTAGATATGGTGGTTAAATAGAGAGACAGAAGGTTTGAAATGTATTAATTAAAATGTTTTCTGTTTGCCATGAGATTTTTCTCTCAGCCATTTTCAACACTACGAACAAACAAAACCATCAATAAAACAAAAAAGCAACCTACTGAAAGGGAGAAAATATTTGCAAATGATATATCTGATAAGGGGTTAATATGCAAAACACAAGAACTTAATATAACAACACCAAAAAAACAAACAATCCAATTAAAAAATGGGCAGGGGAACTTAACAGACATTTTTCCAAAGAAGACATAAAGCTGGCCAACAGACACATGAAAAGATGTTCAATATCATTAATCATTGGGGAAATACAAAGCAAAACCACATTGAAATATCACCTTACACCTGTCAAAATGGCTAGAATCATAAAGACAAGAAATAACAAGTGTTGGTAAGGATGTAAAGAAAAAAAGAAACCCTAGTGCACTGTTGGTAGGAATGTAAATTGGTCCAGCCACTGTGGAAAATAGTATGGAAGTTTCCTCAAAAAATTAAAAATAGGGCGCCTGGGTGGCTCAGTGGGTTAAGCCTCTGCCTTCGGCTCAGGTCATGGTCTCAGGTCCTGGGATCGAGCCCCGCATCGGGCTCTTTGCTCAGCAGGGAACCTGCTTCCCTCTCTGTCTCTGCCTACTTGTGATCTCTCTCCCTCTGTCAAATAAATAATAAAATCTTTAAAAAAAATTAAAAATAGAATTACTATATTATCCAATAATTCTGCTACTGGGTTTACCCAAAATAAACAAAAACACTAATTTGAAAGGATATATGCACCCTTATGTTTATTACACCATTATTTATAATAGCAAAGGTATGGAAGAAACCCAAGTGCCTGCCCCGAATGGATAAAGATATATATCTCAAATACATAAACATATATACAATGGAATATTTGTCACAAAAAAAGAATGGGATCTTGCCATTTGCAATAATATGGATGGATCTATTTTTTTTTAAGATTTTTTTATTTATATATTTGACAGAGAGAGAGACCATGAAAGAGGGAACACAAGCAGAGGGAGTAAGAGAGAGAGAAGCAGGCTTCCCACGAACACGAGCTGGATGCAGGGCTTGATGAGGAGCTCAATCCCAGGACCCTGGGATCATGACCTGAGCAGAAGGCAGACGCTTAACGACTGAGCCACCCAGGTGCCCCCATGGATGGATCTAGAAAGGATAATACTAAGTGAAATAAGTCAGTTAGAGAAAGTCAAATACCATATGATTTCACTCACATGTGCAATCTGAGAAACAAAACATATGAACAAATAAAGAAAAAAGAGACAAAAAAATAGACTCTTAACTACAGAGAATAAACTGATGGTTACCAGAGGGGAGGTAGGTGGGAGGATGGGGGAAATAGAAGAGGATTAAAAGTATACTTATCATGATGAGTACCGAATAAGGTATAGAATTGTCGAATCATTCTATTGTACACTAGAAACTAATATAACATTGTATGTTCATTACACTTCAATTTTTAAAAAGGGAAAAGAAAAAAAATGCTTTTTCTTTACAATGGGAATTTTTCTCTTGGCCATTTTACCTGTTGAGTCTGAATAATGAATATTTCCTGAAAACTATTCAAATAAATTTTTCACAACAATGTGAAATGAAAGCATATTGGTGGAGGCAGGGACTATAGAGCAGTCAGAAAAGCAGATTTTCTAGTACTAGTATTCTAGGTCTGCCTGGGCCAAAGTCTGTCACACATGCTTCCACTGTAAACACAGGACAAATACTAGTCACATATTCAAAGCCCTCCCATGGGCACATCCAGGTTTATAAGCAATTTCATTTCTTTACCTTCCTCTCAAGAAAGTATATCATAATGTATAATGCATAATAAGTACTGGAACTGTTATAAGGCTAACCTTGAATTTTTTCTAATTTATCTTAAAAATTCAATCATTCACAACTTTTGATATTTTACTTTTTATAAAATAATTAGCTGTAACAGAGCTAACAACTAATCAATGACTCATTACTCCATGGAGAGTTTTTGGTTTGCATTAATTGCAGAAACCATATAACTGTCAGAGTTGTTACCTCACTTTGAGTGCATGGGCATAATCTGTATGTCTTCTAAACATTATGTATGACTAATAAGTTCCAGGTTTATTAGTAAGATTATCCAAAATTGGTGGGTTCAAAATCGCTGCTTGTATGTCCTTAAGAGGGACAAAGTAAATTTAAAAACAGCAGACTGATATACCTTTGTATAATCATGCGTATCTAGTATATGCTAAATTCCACAAGGCCAAGAAAGAACTTCAATTAATACTGCAATAGATTAGTATTAGAACAAATAAAGTCACTGCTATAAATTAACTCTTTCATAAGTAACATTAATTCAGGACTCAACATTATACAAAGTCTGTCACTTGTCTAAACAAATGTTAATGTCATCATCACAAGGAAATCAGAAACACAGAATGTGCATGGATCTAAATGAGCACATGCCAACCAACAAAAAATATCCCAATTGCCTGGCCTGTCGAGGGTTATCCAAAAGTTTATTTTTTGTAATATAAAGTACAGCATTAAAGTGAAAATTTCCCATTATTTGGCATTACTTCATCAAGGTGAAAAGTTCCATGAAAATGGGAATATGTCTATGTCGTTCATTTTGTCTCACAAATATCTTGTGTCTGGCCCACATTCAATGAATGAATATTATCCTCATTCTAATCTGAATGTCTCAGGTGTTTGATGTTTATGATAAATTGCTGGTTTCTTAGGAATGCCATTTTGAATTACAATATATGAATTAAAATCAAGTCCATTCCCATCAGAGACCATTAAGAAAGCTGAATACACAAAACTTCGCTCACTACTGAAATGATTTTTCCCACCATCCAGTGTATACAATAGGGATGACTGACTTTCCAATTGTGGAGGAGAGTGTTTTTCATTTTCTGGATCTCAGGATATAGATCTTTTCAGACTTCTTCTCAAGATTTTATTCCTTGAGATAACAATGAAGAGCTTACAGATGCCAATATTATAAAAACAAGTGTAACAATTTCCACGGGAGGGGGGACATCCCTTTTGGCAAATTACAATAGAATCTATGTGGTTTGGTTAACCAAACTTTCCTGGAAATGTTCATCAGACATAACAGAAAACTTGTCCCTGCCATAATTCCTTTCCAGGAATAAACTCGAAGGTAACCCTTAACCAAAGGCTCCCCAGTGACATCCCCTCACAATTAATCTAATTTTTTTCCCATAAAAAAGTGAAGAAATACCGGTCTCATAACATTTAAAAGACTGAACACATTACCAGAATTGTTAAAACTTAACAGTTGTTGAAACATTGCCAAATCCTAAACTTTTATACTTTTTCCTTCCATCCTCATAGTCACCTGACTGCTATTCAAATATTTGGTAGAAAACTACAACCAAATAGCTCCCTAGTTTTTCTGACAAATTGTTCTAAATAAGCACCAATGTAACAGCTGCAAAATATGTCTACAAACAACACTGTTATGTAACACAGACCAATGGTCAGGGTTTTGAAGCATTACAGTGTATTAAATCCCAGCATTTGCATGCTATCCACCTTCCATATGCCGCAAAAATGAAGTCTCTGGTTGCAAGTGAGTAGAATAGAATAAATAGCATTTGCAGCTCTGCCAGTAGTTCAATTGCCAATTCTCTATCTGCTTTTCATCCTCCTTTTTCTTCTAGGATGAAAGAAACTAAGACAGCAAGCTGGATACATCCAGCTGGGTTCCCTCTAAGCACACCTCTCTTTCTATAATCAAACTCAACAGAAACAGGCTCCTGCTATTGCGGCCTTATACGTGAAGAGCCTGTTGCTCTGCAGAGAATAAGTAAGCAGACATCAAAGATTTGTAAGAAATTTGATTAAGAAACTTTCCCAGTCTTTCTACACAGCAGACACCTACTACTCATATATGCTGTAGCTAGAATTGGCTAAGTCCATTTACCTGGACTTTTACTTTTGCCTTTGGATCATGTGTTAATTAATACACATCCCTCAAGTTGGACACTGTAATGAAAGATTAACAAAATAACAACCCTTGCATGAATTTAGTCTTTGAATCAGAAACCTCATTCAGATGTGTCAAGATATTTTTGTCATTCACCACTTAATTCAAGAGTGAGATTTAAATTCCTTGTAGAATTGAGAAGTTAGTAATGCCTAATCAAAAGTGATTTTACTCCAGTGAAATATCAAAGCAAAATATTTCCTGCCCAAGGACAGCATACTACATATTACCACAATGAAAACAGCATGTGGGGGGGGCGAGAAAATATTATCTGGGGGGAAAACCAACAACTTTGCCTTATTCCTTTAACCATCCATTTAGATCTCAAGATTGTCTCAATGGGTGACGAAACTTCAAAACTGCAGGAGAATGCAAATACTTAACATTAGACTTGTCTGTACAGATAAGCTTCCAATCTGAGCCACTTGGATAAAAATGTATTAAAAAGTTAAAACTGTAAAATCATAGAGTGGAAAAGAAAAGCCCATCCAGAAAAGGAAGAATTTGCATAACTTCTGTAATTTGTTCAAACATCACATTATTGCTCCAATTTCTACTTTGCCTGCCAGATTCTCTTCACTCTCTCTACATGGCTGTCATTCTTCACTCTCAAGGCTCTTGACCTCATCTAACATAGCAAGCAGACCTTTGAAAATAAATTATACCATGTTTCTGAAAGCTATAAGGAGACTGAGGAGAATGGCATATTTCAGGGGACAAACTGTTGACAAAGGTAAGTCCCCATCCTAAAAACTCTAACCTGATTATCCAATTGTTCCTAAAAAGTATGCTCATGATTTCTCCCCCTAAATTCTTCATTTACCTGTTATAACTCACCATTCACCTTGTCCACAGGTCTAATATAAACTAGAAGATAAAGCAATTAAAAGGAATCAGCCTCCAGTCCTAAGTAGCCTACCAATGTCACACTAAAGTCTGATGTTACCTCCAGAATTCTCAACATCCCCTGACTCACAGGAACACGATCGTGATCTTACTTCAGGTGAATGGGGGTATGATTTGTAACAATGTCTGCAAAATTTCAAAATACTCAGTTCAAAAACAATGCATTTTTAAAAACAAGAAATCACTTTAAAAGCAAACTAGCTGTTTGAGAGTATACAAAGAAGATAAGTAGTTTAAATTGTTTTTCAATCAGTTGTATTGCTATGTAGCCAGTTTGTGATTAAGAGTCAGGCTCTGAACTCAGAAAGCCTTAATCCAAATTCTGTCTTTAATACCCACTAGCCATATAACCTTGGGTTATTTCCTTCCCTCTCAGAAGCAGTTTTTTCATCTGTAATGGAAATCACAATAGTGCCTACCTCACAAAGTTGTTGTGGAGGTAAATGAGAAGACATATATAAAGAGTTTAGCTGTGCAAAGAACACAGGGAGCTATTATTATTTTTTAATAATATACTGAGAATATACTTAATATATTGAAAAATACATGTCTATAATGTAGGATGAGTGACTGAAACTGGGAATAATTTTTACACAGTTTATATATACCTTATGTACAGAAGGCATATATTTTATATAATAAATACTTTGATTTTATTATTGTTTTCACCAAATTTTGTTTCTGTTTATTTAAAGGTATTTTATTTTGCAGCCGTGAATTCTGTTATTCCATATGTCCTATGGTATTTACATATTATGCTTGAATTGCTCAAAAACCAATAACTGACTTGGAATAAGTGAGATAAATGAGTCTTCAAATTTTTTCTCCACATTTCCTGTTTCATCTTGTTTATTGGTATTATTCAAGATAAACTGAGGTGACCAGTTTGACTCATTCCTAAACTATCTTTTCCAGGGTAGTTGTACAACCAAACAATTCTTCCAAAAATTAAAGATTTTGGAGTAAGAATAAAAGTTGTCACTGACAAAATGCTCAGCTTTCCATTTCAGTGTGGCAACTTGATACTTAGTTATATAACTTGAAGACCACAACTGTAAGCTGTATTATTAAAAGGACTTGGTGCTCATAGCATTTAGAAACCTCAATATCCTAGGTATTAAACAAAGCCACCATCTGGGTGTGTTAACTTGAGTCAAACTATCAGAAATACTCAGCGCTATGAAAACTCACTCAAGAACATCCACATAATCATGTTATAGGTAACACTTTTTGATTACACAGTTCTTGATAAGGTCTGTGTCAAATGCCGTCGTAAAATGTTTTTGGCTGAATTGATCTGAAGCTAACCAATACTGTAGATTCAATAACATACTTCTAAAACGTAAGAATGTTCCATTCAACTCTCAGCAGGCATGATGGATATCCCTAAGATCTAAAACATACTGACATTTCTCAGGCACTGAGTTGGATGTTATCAAATGAAGCAGTCTGAGCCAGCTGAATCCATTCGGTCTATGTAAAGATCTTCCTATATAGCATGTGAATACTGATTTTCCCCTTGGAAAACTCCTTAGAAATTTCAAAAGACTGAGAGGCTCAAGAGTCTTCCCTCTAGCCCATGCCTGGTTTCATCTGGTCAGCCAACCTTTTAATGACACAAGAATGGTCACCAATAAATCTCAAGATTGTAATTATTCACCAGCACTTCATAGGCCCTGGTTACTCCTTTCATATCATCAAACTCTTTGAAGTTTTGTGAGGGTCCATCTTTCATTTAGATGAAAGATTTCACTCTGTAGGCTTCTGAAATATACTCAGGAAAAGGATGAGTTCATTTATTCCTACAGCCATTCCTCACTCATTTCTTTGTTTTGCAGGTGGCATTTATTTTATTTTTAAAAGATTTTTATTTATTCATTAGAGACAAAGATAAACAGAGAGAGAAAACATAAGCAAAAGGAGAGGGAGAGGGAGAAGCAAACTCCCCACTGAGCAGAGGCCCAACATGGGGCTCAATCCCAGGACCTGGAGATCATGACCTGAACTGAAGGCAGACGCTTAACCACCTCAGCTACCCAGGTGCCCCTTGCAGGTTACATTTAAACCACAGTACTTTAACTCTAAAGTCAAGGGCAGGGAAGCAATACCATTTGCCTCTGTGGTCTATAATTCAGAACCTGACTCATCTGAGTTCCTACAAATATGGAGTAGTAGGTGCTGGTGTCAGTCACAGCCAACAACAACAACAACAAAATCACTCAATCAAACTAAAAGTTCCCAAAGTATGAACCCAAAGCTAAACAGCTAGGCTATGAGCAAAGAGGATTTCCTATAAAACAGAAAAGCAACCTTCAGACAATATCAATAGCACATCAATAAATAAGGGAGACGCTAAAGGACAATTTGTAAGATTGGTTGACTGCTAAGTTAGAATCTTTTGTTTCAGTATGTATAGTTTTCCAATTCAAGACACTTTTCTGGACCTCAATCCTGAATCTAGAGTAGTTTCCTAGTGTCTAACTTAACCTTTGGGTCTCAGCTTAAACATCACTTATTTAATGAAATCTTTATTCTTCCAAACTAGATTAGATCATGTGTTATATGTTGGCATAATATTCTTTACTTCTTTGTAATGTTCATTACAATTAAAATTAATTATTTTTGCAATCATCTGCTTAATTATTAGCCCTTCTGCTGGATTTAACGTTGCAGTAGGTAGGACAATGTCTATTTTTTTCCCTGACATATTGGATATGGCTGATATTTATTTATTGAATAATCAGTATTTGAGATTGAATATCAAAACTGACATATCTAAGAACCTATAATTTTGGACCAAATCAGACTTTACATTTCAATTGGTACAGTCTCTATTCCAATGTGGAGATCCTCTCTCAAAGTGTTTAACGTGATGATCATGTGGTTGTTCCCTAAACAATTCCAGCAAAGGGTCGGTAAATAATTTGTGAGAATTGTTATTTGTCTACCATTCACCATTTATCAGAAATTGCTCCATCAAGTGCTTCCTATAACTTCTGTGTTTCTATCTAGTGGGACTTAGAAGCAATCCAGAATAAAATCCATTCCTTCTATACAAGAATATTTAAAAAGCAACTGATTTCTGTTCATTGATTTTATATCCTGATACTTTATTGAATTCCTGTATGAGTTCTAGAAGTTTTGCACCCAAAACCATAAGATACCTAGGAATAAATCTAACCAAAGAGGAAAGAATCTGTATGCAGAAAACTATAAAGTACTCATGAAAGAAATTGAGGAAGACAAAGAAATGGAAAAATGTTCCATGCTCATAGATTGGGGGAAAAAACTGTGAAAATGTCTATGCTACTTAAAGCAATCTACAAATTTAATGCAATCCCTATCAAAATATCATCAATTTTTTCAAAGAAATGGAATAAATAATCCTAAAATTTAAATGGAACCAGAAAAGACCCCAAATAGCCAAAGGAATGTTGAAAAAGAAAACTAAAGTTGGTGACATCACAATTCCAAACTTCAAGCTCTATTACAAATCTGTAATCATCAAGACAGTATGATATTGGCACAAAAACAGACACATAGATCAATGGAACAGAATAGAGAGCCCAGAAATGGACCCCCAATTCTATGGCCAACTCATCTTTGACAAAGCAGGAAAGAATGTCCAATGGAAAAAAGACAGTCTCTTCAACAAATGGTGTTGGGAGAATTGGACAGCCACATGCAGAAGAATGAAACCGGACCATTTCCTTACACCACACACAAAAATTTACTCAAAATGGATGAAAGACTTCAATGTGAGACAGGAATCCATCAAAAGCCTTGAAGATAACACAGGCAGCAACTTCTTTGACCTCAGCCACAGCAACTTCTTCCCTGAAACATTGCCAAAGGCAAGGGAAGCAAGGGCAAAAATGAACTATTGGGACTTCATCAAGATCAAAAACTTTTGCACAGCAAAGGAAGCAGTCAACAAAACCAAAAGACAACTCAGAGAATAGGAGAAGATATTCACAAATGGCATATCAGATGAAAAGCTAGTACCCAAAATCTATAAAGAACTTCTCAAACTCAACACCCAAAGAACAAATAATCCAATCAAGAAATGGGCAGAAGATATGAACAGACATTTCTGCCAAGAAGACATCCAAATAGCCAACAGACACATGAGAAAGTGCTCAACATCACTTGTCATCAGGGAAATACAAATCAAAACCATAGTGAGATACCACCTCACACCAGTCAGAATGGCTAAAATAGCAAGTCAGGAAAGGACAGATGTTGGTGAGGATGCAGAGAAAGGAGAACCTTCCTACACTGTTGGTGGGAATGCAAGCTGGTACAGCCACTCTGGAAAACAGTATGGAGGTTCCTCAATAAGTTGAAAATAGAGCTACCCTATGACCCAGCAATCACACTACTGGGTATTTACCATAAAGATACAAATGTAGCGATCCAAAGGGGCACGTGCACCCAAATGTTTACAGTAGCAATGCCCATAATAGCCCAACTGTGGAAAGAACCTAGATATCCATCAACAGATGAATTGATAAAGAATATGTAGTGTATATGTAGACAATGTAATATTATGCAGCCATCAAAAAAATGAAGTCTCATCATTTCAAATGATGTGGATGGAACTAAAGGGTATTATGCTAAGCAAAATAAGTCAATCAGAGAAAGATAATTATCATATGATCTCTCTGACATGAGGAATTTGAGAGGCAGGGCAGGGGGTCGTGGGGGGTAAAGAGGGAAAAAATGGAACAAGATGGGATCGGGAGGGAGACAAATCATAAAAGACTCTTAATCTCATGAAACAAATCGAGGGTTGCTGGGGTTGGGGTGGAGGGATAGGGTGGATGGTTATGGACACTGGGGAGTGTATGTGCCATGGTGAGTGCTGTGAAATGTGTAAGCCTGGTGATTCACAGACCTTTACCACTGGGGCAAATAATACATTATATGTTAATAAGAAAAAAAGAAAAAAAAAGAATATTTTAAAAAGGAGCCATAATGTGCTCCAATAGGTCTTCTTTCCTGTACGCTTAAATCCTTGGTTTTTCTAAATGTTCCTCATGTGAATACAACATGTGAATGTTGATTTCTCCTCACAATTTGCTTTTAATTCTCCTGACAGTCATGGTTCCTTTATTCAGCCTGTGTTCCAATGTATTCAAATCCTTTAACACTCCCAATGTGGTATGACCCAAAGTATAGTAAAACCATTATCTTTCTTGATCTGGACTCCATAATTTTATTAGTATACCTAACTTTGCATTGCTAGTAGTATTCTACTAGCCCTATAAAAAATTGAATTCTACTGAACTTAGCACCTGCTTAATAAAGCTATGGTTTCTCCTGAAAATCTAGGGTGACTTTTCTTTGCCATATGTTATCAGTACTATATTTAATTTCCATTTCATTGGGGAAGATTATATGATATAGGGTACATATACATGTCCTAAAGCCAATCCCATAACGGACATTAAAAAAAGTTCTTTTTCCTCTTCCTTTCCTTCTGATTATTTTCATTTGTCTCAAGACTTCACCAAACAAAGCCACGTCTTTTTGTGATGCTTGATGATCACTTCAAATGGTAGAGTCCCGAGAATTGCCTTGGTCTGCAAAAGGTAGCAAAAAAGTTTTCATTTCAGTGGTGACATATTTTCTAGGCTTTTAAAATCCAAGTTAGAGAAGGATGCGATGCATCAAGTCTCTGAGTATCAGTGTCTATGGCTCCTACAAGCAGGGGCAGCCTTGTAGTATCTCTGCCTTTCCATTTCCAACAGGAATTCATTACACGAGCCTACCGCCATTCTTCACAAAGGCCTTAAGGCTATGAGTACAAAAAAGGAACCCTGCTACAGTTTACTTTCTGTTTCTTATTAGCTTACAAATTATACTATGTGAGCTGCTCCAGAAAAATAATATCACCTTTCCTCTAAGCTGTAAAATGCCATGTTCTGATACTTGCAGGTACTCTTATACTTTCTTCTACTGGGTTCATTTGGCTTAATTAACTTATTTCTTTTCTTCCTTTCTATAAGAAAATGAACATGTAATAGTCTTATCTGTTTATTTATTACTGTTATTTGTTCATTTACTTCCATCAAAGTAATACATACACATAATTTTAGAGACAAATACCTTTATATGCAACAAAAGAAAAAAAAAGCTATTTTCTGCTCCATTTGTCTCTATTCTAAAGTCCTGATCATCACAAGTAATCATTTTCATCTTTTTAAAATTATTTTTTCTGCTACCCACCTCTTACTTGTAAATAAAATGTCACACACCTATATCTTGATTTTTCAGTTTTTTAGAATATCTAATACCTTTGAATAATAAAAGAAGAATATCTGAGTCTTTCTACAAAACTCCACTTCTCTCTCCCTCTCTTACCTTATCACCATCTTCTCAATCTATGTCATACTTTTTATCAAATTAATATTTGATATATTTATCATTATAGTTATATTATTAGAGCTCAGCCAGATAGTATTCTATAATTATGTTCCTTTCATTGCAAACATTTGGTTTTTCTGGGAGTTAGTAATTACATCTCTTTTAATCCATTTACTTTGCTTTATAAGTAATCAACACTAGTTCATTCTCAAATTGTAAAACATAACTTTAAAAATATGCTTAAACATGGTCAAACACAGCAGGTAAGCTTTCAGTATCTACTAGAATATTGTCTTCTCTCCAACTTGGACTTGCTGAGAAACTATTTTCCTGAGACTGTCTCGCACCATTATCTTGAAATTCTCTCCACCTTCTTCTGTTTCATCTCTGTATCTCAGATTCTATGTTTTATTCTTCCTTAGTTTACACCACTTTGTACTGGCACATTTTTCAGTGGTTTCCTGAGAACAGTTTCATGGGAAGTAAGTTTTTGAGACATTGCGTGTCTGAAAATATTTTTATTTCTACCTTCACACTTGATTGATAGTTTAGCTAAGTATAGTATTCTAAGTTGAAAATTATTTTCCCTCAGGACTCTTATATAGTACTCTACTGTTTTCTTTCACAGTTTTATTGAAAAGCTGAGAAGAGGTTGACATTTGAACTATATGATTTTCTCCTCCCTCCTTTTCCTCTCTTCTGCTCCCCATCCTTCTCCTGCTTAGATCTTTATTTTCTTTATCATTGATATTCTAAAATTTCATTACCCATTTCTCTAGTATTAGTGTTTTTTTGTTGATTTTTTTTTTCTGGATTCTTCATGAAATCTTTCAGTCTCAGAACTTATGCTCATCAGTTTTAGGATATGTATTATTTCATTATTTTTTACACTTTGTTCTGTTCTCTCATTTGGAACTCATATTATTCACTAGTAGTACGTTTTGGAAAAATATTATTTTCTTAACTTTTCATCCAATTTTTCACTTTTTGTCTTTTGATGTTACTTCTAAGAAGACTGCCTCAAATATATATATATGCTAAACATCTTACTGATTTTTAGGCTTATTCCTATCCTGCTTGTAGTTTGAAAGAGTTCTTTCTTGTTCAAGAGAAGCTCCCTTGCGAAAATATCTTGTTCTTGTTTCAAATGCAATGTCTTATCTTACTGAGAACTTTACTTGCAGTTTCTTTATTTTATTTTTTTATTATTATTTTAAGGAACTGTTTATTTTCTGTCAACTTTCTTTCTATTTTGTTTGTCTCTGTGGAAGAGCAGCTGAAGATCACTCAGTGGTTATTCCTACCCATTCAGTGGCCAGAGCAGTGGGAGTGGCAGTCTTCAGGGGCTGGCTGGGCATTCCAGTCTTCAGTAGGGAACTGTTGAGTAGGCACAGAGGGTACCTGCATGCCTTCAGACCAGTCTGCAACTTCAGGTTGAGTAGCAGTGAACTTAGGAGTGGAGCAATCCATTTTACTCTGAAATTCTTCCTTGGTCACAGCCTTTTCAGCTGCTCTTCCTTTTCAATTTCTTCAGGATCTCTACAGAAGTAGAGATCAGGTCTGGCTTCCCATGGTGCCATGCTTGTATAGAACTTCGTGGGCCAGCATCCACCACATCAGACCCACTGAGTGAGCTTCACTGTTGTTGCAGGAGATAGCAGTGTCCACATAGTGCAGAGAACAGTTTGTTTTACACAGCTATGGTAGGAAGATTAATATAAGACACCTCTGTGAGAAGCTGATAGTCAGCCTTGGGATCAATAATCACCAAAAGTCTCACCTCCTGGAAGGCTGCTTGGATCTGGTTAGTGAAGGTTCCAGGAGTGAAGTGGCCAGCCATAGGAGTGGCTCCAGTAGCAGCAGCAAATTTCAACACAGCTTATTGACCAGTATTCCTGAATGATATGACAGTGACGTCAGCTGGGTTTTCAGTGCAACAATGACATGAGCTGCCAGTAGAAGCTTCTCCCAGGTTTTCTTCAGATTTATGATGTAGATGTCATCACTTTTCCTTCTGTAGATGTACTGTCCCATTTGGAAGTCAAAGTTGGTGCCACCAACTGGATTCCTGCTGTAAGGAATTTGAGGACATCCTCCTTCTTCATTTTCAGAACATCAAGAACTCTGGACATCATGAAAGTTTCCCTTTAAGTTACGAAGGGAATGCAAAACAAGGCTGTATGAACCCTACCCAGGTAGCGTGTAAAGGCTCTTTGATTTTTATGTTTTACTGTCTTTCCTTTATCAACTTTGTTTCCTCTGAGTCTCCCTTTTCTACTTTTTCATTTTGGTCTTTGTCTTCTGCATTAGGAAGTTCCAATGCTTGATTTTCCCTAGTTGGCAATTTATATTTAAATATGAGGTCATAAAACTCTGTTTGATGGGGCGCCTGAGTGGCTCAGTGGGTTAAAGCCTCTGCCTTCGGCTCAGGTCATGATCTCAGGGTCCTGGGATGGAGCCCCACATGGGGCTCTCCGCTCAGCGGGGGGCCTGCTTCTCCCTCTCTCTCTGCCTGCCTCTCTGCCTACTTGTGATCTCTCTCTCTCTGTCAAACAAATAAATAAAATTAAAAAAAAAAAACAAAAAAACTCTGTTTGAAGGAGGAGAAAAATCACTGGATTGATATTTCTCACCAAGAGTAATAAAGAGGGGACCATGCGACTTCACTTGAGATGTCTTAATGATAATGTTTGTAAACCTTTTGTTTTGAGCCAGTCTTTTGAGCCCAGGATGGGAACTCTTTAGGTTCCTTCTCAATGGTGCTGCCATCAGCATTTTGAGAGCCAAAAAGAAAAGAAGGCTGAAAGACTCCCAGTACAGAACACAGATTTTCACTCAATCTTCTTGCTTCCAATTCAGGGCTACACGCTATCCTTTGTTTTGCTTATTGTCTCCCAGTTAACAGTCTCTTTAGATCAACTTTGCCAGAAATGGAAACTTCATCTCCTCTGCTGGGAAATTCTTCTGACCTGGGATTTAGCCTGGCTATGATGACTTGGGGAGGTGATCTGGGAGTCTAGCTACTCCTTAGATAAAGCATTCCTTTCACCAATCTTTCTGATTTTAGCTTTTTCTCCTAAGCCCAATTCAGAAGTATCTCATACCCCAAACTCCTATGATTTAGGGGGTTATACAGATAAATTGGTTATTTTATTTTTTGTATCCCCTCAATATATTCTTTCTCAAGTCTAATTAATCAAATATCACTTTATCTACTGAGAAATGAATATATACCAAGTTGAGACAGACTTATACTAAAAAATTAGTTGTTTATGTAAAATTCAAATTTCATACACTATTTTGTCCAACAAACCAAGTATGGTAGAAAGCAGAGTAAGGAAGTGTTAGGAATGCTAAAATTTTTACCTTACAATATCATGAGTCAAGAGAGTGTCTGGATTTGATACAAAAATAAATAGATATTTTTCATATAATATTTAGATTAGCAAAAGTACCTCATAAGGTTACTAACCCAGAACTTTTTAGAAAGAGAGGGAGTAAAATATGGGAAGTAGTGTGACTAAAATCTTTACCTATCATAGCAGAAAATCACTAACTTTTGCTAATGTCTAAATTGCGAAATAAGAAAAGCAGTACATTAGGGCATGCACCAAAAGACCTAAAAGCAGGCATAATTAAATGATTTTAACTAGGTACCATGAAGTTGCTGACATAAAATGTAGATACAGAGAGGATTATGAATTTTTATTTTGAATCCTATAGTACTAGTCCTTTTGCTTTTTAATACATGTTTAACCTTAATTTTTTCAATTTAAGAAATATTTTAAGTAAATATTTATACTTCTATATGGTATTTATTTTTATAAAGTAGCAAAAATATTGTATTTATAAGTGGCTATAGCTTTGACTTAAGAACACTTTCACATACATCTTAAATTTTGAAAAGTCAGAGTCAGAATAGCTTAAGTTTCAAAGAGAGAAGTCTATTGGAGAAATTAAATTTTTTCTTTTTCTAGTAAGGAGAGACTTTTTTTTCCTAGGGAAAATATCAAATATGAAAGCAAAACTCCCAGCAGGTGATAATAATCTTGCTTTCATGAAAGAGCAGTCAAGAAAAACACATTCATTTGTCTACTTTCAAAGCTTGCTTCAGTTACTGTCAAATATCTGAAAAATGTTCTCATTTTTAATAATGATTAAATAAGTAATTGTTTCATTAGTCTTAATCTTGGGGTTTACTATAATCTAGATTTCATGAATAAGCATACTAATTTGTCTGATTAATTTCCTTCTAGCAGTAATTTTAGTTAATAAGAGTGATAAAGGCAATATACAGAAAATGTAACATTCCTGTAATTACTGACTGAAGTTATGAATATATAAATATGCAATTTCCAAAATGAATAAGAGTGAAAAATAATAGAAGGTCATAGATATAATAAATTTGCATAGTAATATCAAACAAACTTAATATATATCATGGTAGTCAATGAATCCCCTTCAAGTCAAACTGGTTGACCTCACACATTAAAATCAAAAAAGGAAAAGAAAAACTGTTGTAGCCTTCATGTTTAGTACTATAGGGTCTCTGATGGAGTTTCTCTGATAATAAAATAAAATTGCTCTATACTCACTACACATCATGATTTTATCAATAAATAAATAATTGATCTTATAAATAAGAGATAAAAACAGTGCTTTATGATTCAAATCTATGGTGAAGCCATGTCTACAAAATATTGAAACCAATTTCCAAAAGTACACCTAAAATTCCACCTAGTTACATGTTGAAAACTTACTCTTCTCAGCTGTATTTACAAAGGTAAACCTTAATTTAAAAAGGTAATGATAGCCATACTATAGCTTTAACAAAAGTCATGATTTGCATGAATTACTTAGGTTTAAAGGGTTTTTTTTTTTTTAACTTAGGATTCATAATATAATGCACCTTATTTTACAACAGAAAGAGAAATTATGGTTCAATTTACTAAAATAATTATAATCATAATCACATCTGCTCTTAAAGACTGTCAAATATCTCCAGAGTGCACTGCATACATTTCCTGTACTAGATTCTCCTTTATGAGTTAATTAAACAATTTCACAGCATTATTGTACAACTATTCTGCATGGCATATTGTTTGTGCAGAACATTCCCTTTAATAGCTCTATTCTTCAAACAGATGTTCATTTAAATTTTTCAGAGATTTTATTTGAGGGACAATTAGTGCATTTATCCTACTGTGTTGTCACCTTTCTGTGGATTCTGAAGCAGCTCTATCTCTATCTTATGTAGTCAACAATTTTAAAGGGAAGAAAAAACACTCTTCAGCAAATAGGTCAGTACACAAGAATATCAGAGCAAATTATCCTCAAATGATGGCTACTCAAAGTTACCCTGGTATTAGAGTAAAAATCAACAAGCACTTTTCTTAAAGGCATGGAAAAATAAAAATACACAATAGCACATTTCCCCAGTCTACTACCTTTGTTTTTATGAATTTTTACTTACACATCCAAGCAGACTGGATTCATTATAAACCAGGGTAACGTGACAGACTGAAGGGAAAGAAATGGATGCAAGACTCCTTAGAGTTTATTTATCAAAAGAAAACTGAATCAGTCATTCCCTAAACCATATTTTCCTGGGAAAGTGAAACTGTATATTGTTATGAACTGGCTTATCTTACCTAAACATTTTAAAGGAAGGAGATGCCACCTAACATGTGTTTTGAAGAGGAAGTTTCCCTCCTTGCTTGACTCAAATCAAGTTTTACAGGATTTGAGTCTCTGGTTAGGTTGGCTTTGTGCAACTCTCTCAATGGATTTATCTCCTCTCATTCTCTCTGTCTTAGAGAGCTACTGCAAAGAGTCAGCTGTGTTCACCAGTGTAGATGTTGCATCTCATGAGAAGAAGGGCCATTTTGTTTTCCTTTTGTGAATAATAACACTGCAATGAAGTCAGAATCACATTCTTTTACTCTTGTGAAATAAATGGTGGCACAGAAATAACACTTATCCTTGCTTTTGAACTATGGATTAATGAATTATGAACATCTATTTACCACTTTGAAAGCATAATGAGCATTCATTTGGATGGAAATACAGTGTCAAGAAAAATGAGGAAAAAATATGTTTTCAGAGCTGTTCTTCTATTCCTTTTTCTTTCTTTCATTTTCTTTTAAGCAGAATTTGGTTCTATTCGAATAAGAAAGCCTGAAGAGTTGAGACACTACTAGGAATTTAAAATAGACTCACAAAATAAGCACTTCATTTTTAGGTTAAAAAATGTGCAAAATATTAGTTATTTGAAAGTTTCGGAGCTGAAGGTAATAAAGTTGACTTGTTTCTTTATCTAGACCTTCTAAAATCTCTAATCAGGAGTGGTATCAAGGAACATTACTTTAGAATAGGCTTATGAGATGACATTCTGGAAAAGAAGAGTTCTGTTACAATTAAGAACACTGGGACGGCCTTTTTCTCTGCCATGTGAATTGTGTGCACCTGGCAGTGAACAATGATGAAACCGAATGTATATGACAGATTGCCAGAGGCAGAGCACTCCAGTCATTGTAAAGGGAGACTTTTTAGGCACTGTTCACAACGGCAGTAATTTGAAAACCACCTAAAATGTTCAGACAAAGGTAATTTTTTTAAATTTTATTTACTTATTTGACAGAGAGAGAGAGAGCACAAACAGGTAGAGTAGCAGGCAGAGAGAGAGGGAGAAGCAGGCTCCTTGCTGAGTGAGGAGTCTGACATGGGGCTCGATCCCAGGACCCTGGAATCATGACCTGAGATGAAGGCAGTTGCTTAACCAACTAAGCCACCCAGGCACCCCTGAACAAAGGTAATTTTTATAAATGGATTTTAATATATCTATGTAATAAAATGCTCTTTGGACATTTAAAAAAATGGTAATATATTTTTTTATTTACTAGCACTAAAGAATGATTACAGTTTAAACCCTTAAAAGAAAAAATAAGCAAAAAGAGCAATATGCATATTATGGATTCATCTATTTATACATTTATATGAGCACCTGCTGTCCAGACTAAGCAACTTAGCTCTTATCTTATCAATTTAGTTCTTAATTTTTCCCCTTACTTTATACTAAATATGATTTGTTTGATGCTACGGTGGTCACCATGGGAGTCTGCTGTTACATACCATGGACACAAATGCCAAGATTTGCAGGTCAAATATTAGGCTACATTATTACATTTTGTTCGTGTGTGTATAATCACTTGAACTTCTTTTTGAAGTACTATAAACATTCATATAGATGAACTAATCATAATTGAATATTAGTGAATTTTCACTATTGAGCACATCTTCGTAACAGTCATCCATATCAAAAAAAACAATTTCCAACCTCATTCCTGCCTCTTCCCAGTCACTACTACCTCCATCCAACCTTAACCATTATCTGATTTATAATACTTTGGCTTCTTTTGCTCAATACTGTCTTTGTGATAGTCACCTATGTTTTGTTTTGTGGGTTTTTTTTTTTTTTAGAGTTCATTTAATGTCATAGCTGTATAGTATTTCATTTTATAAACATACCACAATTTATATAACTATTCTGTTAAAGGACATTTGGGTTGTTTCTAGTATATGACTTAAAAATAGTGCTGCTATAAACATAATTGTGACATTGATATCTCATTGTTAACTCACCCCATTAAAAATGAGGTTTATGTATATAAATCATGAGGATTTATATATTGCTATATCATATTTACTAATTTTTAAAGATTATTCACATCTATGTTTGGTTGCTAATTCTCCCCTTTTTGTAGTGTCCTGGTCAAATTTTGGAATCAAGGTTATGCTAACTTCATAAAATGTATTAAGAAGTGCTCTTCCTCTAGTTCTTACAAGTTCACTCATGATATCAATAATATCAAAATATTAAGAGGCATTCATGAGGAACCCATTTTGTCTTGGAGTTTTCTTCTGGGAGGTTTTTGTAATAATATTTTCAATTTCCTCAGAACATAGGTGATTAAATGGTATCATTTTTGGTAATTATTTTTTGTAAAATTTTAAAATTTCATCTACATAGTAGATGTCTAAAGATCTCTCAATATTGCTTTTTAAATTGTTTTTAGTATCCATGTAAAAACCACCTTTTTTTTTTAAAGATTTATCTATTTATTTGAAAGAGAGGATGAGACAGAAAGAGAGAGAGAGCACACGAGCAGGAGGGGCAGAGGAGAACGAAGAAAGAATCCAAAGCAGACTCTGCTTAGCACAGAGCCCAATGCAGGGCTCAATCTCAGGACCCTGAAATCATGACCTGAGCTGAAACCACGTGTCAGATGTTCAATCAACTGTGCCACCCAGGTGACCCATAATAATCACTTTTTTTAATCTATCACTTTGGTAATGTTTCATTTTCTCTATTTTCTCTTTGTCATTTTTGTTAAAGATTTAGGAGTTGTATTAGTAATTTGATTAATAAAATTATCTTTTGTTTGTTGATTTTCACTACTTTATATTTGTTTCCTATTTCATTGATTTCAGATCTTATTTTTAGGATTTCCTTCTTTCTACTTTCTTTTGCTTTGATTTGCTTTTTTCTTGTGTTCTTGAGATAGAAGCTTACATGATGCATTTTCAGACTTACTTCAAATACAAATATAAATACTGCTTTTGTTTTTATATAATTTGTGTTTATGCTAGGTTTTAGCTAGTACATTTTTAACTACAAAAAATAATCATATCAATATTAGGTACCGTAATAGCTGACATTTCACAGCTATACAACAAACGTTTATTGAATGTCTGCCACATGCCAGGAGCTGGGGACACAGTGTTGAAATGAGACATATACGTCATCCTCATGGAGCTTTTTGTAATGGGGGGCAACAGAGAGCAGTCACATAAACAAACACCTATTATTTGCTAACCATTGTTAAATGATTGTGACTTTTGTTTTAAAAATTAACAAGGATCATGATGAACACCAGGATGACAAAAGAAAAAGACATTTAATTATGACAACTATGCTAGAACAGGTATTAATAATATTAATTTTGGCCAGAAGTGTGATTATAATATTAGTAATATTAATTTCACAAAGACAAGTAAGATTCACAAAGACCAAGAAAATAAGTTCATAACCAACAGATGGATGGAATCTCCAAATATATTCTTTCCACTCTACCAATACTTCTGTCAGAGAGCTCAGCATTCTGTTAATGGGTTCCGCCCTCCGTCCTCTTTTACACGCGAACATTCTATGACTCAAAGGCAGTTACAAACAGCAGACAACAGCAGATACTTGCAATGAAGGTTTTAAAAAGGTCTTTTGGTAGTGAGATTAACATTTGAGGTTTGATTTGCAGAAATCCAAATCCTAGAATGTAATAACTGAAGGATGTTCGGAGATGATTTTATTTGCTCCTATTATTTATAGATTGGTCACAAGCAGGATGGGAGACTAATGTGTTAAGGGTTAGTGTAAAGCTACAAGAGAAAACAAAGGAAATACAAAGTACTGCCTTAGAGAACAACTTTATCTTCACAGAAAATATACATGATATAAATGAGCATTTCTCACCAAATTGAAAATGATGTTGTCAAACATCCCTTTCTCCTCCTCTCCTAAACGGTTACTTGTTTCAAGTCGCTTTTTATATATTCCCTAAGAAAAGTCTCACAAATAAACAAAAGACACTGAATGGGCTCCATTTACAAACAAGCTCCTAGCAGGAATCTCAACTGCTCTGTTGTTTGCTTCCCTTTGCTTCACTGCTCCGGGCAGACAGCAGTCAGTCAGCTCCCTCGAGCCTTCAGCAGAAGAGACTGAACAAAGAAATCTCTGGGCCCAACTGCTCAAAACATCTGCAAATACTTCAGGGCCAGGGAATTTTCAAAACCCACGACTTTTGCTTTAAAATTAAGAAGGGCCAGGATGAACACAAAACTCGTTGCCAGAGGGGTGGGAGAGAATGACAGTGACTGAGGGGAGGCAGTTTCCTGAGACATTTTGAAATGGGGAAAAGGGAGACCTCAGCTATGAGGAGCATTTGTGGAAGGAAAGAATAGATTGGTGCTTCCCTGGCATACACATATTTACCTACGGCAGATTTCTAGTCCAGAGGTAGCTAACCCACTCTGACAAATCACACTGGTGGCCAAAACTCAGCTTCCGCCCTGCCCGTTTTAGTCTGTGTGGTGAATGCTATTTAGAACCGTCAACCTGACAGAACTGTGCCTAATTAACACTCTCCTAATACCCCAGCAAATAACAAACCTGCTGTGGGGGGAAAAAGCATTCACACTTCCTTATCAGATTAAGGCCAAAAAAAAAAATGCTCCTAATTAGCTAAAATCAATTAATGTGACAGCAAAATGAATGTATTTATATTGTCAAGCTAAAGGTACAGTCAGAGAAGTGTCTAAAATATAATGAAGCTGCTGGAGTTTCTTAAAGTTAATAGGCAGTTGGGGTTGAGCGGATTTTATCAGTGATTCACAGAATCTGATGGATTTACCTCAGAAGCAGCAGATGTCCTAGAGCGTTACAGGCAGGAACTAGATGATTTCTAATTGTGACTACTCATTAAAAGTTAGAGAGAAAATGTGTGGTTAATCAATAATAGGCATGTAGATCTCATTGTTTATTTGTAATCACACAAATAAATGCATGGACACTTAAGAATAAAAGAGGAGTGGGGAGCCTGGGTGGCTCAGTCAGTTAAGCATCCTACTGGACTCTAGGTTTTGGCTCAGGTCATGATCTCATGGGTCCTGGGAATGAGCCCCACATAGGCATAGGCAGGCTCTGCACTCAGTGGGGGGTCTGCTTGAAGATTCTCTCCTTCTGCCCCTCCCTCCACTTGCCCTCACTCTCTCTCTCAAATAAATAAATCTTTAAAAAATAAATAAATAAAAGAGGAGCTTCAGACTGCTCATTAGTAGGTTCTTTATTGAGTTAGTTGTATTTTCAGTAAAGTTTTCATGGCTAGTAACTATTTCACAAACTTTTCCTTTATAATTATACTCAGTTCAAAACTTGAGACAGAAAAGTATTACTTGCCAAATAACTCAGGTTGGGGTCCACAGATTACCTTGCTGCCATCCTCTTCAACTACACTGTTTTGATTCCAAGAATACTGGGCAAGTTAGGTGGCTTGAGAGAATGGTCTTACTGATATGATAAATTGTTAACAGAGAAATGTCCACGTTGTGATAATTAGTTAAATGTGATCTAAAATAACAATAATTACATGTATCATGACTTTCTATTCTAGACCAAGTATTTTTTTAATGGGCATTTGAGTAGGTTATACAACAAAGTTTAGCACCTCTTCTAATCATAGTTGAGTCTCACTGAATTCACCTTCATAAAGATTCCATTTGATTCCTCTCCATGTCAGTGGACACAATAGGCATCATCCTTTCCCCTGTGTACGGATGGTGTGTTTATTTACTTAATGAAGTGTCTGGAGGCCTCTACTGGTGTTCAGGAAAATATCAACTGAGATAGAACAATAATCTTAAAAGGATTCTAAGCAGATGAACCTTCTTTATATGTGATATATCCAAAACTTCACTTCTATATTTTTAGTATTC
Organism: Procyon lotor; assembly: GCA_028646535.1. Taxonomy (NCBI): domain Eukaryota; kingdom Metazoa; phylum Chordata; class Mammalia; order Carnivora; family Procyonidae; genus Procyon; species Procyon lotor. Next base: position 68,979,077 of record CM053605.1, read on the forward strand.
TTTCATTATTGTAAACACTGGTAAACTGATTATTGCCATTCCCCAATATCACCTTTTCTAAGTGAACTGTGTGGCCCCAGGATTCCCTGTGTTCTCTTCTCCGGGATGCCATCCTATCCTGCCCATCCTAGCCTCACTGACTTATCCGCCTGAAGATTATTTTTTCACCCTCTGTCAGCTTATATCATGTCTGAACTCCTCATTCCCCAGCGATTATGGCAGATCTTTTTTTTCCATCAAGCCAGCTGTTTGCTTTTTTTTTCTCTTTTCTTTTCTCAGTAATGGCAAAACAGCTTTGTTATAAATTAATGGTGTCCACATTGGATGGGGGTAAAAATCAGCTTCTGTTTCATATCCATTATATTTCTAATCAGGTCAAACTGACAAATACATAAAACATAGTGAGACGCTGCCAGCAGGAGAAATAGGTGGGATACAATAAAATTTGGAACAGACAGAAGAGTGATTATAAAATTATTCCTAAAAGCATACATTAAGAAAGGAAGTGGTTACCATTGATTGTGACTTTGCTATGTGCCATACTCTTAGTAATTTCCTCAAAAATACAAATAAAATGAGCATTTTCCTTCCACATTCAACAGCTTGTGAAATTCTTTGTAATGTTTATAATATATAAGCTCGTATTTTCCATCAAAGGAAGAAGGTATAGAAAAAAGGCAAAATAGAATCAAGTAACACAACCAGCAATCTTAATGACTATATAGGCACCTATATAGATCAAAAGTGAACCAAGGCACACTCTTGAAATATAGGCAAGGAAGGCGAGTTCTGATAGCTAAATTGCCACAAGTCATAAATCTAGTTCCCTAATATCAGATTCTGAGACACTAGGATTCTTCTCCAAGTTATTTTTTTAGGAGAGACCAGAAGGAAGCAAGATGAAAAGTCAGAGAGGCTAAGCAAGGAATTGATTTCTGGTGCCCCTAGACTCAGTCTGACTCTAGGATTGTACCAGGCTGCTATCTCCCTTCTGGAAGCAAGGCAGTGAATACTTTGTACATCTACCAGTCAAGAGATTACCCTGGGACACTCAGACCTCTCTGGATGAGGTAGCTCCGGTCACCCAATGAATTCCAAGTGTGAATCATTTTCAGCAACAACTACAGCCCTTCAAAGGGCTCTCCTAGGTTCTAAGAGAGCTATCCATAGAGTCTGCCACACTCTGTGATGCCTTCATGGCATTTGTTGAGAACCAATGTTCAATCACATATCAAAGAGTTTTGTGACTGCCTGGCTTAAAGGCTTATGAAGTTAAAGGCTAATGAACACATGCATAGAGATAAAAAATAAAATGCAATTTTCTTGACTATTCCCCCATCCTATCTATGATTCCATTTTTCTACAAGACAATGGGTAACAAAATCAATCCTTCAAATGATTAAAAAATAAAGGTTTTCTTTTAGTAAAGAATATAAAATAAAATCTTCTTTAAGTATAAGAAATACAAAATTCTAGCCATTAATGTTAGCCATATAGCCAAACTTTTGGCCAAGAATAGGATTTTTAAGTAGTAGATGAGATATTTGAGATATCTCTTAACCTTTCCCAAAGATTTCAGGATATTCTAGTTCTATTTTATCTTACTGTCTTTATGTAAAAAATCAAAATACTGGGGTTTATAGAATTTATGGAATTTTAATCGGGTAGAAAAAGAAAGAAGATTTCACTTATTTCTCTGAAGTTCTGATAAGCAAATCTGTTAACTCATGGAAGTAGCAAAATGATGCTCATTCACTTCACAGTCACTTGTCTGCCATAGTTGAACATTTATGATTTTAGATAATGTTGGAAAGGGTTTCAGAATGAGCCTTCAGGGTATCTTAAATATTGTATAAATCTCCACCTCTACTGGACATTCTTCTAAATTGGTACTAGGCCATCCTGACTGTAGTTCAAGACAAAATAATGAGTTGTAGGTTCAAGTATGCCTTGGAGTTAGTATGTGCTCTGCTACTGATCAGTTGTGTGATCTTGAATATATAACTTAGTCTCTCCAAGCTGGAGCTTCATCCTCTGTTTACTATTAAAAAAAAAAAAAAGGTACATATACTATTACTTACCATCCAGATTTATTGTGAATATTAAATAAAGTGTATATCTGATAAAGATAGCACAACTAATACCTAATCTTCTGCTGAAATATCATATAAAGGCAGAAAATACATATTCTAAAGATTCAAAAATAATTTAAAAACAGAGTTTAATTGGTAAGCCTAAAATTTTGAACAACTCTCGAAAAACCAAAAGCTTTCAGAGATCAATTATGTTGAAAATCAAGACTGAGGGCACACCAAGACTTCCCTCACCCCGAGTTAGTGGGTAGAAGGTGGGGAGAAGGTCCTGAAGAAAAGTTCCCCTCCTTTGCTGTATCACCGAACACTTGAGAATGTTGTTGAGCGCAGCTTCCTTTGTGATAATGTTCTCATTCAAGTTATGCTGTGCTATCACATAACCTTGCACAAGAGCATTTTGGATCCCCTTAAATGTGACATATCAAGCATAGCATGGAGATGGAAAACACAGTTATTGAGAGATGGAAACATTTCAAATAAGGTTGTATCAGAAAAGAATAGTCCTAAAAACATTAAAGCTATTAAAACTACCTAGAAATGTAAAGATTTGTATTAAGCTTTTCATAAGCAAGGGAAAACAATAGAAAAATTTAAAACATATAAAAGATTCATGTTCTATTATTCAGATAATCTTATACCTAGCTTAAATTTTTTAATAAAAGTTGAGTTTCTAATAATCACCTGATTTAAAATTTAAGGCATTACTGTAATGAAAGATGGAGGGAATTCCATCATGTAGAACTAGTGCAGGGAAAAGAAACAGCAGACTCTCCTAGTGGTACCAGAGCTAGCATCAAGGAATCCTTATTTGTGTTCTTTTGTTCTGTAAATCCCTTATTTCTTCTAGTAATAAGGATTTATTTATTTTTGCTTTCTCCAATCTCCTTAGAGATACTAAACATTTAATAACCATCCTTTGTAAAAAGCTCTCACTTGTCTAAAGATGCAAATTCATTATCATCACTTTGCATAATTGGTTCACAATAGTTTAGTAAAGTTAAAAACCAATGGGGAAAAAATAGGAACAAGTTTAAGTATGTTCCATGTTTGTATTTTTTATGGTCACTAAAGTATTTTATTAGGAAAACCAGCTAAAAACAATTGATATGGAGATAGTAGTTAGAAGAATTCCTGTAAAAATTTTAGTTTTTTAATTTCAGGCTTCTTATTTAAATGAACTACTTGAATATTCATCCTTAAAGATTTGATCACAGTTTAATGCTGTAACATTTAATTACCTTCATTTTTGGGCCACTATAAATCAAAAGATTGTAATTCAAATGTATACTAATTTATTCTTGACCTTGAAGTTAATTACTAACCATCAGAGGCTTTAATTATTGTTGGCAAGGTGGGAATATATCAAAAGAAGACCTGCTGAAACAAGAAATAAAAATGAGGTTTATGGGCATTGAGAAGCTCTAGAAAATATAACCAAGTGATGTTTAAGGAAAATACTGACACCAAAAACTGACAAAGAAATAATAATAAAAAATAAACTACAAACCAATATTCTCAATGAAAATGCTTGAAAGGTTTGTAAACAAAATTTTAGCAAATTAAATTCAACATATCTAAAAAGTATAATACACCATGACTAAGCGGGGTTTGTGCCAGAAATACAAAGTTAGTTTAACATTCAAAAATTAATCAAAGTACTTCAACAGATTAACAAACTAAGAAAAAACATATACTCATCTCAACAGATGTAGAAAAACATGTGACAAAATTCAACATACATGACTAATACAAAAAACTCCCAACAAATTAGGAGTAGAAAGGAACTTTTTGATATAGGGCATTTGTGAAAAATCAACAGCTAACATCTTATTTAATGGTGGCATCTGGTTCATGAAAGAAAAAAATGATAACTTGGATCTCATAAAATTTAAAACCTTAGGTTCTTCAAAAGATACTGTTGGTGAAATAAAAGAGAGAGAGAGAGAAAGAAAAACATATCGCTGGTGACTTCCAGTTCTGACCAAGATAAACTAGCCCTTTCCTTCTAGATCCTCTCTCTCACCATCCATATAAAATAAAAACAATCACAGATGGGCTCTGAAAGGTGGAAGGGCAAATTGTCTAGGGACCCTGGAACTTGAGGTGAGTTCCTTGTGTTTCTTTATTGCCTCCCATATATCTCAGACAGGAGCCTACAGAAGCATCCAAGCCAGAGCTTCCTGCAGGTGTAGAACACCCCCCTCCCACCTGCCACTGCCACAAAGGTCTCCAAGAAACTCCTATTCCGCTTAGCCAAAATACCAGGAAAAGGGTAGCCTAACAGAAAACATTTTTGGCAATATCTACCCTACTCAAACCAAAAACCAATGGAAAATCCACCCCCATGAACACACTCCCACAGTTTCAACTGGGCCAAGAAATGAGGTTATCCTTAACCCCCCATCTTCTCCACTTTACCTCCCACATCCCTTGCACAGGGACATCAGACAGTGGTGCTCTAATGTCCCCACACAGTGGTGGCACCGGGGCCAAGCAGGGAGGAATTCTTCTACCCACCAATCCCGGCCCCCAGCCCCACCTGGCAAAGGAGGCAAGATTCTGGTTCCCTTGCCACATTAGTGTCAGCATGGCTGAGTAGTATATTGGTCTTCCAACTCTCGCCCAACAAAAGCAGTGAATGCTTTGACTGCCCTGCCCAGGTGGTATTAGCAGGTCCAGAAATATGCTAAGCCTCCACACCCACCTGCCAGCAGAGACTTAATGAGCCAATGTAAAGTGGGGCTCATCACCACTCCGCTTCACACTCCCACTCCAGTATCAATGGGGCCCAACAGAGAGCTGGCTCCAAGAGATAAAAGGAGGGTATGAGAAAAAAGTGGCACTAGCTGGCATTTGACTTCCCTCCTCCCTTCCTCTGTCATCGGCTGGGGCCCTCTCAGAGCAAAAAGTTAGGCTCAACCAATGCGCCACCTGCACTTGGCTAAGTGTCAGGAACTGAACAGCCACTCTACCCACGTGCCACAAAGCAGTATGAATCAGTGCCCTACATTTGCATAGTGGGAAGTGGAAGAGATATACCCACCTAGCCCTTATATTACACCTCACAGGGGAAATATATGTTTAAAAGTATTAAACACGGGATGCCTGGGTGGCTCAGTGGGTTAAAACCTCTGCCTTCAGCTCAGGTCATGATCTCAGGGTCCTGGGATCGAGCCCCGCATCGGGCTCTCTGCTCAGCAGGGAACCTGCTTCCCTCTCTCTCTACCTGCCTCTCTACCTGCTTGTCATCTCTCTCCCTCTGTCAAATAAATAAATAAAATCTTTAAAGAAAAAGTATTAAACAGAATCCAGAAGTTCATTACATAAAACCTAAAATATCCAGAACACCCAAATATCACTCATCAAACCAAGAAGCAGAAACATCACAACTAGAATGAAAGAAGACGACCAGCAGATGCCAAGATGAGATGAATCAGACCTTGGAATCATCTGACAAGAATTTTAAAGCTACCATCATAAAAATACCAAAAAGAACATTTAGAAATTCTGAAATGAAGAACTAGAAAATCTCAACAACAAAAACAATAAGAAGGCATAAAAAAGAGCCAAATGAAAATTATAGAATTATAAAATATAATAACTGAAAAAAATTTTTGTACTTTTTGGATGGGCTCAATAGTAGAGTGCAGATGACAAGGATAGAAGCAGTGAACTTGAGAACAGATCAACAGAATTTACCCAGCCTGAACAACAGTGAGAAAATAGACTGAAAAAACTTAACAAAATCTCAGTGACAATAACAAAAAAGCTAACATTCATATCATCAGAATCCTGAAAAGAGAAAAGGAAAAGAATGGAACTCAAAAAAAAAGTATTCCAATAAAATAAGGACTGAAAACTCCTCTAATTGGGAAAAGATATAAGACCATGTATTCAAGAGGCTAAGAAAACCTCAAGTAGAAACCCAAAGAAATCAATTAATAATTAACAATTAAACTTCTGAAAACTAAAGACAAAGATCTTTAAAAACGACACATTAATTGTAAAGGAATACCAATTTGAGTGATTTCTCATCTGAAACCAACAGGCCAGAATAAAGTGGCACAATATTTTTTTCAAAAGTTGCCATTCATGAATTTTATATCTGGCAAATATATTCTTCAGGGACAAAAGAGAACTAAAGACATTCTTATGTGAAGGAAAACTAAGAAACTTTGTAACCAGTAAACCTACCCTTGAAGAATGGTTAATGCTGTTTCTCCAAACATAAACTAAATGATAAAAGAAGACTTGGAATTCCAGAACAGAAAGGAAAACTTTGGAACGAGTAAAAATAGGGTCAAATACAATACAATACAATAACAAATATAATAGACAAGTACAATAACAAATATAATAGACTATCCTCCTTATGAGTTTCTGAAATCACATTTGATGACTGAACCCAAAATTATAATCCCATTTGATGGATGCTCAACATATATAGAGAAAATCCTTTTAAAAAATGATTTAAAAAGTGGAGAGGCAAAGGGAATTAAAAGAAAGTAATATTTCCACACTTCACTGATACCTGTTGACTAAGATAAGTTAGACATGTATATTATAATATCTAGAGCAACTACTAAGAAAGCTATACAAAGCATTACACTATACAAAGTGATACACTTAAAAACACTATAAATGAAGGGAGAAACCAATAAATGTTCATGGAACTCCCAGGAAGGCAATAAAAGAAAAACAGAACAAGAGAACAAACAGAAAACACATAATAAAATTACACATTTAAGCCCTAACAGATCTATAATATGTATACATTAAAATAAGTCAATTTCACTATAAATATTAAATAAATTGATTAAAAAGTGACTAGGCATGCCAGACTTGGAGAAGACATCTGGAGAAGACACTGCAACATAGTGATGTGTGTATATATATTTAAGAAAGATTCATACTGATTACGTTCAGAGTATGTAAAGGAATCCTATAATTCACTTTTAAAAACAACAAAAAACAGTGAAAAGTAATATGAAATGCATTAAAATGGGCAAAATATTTGGACACATCATAAATAATGATATACAGTAGTTAAAAAGCATATAAAAAGCACTTAACCTTTATTCATCAGAGAAAAGAAAATTAAAATCCCAATAACACAAGTCCAAAATAGTGGCTAAAATTAAAGACTGACAACTTCTCAGTAGCAATGAGCACAACTAGCACCCAGAACTTGGTTTCTAATATTGTTCTCCATTAAAAGGAACCAGAACTTCTTAGAGAAATGGTTGATTCTAGGACTTGAATAGGAAATGTACAAAATAAGCCTGAAGTATCTTGCTGTGTCAATAAATAAGGAACTGCTCAAAACAAATATAAAAACAAAAAACGCCCACAATTACGGGGTATGTCAAAAGGATACAGGTGACAACTGAATGAGCTCCCAAAGACCAAAGCTAGAACAATTTAAGCAACAGAATAAAGTAGTATTAGATTATACCTAAAAGTATAAAAATCCATGAGTCAATATTGATGTAAACAAATGACTGAATAAACAAATAAGGGAGGGGAGATAAATCTCCCATGTGTAAGAATTCCCAAATAATTTATAGATACTTCATTCTCTATAAATTTTTTAAGGTTGCATTTATTTACCTGACAGAGAATGAGAGAGAGAGAGAGAGAAAGCAAGACCAGGGGAAACAGCAAAGGGAGAGGGAAAACCAGGTCCCTACAGCTAGGAGCCTGACTCAGTCCAATCCCAGGAATCATGACCTGAGGCAGAAGTCAGAAGCTTAACTGATTGAGCCACCCAGGCACCTGCTATAGATATTTCATTCTCAAGAGATGAAGCACAATCCCTTAAGTATGGGCTGCAAATAATGACTTTCTTCCAAAGAGTAGTATGGAAAAGGGGTAGGATGGTTAAAAAGAGTCACTTTGCAGTAGAAAAACATGACAGACACTATCTCAGGAGATCAAGGTTAACATCTGTAGTGATAAAATCATGCTGACAACATGTGCCCTATATACAACATTAAAAAAAAAAAAAAAGAGGCATTTTACCTCTGCTGTCTTCCTCCCCAAAATTTATAACCTCCCTCTAACCATGAGAAAAACAGCAGTCAAATCCCAAATGAATGGCATTTAACAAAATATCTAAGCAGTATTCCTCAAAACTGACAAGGTTCTCAAAAACAAAGTAGATCTAAGAAACTGTTACCACCTTCCAATTAAACGTAATGTGAATTCCTAGATGAAACCCCGGAACAGAAAAAGAACACTAGGTAAAAACTAATAGAATCTAAATATATATACACGGACTTTCAGTTAATAACAATGTATTAGTATTGGTTCACTAATTGTAACAAACTCGCGATTTCCATGTAAATCAAAACTGTTCTAAAAATAACTTTTATTTAAAAAAAAAATGAGCTGACAGCACCAAGTAATAACAAAAATCTAAAGCCAACTGGAACTCTCAAACATTAATGGGGTTTCTGGTTCCACAGGTAAGAAGCGTGGAAATTGCCACACTGTCCTAACAAGTAAAAAAGCTGAACAGACTGAAAAGTTAACCCTTACAGGATAGTAAGTGAGGTGAGGACACTGGGCAAACCGCTGTCCCTGTGACTGGAGAAACAGGTGAACATAGGGGATGGTGTCCTACTGAAGCAGAGACTCACCAGAAACTGCCCCAGGAACCTGAACTGTGATGGACGAATTGCTGGAGGTTCAGTGTGGACGAATCGGAGAATTAAAAATTCCTAGAGGATCCAGTCATCAGAGACAATCACACTTCTGTGAGTTTTATTTCCAGGAGTAAGTACTGGGAAAAATACCCTTGTGCTTATGGCAGGGGGAGGGGGAAAAGGAATCATTTTGAAATACTCCAGAGCACACTGCTCCTCTTAATAAGGTCTGCCCTCAGGGGCAACTAGCTAACTGGAGCCCAACCTGCTGGGGTATTATCAGAGCTTAACTGAACTTAGAGAAAATACCCAACTCTGGCCCACTCCAGCTGCCCCCTTCCACCTAGAGTGGAGAGGAAAAACAACTGAGGAACACTTGTGAAGTTCCCAAGCCAGAGGCAAAGGCTCACCAAAGACTGGAGCCTACTCCTAAGGCTACAGAATATTTCACCTCACCTCACATCTGACCCCTACATTATTAAAGACCTATTTCAGCTGTTCTTTGTACCAGTACATCATGTCTAGCTATCAAGAAAAAATTACAAGGCATACCAAAAGGCAAAATCATAGTTTGAATAGACAGAGAAAGCATCAGAACCAGACATGATGGAATTATCAAACATTAGTGATTAGAGTGTAAATTGGTTCAGTCAGTTTAGAAAACTATTTGGCAATATCTGCTAGACCTAAACATAAGCATCTTTGTGACCCAGAAATGTCATTCCTTTCTATATTCCCAAGAGAAAGGATTGTATATGTTCACCAAAAACTTTTACTGTAACATTCAAATAGCTTTATTCATAATAAGCCAAAATGCGAAACAACCCAATATCAATCAAAAAAGAATGGACAAATAAATACAACTCATTCTTATACTGGAATACCACAAAACTAGAAAACAAAACAAAACAAACAAAAACACACTGATATGCACAAATATGAATGAATCTTGAAGACATGTTGAGAGAAAGAAGCCAGATATCAACAGGGTAAATAGAATATTCTATATATCCATCTGTGTACAGTCATGTGAATGTGTGTGTGAATATAAATTCATTGAGCTATATACTTAAGATTTGTGCACTTCATATAGGTTATAACAGAGCAAAAAGATTAAAAAATGGAAATGGAATACTTGCATAGTTTACATCTAATCAAGAGATAGAAAACACACAGTAATTTAAACAAAGAAGTTTAACATGCAGAATTGTTACAATATGATAAAAGAGTATAGGACATAGGAAAACTTCATATGATATCCTAGGTCTGACAGACAGTTCCCAAAGAAGGACAACCTTGGAAGGGGACTTTCTTTCTAATGCTGGGGTTCTCTCCAAGGCTGGGTTTTGATAACATCATTGGAGAAGGTATAGTTGAACCCACTGGATGGCAAAGAAGTTGAGTGATTTACCAGGCTAAAGGCAGTCTGCAGTCACAATCAGGCAGGAAACAACCCTCTAGAGCCCAGGCAGATATGTGAGCCATAGCTGGTGGCTCACGTGTGGGCATGAGGAAAGAATGGAGCGCCAGTGGGAAGGTGGCTCACAGCATTGAGTATCCCTGCTGGGAAGGCCACAAGAGACATACTGGAGGGCGGTGAGTGGCCAGAGAGAACTGTGGCACGAGGGCAGGCAAGAGGACTGAGGAGCAGGATGTCTATATTGAAAAGACCACATGAAGGTGATCACCAGCCACACTCGCACTGTGAGACCTCCAAAGGACAGCATATTCTGAGCATATGGCTAGGCAAAAGACCACCAGAAGCCCTCATACCCGCGTCAGCGAACCACCATTCCACAGCTGGAAACACAGGAGAGCCCTTTCCTCCTATGATTTCCCTCTAGTGACTTCTGCTAAGGATACTTAAACTCATGCTCCTTTCAGGCAGATTTGCTTTAAGGAGCTCCATTCGTTATCACAGTGCAGGTATTGGAGAGTCAAACGGGAGTAGAGAGACAATAAATTAGTTAACTGACATAATATTTATCATAAAAATAATAAAAATTGATGAAATCTAAAATAAAAAAGTAAACGAGTTAATGCATGTAAAGCACTTGGCACAAGGCCAAGCAACTTGTAACCACCGTATAAAGTGTTACTGTTATTGCTGTCATAATGGTTATAATTATGACAATTTAATTTCAAATGCATGTCCCTTTTGGGGAATAGGATAGAAAAAGTAGATCAGTAGCAACAAGCTTTTCTTTCTTCCTCTTTATTTTGTTTCATTAACTGTTAAAGTAACAATACCCATTGTCAAAATTTGAAATTAGGTAGAAGTGTATTGGATGAAACACATGAAATCTTTTATATTCCACCATCAATTCCACTCACTTCCAAGATGTTACCACAGTTAGCAGGCCTTGGTCTCTGTATTTAAGTTATACCAATTATTAATAATATTTAATATTTTATAATACTAATATGTATTATATTTGCATTATATATGTATGTATTATATATAATATATTATATATTACTATATATTACTAATATATAGTAATAATTAATATAATATAATATAATATAATATAATATAATATATATAATATATTTATATATTATATATAATTATATAACTATATATATTTATATATATAACATATATAAATATATATATTTTTATATATATAAAAATAAAATATATATTATATATAATATAATATATATAATATATAATATATTATATATAATTCCCTAATATATTATATATATAATACATACATATATAATACATATATGTATTACATATATGTTATATATAATATATATATAACATTGCTTTAAGTTCCTTAAAAATAGAATTTTATTTAATCCTTACAACAACCCTATATTGTTGGTTTCACTATTATCCTCACTTAGAACTAAAAAAGAACTGAGCCATTGATATTTAAAAAGACCTAAGGACAAGAGGCAAGAAAAGTGTAAAAACATTTGAAACAGTAGAAAAAACACCTACAAAGGCCATGAGAAGGTGACAACTGGGCAAAGAACTGAAAAGGTGATGGACTTAGCTATGTAGGTAATTAGGAAAGAATGCTGCAGGCAGAGGGAACAGGCAGAGCAAAGGCCCTGAGCCAGACAGCACACATGTTATGTCTGGGGAGAGCAGCTAGAGCTAAGACAAGGGAGAGTACTCTTTGGGCAGGGGCCAGTCCATAAACCGGTCTGCAAAAACCTTAGTGCAGACACTGGGAGTAAGTATCTAGAAACATCTACAATGGTTTGAGAGAGGTAAATCAAGTAATACAGAAGTAGGGCTTGCATTTTTATGTCTACTTTTCATATCTTTAATTGCATGTTTGGTAATATAATTCTTTTACTTGTATTGCATTTTATAAAAGTTTTGGTCCATAATGGACTCAAAGTTTTTTTGTCTGTTTTTGTTTTGTTTTGTTGGTTGGTTAGTTGGTTGTTTTCTTAGAAGATGTAGGCAGTAATTTCTCTGACATCAGCCATAGCAACATTTTTCTCGATATGTCCCCTAAGGCAATTGGGAAACAAAAACAAAAATAAACGATTGGGACTACATCAAAATAAAAAGCTCTTGCACAGCAAACAAAATCATCAACAATAAAAAGACAACCTACTGAATGGGAGATGATATTAGTAAATGGTATATCCAGTAAGGGGCAATTATCCAAAACATATAAAGAACTTACACAACTCCACACACACACATACACAAAAACCCTCCAAATAATCTAATTTAAAAAATGGGCAGAAGACCCGAATAGACATTTTTTCAAAGGCATGTAGATGGCCAACAAACACATGGAAAGTCACTTAACATCACTAATCAGAGAAAGGCAAACCAAAACCACAATGAAATATCACCTTACATTGGGGCGCCTGGGTGGCTCAGTGGGTTAAAGCCTCTGCCTTTGGCTCAGGTCATGATCTCAGGGTCCTGGGATCGAGCCCCACATCGGGCTCTCTGCTCAGCAGGGAGCCTGCTTCCTCCTCTCTCTCTCTGCCTGCCTCTCTGCCTACTTGTGATCTCTCTCTCTCTGTCAAATAAATAAATAAAATCTTTAAAAAAAAAAAAAGAAATATCACCTTACATCTGTCAGGATGGCTAGAATCATTAAGGCGAGAAATAAAAAGTGTTGGTGAGGATATGAAGGAAAAGGAATCTTTGTGCACTGTTCGTGGGAATGTAAATTGGTCTAGTCACTATGGAAAATAGGATGGAGCTTCCTCAAAAAATTAAAAGTAGAATTACTATACAATCCAGTAATTTTACTACTAAGTGTTTTATTCAAAGAAAATGAAAACACTAATTCAAAAAGACATATGTGCCCCTATGTTTATTGCAGCATTATTTATAATAGCCAAAATATGGAAGCAACCCAAGTGTCCATCCATAGATGAACAGATAAAGAAGATGTGATGTTAATATACATGTATATGCACATACGTACACACACAATGGAATATTACTCAGCCATAAAAAACAATGAAATCCTGCCATTTGTCACAATATGGATGCACCTAGAGGGCATTATGCTAAATGAGATAAATCATACAGAGAAAGAAAAATACCTTATGATTTCCCTTATATGTGGAATCTAAAAAACAAAACAAATGAACAAACTAAATAAACAAACAAAAAGCAGAAACTGTCCCATGAATACAGAGAACAAAATAACTACCTTTTACCACAGGTAGTCTTATAGTACCTAGGGATCTTGTTAAGATGCAGATTCTTTTTTTTTTTTTTTTAATTTTCTTTATTTATTTGACAGAGAGGAGAGAGATCACAAGTAGGCAGAGAGACAGGGGGAAGCAGGGTCCCCACTGAGCAGAGACCCCGATGTGGGGCTCGATCCCAGGACCCTGAGATCATGACCCGAGCGGAAGGCAGAGGCTTTAACCCACTGAGCCACCCAGGTGCCCCTAAGATGCAGATTCTTATTCAGAAGGTCTAGAGCAGGGTCTAAGCTTCTGCATTTCTAATGAACTCCCAGGTTCTGCTGATGTTTCTAATCCAGGGAGTAGGAGGTTTAAGAATCACTCCAGAGCCAGGTTAAGAATAGACAGTCAGGGAGTTAGGGAAGAAGTGGAGAGACCAGTTAGACAGCTGGAGGAGAAATTCATCCAAGACATGATGGTACTTCAGATTAGAGTGATAACAATGGTGGTGGTAGTAAGTGGTCAAATGGTAGGTTTACGTATTAAAAGTAGAGACAAAAGGATATCCAGATGCACAGGATGTGGATCGAGAGAAGAGAGATGTTAGAGATGAGTCTAAGGTTTCACGTATAAGCAAGGGAAAGATCTGGGTTATGCAGCTAGAGGGTAGAGGGGCTGAGGACTCTGAAAACAGAGGCTGAGCTGGTAACTGGTTCATCACAGCCACTTTCTAGAAATGGTACATACTGTTGGAAAATACCCCAAAAGATGTATCTTTTGGATCTCTCTCTCTATATAAAAACAAATACAGTAAGATATAACAAGTACAAATATATTTTCCAATTCCCCAAATCAACAACAATGACAGCAGCAACAAAAAGGCTTGAAAATCACTAAAACCAAAGATATAAGGACAAAACATACACCACAATCGAATAAGATACTGTGACCCATTAACTCATCTGCTGAGTCATAAAAGCAAATGGACCAAATAATCCCATCCTGAACCATCTGACAATCCCTAAGGAGTTTTTATCATCAGAATCCACCAATTTTCTTCATGAGAGAGATGGTTAATTAGATTCTACAGTAAAAGGTATGAATGTATCAACACTATGCTAATGCCTTATTTATGAATAATGAGGTCAGATTGAATGACATACGTTGTATAGGGGTGTGTGTGTGTGTGTGTGTGTGTGTGTGTGTGTGCGGTTTATGAATTGCTAGGAAAAATAACACTGGAAATGTTCTACTCCACACTGCTAAAAATGGTGACATCTGGGGAAGGAAGCAAAGCTGACAGACAGAAGAGGAAGGGATAGAAAGGTGAGGTAACATCTTCTTTCTGAGATATGCCTCTGATTTATTTGAATTCTTTTATAAAATATTACTTTTATAAATTTCTGGGAAATATAATGAAGAGGAAAATATCTGTAGGCCTTTCTACCTTCCTATTTCAACTTAAGAAAATATAGCATGGTCTTTTCAGTAAATCTAACACTTTCCTAAAACATTTTGCTTATGTATATGCCGCAGGAACTTCCTTGAGTTATATAATTCTATACACATTAAACAACTAAAACCATAAAAATATATACAAATTTTCCCTCTTACTTTATCTACAGCAAACATCAACTCCCAAAATAATGGCTATAAAAAGGCCGGTGGAACTTCAAATGGTTAAAATAGCACCAAGATTTCTTGTAGTAAAAAATAGTAGATGTTCAATAAGGAAGATGAATACCTTTACCAACAGCCATGAAGTCACCCTGTTGTAATATTTTTACTTAAGTCAAACTATACTTTTAATGTAAGAAAGCTTTGTGCTATATCATCAAATATTATCTTTACAGATCTAGTTTTAAAAGGTTTACTAATATCACCTCTCTCTCCTTATTTACCTTCAGGGAGCATGCCTCACAATCTATTCCATGGATTTAGTAAAGATCTTTCCTTTGCTAAGATCAAAGCACTATGAACTAAGTAGTTTTATCTCTATAAATATCAGACTACAAACTGTGTGTATAATCCTGTGCTTTATAAATATAATGATTTTGTAACAGACCTGCTGAGCATAAGTGAGCAGCTTAATGCACACAGCCTGTGAATCTTGATATTAATTACTTTTGCTCCCAAGCTGTGTGTAGTGGAAAGAACTAGATAGAGGTCAAAGTCTTAGCTCTACAGCTTACTGGGAGGACTTCAAGAGCCACTTAACCTCTTTGGGTGTCAGTTTTCTTATCTCTAAAGTGAGGATTAAAATATTTACTTCACGGGCACCTAGATGGCTCAGTCGTTAAGCGTCTGCCTTCGGCTCAGGTCATGATTCCAGGGTACTGGGATCGAGCCCCGCATCGGGCTCCCCGCTCCGCGGGAAGCCTGCTTCTCCCGCTACCAATCCCTTTGCTTGTGTTCCCTCTCTCCCTGCGTTTCTCTCTGTCAAATAAATAAAATCTTTAAAAAAATATATTAAAAAAAAAATATTTACTTCACAAGTTGTCTTTGAGACTTGGTGAGACATAAAGAAATTATGAATCTTCTCACTCAGTGCCAAACACATAATAAGCATACAATAAGTGCTAATGAATTTTAAAACATGATCTAGAAAAAAATACATGTGAGATAGATCATACCCTAGAGACTGGAAGTAAGACTAAGACAGAACTTCCATGTAGAAAGAGTACAGTTGGCAGCTACGTCAGTATAATGGGATGTGAGGAAAATTTTATCTTACCTCTTGGCCTCCTTAAGAAATCCTCCCTTTAGTTTGGTTCAGTCACTGTGCCTCTGGTAAAGGTGATCTATTAATTGGGTAATATACAAACATGGACTAGGTTTTTGTCCATAAGGAATCTACACCCACTTGCTGCAACTGGACTAAAAACTATGGTAGTCAAGCAGCAAGAAAAAGCACTGGACACTGAAGGAAGGGGTGGAAAGCCTGCTAAAGCTGGGGGAAGAGAACCAAAGAACAAAATATCAGTTCACTTGGGTGCCTCGGTCACTCAGTATATTAAGCATCTACTTTCAGCTCAGGTCATGATCCTAGGATTCTGGGATCAAACCTTGCATCAGGCTACCTACTCAGCGGGGAGTCTGCTTCTCCCTCTTCCTCTGCCCCCTCCCCCTGCTCATTCTCTCTCTCTCTGTCTCTATCTCTCTCACTCTCTCCCAAATAAAATCTTTAAAAAATATTGATTCACTCTCCAGTCTCACACAAGGACTTATAAAAGTAATTGTAATATCTACATTATAACACCATTAAGTTTGCATGCAGGGACTTCCATAAGGAATGAGATCTCTTTCAGATTTGAAGGCATCCTAATCTTGGCTCTCAGCCCTGCAAAGTTTGAGAAAGTTCACTTGGCAAAGTAGGAGTGCAGGTGAAGATATAGGCAGGTGCACTGTGCTTAAATGCTGCCCTGGAAATTGGACTAGGTTTGCCAAACATCATCAGTTTGCAAGTTGGAACTGCTTGGCCTTGCATAACCTTGATTCAAAATGATGATTAATAGGCCTGTTTCTGTAGTGAAAATGAAAAGAATGTTGAGAATTGAATAAACTATGTCTTAGAAGAAAGATTAACTCTTTCCTAGAACTAGCTTTCCTGCAAAGCAGCAGCAGGGAATAGTGTTAATTAGGATCCAAACAGTGTAGCATGAATGCATGCTAAATTTTTACCCTACAATTTGTCACGCAGATTTTCCTTGAGGTAATAATGATCTCATTACACTAACTTTTCTGATGTCAAAAATCCAGGGGGCGCCTGGTGGCTCAGTCATTAAGCGTCTGCCTTCGGCTCAGGTCATGATCCCAGGATCCTGAGATCGAGCCCCGCATCGGGCTCCCTGCTCTGCGGGAAGCCTGCTGCTCCCACTACCATTCCCTCTGCTTGTGCTCCTTCTCTCGCTGTGTTTCTCTCTGTCAAATAAATAAAAAATTAAAAAAAAAAAATCCAGGTATGGGAAGGCTTACTCATAACCTTCTTACCTAGCACTAGTTAGATAACAAGAATTGAAGTAGTAACTGCTACATTTGGAACATACATTATCTACTTGGAAATCTGGCATGGTTATCAATGAAAATAAAATAAGGATAATGCTGCCCATCAACAGGGGTGTCATGAAATTCCCGTAGATAATGCATGTAGGAGCTCCTGGTACAGTCCCTAACAGACAGTAGGTATTGAAGAAACAGTAACTTTCTTTCTAAAATATTTTGTTAGTTTTGCTTTATGGCTGGAGTCTGGATCCAGGTAATAGTTTAGATGGATCATGCAGTTCACTAAGAATCAAATGAGTCGGGGCGCCTGGGTGGCTCAGTCGTTAAGCGGCTGCCTTCGACTCAGGTCATGATCCCAGGGTCCTGGGATCGAGCCCCGCATCGGGCTCCCTGCTCGGCAGGAAGCCTGCCTCTCCCGCTACCATTCCCTCTGCTTGTGTTCCCTCTCTCGCTGTGTTTCTCGCTGTCAAATAAATAAAATCTTTAAAAAAAAAAAAAAAAAGAATCAAATGAGTCTCAAATTTTGTGTATTCACCCAATAGGTGAATATTTTAGAAGAGCTGCAAGGAGAATGGGAATATTGTTCTTAATATAAAAAATATGTTACAGCTCAGTTGTATAAAGACTTCTGCACCTACAACGTACTATGACTTCACTTAGAATACTTGCCATTAATAAGTGGATAGAGGATTCCCACTTAGTGTAACACAACACATGTAAGATTTCACTTATAGAAAATAGGAAAAGGTGCAATCAAAATAAACACATTTGATGTCTGCTTCCAGTCAAAATATAATAACAGGGACTGATTTTATGTGCCAGCCAGAAACAAATTTCAAAAAGCAAACAACAAAAAAACAAAAAAATATATAAAGAATGGTTTTCAGGCATGGGACCTCAGGCTGCACAAAATGATTATCCTGGAGACAGAGGAGATTTAAGAAGATAGGGGAGACCCAAAGAGTCTCCCTTAGTTGTGATGAGAGAGTTGGGAATCCACAGAAATCAAAACACTATAATTTACAGTACAGAGAAGGGTGCTGGAAAAGAAAAAGCTACACAGAGAGGAGATAGCTCCAGATATCTGGAGATGCCTCCAGCCTTGAGTCTTAAACTGTTGATCAGTGCATTCATGTAAGGAAATTATTTTAAAGATTTTATTTATTTATTTGACAGAGAGAGACACATAGAGAGAGGGAACACAAGCAGGGCGAGTGGGAGAGTGAGAAGTGGGCTTCCTGCAGAGTGGGGAGCCCAATGTGGGACTTGGTCCCAGGATCCTGGGATCATGACCTGAGCCGAAGGCAGACACTTGATGACTGAGCCACCCAGGCGCCCATGTAAGGAAATTGTATGCACAGCCAGGGAAGGAGCCACACAAAAAGAGAAGGGGGGTAATCACTGGAGCTCTCCCAGCAATGGGACTTACTTGTATTCTAGTTTGTACTTCTACTAGTCAGAGTAGGGAAACCTGATTATCCACGGAAGAGTACTCAGAAGGGCTCTGCTTCAGTAATTGAGCATCATTAGATTGAAGGCTACTTTGGTCCTGCCTAATAAAGCTAAAAGCAAGTCTGGAATGGAACAAATGCCTCCCAACAACTTATTTGTGTCCCAGAACACAGTTCAAGATTATTTATAGGAATATAAAAAATATCTAGTTCCCCAGAAAGGAAACATTTACAATGCCTGACATCCAGTAAAAAGTTACCAGGCATGCAAAGAAGCAGGAAAATAGCACCCATAATGAGGAGAAAGACCAACCAATTGAAATTGGTGAAGTACCGACACAGATGATGAAACCAGTAAAGATATTAAAACATTTATTGTAATTGTATCCCGTATGTTTAAGAAGGCAGAATAAAGCTTGAGATTATTGACATGTTTGATATTTTTAAAAACAGACCCAAATTGAACTTCTAGAGATAAAAAATACACATATTTTTAAAATATTATACATTTAGGCAACAGGGCATAAATAGGAAACTGGAGGAAAAATATTACTATTGCTTTCTGGCTCATATAAGTATATACTTGCCTTTTCAATTTTCCATAAACTGTTCAGATCCCAACTTGTATTATAGAATACTCTGAGAAAATCACTTCATTTTTTTCTAAGGCTCACTTTCTTCACTTATGAAATGGTGATAACACTGACTGGAAGGCATGTTGTAAGAATTAGAAATAATCTATGTAAGTCGTGGATCAGTAGTCCTAAAACAAAGATGCCTGTGGCCACTCTTACGTTACACTAAAATTGCAAGCAAGAAACAAAAAACAAAAACAAACCCATGAAAACCATAAGAGGACAAAATTATCTTTTGTATATTTTTAAAGATATCTAAAACAAGTTTCAATGTGATATTTTAAAATTTTTTATTATGGATTATAATACATATACAGAAAAATACATAAAAACAAGTGTACCATTCAATAAATTTTCATGAACTACACATTAATGTAAGTAACACCCTAGCCAAAGAAACAGGAAATTTTAAGCACTGCAGGCATTTATTCTCATGGCCTCACATCCAGTCTTTATTCTTTCTTCTTTCTCAAAGGTAATCACTATCCTGAATTCTAACATTATAATTTAGTTTTGCCTATTATTGAGTGTTACATAAGTGGAACCATCCAGTATATAGCCCTTTAAAATTGGTACTTTTCTGTCAGCATTCTGTTTCGGAAATTTATGCATGTTGCTGAATGTAGCTATATCTGACTTATTTTCACTGTTGCATAACATTCCTTTGTATTAATATTTGATAGTTTAGGGATCTATTATTGACTGATATTTGAGTTATTTCCAGTCATTTGGAGATTTTAAGAGTAATGCTACTATAAACACTCTTGTACTCTTGTTATGTGTATTGTTCTAATAATCAGAATGATGGTCATAGAGCATGTCTATTATCTACTCAAAGTAGATAATATCAAACAGTAGTTTTCCAAGTGGCTGTACCAACTGATACTCCCACTCACAAAGAGTTTCAGTAGCTCCATATCTTTGCCAACATTTGGTATTGTTGACAGTCTCATTTTTATTCACTCTAACAGGTATGCAAGCCCTATTATTTGGTGTTAATTCACAGACTAGTGAGGTTTATTTAGGCTTAATGGACACTTCTTAGGCTTATTGGCCATCTGTTCATCTTGTTTTATAAAATATCCATTCAAGTCTTTCCAGTGTTTTCCTTGTTACCCATATTTTGCTTACCAATTTATACGGTCTCTTTATATACTCAGGATACAAAAGCCCCTTATTGGTTATATGTGCAGCATGTCTTTTCTCACTCTGTAGTTTGCCTTTACATTCTATATTTTGATAAACAGTTTTAATATAGTGAAATTTATAAATCCTTCCTCTGAAGGAGGAAATATATATAATAAATGTATAAATCTTCCTTGTTCTGTCAAAGAAAATAAACACTTTCTCCTCTACTCTCTTCTAGAAGCTTTTAAAATTTGTTTTCCACATTTAAATTTACTAACCCTCTGGAATTGATATTTGCATATGATGTATGCTAGAGGTCAAATTTATCTTTTCTATATTATATTTATTTTACTCAGTACTACTGATAGAAAAACTTCCCTGCAGTGCTCTGCTCTGGAGAATTTATCATGAGTTAATTATCCATACATGTAGTCAGACCATTTCTGATCCCTCTGTTTTATTGTATTAGTCAATTTGAATTAATACCAATTAACCTAATTTGTAAACCTGCATATTAATTTTTGATATCCTATAGAGCAAATATTCCCATCCTGTTCTTCTTTATGCTTGTGTGGGCTAATTTTAGTTCTATGTGTTTCCAATTACATTTAGAATCAGCATGTTAAGGGACATACACACACATACATAAAAACATACACAATTTCTTGAGGTATTTAATGATAGCGCCTAGAGACTATAGGTAATTTTGAAAATTGACTGGCATTTTTACAATATCAAGTCTTTACAATGGTATATCACTACGTCTATTTAGGTCTTTCATTTCTATAAACAAAGTTTTAGGTTTTCTTTGTAGTGACACTGCACATCTTTAACTCAATTTATTTCTAAGTAGATAGTATTTTTAATTTTACCATAAATTGCATCTTTCTTAAAATGTATTTTCTTTTTTAAATATTTATTTATTTGTTTTGGGGGAGAGAGAGAGAGAGAAACAGAGAGAGGGAGACAGAGAGCACCTGTGAGTGGGAAGAGGGTTAGGAGAGAGAATCTTTAAGCAGACTCTCCATGGAGCACTGAGCCTGATGTAGAACTTGATCGCAGGACCCATGAGGTCATGAGCTGAGTTGAAATCAAGAGTTGGATGCTCAACTGACTGAGCCACCCAGATGCCCCTTGAAATGTATTTTCTAATAGTCCATTAAGGGTATTGAGAAATATAATAAAATATTTATATTTAACTTGCATTCACCAAGTAACTAAACTCATTCATTCAAATAATTGTTTGTAGAATTTTTAATTTCTATGTAGGCAATCATGTCATCTGAGAATAATGAGCTTATTCTAATTTTTTAATCCTTATATATTTAACACTTTTTGTTCATTTATTTATTGAATAGGATTCCTACATGATTTATTATCAAGGGTGTAGTAGTCATCTTTTTGTAACTCCTGGTAACAGAGGGAAAGCTTTAACTATACCATTAAGTATCATATTTGCAATAGGTATTATGTAGACACCATTTACCAAATTAAAGATGAGTTCTTCTGATCCCAATTTGCTACAATTTTTTTTATCATGAATGAATGTTTTATCAGAAACTGTTTTGCATGATTTATGTGCTCACATTATTTTTCTTTTTTATTCTGTTAATATGGTGATTTATACTGGTTAATTTTGAAAAATTAAAAAACAAATTGGTGAATTCTCTTTTCATAGTTGCTGCATATTATTGACTAATGTTTTAGTTAGGATTTTTTCATCTATGTTCAGAAGTGAGATCAAGGTACAATTTTTCTTCTTCATCGTACTACTGCCAGATTTTGCTGGGGTCAAAGTTAAGCTGGCTTCATAGCACAGGTTGTGAGATGTTTCTTTTTTACTATTCTTAAAGATGTTTGTATGAGCTTTTTAAGTTTCTTGTTTAAAATATTTGGTAAGATCAAGTAGTGGAGACTTCTTGGCCTAGCATTTTATGTGTGGAAAGATTATTAAAGACCTAATGTATTTAATATATATAGTATTTACACAAATTTACACATATTTTCTTTTTCTTTTGTGTTTTAGTAGGTTATGACCTTCTAGGAATATGTTCATTGCATCTTTATTTTTAAATGTGTTGGCATCTAACTGTTCTAATGTTTATTTCATTTTTAATGCATACAGAATACGCGGTAATGTCCATTTTTCATGACTGGTACTGGTTATTTGTGCCTATATTTTTCCATAATTTTTTGTGCTTTTGCTCTCTTTCTTTCCTTGACTTTTTTCTATACACATTATTTAATCAGTGTTATTAATTTTATTAATCTTCTCAAAGAGCTAAATTTTCTCCTTGTAAATTCACTTTCATGTATGTTTGTTCCTGCTAACTAATGTCTGCCCTTTATTATTTTCTTCCTTCACATTTCTTTACACTTAATTTGCTATTCACTTACTAACTTTTATTAATGGATGTTTGGCTTCTTGATTTGTAGGGTTTTTAAAAATATATCCATTTAAGGCTATACATTTCTCTTTAAATATGCTGTAGCTGCATCTCACAATATTTGGATTCATTATTTTATTATCACAATTCAAAAGATTCATAATTTCCATTTGGAATCTTTTCTTGATCCATGAGTTATTTAAACAACATACTAATTTTTATCTGCTTGATTTGTTACTTGTTGAGAACAGTATCTTAAAATATACCACTATGATTATATATTTGAATATATCTCTCTTTAATTCGGTCAGCATTTATTCTAAATATTTGAGGCTAGATTTTTGGATATACAGCTGACCCCTGAACAACACAGGTTTGAACTGTGCAGGTCAATTTATATAAGGATTTTTTGACAGTGCAGTACTGTAAAGGTATTTTCTCTTTCCGATGATATTCTTGAAAACATTCACTTTTCTCTAGGTTACTTTTTTCAAGAATACATAATGCACACATATAGAAAATATGTGCTAATTGACTGTTTATGTTATCCATAAGACTTTGGAATAACAGGAGGTTATTAGTAGTTAAGTTTTGGGGGGTCAAAAGTTATATGTGGATTTTTGACTGCCTGGAGGGTGAGTAGGGGTCAGTGCCCCTTAACCCCCTCATTGCTCAAGGGTTAACTGTATACTATAATTGTTACATCTTCTTGGTGAGGTCAACATTTTATCACCATTTATCATGACATTCTTTTGCTCTGTCAATACTTTTAATCTATATTGTCTTATGATGATATAATGATATTCATTTTTGTTTGTTTAATGTTTTTTGATAGTCCTTTTTCAATAGTTTCAATTTATTTGTATGATTGTATTTGAGAGGCATTTCCTACAAAGACTTTATAGTTGAAGATGCTTTTGTTTTATACAACTAACAATCTTTGTCTTTTAATTGGACCATTGAGTCCATTTACATATAGTATAATGACCATTATAATAGTCTAAATCTACTAAAATTTACAGAGCTTTTTTTAATCGGGCTTTGTAATATTTTCTTCTCCTTTCTTTCCTTTGTTTAGATTGAATGTTTTATTATTTTCTCCCATTCCCCACAAAAAGGCTTGATTTTAATATTATTTTAGTAGTAACTAAAGAGATTATAATATACATCCATTACTAATAAAGTAATGTTACCTGGTACTTTGTCCCTATTCCTGGACAATGCAAAACCAATAGAATACTTTACTGTCATTTACCTACCTCTCAATAATCTATTTTAAGTTTATATAGCATTTACCCAACCCCCAATTTTATATGCATTTTAATTAACCAAGACATAATCATTATTTTACACAGTCAATATATAGTTAGTGTTTTATATAGTCAATAGTCCTTTAGATCTGTTCACACTCTTTATTTCTTCTTCCATTTCCAAACTTGTATCTGGGATCATTTTTCTTCTACCTGAAAAAATAAGCCTTAGGAGTACTTGGATGGCTCAGTTGGTTAAGTGTCTAACTCTTGATTTTGGCTCAGGGATTGAGTCCCACGTGGGACTCCACACTCAGTAAGGAGTCTGTGGGAGATTCTCTTTCTCCTTTTGCTCCTCCCCCCACTCATGCTCTCTCTCTCTTTCTCTCTAAAATGAATAAAAAAATTTTTAAAAATATTATCTTTAAAAAAATAAAAAATAAGCTTTAATATTTCTTTTAATGTGCATCCACCATTGATGAATGCTCTTACTATTGTTTTCAGAAATATATTATTTCACCTTTATCCATAAAGGATTTTTTTTTTTTTGCTATGAATAAAATTCTAGGTTGTTTTGTATTTCCTTTCACTGATATAAAGATATTCTACTGTATTTTTGGCTTCCATTGTTTTGTTGAGTAGTCTGTTGTCAGTGAAAATGTGGGTCTTCTGACGGTAATATGTCTTCATTTCTTTAAGATCTTTTTCCTGGTTTCCAGAAGTTATACTATGATGTACTTAGGTGTATCTTTCTTTTAATTTATACTTCTTGTGATTTACAGTTTCTCAGCTTGGGTCTAGACAGTAGACACTGTGACATGTAGTAAAGTGCCATTACCAGGAGATGTGCAAATTCAGGGTGATATGGTTATGTAAAAGGGAAAATAAGGCAAAAGCATATACAAAGAATGTGATGAAATATGTTACCATACTAGCTATCACATCACACTGCCAAGACACCTGATAAGTTGCTCAGTAGCTGAGTTTACTTTCTGGCATTGTAACTTCTTCTTAAGAGTTGCAGGAATGAACCACACCTAAGAGTATTCAGTAGAAGAAGAAACAAAGGGGTAATTTATCTTTCCAGATACTTCCCATTTCTAACTATTCTTAGCTCCATTCATGAACAGTAATTCTCCAGCACTAGCAAATTGTATCATTTGGCTCCCTGATGGGCATTCAGGAAAATGGATAATGCTTAGGGTTAAACATGTACAGCCTGAAACTAAGGATTAATATCTTTAATTAGTTTTGGAAAAATCTCAGGCATTACTTCAAATATTGCTTCTGTACATTCTCTCTCTTTTTCTTTTTTAAAAGATTTTATTTATATATTTTAGAGAGGGAGAGAGCACAGGAGCAGAGGGAAGTGCAGAAAGCAAGGAAGAAGGAAACAATTTTCAGCAGACTCTGCGCTGAGCACAGAGCCCTACACAAGACTCAATCCCAGGACCCTGAGATCACGACCTGAGCCAAAATCGAGAGTCAGATGCTTAACCACTTGAGCCCACCAGGCACCCCTCTGTCTCTTTTTTCGAGGGTTCCAATTAAAAGCATGTGAGACCTTCTTACTATATTATTTTACTTCTTACTATGTATATTTTAGTTCTTTTCCCTATTTTGTTTCTCTGGGTTTCATTCTAGATATTTTATTCTGATTTATCGTCCTATTACTGGTTTTTTTCTTCAGCTGTATCTAATCTACTTTTATTCTCCACATGTTTTCTCAATATCAATTATTTTATTTTCCAATTTTATAACCTCTTTTGGAATTTTAAGAGTTACTAGGCTCTCCCAAAATCTCCAGTCTGGTCTTCTAACTCCTTGAATACATTAAGAATAGTTATTTTAAATGTTATGTCTGATTGCTCCATATTTTAAGGCCAAGAGGGTCTCTTTCTATTGTCTGATATTTTTAAATTTTTCTTTCTTATTGTCTTATCACTTCATATGACTTATAGTTTTAATTGGGGGCTGTGCATTGCATATGAAAAAATCATAAACATAGTAGACCTATGATAATATTACCTTTTTGCAAAAACAGAGGCATATTCAATCTGAAAGCAACACTTTTCAAAGAGGAGAAGGTCAGAAAATAAACTTCTAAAGTATAAATTGTCAAAGTAAACTTTTTTAGGACTTACTACATAGCTGGCTCTTTGCATACATGCTTCTTTTAATTACAAAACATTCCTCTAAGTGAATTATTCTTGTCCCTTCCCTTTTAAAGTGAGAAAGGAGAGAATCAAAATGCTAACAATTCAATGAAAAACACACCTCTAGATGTGGCAGAGAAGGAATCAAAATTCTGTTCTGTGGTGCCAAATAGTTACAAGTTCTGCTTCACATTAAGACCTCCTCTAACCTTCTCTCAGCATGACTGAAAGGGATCCAGTTATAGTGGTAAAAGTCATCAGGATTGCAGAATAGGTAAAAACCCTTCTAAATTACCAATTAGAACGAAAACAACCTATAAGTAAAGTAAAAGCTGGAGACCAAATTAGAAGAAAGAACTTACCAAACCAACACTCTGTCATATAAGGAAAACAAAATCACATGCTGACTGAACATTTACTCTGGGACTGATTTGTTTAATGTATTAAGTCCCTCCACTCAACTACACCTCAGTAAGAGCTCTGGAAAACCCACTTTCTTATAGGCTTTGGGCAGCATTGTGTTGGCTTGCACTCTTTAACTAGACATTCTCCTCCAGATCTAGGTCCCATGGTTAAAATTACAGGGGCATTTATAGCACTGCATTCCTCCTCTCATGTGGTGGGAGGAAAAGGGAAAGAGTTTCACCATCCTTTTTTAAAAGATGATTTAAACTCTTTCAAGACTTCAAGCTTTTTATTGGATAATTTATGGAAAATTTTGAAGAGGTTCAATGAATTCCATTAAGTGAAACTTAAAATCAAAGGAATTCCTTCACCCTAAAGGAGTTCCATAATATTTATTTGATTCTCACATCAATTAGGCTATGAGTCACTGTTTTTAAGAGACAGTTTGGTTAGGTGTCTTATTTGGCCTTAATTTAATATCCTAACAATAGGCTGTTGAGCTCAATAATTACTACCTTGAGTGATACATTTCTCTTTTGAATGCTCTGAATCTTTCACAAGCAGAGCTGGATTTCTGGATGCTGCTATATCTACTGGTCTTTGATTTGCAGAGTTTATATTATTGCAGGTTTGAGGGTTTGAAAGCTTCCAAGAATGCTACAGTATTTGAGATTTTTATTCCTGAGTATGAAGGCATTTTAGGATGATATTCATGATAGTCAGAACCCAAATAAATGAATGTGAGTGATTGTAAAAGCATAAAACAACTGAATGAAGGGAAAACCCAAGTCTGAGAAGAAGTTGGAATTTCCCTATAACCTAGAAAGCAAGTAAATCATTGATTCTGATTCTTAGAATTAAGCCATTTCTTATGTGAATTATAGGCTCATCTCAAATATTTCATGGGTTAAGGTAAAAACAGTGAAGATTTGAAATGTGTGACTCTCCTGTTCAAACTAGTTCTTCTTGGGGTCCTGGATAGGGGATTCAGTTAAGCATTGGCCTTTGGCTTGGGTCATGATCCCAGGGTCCTCGGATTGCCTCCATGTTGGGCTCCCTGTTTACTGGGGGGTCTGCTTTCTCTTTCTGTCTCTGCCCCTGCCCCCGCACCAATGCTCTCTCTGTCTGTCTCAAATAAATAAACAAACAAAAACAAAAACAAACAAACAAAACTGGTTCTTCTAGTCTCTTTTCCCAGTGACTTCAGTGCTGATGCTAATGGTGAAGGAAACACCAGGGGGTCAGTGAATAAGAACTTATAAAAAGAACTAAAGCTGAATATAGAACAGAGGAAGAAGAGAAAATCTCTCAGTGAAAAATACTACAATCTGGTCTTCAGGGAAGTACTCAATATACTCCACACTCCTCCCTCCTCTTAGATGTGACATTACCAACCATGTCACAGAGGACTGAAAAGTGTAAAACTAAAACAGAAACAACCACCAAAAATACTTTGTCACTCCCATGTGTCCTGGGTAACTAACAACATAATAATTACCAAACAAATTGCACATTGTCACATTCCTGATACCTAAAGACTAACATCATACCATCTTTAGAAATGGAGAAAAAAAAATTTAATAACAAAAGCAAGGCAGTTGCAACCATATCTGTATATCTCCTCTCATATTCCTATGAAGTATCTCATACATACATAAAATATCAGTGGGGAAAAATACGATAGCAAAAGGACTTGTAAACAAATGTTCATAGCAGCTTTATTCATAATATCCCAAACTAAAAACAACCCGTATGTCCATTTGTCCTTCTAAAGATAAATAGATAAACACATTACAGTACATTCAAATAATGGAATACTACATAGTAAAAAAGAGAGTGAGAGCTCAAACTACTATTAACTGATACATGCAAAGACATGAATGAATCTTAATTTGTATCAACATGGACAGGACTGGAAGAGATTATGCTGAGTGAAATAAGTCAAGCAGAGAAAGTCAATTATCATATGGTTTCAGTTACATGTGGAGCATAAGGAAAAACATGGAGGACATTATGAGAAGGAAAGGAAAAGTGAATTGGGTGAAATAGGAGGGGGAGATGAAGCATGAGAGACTGTGGACTCTGAGAAACAAACTGAGGGTTTTGGAGGGGATAAGGGTAGGGGCTTTGGTGAGCCTGGTGGTGGGTATTAAGGAGGGCACGTATTGCATGGAGGGCACATATTGCATGAGCACTGGGTGTGGTGCATAATCAATGAATCTTAGAACACTGAAAAAATAAAATTAAATTAAAAAAAAACTGATATACTGAGTGAAAAGAGCCAAACAAAAGAGTACAAATGAAATATGACTGACATGAAATTATTAAAAAGAAAAAATCCAAATTTATATTGAGAAAAAGATATCAGTGGCTGCCTAGGGCTAGGGTTTGGGGGAATGGGGTGGTCATTAACTACCAAAGGATGGTAATTGGGGGGCTGATGGAGATATAATTTATATCGATTGTGGTGGTGGTTATAAAAGTATATACATTTGTCAAAACTCACTGAAGACTTCACATTTCAAAAACATCTATTTATTTGTAGGAATATTATACCTCTGTAAAGTGTTTTGTTTCATTTTAAAGCAATATATTCAATTCGGAAAAAACAAGCGTAAAACCTGAGATTTTTTTTTAGAGTCTATTCACATACCAGTAAAAATAAGTGAAAAATACAGGTGTACTCAAAATATTGGTTGTGTAAAACTATTGGGATGATGTTTTAAGTTGGGTTTTTTAATTCAAAAGTAAAAGAAAAGCCCCTTTCTCCTTTCCAGGCTTTAAATGGATGAACAGTTATTTTGTAAGGCACGGAATGAAAGATCTAGAGCTCAAAGAGATAGTTATCAGTCAGAGACTGTCCCTCATTCTCTACTAAAGATATTATTAAGTAATAATTAGATATTACACACATTTGTTTCTCAGCCTTCTGCTAGGAAGGCTTCTTTCCTCAAACTATTGAAAATACTGGGCAGCCATGAACAACAGCCCCACTTCTCATCTTAAAAAGGTAAGCCACACGCATGTATCCATAGTTGACTCTAGACACTCATCCTCACTCTCCCAAGGAAGTCATTGCTTCTTTTGCTAACAAAAACAAAATAATTAATAGTAATGACAACTAGTTATAAAATTTTTCTTTATCAATTGTGAAATTGGGAGGCAAGCTTCTCAGTTTCTCAAAAAGACATTACAAAGTAGCAAGCATATAAAAATTATCTTCACATAGTACAAAATATAAAGACTAGAAAACACCATTCTTTCATCTCTCTCCCAGTTAAAACTTAAGTAAATTATCTGGTAGGAATGGAACAGACCAAGCCTTTCTATATTGTGCTAGTCCATGTGGATCAGAGTCAAATAGATACTTCATATCCAGTAATACTTTTATATGCACAACAACCATAGAAAATAGTTACTACCACTATTTTATATATGATAAGGTGGGATACAAAGAGGTAAAGTAAAATAACTGAAGTTTATAGCTGGTTATATTGATAGAGGCATTCAAACTTAGGTATCTTGTTACCAGTTTCCACAATTTTAACCACCACACTATACTGCATTGTCATTTGTCAAATGGGCAAGGCTTTGACCTAACACTCAAGGTCTACATTCTTGCTTTTTTTTTTTTTTTCCTGTCTTTGCAGAGTCATGTGCTAACCCAACTCAAAGTGCATGGTGCTCAGAGGTATAGTGCTACCATGTGAGTATCCCAAGACAGAGAACTCAGTATCACTAACAATCCCCAGACACCACTCTAAAGGGGCCATTTTTCTTTTCTCTGATATTTAAGAAGTTCCAGAAAAAGAGATACATTCTAAGTGAGATTGTTGTTTCTCTTCCTTTCCTTATAATCAGAAATCAAAAGATAAAGTATGCTAAGTACAACACTTTCATATACTAATTTGATTATTGCATCCAATTAAATTTTTATTAGAACATCTATTGCCCATTTTAGATGAAGAAATGGGTTTTGAAATGCTAAATAAGTTATTGAAGTCAAACATTTAAGATGTGGCAGGACTCAGAATTAAAACAAGTTCTGTCTGATTTCAAACTCTATACTTCTAATCACTAATCTGTAAAGATTTAACAACATAAGGTAATTCACTTTACAGCCAACTGTGACCCTATATGGGAATAACTCTAGGAGGATCTTAGGAGAGAGAAGAGTACTTGATGGCTAAATCTGGCATCTACTGCCTTTTCTTCAAGGGGCAACAATCTCTGAGGTAATCATGAACTATTCTTGTTTGAGCAAATCCTGGATGATGGTTATTTGGAAACGTTAAGATTAGCTGCCTTATTCCAGAACCATTCCTACCCAAAAATCAAGTACAAATGAATACTTGAAAAATGTGCAACCTGTACTTGAGAATATTTTGCCAAAAGGATTTTCATGCAGATCATGATAGGCAGATATGGGGTGAATGCCATTGTCTTTTTACCCTCATATGCTCTTCACAATCACCCACAGGATATTGGACTGCTTTATAAATATTAAATGAAAAAACAGTATATTTTATTTGGCTTTAAATATTGAATCCAAGATTTTTGTTGCCACGTTGTTTTATTTTCCTCATGATTTCTAATACATATCAAGAAAATTGCTATTATACTTTATATAGTATTATATGTTAATGATAAAAAGTATTAAGCAAACAAATTTGACTTGAATATATCTTAATTATTCATGGATGTAAAAGAAAAACATTTTATCCATTATGGTCATAAGACAGAAACATCTGATTTTAGTAAAATTTTAGCTCTGGGATAGCTAAGAGCTCACAACTTTGAAAATATTTGCTTTAGCCTTCCATAATAACATTGGTATAAAGCTTTTTATTTTCAATTTCTGGCATAATCTATGTTACAAACATTTCAGATCTGAATCAATAGCTATTTCAGTGGGGAAAAAATCAAATAAACAATCTAAAGAATCGTCACAGAACACCAATGGGTACAGGCAACAAAGTCTCAAGGAAAGCTTGCTTTCTAGCCAAATGACCAGGAAAAAGACAGCCTGGTCTAGTAACACAGAAAACTTTATACAAGAATCACCCAACTCAAAGCAAACACAGGAAAACCTGATTCCAACCCTATGTCTACCAACACAGGCCAATTGAGGACACTGGACTTTCACCTTATATAGTTATAACTAGGTTGCAATCAACTCCCACACAGTGATGTCTGAAGAGATTAAGTGGTAAACATGACTTTCATTCCCACTAACTGATAACAAGTCTCCTTCCAGTTGTGGTGTCAGTAGAAATCATGAGGGAAGGGAAGAGCCCATAATTCAACCCCTGTCAATCAGTAATGAGGTATTCTCCCCACTGGGGAAGCATCAGAGGCTTATTGGAGAATCAGGAATTCTACCATTTCCCAGGTGTAATGAGGCCAAATTTCCCTCCGCCCTGATTTCCCCACCGCAGTGTCAGTGTTAGTAGAAGTCAATGGTAAGCAGCACCAAAACACCTCTGCCCTTCCCAGCCAGCATGATATTGCAAAAGCCTTGTGCAAAGCCAGAACTTCCATCATTCCCTAGCAATAATGAGAAATCCATCCCCTGCTGGAGTGTCAAGAGGTTGAATACAGAACTGGACTTCTACTCCTACCTAGCAATGATGAGGTGGCACCCACCTCTCCCCACCAGCCCAGCTTAAAAGGAGGTCTGCTAAAACACAAGATTTGACTAAGATCCAGAGTCTCACAATATAATGACCCAAATCTACAGGTATACTTAAAAATCACTTGGAATAACAAGTATTAGAAAAATATCAATTTGAATGAGAAATGGCAATAACAGACACTAACACCAATATGACACAGATGCTAGAATTATCTGAGCAGGATTTTAAAGCAAGTATCAGGGGCGCCTGAGTGGCTCAGTGGATTAAAGCCTCTGCCTTCAGCTCAGGTCATGAGCTCAGGGTCCTGGGATCGAGCCCCGCATCGGGCTCTCTGCTCAGCAGGGAGCCTGCTTCTCTCTCTCTGCCTACTTGTGATTTCTCTCTCTCTGTCAAATAAATAAATAAAATCTTAAAAAAAAAAAAAGCAAGTATCATAAAAATGCTTTGGCATGTAATTATAAATATGCTTGAAACAAATGAAAAAATACAACATTGTGGCAAAGAAATAGAAAGTCTCTGCAAAGAAACAGAAGACAAAAAGAAGGATCAATAACCAAACAAAAAAACTCATTGAATAGCTCAACAGAAGAATAGAATGGACAGAGTGGGGGGAAATAGTGAACATGAAAATAAAACAATAGAAATCACCCTATCTGAGCAATAGAAAAAATAGACTAAAATAACAAGTGATCAGTGCTTCAGAAATCTATAGGAGCAAAATATCAAATATATGTGTTGTAGTAATCCTAGGAGTAGGAGAGAAGAAGAATATGACTAAAAATATTTGAATAATGGATATAAATTGGCAAAATCACTAACCTCCATCTAAACCATGACCTTCACAAAAATTAACTTGAGTCATGGATTTAAGTGGAATATGTAAAACTATAAGAATTTTAGAACATAGTATAGGAGAAAATCTCCAGACCTTTTGTGAGGATTTCTTGGATGTTAAATCAAAATCACAATTCATAAAGAAAAAATTGATAAATTTTTTTTATTCAGTAAAACTAAAAAATTTGCTGTGGAAAGACCCTGTTAAGAGTGTGAAATGGCAAAGTAAACACCAGGAAAAAATACATTCAAACCACATATCTCACAAAGAACTATATCTAGATCATTTAAAGAACTATTAAAACCTTGGTGACAAACAACAACAAAATGGTAAATAATCAAATTAGAAGAATTTCACCAAAGAAGATGTACAGACGGCAAATAAGCACAGTTATTGCTAGCAGGGCTCAATATCACTAGCCATTAGGGAAATACAAATGAGACCACAGTGAACTTTCACTACACATCTGTGAGAACAGCTGGAGGTTTTTTGACGTGACAATATGAAATTTTGTGGAGATACTGGATCTCTCACACATTGCTGGTGGGAATGTAAAATGTAAACTACTCTGAAAAGCAGTTTAATCATTTCCTTAAAACAAAACATTCATTCATTTACCAGCTGACCTAGCATTTGCACTATTGGACATTTATTGCAGAGAAATAAAAATTTACATCCACATAAAAACCTGTACACAAATATTTGTAGCCAAAACCTGGGACTATCCAAAATGTCCTTTGATTGGTGAATGACTAAACAAACTGTGGTATATCCATACCATGGAGTACTATTCAGCAACATAAAGAAGACTACTTACAACGTGGAGAGACCTTGAAGACATCATGCTGAGATAAGCCAGCCACAAAAAGGCAAATACTGCATGATTCCACTTGGATATGAGGTATCCAAAGTAATCAAATCCATGGAAACAGAAAGTAGAATGGTAGTTACCAGGGGCTGTGGTGAGGGGCAAAGGGAATTGTTGCTTAATGGGTATAGAGTTTCAAATTTGCAAGATGAAAAGTTTAATCTGTTTCACAAGAATGAGAATATACATAACACTACTGAACTCTACACTTAAAAATAGTTATGATGGTTACGTTTGGGTATATGTTGTGCGTTTTATACCACAGGAAAAAAAGGAAAAGAAAAGAAAGAAAAAGAAAAGAAAAGAGAAAAGAAGAGAAGAGAAAATAGGAGAGGAGAGGAGAAGAGAGGAGAGGAGAGGCGAGGAGAGGGGAGGGAAGGGGAGGGGAGAGAAGCGAAAAGACAAGATTAACACATGCAGCAACTTAGATGGATCTTAAGGGCATAATGCTGAGTGAAAACAAAGCAAAGCAAAACAAATACCCAATCCATCCTCAGTCACATACCCTGTGATTCTGTTTTTTAACATCTTAAAATTTTTAACAATTACAGAGCAGAAGAAATTAGAAGTTTCCAGGGATTAAGAATGGATGGAGGCAAGGAAGTGTAACTGACTATAAAAGGGTAACACGAGGGAGATCTATGTAATGATATCTTTATTGCTTTGGTAGCTCCATAAATTTGCATACGCTAAAATGTCATAGAACTATACACATATACTGTGCCAATATCAATTTCCTAGATTTGATATTGTAAATGGATATTGTATTCATTTTTTATTGTTTCAGTAACAAATTCCATAAATTTAGTGGCCTTAAACAATGTAAATTTATTATTTCACAGTTCTTCTGCAGGTCAGAAGTCTGGGCACTGTATGATTCAGCTAATTCTCTGCTCCCGGTTTCATGGACAAAAACCAAGGTGTTGGCAAGGCTGAACTCTTTTCTAGAA
>CM053605.1:69014654-69045503 GCA_028646535.1 Procyon lotor
CTAGCACCTCCTTTGAAATATGGTATTTAATATCCTTTGATTCCATTTAAAAACCCTGTTACAAGTATAAACATATTTGTCAGGGAGGAAAAACTTTTCCTCTACCCTCATAGGTTAAGGTTGGTGGCCTAAAAATTACATGAACAAAAGACAGACTAACAGGAAAAAAGGTACATAATTTTCATTAATATTCACAAGCAGAGGAGTTTATAGAAAAAAGTGAAACTCAAAGAAGCAATCAGATTCAGGGGTTTATATACCCTCTTAACAAAAAAACAAAGGTTTGGGCTTCAAGGGATGATACATTATGTGGCAGTTACTAGGAAATAATATGGGGGAACTAGGAAGAGAGGGCCCATTTTAGTGAGGTCTGTTTATACAAACTCATCTTGGTGTGGACTCCCCATCTTTGAAGATAAGCATTGTTCTTCTCTCTTGATTTGGGGGTGGGGAAATGGAGGGGAGTTCCTTTCTCAAAGGGAAATTTAGGCCTTGCTTTTAGGCAGATAAAAGGAGTGCAAGAACTCTTCCTGATTCTCAATTGCCTACAGCTCAAGACTCTTCTATCAAAGTGGCAGGTTCTGCTCTCCTTCCCAGTTAACATATAATTTGTTCAGGGGCTACTCTAAAAGATATTTCAAATACAATGTGTGCATTACTGCTTTTCAAGAAAGGATTTGCTATATATTTTTGGCTTAGTACCCTGAAATCAAGCTGTGATTTTACAACCATGAGCTTTACAGCTGTGGGGCAGTGCACAAGGGCAAATATTAGAATTAAATAATCATCTGAGAAAAAAAAAAACCTGAGTGATTTTTCAATTAAATCTCCAAAAACTATTGAACAGGTAAATGTAAATTTCCCCACGATGTGTGGTAGTGCAGAATATTATATTAAGGAAGACATTTTCAGCTAAGTAATGTATACCCACGGGGTAATATCCTTCTCAAGGCTAAAATGTTCCACCTAGTTAGGCAAAGGGCAGGTCACGCAGGGCTCTGAACAGCAGGGTGGGAAGTCTGCATTTTATTCCAGAGAAGATGAAAGGCTTTGGATGATTCCCAACAGGGGAGCCTCATAATCTGATTTATACTTTTAAATGCTCCCTCTCTTGGCTGCTAGGTGGGGGAAAGGATGATAGAAGAACATGAGTGGCAGTTAGGAATCCAGTCTAGATAAAAGGTGATGGCTGTCAGCACACAGTTGCTGCCACTAAGCAACTTGGGGATTCGTCCCTCGGGAATGAAGGCTGAAGACACTGTAAAGGCATGGAGTGCTTTCCCACCTAAAATCCACAAAGTGCACCTCCAGTTAGGTGTCTGCTTACCGGTTTTCCCTCACTTTCCCTTTTTTTTTTTTTTTGCCTTCTTAGGGCACATCCTTATCCATCTTCTCCACATATCACTCTTCATTTCCTCCCTAACTAAGGTCACTCTAGTCTCTCTTCTCAGGAACATTCATCTTGGCAACCTAGAAGACATTGACTTTGGGTATAAATTAACCCAGGAGAAATTTAGGCTAATAACACTATTGCTTTAGTGGTTACTGCACTATTTTGTACCAATTCTCTCTGGGGTCACATTCTAGGCCCACTGCTTATTAACTATGATCTTTGCTGAATTGCTGAAATTCCTTGTGCCTCAATTTCCTTATATGTAAAACAGGAATACTAATAGTATTTGTCTCACATGATTATTATAAAGATTGAATGAGCTGACATTAAAAGTCCTGATATCTTTCCCTAGCACATGATCAACACTACTTGGATGTTTGCTATTATCATCATTGCATACCTACCTTTAAGAGCTGTGTGAGGAACAGATAAATAACATGTAAAGCACTCAGCACTGGGGCTCAACACAGATACAGTAAGTATCCAGTTCACGCTCAGCTATGATTACCTTGCTCAAGTATGATACAAATCTCAGCAACGAACCAGTGTTTATTTTTGCCTCTCTTGCTGTTTCTAATTCCTTTTTAAGCCCCTAAGAGGTCACCTATGTCTGTGCCTGTGTCTGTGATGAGTATATTTAACCTCGGGGCCAAGAGAGAAGATACTGCAAGAGAGGTAGAAACCATTGGCTCATTTCCCAGCTTTTTCTATTTCTGTTAAAAAAATAAAAGTGCTTCTCCTAAGAACTAGGTACCACATTTTTGAGACTCCGGCTGAGGTAAATTAGTTAAATTGATCATTAATTTTGGCACTCTTACATGAAATGAAAGCAGTTTTGGAAAGTCCGCCTTTGTCGGGTTAATTGGTAAGTGAGAACATTGGGACTTCGCTACATTTTTGGCTTCAGCAATTCTTGTAATTATTTTTTTAGGTTCATGTTCTATGTAAACTTATAAAGACATGTTTTAATATCCATTATGTGGTACGGGGAATATCAGTAGTGATCTAAGGGACATCCAAGTGAGGAGAGTATGGGGGCTGTGTTGTGACAAGATGAGAAAGAAAACAGAGATGAAGGTTAGCGGAAAGAAGGTGGCACTTTCTGAATAACAAAGGCTGTGTGCAAGAAAGAGCAACAGCAAAAGCACGTTTAACAATCCGTTCCATTTTTATGTCTGACTATATGGATCCCAACTTCATTTCCTTTTTAAGATTTTATTTATTTATTTGACAGGGAGAGATCACAAGCAGGGAGAGAGGCAGGCAGAGAGATGGGAGGAAGCAGGCTCCCTGCAGAGCAGAGAGCCCGATATGGGGACTCGATCCCAGGACCCTGGGATCATGACCTGAGCCGAAGGCAGAGGCTTAACCCACTGAGCCACCCAGGTGCCCCCCAACTTCATTTTTACCATCTTAATGTTTATCTAGTTACAGGCACTCTTGACTTGTGTAACTTCTGCATGCCCCTTAGGAAATCTAATTGTTTGGGGAGCTCAGCAGGGAGCCTGCTTCCCCCCTCTCTCTCTGCCTGCCTCTCTGCCTTGTGATCTCTGTCAAATAAATAAATAAAATCTTAAAAAAAAAAAAGAAATCTAATTGTTTGAGTTTTTCACAGATAATTCAGAAGACTTTGGCAATAATGTTACTTTATATGACAGCAAACAAATGCTCAGTCACGAAGCAAAGAGTATAAGTGCTGGAGCTGCCTGAAGCACAAATCAGTTCCGTGGAATTTTTTTCCCTTCCTATTTGTTTCCACCAACTGGTTGGAACAAAATTGGCATCTGATGCCCAGATTGAAATGTATACCGTACCCTTCCTTTGGCTCTATAAATATTATGTAACCTCTTCTTCTGCTTACACTCCCTTATGTGTGATGTTTCAGCTTAAACTATAGTGTGATATGTAATCAACCAGATGAGGGTAAGATTCATTCTTCTAAGTTGTCTAATGCTGGCTGTGCAAAACCATGAGTAGGTCAAGAGGAAGGCTGGAAAATACCTGAAGAACACAGACTTATAAAACTCTATAAGGTCTTTAGCCCAAAGGAGTTTCCTTACTCCAGGTAATTATCTGGACTATCTGGTCAATTAGGAAATTAATGCTTATTTAGAGTCATGAAATGTGTATCAGATACTCTACATAATAATTTTATCCTTTCTTTGCTACAACACTGCAAAATGTCAATGGCCCTGTTTAACAGATAGGAAAACTGAGGTTCAGAGAAGTAAAATGACCAGCCCAAGGAGATGCTGCTGTATGTTAGTGTATTAATAAGATTTAATACTCTTGTCAGGTTTGAGTCTAAGCTGTCTCAGACTCTCCTCTACATATCTTTCTATATAAGTGTGATCAGCAAAGTGATTCCTGGCCCCAAGCACAGGCAGGAGGGAGCTAGAGCATATGTTTTTAGGTAGTATTACTCAGGCCAGTGGAATGTTACCACAAAGAAAATGACATCACAGATGTTCATATGTGTCACACACTCTAGTTATTTAAGGGTTTATAAGAGAATCCTACTCAAACAGAATTTTAGATGCATATGGCAAAATAAATCTAATCTTGGCTGGGCCTCAGAAATCCCCTGCCAGCTGAGGATGAAGGAATTCTCCCATAGGACCCTGGCAATGGACACTCTGCCCTGTGTTAGGAATCCTTAAAGATCCTGAAGTAGGCGTTGCTCTTGATCCAATAAGTCTCCATGTCTTCCTCAGTCTGACCACCCCTGGTGGTAAAAGAACATTCTCTCACCCAGCAATCTCTCTCTCACATAAGCACATACACACATACATCATTGCTTCAAATCTCTCTTAAGTGTTCTTTCTTTCCTAATAGATTCCAAGAGACCCTAAGGAAGTTGGGACTGCTTCATATTCATAGAATCGTAGACATTTTTTGTTTATCCCAATGACTGATGGGCACTTCTGGCATTTACTATCATTTACTTCTGGCATTCAGGATCAGACATGCTAAATATCTTCCAGTGTGCAATGAAGTCTGCACCAAGACAAACCATCCTTCCCAAAGGTCAACAGCCCCCATGGAGAAGCACTGTTCCAGAGTATCCTTACCTTCCTTTCCTTCCACTTCTTTTCCAATTCCCTCCCCCAACTCCCTTTCAACAGCTCACTCCAGCAAGTGCCTTGTAGAAGAAGAGGGGAAATGGATTAACATATCACCCCAAAAGATAACCTACTCTTCTTGGTTCTGATCTCTCTGACCCAAGTTCCCCTATTTTCTTGGTTTGATGGGAAGTCTGTTTTTTGTCCAACCTGGTGAACATTCTTTATTGGCAGCTACTCAGAAGACCACTGCTTGAACATTTCAGCACTTGGGGTTCATTTTTGCTTCCAAAAACAGCAATTGTTGAAGTCTGCTACATATTGCTGGGTCATCTGTATGGGTTCTTCCTTTTTTTCAATATGGAAAACATTTGTTCTGCCAAAGCCATGCCTACCCCCAGCATAGGAGTTGACAGGACCACTTGCTTCTAGCAGAGGGAGAACTGACCCCTATAAATTACATTCTTTAATAATGACTTGGCCCAGGAAAATCTGGCATTACCCCAAATCTTTCTCCCTCCAGACTCACAGATGCTAGATGAGGGGAAAAGGGGAAGGAAAAAGAGCAACCAGGAACAACTACTCAGGTTTTGATCTGAGCATCTGGATGGGTGTGATGCTTCATATCAAGAGTGAAAAAGTGTGAAGAAAGGAACATCAGGGGTTCACTTGGTTTTCAACCTGAGAGGCCTCTAGGACATCTAAATGGAGACGTTAAGATGGCAGTTAAGATTACATGCCAGGGATAGAGATACACCTTTGGGAGAGATGTAGTTCAAAGTCTGGGGACTGGTACAAATATCCTAAAAAGAATATCAGTATGGTGAGGGGCAAGGACGGAAGAAAGGCACCTCAGAACTGGGGAGCTCCAACATTAAAAACCTGTGAATATGAAATCAGGTTCTGTGTCTGGTAAATACTACTAATCTGCAAACTGTCTGGTTATAATGCAGAAATTAGTGTCAATTTTGCTTATTCCATTGTTTTTTTCCACCAACCATGAAAGAGAAAGTAAGATATACATGGTGGTGAGATAATAGATCATTTTAAATTTCTTTCTCGTCCCATGCCATATTGTTCAAATTCTTTACAATGAACATGTGATGACTCCATAATGAGAAAAATGCAATAAATGTTTTAAGTAGTAATATCCTATATGTTGTGCACAGTACATGTCAACCAGTGATCCTATACCTATGCACACTCCACCACATTAAGATGCAAACATACAGTGTCAGGTTGGGCACTTGCCCTATAATATTCAAAAAATCATGCCTATGCATATTTAAATTTTTTAAAAACTTAGAATAATGATGCCTTGGTAAAACTGGTAAGACCAAGATGCCGGCATGATACTTTGGACACAACAGAAGCATATTTATTGACTAAACAAGAGATCACAGCTAAAAATCACTGTACAAAAGCTTATTAGTGAGCTTGAGAAGCAGTTTACAAGCATGTTCCTTATGTCTCTGTACATTTTCCAACTCTCCAAATGCAGAGGGATAGCAAAAATGTAATCAGGGAAATAATTCTTGGCCACAACTCACATTCCAGAGGAAAAAAAATAACAACAACAAAATACCCAAGCAAAAACCATCAAACCACATCCTGGTAGAAACCTTTAATGTGCTGCTGGGCCATCATCTGGTCCCCATCATTACCAGCTGTGACTTGCACACCCGGGAAAGGCCAGACTTCAGTAATAGGAACTAAAATACAAGGCCCATGACAAGGCTTTGAAGTTGAATTTGTTTAGCAGCATTTGTGACTAAGGTGGTGACTAGAGAATTTAAAGAAGTGACAGACAAGGTCATAGAAGACAGACTTGCTAGGTCCTGTTTATATAAATAGGAGGAATATTTTAAAATCTAGATAGGAATGGCAACTTTTAGGTCTGCCACAGTAACCTTCCATTTTTCATATGGGAGATGTGAATAAAGGCCTGCTTTGAGCAAGATACATGTGGATGTTTGGAGAGATGGGACAACAAAACTGAAGAACTTTATATCAAATGGGGAAAGAATGACTAAAAACCCTGAAAATGATAGCAGCAAACTTAATCCAAATATCACAGCTATAGCAATTGGTTCCTAGAGCGCATTCCACAAAACCATTCCTAGGGTTGTAAATATGTGATCAAATAAGTTAATCAAGATAAGCTTCTTACAGCAAAACTTTTAACACACGTTGTTAGTCTCCCAGAGGGATATAATAAAAGCAACATTCCCCTCCACTCTTTATTTATGAAACTCTTTTACCCAAAGCATCACAGAAGAGTTGGGCTCCAAAAAACATACTTGCTAAGTCCTTCCTAGTAGAGATGAGGGTCACATAGGATGAATCAGAAGAATGTTGTTAAAGTTGGAGCGGGGGTTCTAAAGAGAGAAGTAAATAACTTGATGGAAAAGGAAGAGGGAGAACTATGCAATGGCTCAGAGGCTGGACTTGTTTGCCAAGGGAGAGAACAATCTGCATTCATGGAAGAAATGCAGATTCTAAACTAGGTTTGGTTGAGTGAGCTTTCTCCAAGAATACTACAGAAGTCCTAGCAAATCAGGTAACTGGAAAAGTCAACCAACACTTTGAATTATAACTATTATGAGGTGGAGAGGATAGCTGGTAAATCTTAAAGAATCTGCTAATCTTTTTTTTTTAAAGATTTTACTTATTTATTTGACACAGAGAGAGAAATCACAAGTAGGCAGAGAGGCAGGCAGAGAGAGAGGGGGAAGCAGGCTCCCTGCTGAGCAGAGAGCCAGATGTGGGGTTCTATCCCAGGACCCCGAGATCATGACCTGAGCCGAAGGCAGAGGCTTTAACCCACTGAGCCACCCAGGTGCCCCCTTTTTTTATATATATATTTTTAAAGATTTTATTTATTTATTTGACAGAGAGAGAGATTATAAGTAGGCAGAGAGGCAGGCAGAGAGAGAGGGGGAAGCAGGCTCCCTGCTGAGCAGAAAGCCCGAAACGGGGCTGGATCCTAGGACCCTGAGATCATGACTTGAGCCAAAGGCAGAGGCTTTAACCCACTGAGCCACCCAGGTGCCCTGAAGAATCTGCTAATCTTATAGATAATATATCACAGATGAAAATTCCTACATTGGTTTTTAAAATTATTATTCTGAATAATTTGAGGGTTGTCACAAAATTTCAATGACCTGAATATTTAAAAGCTAGTACATATTTAATTAGTTTTTATTAATTTGTCTCCTCTGTAAGTTTTAGTCATCCCTTGTAAGGATATATGCTTTATAAAACAAATTAACAGTAATATTTCATGTGTTTGTTCCTTCTAGAATCCAGAATTATCAACCTTAAGGCAGAAATCCTGCCAATTATAATCCTATTCTTGCAAAACATCATCAAAACGCTGATTCATACTGACTAAACAAGCTGGATATTAATTATTCATTTCAGTGTGTTCATTATACATTACTCTTTCCAAAGGAGGAAAAGGTAAGGAGATGCTGATGCTTCCAGGGCATTTAATTAAAATGCACAATACAGAAAAAATAAGTTAGTTTTGCCCTTTAAATGAATTACATAGAACAAACTTGTGAAAATTATAGTGAAACTGAAGGCTTCATAACTTGAAGCCAAAAGAACATTTTCAATCTTCCTTCGTAAATGCTTTTGGTAGCTCAGATCTACATGTTATGTTATGATTTCTCCAGTCTGTATCTCTATAGTCTTTGCCTCCAGTTCCTGACTGTACACTTCCTCTCATTAGTATGGCAGATTTCAGTAATTCTGGGGTGACAAAAAGACCCTGACATAGTAGAAATTCATCTTGGACTTGGGCTATGTTCTCCTGCTACAGCTATCTTCAGTCATGCCTGAGCAAGTCTTATGTAAGAAATTATATCATGCACTATTCAATGAAATGCATCCAGTTGTTAAGAAGCACCTAAATGGTAGCTGCTATGGTGATGGTGATGATTATTATAATTACTATAAGGATGAAGATCAGAATGAGGAGGAGGTTGATGCTGTTGCTTTCTAGGGAACTGGAGAGATGGTACTCACCAGAGTTTCTCAGATTGATGCCAAGTCCCTTGGAACGAGAACTCAAGCCATATAGCTAGATAACTTGATGGCCCACAGGTCTTTTGGATATAGGCTGGAAGTCTATTTATAAGGAACTTATGCTAAGGGAATAAAAATGATGAGCTGAGCTCATGACAAAGTTTTAGTTAGCAGAATGGAGTAGGGATCCCGGGTACATTTTTCCAGAACTGCTCCTGTGCTGGTCTCCTGGACACATGTAGAAGCCCAAGAGAGGGAGATGGAGCTATATCTGTTAATTAAAATAATTATTTCTATTACATCTTATACCGTATCTGTTGTGACCCTATCCTGCCTGAAGATTAGGCACAGGGAGGAGAATCTACCTCCTCCCTCACCTCCAACTCCTTCTCACTCCCCTGACACAGACTCCAGGCAGATTCGGCAGGAGGGAGCTCAGGTCTTCTTTGGTGAGTCAGTTCAGGTGCTAACTATGCTGAGGAGAGCCACAGGAGGGAATGAAATGTCCAGTGAAGGAGTAAGAAAGAGTATATAGAGC
The DNA here is from genome assembly GCA_028646535.1 of Procyon lotor. Lineage (NCBI taxonomy): Eukaryota > Metazoa > Chordata > Mammalia > Carnivora > Procyonidae > Procyon > Procyon lotor. Next base: position 69,023,680 of record CM053605.1, read on the forward strand.
TCTGTCGGGGAAACACTGTCCACAGAAGAGCAAAAGGGGGGGGTGGCAAACTACCCAGTGTTGTTAGATATGTATAGGCTGAAACTGCTTGTGAGCACATTTAAGGCACCCCTTAGAGAGTTCCAGAAATACCAGTGGATGGGCTGGCAGGGTGGCTCAAAGTTCTTTGCCAACAAGTGGGGAGAGCCAGCAACACTAGTGGACTTTGAGCTATTACTATCAATATGACCTCATATGTTGTTCTGGATGATGATTCATAGGAGAAACGTATGGCATGTGTGAATATGGAAAGAGGTTCTCTTGCCCATTTTCTGTTAGAGAAGATGTTTGCAAACTGCCCTAGGAAAATAAATCTGAGGTCTCAGGGTAGCCAGTGAAATATACCAAGTACCCCTTTCTCCTTTACTTTTCAAACACAGGAACAAAGCATGAAAGGTGGAGTGATCATGCTAGGCCAGAAAGGAAGATGGGAGAAGAAAAGCAGAGAGGGAGAGAGGCAGACTATGGGTCAATAAGCACCTGCCATGCATTATGAGGTAGGCCTGGTTGGATTTCATTCATGGCTATTGTTGTACCTGATTCTCAATTAAAGAGAGAGAGAGAGAGAGAGAGAGAGAGAGGGAGAGAGAAAAGCTGAGTCAAGTATTATTATCACTATTTCACTGCAAATAGCTAGCTGAATTTCAGAGAAACAAAGTAACTTGTCCAAGATCACACAGCTTCTAAATATTAGAGCAAATTTTGAATCAAAGTCTCTATTACATCAAAATCCACACCTGCACCCCCAAGTCAACCTGCCAGGATGCAGAAAGAAGACTTTAAAATTCCTACTTCTATTTCTTTATGCTTATCAGTAAGACCATTTTAGTCTAGATCAGGTAGTGACATACCACACCTGGTTCACAGAGCATCATGAAGGAAGAGGGGTTAACAGAGGGGATGACAGTGACCTCCTCACTTATTTGTTAGTATTTTTTGGCATATTATGATGCTGTAGCATATGGGACCTAAATAAGTCACTTATATTACCTGCTTCTTAACTAATAAGTCCCAGAGATAGACTGATGGCTTCAAAATATTCCTCTAAAGAAGTGGGAAATGAATGAGAATGCCAATAATATAAGCACATGTGAATGGCACAGGCATGAGCTCTTTATCAACCATCAACCAGATAGACAATGATGACACATAAGGTTCTGACTCAAAGTCAAGCCAAAAAAAAAAAAAAATTATGAAGCCTTTTTAGGGTATGAGCTGATATCCAACATTGTAAATATTGTCTTAGTATATGTTACATCTTTGCATATACTGTGCTTTGGGGGGTGTTTTTTCCAGTTATGCATAAGTATACTTAGAAGCCAATCCTGAATCACTGGTTTCAAATTTTAAATAAATAATTTCAGAAATATTAAAGTATTTGTGATAGGTTTAGTATGAGTAAATTTCTGTACTAGTAAGTTGATTTTGTCATTAATGAATATACAGTTATTAAATATTATATGTTGCAACTTCATTTCACCTTCAAGCTTTCCTCTTTTACAATAAAATGGACATGATATATTAATTCCATGATAGATGTATGTAATTTATGAATAAATTTATTTTTATTGAGGATTCATGTTCAAAAAAGTCTAATAGGGTACATTACCAGAAACATTTTGCTGGCTGCTCTACCATATATCAGAGTGTAGTGAATACTGTGTAGTATATAAAAAGTTCTTGAAAAAAAATTTTAATGCATAAATACCAAAGGGGTATGAAGTATACTTCATAGAGTAAGGAATGTTTAGGGAACAAAAAAGAGAGAGGGGATGACTTTAATTTTAGAAAGAAGATGGAAGGCATCACCGTTAGCTAGAGCTTATGTTTGTTATCTCAGCATCTCTTCCAGAAGGAGCCCCTTTCAATCTCAGTGATGTAGCTTAGATGATAAATGTTATGATCACCTTAATTATACAGAAGATTTTCAACTTCTCTGTCTTACCCTATTTCTCTCACTTTTTCTCCTTTCTAGCCCTGACTCAAAAAATGTTTTTATTTTCATGAGCAGCCTTATTGTCTGTCTGTGATATGCTCTAAGCTATGACGCAGATATGTCATGGTCTTCTTTCCTTGCAAAATTAATCTCTGTCCCTCTCCTTACATGCCTTCTTTCCCTACCTATAAACATATCTAGGTCTTGAGAAACCTAAAACAAAAAAAAAATATTTGAGACTAACTTCTCTTTGAATTTTTGCCCTTTTATTTTATTTTAGACACTCTTTAAAAAGATGCCACTTCTGTTTCCTTCTACACTCACCACACTATTGAAACTGCTCTTAAAAAGTCTTAGTGATAGCTCCATGTTATATATGCTCTTCTCTACACTCCCCTACAAAATGTTAGTGAGAGTTTAGAGACTTGAACAGGGATCCAAGCACTTTGACCAAAGAATGGTCCTCCACTACCCAGGAAAATCAGAGAAGGTGAAGGGAAGAAGCTGCCACCTGCCCACTCAGCCAGGTGGAATGAACTGGTGACCTTCATATGATCCTCCCACCCAAAGGCATTTTCTTGGCCCCTATCACTCCACATCTTTTCCTGCATATTTGAAAGTACTGACCACCTTTCACTAACTTAAAAGTTTCTACTATTTTGGTATATTCTAGGATACTACAAGGTGTAGTATAAATACTACAGCATTTGAAGTCAGAAAGATAGGAAGTGAATTCTGGTTTTATCTCGCTATATTGCTCAGTGAACTCACCCAAATCATTAGCCTCTCTGAACCTGATTTCATTGTCTGTCAGGTAGAATTGATGACACCTCACTCACAGGCTGATTATCACTAAGAGTTATGAAAGACTATGTTCATGTGAACACTGGTTTATATCTTCTTTTTATTACAAAGTTTTCAACTGCCTTTAAAGGCACAACTCACTGAGCTGACTGTGCTTTAATCCACATTAACTTGCAATAGAATCAAAAGTGCTGAAGAGTCACTTTTGATGCAGTGTTTAGAGTCTTCAGGACAATGACACCATCTCTTTCTATGAAACACAAGAGAAATAAATGTACTAAGAAACTTTCTGGACAAGGCCCAAGATTTGACTTATCTTCCTATAGTTCATATTGAGTATTTTTTTCTAATTCCATTTTATAATATGTAAATAAGAGGAAGAAAGATATGAAAGGATGTAATGGGAAAGTATAATAGAAAAAAATCTGGAGCTACCACTAACTGCCTAAAAAGGAACAAGAATCCAGCCTAAGCAGTGGTACATTTACTCTTACCCTTCTTCAGAGAATTACAGACAAGAGGTGTTCGGTGGCTGGCGGAGGGGGGAGGGGGGACACTCTCAAGTGCCATTAGGGGACGCTTACAAACCAGAGTTCACTTTAAACACCTGCCTAGTCCATGGCACACTGACAACCTTCATGGAAGTATGCTCTACTAAAAGCAATCCTCCCTTCTCCTCCCTATCTTCCCCACATTCCAGACTCCATAGGAATATGGACGGGGAAGATCAGAACCACTAGTTTAGAAAATCAGCTGAACATACAACCCTTCCTCAATCAGGGACTTTCCACCTGCAGTATGCAACAATCCCAAACTGGAGAGAGAAGAGATACCTCAACTTAAAATCAAGTTGGGAGCTTTGTTAATTATATGAAACTAGATATTACACTTACTTATCTGAGTACGTGTTTTATGTCTGGTCACTAAAAGTGACCAGAAAAGTCAAAGGACTGCCTAAGTTTTCACCCAGGGGCAGGGCTATTTCAGGAAGGAAAAATTCAAGTCAACAGGAGGCAGAAATACAATTGTATAACTGGTTCAGTAACCTCAGTTACATCCCAGCACAGCCCTTTGCTCTGCTGCCCCAAGTCCTTGCAGGTATCTCTCCTCTGACTGAGACACTAGTCTTGGACTCTTCCCCAAGCTGCAAGTGCACATTAAAATCCAAAGCTGACACAACTTAGCTTTAGGTTTAAGAAGCCCACTATAAGAGACACATGAAATGGGAAATATGCATTGTGTGGGGACTCCAAGAGCAGGATGCTGAATTTTCATTTTCATGGTCAACACTGTAAGCCAAGGCATGAAAGAGGAATTACTATGTCTACTATGTTGGCTGCAATTTAAGATGTAACAGAAGGAAGAATTATGGGAAGTGGGGTTAGGACAGGGATTCCAGAAGATGCAAAGACAAGGGATGTTACAGCTGGCTTTAAAGACTTCTACTACCATGGTCCCCATTCTTCTATTGCCTTCCAACACTTTTCAGGGCATAATCTACACCTCTGTCCTGCCATTGCCATGCACACATTTGTTGATAAGCAGCACTGAAATTAGCTAGAGAGAGAAAAGAATACTTTCTTTAGTTATGGTCTGAGAAGTTAAATTGTATCTCAACTTGTTTCTTCAGAGAGCAGGAGGAAATGTTACAGGAAAGTTTCCATCCTCCAATAAAAGATCAGGCAACTACAGACATGAAGTTAGCCTCCATCTCAAAAAGTGACCGGACACAGTGATTTATGGGCAGAATTCCTCAGGTGGGGGGAAGGTAAGAGCCCCAGCGCTGTAGACCAAAGGAAACAATGCCTTATAATCTGCTGAACAAATGATAAGTCAAATTACAGAAAACACTGAACTGCAGAGATAAAAGCACATTCCCCAGGGCCAGGAAATTGTAGAGCATTTATCCAGGAAGTTTAAAATGAGAGAATTTCCCTGAGCCCACTCCCTATATTTATCTTTCTCATTCTCATTTTTCAATCTTCATTTCTAATTTCCTGTATCTTACTGACATTTTCTAACACTCAATCTATATAGAGGTAAGTTACATATATACATACATATATATTCATATTTATATATATTAGTTTAAATGTTTAAAAGTTGTATATGTTTCTAAATGATGATACAGATTCAACACTTTCCAACTGAAACAAAATAAAAAAATTCCTCAATCCATAAAGCTGTAATTAACCAAAATATAGACAGCCTATCATGACAAAAATTTTAATGTTGTACCTAAGAATAAATCATTCTGATTTTACCATTACTTTCTGAGAAACTTTTACTTTCTACATTTTTTTAATAAAATGGGAAGCACTATTTTCCTCCTTATTAAATTTATTGTAGTTAATGAAATGAATAATGGTCACTTTCAGTTTTAAAATTCAATGTATATCAACCAATACCTGCTTCTTAAATCACCATCCTACATTTATTTTGAAAGTTTTCATGCTTACGACACAGGTAATAAGTAATAGCTGTGCAATGATTTCTAATTTTTAAAAGATTGGAATCTACTTGGGATATAAAACCACTTAGCCTACCCCAGTTATCCTTAAATGCCGTGGTATCATTTTTCCTAAGTGTTGACTTAAAAAAAAAATTATTTGGTTTTTAAAATTTAGTCTAGTTCAGTTATTTTCATTGCTGATTATATTTTAAACTTCACCTCAAATTATTTTTGAGCCTATCTGCTAGATGGTGTACTAATGGCTTTACAGGCAATACCAATGAGATCGGTCCATGTGCATATAGAATGATCCTGAGAATCACCCCCAGAACACCCTTAACATCTGCCGTCCACACAAGGAAAGGACTAAAATGTGAACTGGGGCAGTCTGGGAGGGACTGGCTGACCCCACAGAGATGCCCAGCAGCTCCTCCCAGCCTGATTCTAAAGGGCAGGCTGTGTGGTCAGAGCAACTGTGACAGCCCAAAGATGGTCCCCTTGCTCAGGCAGTGAAGCCCCAAGAAGGGCTAACTTACTTGCTACAAACACCCTTCTTATGCTCCCTGCTGTTAAGGCAAACACTGGTGTTTCTATGCTAAGGGCTTCTTTTCCTTCATATGGTAGTATCCCAGAGTTCTGGCTGACTTCTTTTACAGTTGGTCATTCCACAAGACTTAATTAGAGAGAAAAATTCCTCAGCCTAAATAAAATGTGCTTAATGCAGTAAGCATGCCCCTTAGAAATATGTAAAGACTTAGCTTTGTTTTATTAACAAAGCTGTTGTGGACTAAACTATGTCCCCCCCACAAAACAGTATGTTGAAGTTCTAAACCCCAGTACTTCAGAATGTGACTTTATTTAGAAAGAGGCTCTTTATGGAGGTAACCAAGTTAATACTACATGATTAGGGTGGATCTTGATCCAATATGGCTGGGGTCCTCCTAAAAAGAAGAAATTTGGACCCAGAGAAAAACACAGAGGAAAAACGGTGTGAAGACACACAGAGAGGGCGACACAAAGTTGGGGGATTGGAGTGGTGCATCCATAAGCCAACGAATGCAGAAGATTGCTGGCAAACCACCAGAGGCTAAGAAGAAGCAAAAAAGGATTCTGCTCCCTTCAGAGGGAGCATGGCCCTGGGACACCCTGATTTCAGGCGTCCAGCCTCCAGAACCATGAGACAATTAAGTTTCCGTTGTTTTAAGTCCACCAATTTGTGTTACTTTGTTACAGCAGCCTTAGAAACTAATACATTAACTATTTGCTTTTCGGTTTCTTTTTTTGTTCCCCATTATTATTTCATGAGTTTGACTAGCAGGAGCTGAACGGCTGTTCTGATTTTCACTTTTAGTAAATTATCTTTCCTTGGCTTCAGAGATGGAATTTAATCTTAATTCCATTGCTGCTGCTAATTAAGCAGTAAAAAGAGCTCCACTATTCAAAGAGATCCTCACTTCATGTTGTAGAACCTAAGGAAGTTTAGCGATAAGATCCATAGACTCCGGCTCCTGCAACAACGCGTTGGTATTACAGCCTTGGCACAAAAGGCAATTCTCCCCCACCCTCCGAATGAACCAGAGTTTAAGTGACAAAATACATATCATTATTTGCTTGACAGATCAGCCTCTGCCAGTACCATCTTGCATCTGCAAATCTGCTTGTTACTACATCCAGAGGAGAGCTGAGGATATCTCTAGGCTTCAGGGATGCTTCCAGCGGTAGTAAGATTCATCTCCACATTACAGGCCATGTGCCTGTAGGCCTGTCAGTGTTCCCAGTTACACACAAATCTAAGTGAATTAAAGACACAGAGCTCTGTCCCCATCCTTTCTAATAATACTAGTAAAAATGTAATAGAAAAATGAAGCCAATCTTATAGCCTTTAATTATAGTGAGGTTCTTTTTTAAATTTCTGATTATTTCAGTATCTTTGTCTAGGTCAAAATATTTATTGTAAGACCTCTCTCTCATAAAATGCTATCAACCATTCATTTATTTATCTATTTATTCAACAAGCAGATATTAATACATAAATAAACAGCAACCATTTATTAGGAGCTTACTTACAGTTCTAGGCACTGTGCTGAGGGCTCTACCTTACCACTTTGACTCTTCAGAAGAACCACATAAGGTATATACTATTATTACCCCATTTATGGAAAAGACGACTAAGTGACATCACCTGCCCAAGGGTCCATACCCAAGTTTACATTGTCGATACTTGACACCAACCTCTGACTTCAGAGCCTACGCTCTAAACTATTCAGCTATTCTGCCTCTATTTAGTGTTCACTGGGTGTCAGCTGTTGTGCTAAGAACAAGGGAGAACAACATTTTTTCTTCCCAACAGCTATATTCCTTGTGGGCAAGGAATTGACAATTTAGGGAGGGAAAATGATAAATAAGGATTGCATTAGTATAGTCAGAAAATCCCAGAAATGAAGTTGTTTAGGCTGCTATAGCTCATATCAAAATCTCTTAATACAGGAAGCCAAAGGATCTTCAAAAGAAATATTCTAAATGAATGACAGGAAATAAGAAAATTAAAATATGTACATATGCTAACTTGGAACTCAAACTGAAATAATCCAGAAGGCCAGCATACCTGACCTGTCTTGGCAAAACTAGGAAGCAATTAGAAAGTCATAAAGATAGTGTGGTAAGAACAGCCATCCCCTTTCTCTCCTGGCCAAAGCCTTCTGGAAGAGGACATGGAGTCTTTCCTCTCTTGCCTCCCTCTCTTTCAGGCAGATTCTGAATCCCCATCAGGAGTCTCCTTGCTGCTATCAGAGAAGAAAGCATCTGTTGTAACCCAGAACAGCATGCAATCCCAATGTTCAAGCTTTATTCAAATCTTTACTTGTCATTGGCCTGATTTGTTCAAGCTCCCTAAGGCTGAAGGTTCCTGCTAAATGCTGCCTTATCTAATTATCAACCATATGCAACCTTGTGGCATTTTGCAGCTGAAACAGACCTTAAGAGAGCATTCCCCTGAACCCGCTCATTACTTTGTCATCCCTTGGCATTTATGCAATTAGTTTGCTCTGTTTAATTTGTATTTATACAGTTGGTGCTTTGGTAGTATACTTAAGAATTTTTCCTCGATGCATTTTCTCTCTCAACTAAATTACAAGATTGTCAAGTATAGGGAGTGTATGACTATGAAGTATCTTTGTATTTATAGCTCTCTCCAATGGTTTTCATACAGTGGGTGCTCAGTAAAAGTTGTTGAGTAGACAATCCAAAATATAAAAAGGAGAATAGTCAGAAAATACACTTAGAAGACCTCTTCTTCATTTAGTTGAGCATCCCTCCTATTCCCCAAAGCTTTTCTAAACTAATTAGACAGAATTCAAAACTGAGATTGGCCTTGGGTTACTTTATCTTACAGTCCTATGAGATCAGTTCACATTAAACATGTATCCCTGTTACTCCGGACTTTTTGGTTGCCAGTAACAGAAACACACTCGTGATTAAGTAAGAAAAATAAAATTAAAAATACCGGAAGGCTGCAAGGACAGGAAATCAACTGAGCTTTATGACAGGGCCTTTGACACCATCAGAAAGACCTCCCAACTTTCAACTTTGCTTCTCTTTACATATACCGTTTATTCATCTCTAGCTTCATATTTCTATCTCTCCTTCAGGTAAACTACATGAGGGAAACCAAGGTATCCAGCAGATACAGAGTCTATAGCTGCAGGTGCACGCAATGAATTTTTTGGCCCACTTCCAAATTTCCTAAGGAAGGGTTTCTGGTAGACCCAATTTGTGTCTTTTGTCAACCTCTGGACTATGACCAGAAACACAGGATCATGCAAAATCTTGATTATTTCCATTCTAATGAGGAGAGAAGTTGATAAGAGAGATTTCCCAGAAAAAAGAAAAAAAAATCAGTGGGAATCTACTGTAATTACTATGTCTATATAACTAGTTACTCAGGTCCTCTAAATTCTCAGTCATAGAATAAAATCCCAACAACTTATCCCTTGCACAGAGATGTGCTCAAATGTTATATGATTATTTAGAAGAAGTAATTACTTAGTAAATGTGTACAGGTGATGACAGCCATATGAATGATCATTAGGGTTTTTTTTATGTCTGATTCATGTTTCAACATTTTATTCATTTATTTTATGTCTCAACATTTTATTTAATTAATTAAGTGTCTCTAAATCCCACTTCTAATTCAATTTCCTTCTTTTCTTTCTGAAATTAGTTGATTGCTTAAGGGGATAATTTGATTCTCTTGTAGAATCATAAAGATAAAGTCTAATCCTAGGAGAATTACTAAGTTCTCTAAGAGAATTAGAGAATTTCAGTGGTTTAGATGCAGCCAGAGAGCAAGATTCATATGCTGTCATGGTGTAACATATAGGAACAACCATTGTGTTATTTTCAAGGCCCCATGAGCTAAGAGTTATATAAGAGCCCCACAAAAATACCCCAGCAACTTAATGACCAACTCCAGGTGAATTCTAGGAATTTTTCTTCAACTACATATTTAACATAATAAATTCCACAATATAGCCTAGAGAGAAAATGACAAGTACCCAAGACCCAATGTTCTTTGAACGTAGAAAATTCTAGCATGAGAAACTATTTTTTGTGAGACCAGGATTATATATATATATAATATATTATATTTGTCATTATATATATAATTTGACATTATATATATATATATATATATATATATATATATATATATATATAATCTAAATCTTCTTTCCCTACAGAGACTCCTATTTGCCCATTCATTATTTGGAGCAGAGATGACTGACTGTAGGACCCTCAAATCATGCATAATATAAAGAGACTTATTTCCCTCAGGCTTTCAGATCGTCAGGCGAGGCCATCCAGGGCATGATGACATTAAAATCCAAATAGTCACTGAACAACAAAATGCATTACAATTTGATCCATTCCAGGCCAGTCAAGATCTCATTATACAGACCCTCAGGGCTGAGAAGAGGCAGGAGAACAATGATGGAAATGGACGTTGCCATGGTGTCCCCGCTGTATCCCCTGGTTTCACAGGGGTGGAACTGAGTCCCTTTGAACTAATTTGGTGACAAGCATCTTCCACTTACCTTTCACAGAACTCAGATCAACAATGAATGATTTTGCATCCCACACTGGTCATCATAAATTTTTCACTTTCCTAAGTGATCTTTTCCCAACCCCAAAATGGACTTACTTATTGTAGCTGAGAGAGAAAAGCAATTTTGCCATGAAGTATAAGCAGTTTTTGACATGTGGGATTCTTTAGAGGGAGAAGAGACCATAATCAAGAGCAGACTGACACGTTGGGAATAAGATCAGGGTTTACAACCTAGCTCTGTTACCAAATTCTAGGGTCATTTTCAGAAAAAGCCTAATTTCGCTGAATCCTCACTTTCTTCATCTTATCTAAGACGTATTTAAAGAAGTAGAACTATTGGGGCACTTGGGTAGCTCAGTCAGTTGAGCATCTGACTCGGTTTGGCTCAGATCATGAACTAAGGGTTCTGAGATCAAGCCCTGCATCAAGCTCTGAGCTCAGTAGAGAGTCTGCTTGAGATTCTCCTTCTCCCTCTGCACCTCCCCTCCCCCACACTCTCTCTCTCAAATAAATATAAACTCTTTAAAAAAGGGAAGCACGGGGCACCTGGGTGGCTCAGTGGGTTGAGCCTCTGCCTTCGGCTCAGGTCATGATCTCAGGGTCCTGGGATCGAGCGCCACATCGGGCTCTCTGCTCGAGGGGGAGTCTGCTTCCCCCTCTCTCTCTGCGTGCCTCTCTGCCTGCTTGTGATCTCTCTCTCTCTGTCTCTGTCAAATAAATAAATAAAATCTTTAAAAAAAAAAAAAAGGGAAGCACAACTCTTTACTCATGACTAAGAAAGAAAAAAAAAAAACAACCATTTATAACTGCAATATGCCATGGATTAAAAATGCATCCTGATTGCAGAAATGTTAAAATATGAAAAATATATTTTAGAATCATTGATAAATGTATAATTGAATGGTGGAGGTTCAGCAAAATAGTTATTTCTGAAAGTGGTCCTCTCTGGTTGCTTGTTCTTTTCAAGAAATGACTATGTGAATTGTTGACTTTCCTTCTCTCTGCAGCTGCACTTAAGCAATTGAAAATAGCTGCAAAAAAGAGAGGAACAGGGCTTTTAGGGAAAATGCACTTCTGTCTAGTAGTTGTAGAGTGTCTCTGAATCAATTAGGCACTGGAAAGTTAAATTCCTTGCTTGTTTTAAACAAAAGCCAAAGTCAGGGATTTGCCAAAGGTCAACTCTTGCTTTCTGCTGACCACCCAGCTTTCAAAACACCTGCTTCATCACACCAGAATTACCTCACTTCCAACTTCTGCACTAGTTACCTCTTCCTTCCCCCTTACTCCCTCTCCCTTCCCTTTTCCTTTCTTTTTCTTCCTTTTCTCCAGCCATCAATATTTATTAAGCACATACTCTGTGTCTAGTAAATCACATATAAGTAAATAATAGGCATCGTCTGAACTGTCTTCAGGCAACACACTCATCTTGAGTGAAAGGCAGCACACTTGAAATGCAATATAACAGGAGCACACACACGACCCAGGCTTGGAAGATCTGGCAAGGTTTTCCCAGGAGGTGACATGAAAACTGAGACCTGAAACATTATTAGGAGAGCATCAGTTCACACAGTAAATCCCTTCAGAGCAGAGAATTGAACTCTGGTTCTATTCTGAATTCTGGTTAACTGAATTCTGGTTAACTAAAATAACTCAAGAACATTTGACCTGCATGTTTTCTATTTGCTCCTATAACCTAAGCTGATTTTATTGCTGTCCAGACCACTTTTTACACTAGCCAATCAGTAGTCTCTCTTCCATCCTATGGAATCAATCCTGCTCGCTTGTGGTCCACACATTTGCTTAGCTCTTCCAGGTGCCCAAAGCGTCTTCTCTCCACACTCTTCCACCCAATTCAACCTATGACTTGAAGAGCAACTATTATGTATCTCAGCATAGTTTTCTCAGAAGAAAACTGAGATGCAGAGTGGTTTAGCACCTAGCTTGAGGTCACACAGCCTTTAGGGAGCCGTGCAGAATTCAGATCAGGACAAATTGTTCCCAAAGTCCCTTCTCTTCCCACTGCACCACACTGGCCAATGTAGCCAGAGCCCTTTTTATTTCAAGCCCAACCTCAGGGTCATACCGTCTCCCTGAGTTTCCCTCTAATAGTGGTAGCCTGTACAGGTCTTACGTTCCCTAGTCTTTCTATATGTATTCCCCTAAGCTTCTTTAGACTGACATTGTTTTTAAATGCACATACATATTTCCAACAAAATTGTAGACAACTTGGGGCAGGAATCATACTTTTATATCTCTTTGGGATTTGAGATTATCAACTCATGACAGATAACAGGCTTTTCTTTTTGTATATGCAGGTTGGAAGATAGGGATATTAACAATTTGAAGGAACTCTTAGTTGGGTTCCAGGTAAGGGACACTTTGGTGATGCTGGGCTATAGAAGTTCTCAGAGGCATCAGCCAGACCAGTTTTGCTCTTAATTCAGTTCTCCTTTCAGGCAGTGCCATGAACTTGGTAAGCATTCACTGGCAATGGGAAATGAATGAAAATTAAGGATATAAAGGGTTGTCTGAGTTTTTAACTTCTTCCTAGAACAACCAGACCAGAAAAATATCCCTCTTTGGATGCAAATCAAATGCCATTTGGGATGAGAAATTACATTTTTCCCTTGAAATTCCTCAGGAAGTGAATTCTCAAGTGGATCAGAGCTGACACGTATTATTGATTTTTATTCTTCCCCACACCTAAGTCACTCCCAGGGTGTTCACGAGGCACTTAGAGAAGTGCATTCACCCCACCAGGCTACCAATTGATCATTTAGTACATTATTACATAACTTATTACCAGTAAGTAGCAAAAGCACAGAGCGGAATTTAATTCCTTATCATTATTTGCATGACATACACAGCACTTTTCTCCAGGCTCTGTGCAGAGAATATTTAACAAGCCACATTAACTTCCAAGCATCTAGAATTATACAGCTGAAAACAAAGGAAGCAGAAGACAGAGCAGGAACGGTAATGTGTGAGATAAGGGAAAATCTGACAGAGAGAGAAAGAAAAAAGGCAGATAAAAGCAATATCAAGTCCTAAAGGGGATGGAAGAGTATATTCTAGCTACCCTGGAGTGATAGTATCCAACAGACCACAAAACAAAACCACTTAAAGAGTTCCACTTGCCCCACATCCTTTAGGACTGAGGTCAATTTGTTGATCTGGATAAGGGACTATCTGGCCTAGGAAACCAGAGCAAAAAGTATTTCCACTTTGTCATGAATGTGTTAAAAGTTGAAGACAGTGAGCATAAGGAAAACTGTTATGTGGACCCCAAGTATAGAGTCTATGATGTAGCTATGTGGATAGAAACTACCCAGAGTAGAGAGCACGAACCCCTAAAATGCTCTCCTTTCTTATTCTAAGAGTAAGAATCACCCAGAATGACTGTCTTTCTTCAATCATCCTGATTTCTACTTTAAATCTATCAGCCTTTGTCAGTTTTTACCAGGACAGGCTTTTCTCTAGAAAGTTTCCTTATTTTCGGCATTTTAACTGCCCTCTCTCTCTCTCTCTCTCTCACACACACACATACACACACACACACACACACACACGCACACACACACACATGCTACCCAGTGGTCTAGTGAATGAAAAGCAGAAGGTTATGATATCATACAGTGATATCATACAGGGTTATCATTTCCAGGTGACTGGCTACACACACACACACACACACACACACTATATGACTTTGCATTGGATGTGTACACCTACTTTAGAGGTTGGACATTTTTCACTGGTTGCATTTAAATATATATTCTGGATGTGTCTCAAAGACTATGTCAACTTTCTGTATACCTCAAGCCCCTAACTGAGGCCATGTAGGGCCTGCATCAGTTCATAAAGGTCTCTTTAATTACATGCTATTCTCATTACCAGGACATAATCTTTCCAAGAAAATGCCAAGAGAGAAGACACAACTTGAAGAGATTTGGCAAAACTTCTCTGGTCATTTGCAAGAGATAAACGTTTCCTTTACCTCATTAATTCACATTTTTTGGCATACAGAACATGCATTATCCTTGTAGTTATCACCAGCCTCAAAAAAACCCTGGAAATTTTGTGAAAAGCTTAATGGCTCATGCTATAAATGGCAAAATTCCCCCAGCTGGCATCTGTCACTTGCTAGAGCCATTCGTGGGATATTGCTTTCCAGATGAAAATTAAGCTGGAAGATAAAATGGGAAAAGCATCACAAAGTGCCTTGTAATCACCAGATATATTTGGGAGCAGCTTAATTTCCATTTGTCTGGGCTTTCCAACATTTACCACAGAGTTTTCATTTGGGAATGGGAAACCAGGCTTGCATGATAAATAATAGATATGCTGTTTCAAAGGATGGTATGTACAGTATCCATTCTTTAACCATCCACAAATCCTTTCAACAAATACTTGTGGAATATGTATTGTGTGTTCTTCATATTTTGGAAGATATAAGGAAGAGTAAGCAATATATTGTCCCCAAGGAGCTTACAGTCTTCTTTGGGGGGAAAAGACATATAGAAAAAAATCTGATTTATGATCAAAGGCAAACAACTTACAACATCAGAGATATACTTCCCCACTCCACCTTTTTTCACAACTATGTTAAGAGACAGTTTAGAGATAGATAGCATCTCCAAGTTCATGATTTCAAATCATAAGGGTGAACCCACTGGTATCCATTTTAAAAATAAACTATTATTTATCATCTTTGATAAATAAACTAAATAAAAAATAAACTATTATTTATCATATCAGTTTGTTGAAATAGAGACAAGAATGCACAAAACATATTCAGGAAACTTGTGTTGTCAGTTTTATATGCAGCATAGGGAATTTGTAGAGTGTTTTAGAAGAATAAGTCTGAAAAGATATGGTATATCCACATTATAGAGTGTCTTTAAAGCAAAGTTCTGGCTGGCTTTACTTCAGTAAGCAATAGCTGCTATTGAAAGTTTTTAAACAGGGCCAAAGTTCAAAAAAATAATCTCATTAAAAATGTATTCACATATGCATGAATTATGAGCAGGGGATTTGGGAGTCAGGCAACCAGTTAGGAAGGTATTATATTCTTGATAACCAGTGATAAAAGAATGAACTAAAGTAGTAACAGGGGGAAAAAATGGAGTCTAGTTTTCATCACATTGAGTTTGAGTCAATGGGTCATGCTGCAGGAGAAAATATGTAGCAAACAACTGGAGATGCAGGCCTGAGAAGGTCATTGCTGTGATAGAAAGTTTGGAGGCATCTTTTAAGAAGTATGTTTCATTCTTAGAGAGAAAAAGACTACAGATAGCTACAGAGAGAAACAAGAAGGATCAAGAAGGAGCATCCCCATTCAGGAAGAAGGAAGCAGACCAAAGGGTAGGTCTCAATAGCAGTAATGGAGTCAAAGGAGCATAGAAACATGCAGCATCACAAAGTTCAACTGAAACTTTAACATGTATATAATAGTTTGTTTGGGCTGCTATAACCAAATGCCATAAAAACAAACATTAATTCTCATAGATCTAGGGTCTTGAAGTCTAAGATCAAGGTGCAGTATGGTTGGGTTCTTCCTGATTTGCAGATGGCTGCCTTCTTGCTATATTCTCACATGGGAGAAGGAGCCATCAGATCTCTGGTGTATCTTCTCTCAAGGACACTAATCCCATTCATGAGGTTTCCACCCTCATGTTCTAATTATCTCTCAAAGGCCCCTCTTCCAAATACCATCACACTGGGGACTAGAAGGGCTTTAACATTTGAATTTGTGGAGGGACACAAACATTTAGTTTACATCAATGTGGATGGCTAAGGTGTCTCACAGTGCAAAGGGTACAGAAGTTAAAAACTCAGAGGAAATAATTTGAGTTACAGACTATAAGATGTCAGTGATCACAAAGAGACCAGTTTGATCAGAATATTGAGGTTGGAAGCTAGATTCCAAGAGGTTTGTGAGTGTCAAAGAGATGAAGATGGCAGGTGAAAACTACGATGTTTGTTAGCAAAAGCAAATGAAGAGATCGTATTAGAGTCAAGGGATCCAGGGGAGTTTGCTTTTTCACTACTTGTTTCTTCAGTTTGTGTGTTTGTTTTTAGTTAATGGCAACTTGAGCGTGTTTGTTAAATGGAGGGAAATGTTCATTAACTCTAGAGAACATAGTGGACTAAACTTTAAAGGCAATAACCAGCAGACGCAGATCCTGGCAGAAACAGAAGGCAATGAAATTGAGACCAGTGATAAAGCAGAAGGATGCCTCTTTCCCTGGGATTGGAGGACAAGAGTGGAAATGGTTGAAAATACTGAGAATACTGGAAGAGAAGGTTCTCTCACTCATAAGAGTAAAGTAAGCCCCAGATAACTCTAGAGCCAGAGGATGATGAGGATGATGACCAGGCTTGAGTGCCTGCAGAAGGCAAGACAGTTTAGAACCAGGACTCAGCAGAATGTGCGAGGGAACCAAAAGGAACCAAAAGCAAAACCACTACCAAGCAGCATGGAAGGCCCCACTGTGATAGCGAATTACATCTCATTTAAAACTCTGGGATTTGTTTTGTGACTTACTCTGTGGTTTACCAGCAGCCTTTGAACAAAAAGGAAAATAAAACCCCACAAAGTAACAAGGTAGAACTATTAGCTGTGTGTGTTGCTGTTTCCCAGTATCCTTTGTAGCTGGTGAGGTCAGGGAAGGTCTGGAGGTCAGGGAAATCAATTAAAGGCAAGAGTGTTACTGAGGTTTTTAGCATTGAGGTCTACTCTGAATAGGAAGATCACCAAGGCCCAGATAATGTTCTGAATGGTAATTGGAGAGGTGGGTGTACATAAGGTCAAGTTTCTGCACTTTATCCTTCTTAGAAATAGGAGTTACAGGTATGGGAAAATTTCTCATTCCTTTTGAGGTAGATCAGCCCTTGGTATCCAAATTAATCCAAGAAACACTGCCTCATCCTCCTATACAGCTCAGGAGGCTATACCTCGATGGCTGCTAGGTTGTCCTGTCAGAAACTTCCACACTAAACACTGATTTATGCCCACCAAGACAGCTCAGGCATAAACAACTGTGTGGTTACTTAAGAGGCAAACCTCCCCAGAGATTAGGAACAGCAGAAAACAGTAGTCAGTAATTTGTGAAGCATCTGGATGTACAAAGTGAACAGGAGTTTTGACCCTTCAGGAAACGTGCCATGCTCTCTCTCTACATGTGCTTTACAGCATTTGCTACAATATTCCTTTAAGTATGAGGGCCAGAGCACATACTCCAATTGGACAAAGCTTCCACCAATAAAGAAGTATCTCGTTTCATTAGATTTGAGTTCATTCAGCTGCTAATAACATTTTGATTTTCAGCTGAATAAACAATAAACTCAGGAGGCTATTTAGATGTATGGTATACATGAAAGAAGCTTTTTAGGACACAGAAGCCAAAGGTGTTTACTCTAACATTAAAAAGATAATGTAGCTGAACTGAATTAACCCACTTAGGGATGCATTTCTTCCTAAGGGAAACTACAAAGTTATTCTTCACAAGGAGACATTGCTGCCCCCACACAATTAGACATTGGGGATCAGATAAAGTGTTACTATACTTATCACTCTGAACTGCAAAGCCTCCAAATAAATCCAATTACCACTTAGATAACCAAAGAAATGTGCTTTTTAGGGCAAATAACCTATTTCATAGAAAAGGTTATTTCACATAAAGAATGCTGTATTAAAGACTGAAATTAGAACAATTCTCTCTCCCTGACTCCTTCCATCCCTTCTCTCCTTCTTCCCTTCTTACCATATGGAATATGGGACTGGCTGCTGGCAGGGCTCTCTCCCAGGGGGCAAGGGGATGGCTGCCTTCCAGAGGTAACCCTCAGGGCATGGCATGGATCAGAGGTTATTGCAGAATTTGTGTAAACAACACAAGAGCCAGTGGGATCCATTCTTCTGCTCTGCAGGCATGAATGTTGACTGATCCTGGTCAGAGGAGGCAGTTATGAGCCAGAACCTGCTGATGGTACTTTCCTAGTTATAAAAATTTTGGAGAAGGAAAACTGTTTGAAAATACTTCAAAAAAATAAATAAATAAGCCAACAGTATCTCACTGTGTCTGAAGGGGAACCGACTAGATCACAGAGTTCTAATGATAAAGACTTCTACAGTCTGACTGGTCAGTCATTGGTCCCCAGTAAGCACTCTTCAGTTCAACCTCCCAACTTGGTCCATGCTATTTTGTTCAGGGGCTCCTCCCCTTCCGTTGTCCTCTCCTCCAACCTCCCATCCTCCCCGCCCCCACCCCCCACTGCCCTCACTGCAATACTCAGCTCAGACCTCAGCAGCTCCAAAGTGCCTCCCTCAACAACTCCAGTTCTTGGCCCTCTGTTCCCCTTTGACACTTCCTATCACCTACTGTATGCCACTCACATATCCCATATTTATCCCACAAGGCACCACAATGTCAGTTTTTATATGTATATCTTGACTGCTTAACTGCACTGTGGTTGTTCAGTATCATAGACTTTGGCCCCACCCCCAGAGATGCTACATTTAAAGTCACTAAGAACTGAAACATTTTTGGGTTCAAAGACACACTTATGTAAATGTCCACTAAGTGCCCTTTTTGGTTCATGGATGAATCAATCCAACCTCCAATCCATTGTGATATAAAGAAGTACAGAAGAAAAACACTGCTCTTTTGTCAATGTGTGAATTAGTTTGCCCTAGATGAACAAATCAAACTCAGCTCTGAACGCGGTAGGACTTAGAAAGATAGGTGTTTGCTGGAGGCCTCCATGAAGTCACATATAGGGACCTGAGGACACTTGGGGTTATCTCTGAATAAAATTCACACTTGCCAAAGGTCTACTTTGTCTCACCCTCACTATCATGTCACTGCCATGACAAAAAAGAAGGGGTGTCGTGACCAAACCTGTTGTTGGACTGATGAATCTGTGAGAAACAGAATACAGAAGTGTGGCCCAGCAAGTTTCCTTACTAGAAACTGGGTAGATTCTTGAGAGCTAATGTACAAACTGCAGCTAACCCTTGATTCTGAGCTTTTCTCTCATGAAAGATTCCTTTGCACTGACCACTGAATCTTGAGTAACACTTTGTGAGAAAATAAAGCAACTGTCCACTCATGTCCTTATTCACACACATATTGCTCGTGTGCTCATTCCACAGTAAAGAGAAGCAAAAGTAACCTCAATCAAGTCTTGGTCATCATCTACTACAATCTATAAAACAACTCATGGTTTTCACCCACCTAAAGCGGATGTGACCACTCTTGAGACCAGGAAAGTTCATTTGTCCTGACCCTCCAAGACCATTAGCCTTGATCCTGGAAATTTGGTGGTCTTATTTGCAATTGCTAAGTGCTGCCCAATAACCAAAAACTCAAGCCTAGAGAAGATAAGACATCAGTCTGGATAGCACCATACTTTAAGACTCAAAGTCTTTCACATGTGACCCTCCTGTAAGCCACCTGACCAAGTATTTGGAGAGTAGTTAAAAATTCACAACATAGTGAAACCACTAGAACCCTTATAAAGCAGAAATCTTTTAAAAACTAGGTGAAACATTTCTTTTATCTCAGTTTGCTAAAAAAAAAACATCAAACACAAGTAAGCACCATTCTCTTAGGTATTCTTTCTTAGATTTTATTTTTAATGAAACATTTGGTATCAAAACATACTTAAGAAGTGTTACTTTAATTTTAAGAGGCAAAGTTTTTCCCCTCAAAGACCTAAAAGTTTCAGATTCACATGGCATTACCCAGCTCTTCAAAGTTTACTAAAATAAATCTTAAGAGCTTTTTATGTACTATTCAGAACTCTCTGTTGACTTGGAAACAGCAGAGCATTTTTGTCCTTCTCATATCTCCTGAGGACTGCTTCTCAAGGGCAGAGAACTCTCCCTCAGCAAAGATAGGAAACTGGGAAACAGCACTCCATGCCTCACAGGCTTTACAAGTGAATCTATTTCTTACACCCTGTGGAATTTCTTAGGTTGTCTTCCTCACTCAGCCCTTAAAATGAACCCTGCCTAGCTGTCATACAATTATACCCTTGACCTATGCTCCAGAAGGGCCCATTTTGGCCCTCCTCCAGTCCCACCCCTCCTTACAGAGCAAGAGAGGTGTTAGGATCCCACTCATACCAACTCCACACTTTTAGAAGATGTCCCAGGCACCCAGGATTCCACAATTCCCTGCCCAAATAGCCCAAACCTGTTTTTGAGGCCATAACACACAGCCCTATCTTGAGAGTCTCCCCATGGGACAGGCACAATTAGAAGAATCAAAGTATGTTAGTAATTTTGAGGATGTACGATTTATTTAAAAATTATCTCTGCTCATTGTCATAAAGTGAGATTTTAAGGGTGTGTGGACCTTTGGAAATTCTCATTCTCTCATTTTATGATCTAGCACTGTGGCCAAGAGCAGGGAGGGCCCTTGCCTTGATTGGAATCTTACCTCCAACTATTAGAGGTCTACAACCTCTTTTCTGAAACTCTTGTGGCAAGATGTGTTTTGAGGTTCGGAATTCAGGGCATGTTAGAAAGTGACATAAAACATCACACCCCCAGTGAAGTCTAAGGTAGCAGTTCACAACCAAACACAGTAATATTTCTGTAAGAAACACACTGATAATCACACTGTAGCAGACTGAATTGTGTCTCCACACCCCCATTCAAATGTTGAAGTCCTAACACCCAGAATATAATTGTAGTTGGAGACAGAGTCTTTAAAGTCATTAAAGTCTTTAAAGAGGTTAACTGAGTTAAAATGAGGTCACTAGTGTGGGCCTAGTCCAATATGATGGTGTCTATAAGAGGAGGAAATTAGGACACAGGCACAAAGGGAAGACCACTTAAACACAAGGAGGAGAAGACCATTAATAAGCCAAGAAAGGCCTCTTGAAGAAACTAAACTTTCTGATACCTTGATCTCAGACCTCCAGTCTCCAGAATTGTAAGGCAAACAATTTCTGTTGTTAAAGCCTGTGGTACTTTGTTATGACAGCCCTATCAAACTGATACACACACCAAGTAAAGATAATGAATAACCTTATGTGAGTACAATCAGGTTCTACTCCCAAATGAGTTATGGAAAAACCTTTTTTCAGAATTTTCTTGGCTTTCAGGAGAACAGAATGTGGGCCTGTCCTATCCACAGGCCCATGGACAAGTTGCCTAACCCAGCCAAGAGCCTGCAGTCACAAACCTTTCCAAGAGCACACAGAGCAATCTGTGAGTCTCTTCCATGCTATAGAAATACGCTTATAGCCTGGCTGTGCATGTTTCCAGATTGCCCTAAAAACTAGTTTCAGATGAACATGAACCCAGACAATGAAACAAGTCCTACTACACGAGGACCCTTTGGAAGAAAATTCTAAATTAGCCTCTCACCAGGTCCTCCTAAATTGGCTAAATGCTTCAGATTCTTTTAATTCTGTAGCCTTATTACTCCTTACATTTGGCATCATTTGGGTAACTGACATTCTCTCTCTCTCTCTCT
>CM053605.1:69046003-69063255 GCA_028646535.1 Procyon lotor
AGAGTGGCTGTACCAGCTTGCATTCCCACCAACAGTGTAGGAGGGTTCCCCTTTCTCCGCATCCTCGCCAACATCTGTCATTTCCTGTCTTGTTCATTTTTAAGCTGCACATTTCTTGAGAATATGATGTATCTGAGGCATCTTTGCAACTCCACATTACCTAGCAGAGGACTTAAATGTAATAAATATTTGTTGAATGAATAAGGAGATTTGTGAATGTTGAAATAATATAGTAGACATGATATACATAAATCCCGAAGAAGCTTTGTGTACATGGGTAATCAGACTGAGGAATTGGTCAGACAAGGCATTTAGGCAGAGGTAACTTTTAAGCTGGTTCATAAATAAAATGGTGGACTTGGATCAATGTGGATCATGAACAGCATTCTAAGAGAAAAGAACAGCATCACTGGAAAAAGCACTGACCACCATGATGCATGGATATAGCTCTGTATTTATAATAATCTCTACCCTTTTCCAATGGTGAGGCAAAACTAAGCTCTAGTCTTCTTGGGTTGAAGCAGAATACTGTGGAATGAGATAAGATATAATAAAAGTTACTAATCTGCCCTGGGTGGAAAAAAGAGCCACCCACCCATACAAACATATATAATCTTTTTAGAAAAGGAATGAAATATATACTAAAAATATAAGGCACAGCCATTAATAAGAAATTCCAAGAATATTATATAATATCCTTTCAAAAGCACAGCAACCTATTTCCTATATTAATTTAGTCCATTAATAGCTGGCATAATCCTAGGACATTTACATAGCAAAACCAGAAGCTATTCAGGTGTGAACAAATGATCTGCTAGACTAAACTAGTTTGTTAGAAACCCATTCATTTTTATTCAGTGTTCAATTATTTAAACAGTCATTGAATCCCAAATGCATGTAAAGCACTGTACTGAGCAAATTGGGAAACACAAGATCTTGTCTTAAACTTGTCCTCACAGAAATTACAGTCTGAAAGATAAGAATTGTGTGAGGTATGAGGAAAAGATTTACATACTAGCTCTTACATGTGAATGTAAATAAACCATTTAGGAGGAACTTCCAGAGAAGAGGCCAATCATTGAGCTCAAGTGCTGCAATGGAAAAGGTGGCCTCTCGTCTAGGACTTGAAGGAGGGTATGGCTACATGGACTTTGAGAAAGAGTATTCCAAATCAACAGTAAGATATTAGTAAAAATACATGGGGGTATAGTTTATTCCTGGAGCACTAACCATCTGAAATTCTAGACTCATTTGAATAGAAGGTAAATATGGAGGACAAAAAACAAAACAAAACAAAATGGATTGGGCACAGATTACACATGGGATTTTTCTGCTGGTCCCAAGGCCCATTCCATGTACAAGACTTTTCCAACAGCTCAGGCAGTCACAAAGATTTTCCCATGACTGGAATTTACCTGTATTATTGAAAACAGCTGTTTGGTTTCTCTTGGGTAACTTTCCAATTTATTACCTTAAAGTATGGATTGTTTTCATTTTTAAGAAAAATTAAAAGCCATGCAATATTATATATCATGATACATTCCTTGAAGATTCTGATATTATCTTCTAGATATTCAAAAGCAAGGAAATTCCATTTGACCACACCAAATTAATTTATTCTGTAAATAGTTAGCATAATCCTATACCATTTACAGCAGCAAAACCTAAACCTCTGAAGCTTATAAATGAAGGCTATTGTATCAGCCATAATTTACAATTCCAGATTATAGCCAGAGTAATGAAACCCTCTAGGATTATTAAAATGCATTTTGTACAGTGTATTTATTACCTGGCATTTCTTATTTATGACTCAAAGAAAGATGAAGCTAAATGAAATAAAATGCAAACTAAACTTTCATTAGAATAATGAGATCCCATTCACTCTCTTAGCCAAATACACTTTTATTGGGTTTTAAATGGTTGTGTTGGTTTGATTCTTAGGAGCGATGCTTTTCACTTTACCTATCTCGGAGACCTTTCATAAGCAAACTAATTTAGCATAAAGAAAACATTGTATGTAGGTCCTGGAGCTAAACTATATTAGTTAAAACACCTGGTGGGTAAAGGTTTATTTGACGTGAAATCACAAAGAGCAAATGATTTCAAGTTCTTCTGATAGAATTACTAATGGCCATGCTAGGGCTGGCTCATTTGTCGGTCTGACATTATCTTACTAATTAAGTAGTACCCTCACTTAAGTCAGAATGAAGTCCTGAGAAAAGAACATGATCCTCCAGCCACATGATGGAATTATTACCATTTCCCCCTCACAGAGGATAGCAGAAATTCTGTTACAGCTTTTCTACCCTCAGAAAATTGTTTTCACTCAAACTAGAACAAATTACAGAGCATGCATTCCTCAGAGTGCTTTGTTTACTGAAGCCATCGCTTTCTCGGCCCCACAGAGAAATCCTCCACTTGGACATTCTGACTCCATCATTTCTTCTCCAGTGACTGTCTCCTCATGCTGCACTATCTTGGGACAGAGGAGGAGCAATGAGATTACCTTATCTATCTAGTTACTCCTCTTACCGATAAAACCTCTGAGTGTGCAAAACTTCCCCACTTCCGGGTCAAATCTTGGCTCTTTCAGAAAATTCCCTGAGGTGCTGCTTAGAAAAGCAAGTGTCCTTTGAGGTGTGGCTGCTTCGGTGCCTCCTGCCATTATCTGTGTAGCTTCACTGGACCAAGATCACATCCACAGAAGTGGAGTGAGCCCTAGAGTCGGTGTGGTGAGATTTACACCCTCACTTCATTATTACCAGCTCTGTGATAGTAACAAGCACATATTTTCTCTGTGCTTCAGATTTCTCATCTGAAAAGTGGGTATAAATATAATACCTACTTAAAATAACTGTCACCAATAATTCATATGGACCCATAATAGATGGGAATTATTATTATTTTTTATGGCTCCTACTTCTCAGTTAGGCATTAGCTCTGAAGCTAAGTCAGAGAGTAATCTGGTTACCTGACCCATAACTGTACTCAAAATTGTCCTTCCCTGACAGTCATCAGCTTTGGAGCAAACACATGCTCCATGAATTTCTCAGCATTCTTTTCAACAGGAGGATAAATTCTTTCTGTTTGCCGAGAGGACCCTGGCACACCCTCCCCACCAGCTTTGCTTATTCAGCTTAGACTCTCACACTGGAAACTTCACTACACTGGACTGAAGCCATAAATATTTAGGAGGAACTTCTGAAAAATAAAGTGTCAGAACATAGAATAGGAAGAACTTTCAGAGAAGGGGTACACAGTAATTGATAGCACTTCGTAGAGACTAAGAACTCGCAGACAGTGGGTTCACTATTATCACCAGGCATCTTAACCTCTCTGGCCCTCAGTTTCTCTATTTTCAAATGTGGCTAATGGTAATAATAATGGTAATAATATCATAGGTAGGGTTGACACGACTACAAAAGAAGTTAATATGGGACACCCAGGGCTCCAAGACGGCATCATCCTTACCAGAGAAAGAGAAGAAGCTCCTGGATGTCAAAGTAGGAGAGCAGCCAAGATGGATATGGATGCAGGATTTCACCCTTAAAGGCACTGCTAAACTGTTTCAAAGAGGTTACTACCTGTATTACAATAATTATGTCGATGTGAAGAAAGGGGACATTGCTGAGATTTCTATAGTGCTAGCAGCTACTGCTATAGTTACAAGGAACTCAAACATGAGGGGCTACACAAGTACGACTGAAGTGGGCCCACTTTGGAGGCATGTTCTGTGCTTCTGACCATGACTTTTCCCTGGCACCCTTGAATCCTTTCATATCCTAATTGAGAATTAACACCCAATAAAGGATGACTTGTACACAGAAAAAAAAAAGGTAGTTAATATGTATAAGTGTTTAGAACAGTACCCAACAAGTTATTTTTAGAACTCAATATAAATGTGAGCCCTGATTATCTGTTATCTTTGTTTTAAAACATAATCATTAAACTTTAAAGTTGAGTCTAGTTTTGAGTCCCAGGTACTCTGCTTTCAAATTCTATAATCTTAGACGATGAAAAGGAAAACTAATATTTATTAAATTACTTGCCAGACATTCATACATAGTCTCTCACCTGTATTTCACAACCATCCTATAAGTATTGCTATTGTACTCATTTTGCAAGTGAGGCAAGTGAGCTCTAGAAGGGGTTTATAATTACCAAAAGGTACAAAGTTGGCTAGTGGCCAAATTGGTTATCTCCCTATACTCTTACCACTAGATAATACTGCCTTTCCATGTTATGTACTATGCACCTTGTAGGTTTAAGAGGATCAAAAATAACCTAAGTGGTCAAAAAAGGTAGTGATCATAATTAAAATGCAAACTATAATGCACTGTATGAGAAGCACTGAAAACTTACCATGAACAGTGTGCATGTGAAGCATGAAAGCTGAAGTGTTAAAGCATTCCACATGAGTCACAGAGGGAGCATTTCGAGCTCTCGGTCAGCTCTTTATAGACCAGCACTAGGGCAGGCCTAACTTGGCATGGCCTCAGTGTGCTAATCAAAAGATTTTAACAATAGTTAAGCTCAGACCTCTAAAACAGTAAGTGCATCCAAGGGCCCTGTAAACACGATCCAAAATGTCTTTTTCACACTTGGTATTGTTTGCTGACACCACTCTTAAGGAAATGAAATGCAGACTCAACTATGCTCTGGGAAATACTTCCTCTCCCTGGGACTCACCCCTGCAGTACAGAAGTAAAAAGTCTTAGTCTGTTTTAACACTGCTAAAAGGCTTTAGCTGCTCTAGATGTGTGGAGGCAACGTAAGTGAGCACTGTGGTGGGCCAAGCAGCCACAAAGCAGAATTCCAGGGAAAACACACCCTGGGTGAGGAATGCACCATCCTCAGAGTTTATAAATGGAATGGACCCAACCTACCCCTTTATAACAAGAAAAGTTGTATAGTGGCAAGGGACATATATGAGTAACAATTGTGTTGTGCTGCAAGGGTGTGGACTATAAATAAATGAGACTTTAAAAGCCTTATAAAAGTGGGGAAATTGAAAGAAAAGAAATAGTAAATGGAAACCTGAGGGGGGATAGGATGAGACTGCGGAGAGAGAACAAAGAGGTGTAAAGGTAAACATTTTTAAGCTTTGTGATTTGGCAATCTCCCCATCTCCCCACGGAAAACCATACTAATATTCTCACTACCTGCTATTACTTTTGGTGTGGGTTTAGTACTTTGAGAAGGGTAGGGGCATGGGGAAAGTTTTGTGACTAACTTCAGTGCAGCCCAGAGGCTGCCCAAAGGGGCCCGCCCAGTGGTTACAAGCTACTAGAAGTCCCCTGGCTGAACATTTTTATAAAAAGACTGAAGGAAAAAAAAAAGTGACCCACAAGGCATTACTAGTAAGAACTGGCCTGCACAGCTAGCAGATTCTCCCCAGTAAATATCCAAAAGATTGTGGGACTTCTCCCCCATGATGTCATTCCAGGTTACTGTATTGTACAAAGAAATCAAGTGTGTACCGTATGCTACAAAGAAATTGCATATCTGGTAAATTACACATTTCACCAATGAAATATAATTTCTAGCAGTTCTTACGTTCACTGAATATCCTCAAATGAAGACTGAGATAGCAGTCGCTGAAGGTTTGCATGCAGAGCCTTCAGAAAGTGAAGTCCCGGGGTGCCTGGGTGGCTCAGTCCTTAAGTGTCTGCCTTTGGCTCAGGTCCTGTAATCTAGCCCCGCATCAGGCTCCCTGCTCAGCCGGCCAGAAGCCTGCTTCTTCCTCTCCCACTCCCCCTACTGTGTTCCCACTCTCACTGTGTCTCTCTGTCAAATAAATAAATAAATAAATAAATAAATAAATAAATAAATAAATAAAATTTTTTTTTTTTTTAAAGAGTGAAGCCCAGATTAGAGTCTTTCAAATGCCAACGAAGCACCCTTCTGATATGTAGTCTAGATTAGTATACTTCAAATATTAACTAGGCATGGATTAAAGCTAATTTGCCACTTTGGAAAACAGTGTGGAGATTCCTCAAAAAATTAAAAATAGAGATACCCTATGACCCTGCAACTGCACTACTGGGTATTTATCCCAAAGACACAGATGTAGTGAAAAGAAGAGCCATCTGTACCCCAATGTTTATAGCAGCAATGGCCACAATAGCCAAACTGTGAAAAGAGCTAAAATGCCCTTCAATAGACAAATGGATAAGGAAGATATGGTCCCTATATACAATGGAATATTACTCAGCCATCAGAAAGAATGAATACCCAACTTTTGCATCAACATGGATGGGACTGGAGGAGATTATGCTGAGTGAAATAAGGCAAGCAGAGAAAGTCAATTATCATATGGTTTACTTACTTATGGAGTATAAGGGATAACATGGAGGACATTAGGAGAAGGAAAGGAAAAGTGAATTGGGGCAAATCGGAGGGGGGGAAGAACCATGAGAGACTGTGGACTCTGAGGAACAAACTGAGGGTTTTAGAGGGGAGGGGGGTGAGGAGATGGGTGAGCCTGGTGGTGGGTATTAAGAAAAGCACATATTACATGGGCACTGGGTGTTATACATAAACAATGAATCTTGGAATACTGCATCAAAAACTAATGATGTATTTTATGGTGACTAACATAACACTAAATAAATAAATAAATAAATAAATAAATAAATAAATAAACAGCTAATTTACACTCACACATTTATTTTCCTTGCTAAAATTTTTTAAAGACAAATTAAGCCAGTATAACAGCTTATTGTCTTTCATCTTGCAGCTAATAAGTAGGCTAACTGGGACAAGAACTTGGAGTGGCCCAAAGTAGACATGACTACCATTAAAAGGACTTTATAGTCCAGTAAGAAAAATGGACAGGTGCACAGATAAAATGGAGAGAGAAAAACCAATCTTAGGTTTGCAAAGAGTAAAACTGATGTTTGTGTTGCTTTAAAAGCCCATCTTATTTTTTCAGTAAATAAGACAACTGGCTATTGATTTAGGGAAACAAATTCTGATTCTGCTTTACATGATTCTCTAAAGTAAATTCCAGATGACTGGCAATATGAATGAAAACATAAAAAGTATAAATTATTTAACCTAGTATCTTCCCTTTTCAACATTTACTTTAATGAGATAATCACATACATGAAATATATCTATGCATAAAGACGAGTAAGGATTGTCCTACTTCATCAGTATATTAGCAAAAAAAAAAAAAAAGAATCAGAAACAGTTAAAATTCATCAAAAGGGAATTGATTAAGCCAATTAGTATAATTCACCAGAATGGAAAACTAGGCATCCATCAAGCCTAGTACATCCTAACTGATGTACGTTACTGTTGGTAAGGGAAAATGACCACAATATGTTGAGTGTTTATTAAGATCAATGGAGAAAAAAACAATATAGTTTATCTGAACAAAAAACTATAAACGTGTGCATATGGTGTGAACGAAAGTTTGTCTAAATGTTGAGAATGATCTTCTCTGAATGATGGGATCCACAATGAATTTTGCCTTCCCTTGTGAATTTTTATAATTTTTTTCAATATTTATGGTGATGAGTACCTATATTATTATAAGAATTATTGGATAAAGGTATTACAGGACTGGCTAATGAGATGGCTTATTATTTTGGGTCTACACTGTTTAATCAAATCAGCTCATGCCACTCACGAACTCCAGACAATTTAATGGCCTACCAACCAAATTTAAAATAAATCCCAAAACACTATTGTGTAGTCCATGCCTGCCCCTCCAGCCTTATCCTCTATCATTCAGCCCCACTCCACCCCCATCTCACTGCCTTATAGCCATACTGGCCATCACTCAATTCCTTTCTACCTACATTCTTTCTACCTACAGTAACAGCACATGTTATTCCCTCTGCTTGAAGAACTATTAACCTGCTCTGTACCTGCCCAGATTTTCCTTATAATCTAATATCAAAGGGGTTATCAATTCTTCAAACAGGCATTCCCTGACCTACAATCCAAATTAAATCTCCACTATACCCTCTCCTAAAAACAAGTACTCTTCTATTCCAGCTTTAGATCAGGCATGATTACATACTTGTTAGAATATCTCTTTAAAGTCAGATTTCCCACTGGACTATTAGCTCCAAGTAAGAAGTCACCACCACACCCCAGTACCTGCCCAGGATCTGATACTTACATCGATATATCTCTGCTGAGTGAATAAATAGTAACTGGAGAACAGGGCAAGTGGAACACGTAATTTTAAATGCCCAAACAAAAAGTGACACCTATCATCTCTTGAGAACTTTATAAGAAAGTAGTTTTACCACCTTTATTTTCATTTATTCCTGATAAAAGTGGGTTATCATTATCCATGGTTTATGAGAAAACTACAAAAGAGATTAAGTGGCCAAAAAAAATCAAGATAGTAAGTGAATTTTCTAAAATTGTTGACACAGTTCTCAAAACCAAGTCTTCACCATTATTTCCAGGTCCCGTTGTGCTGCCTCCTTCAAGAGGGAAATGGATAATCCTATCTGAATCTAAGGGCAGGAGAGTGCCTGATGGAGAGACAGCTTTCGTATTCAGGCCTACCAGCAGGGGTTATGATAGATGACCTTCCCAAATATATTTTCAGATGACTAACCAGCTTAGCAGAAACTTACATTTTGGAACATTTGAGAAAAAGTTCTGTAATCTGATAAATACTTTTAACTTACATAGAAAAGTTAATAATTCAGAAGATTTAGTTATCCACCTGGCAGATATTAAACATCAATAAATAAAAGTTAAATTTTCCACTTCTAGGTTTTTAACCCATGGAAACCACCCACACATGAAATACACACACACACACACTACATACACTGCATACATACATACATACACCACAGAATATATCAGAATTATTTCTCTATAAATTATCTTCTAAAGAGGCACAAGAAATACTCATCTAATAAGAATAATTATAACAAACAACTTCCTAAAAGCTAAGTAACAAATTTTTTAAATAAGCTTAAAATAATGAGTGCCTCCAAAAACGAAAAACCACTCAAGAAGCCAAAGAGGAGTTAATTTTGCTAAAGAAAAAGTTAATAACACAAAAAATAACAAGCCCTCTCTCTTTTTTCTCACTCTCTCCTCTATTTTTTTCTCTTTTATTGCCCAATTGATGATATGATAGTCTATATTGTCTGAGGAAAACTCACAATTTCAGGAGTTCAGAATTATTGGGCAAACATATGTTTTAATATTTAATGTTTGAACAAGAATAGCAATTATATTTATCCCAAATAACATTTAGTCTGTTCACTCTTAGAAGGGCTTTATTCTAAATTTGACTTTAGATTTCAAAAAGAGCTACTCTTCACAAATAGAAAATGGGGAATCCCTTGTGGCAACAGAAAAATTCCAATGGAAAAGTTTTATCATTTAATTTCTGACAGAAGTAGTTTCAAGTTGACAACCATTATATTTTTACAATATGAAACACTTTATCACATGATTGATTTTCCTTAAAATACCTCAGAAATATCTAAGGTATTTAAATTTTTCACTGGAAACATATTTCAAATACCCCAGGTACTGAGTTTTCCACTTCTGCCACTTAAATAAATATAGTGTGTATGTATGTGTGTGTATCCATAAGTGTAATAAAAGTGAGCTCCAACCCTAGAAGCGACAGAAAGAAATTATTTCTCTTGAGATGAGATGTATCTCAAAAATGTTTCGATTAATATCAGACATAGTCTTATCACCTTTAATATTTCACAGTCTATTCCATTCCTTAGAGACTGGCATCTTTTCATAAATGATATTTCCCATGTCAGGGAAGACAAAGATCATGATGAAATGTTAATAGTTTGACAATAGTTTCAATCACTTCTGGCTTCTCTTCTGGAAAAAAGGGGAATCAGCAACCATTCTGAGGTCATATGTGCAGAGGTCTTTTTTCCCCCCTAACGTTTGGTTATTTTGCTTGAACTTGGTGTTAGCTGTGAACATCAGCTAAATTTGGGGTTACTGAATTCTTAATATTCAAGAAACATTCAGGATTTTTAAATTTCAAGGCAGTTACAATTACACATGGGGGGAGACAGAGAGAGAGAGAGAGAGAGAGAGAGAGAGAGAGATCAAAGTCCCTCAGGATTATTTTTCATCTTAAAGGATTACTATAGATTCTCATTTGGTCCTGGGGAGAAGATCCTCTAACAATCTCCATAGATTTCAGTTTTGCCCCCAAGGCTGCTAAGACCTCTAGGGAGATCAAGTAGCATCAAATGAGACCTGTAGCTCTTGGATTAATTTTGAACTCAAGATGACAGGTGTCCCCACCCTCCCTCTCAATCTTCTCAGCTCCAGGGAGCCAGAGTCTATGAGAAACAGCAATCTTTTCCTTATGACATAATTCCATAAGGATGCTTTCTCATATCTGTGTGCCTCCAAAAAAAAAAAGGCACCAGATAACTTGAATCACTAGGATACTCCCAAACTTGTGTATGAAACTGGCCTGATAGATAGCCTTTCATGTGCTAACAGTGAAATCATATACCATGGTCACAGGCTGTTGGAGGGAGGGGGAGGACCCTTGAATCCCTTCTCATGCTGGGGTATTCCCTGAGAAGATCTCACCTAAAGACTTTGTAGCTGGGTGTATCCAGGGCAGATCTAGTCACATGAGGTTTCTGAGAGCCTGTCCGGGTGAGAGGCCAACCTGTCAATGCCCAAATGGCTTTGTTCTCACCATGTCTCTGCCAGAACCTCTATTAGGCTGCCCCAAAAGTTTGAGTTATTCACCCTGGAGGCAGTTTTGTGGGAGGAGAGATCCAAACTGCAAAATAGGAACTTTTTTTTATATCTCCCTGGTAGGAGTATAAAAGGAATAGAATAAAAGGACTTTCATTTAAAAATATATATCAAAGGGTATAAAATGATAGAATTTGCTGAAACCCACCTCCGAATAAAAACAACACCCTATGCCCTTAGGGAATCACAATCATCCACCAGTATATCATCATGAATTAGTATGTCTTTACCACTGAACTGTTAACTTGATGAATGCAGGGACTATGGTTATCTGGCTCACCACTGTATACTAGTATTTAGCAAAATGACACATAGTGGACACTCCATAAATATTTGTCGAATAAACAAATGAGTGAATCTATCATATGAACAGACTTGGTGTTCATAACAATAAGCACTGTGAGAATCCAAATAGTAAATATATTTTATATTGTTTTTAGCATTAAGGGCATTTTATTTCTTCACAATCATTTGAAAATTATTGCACATTGTGGCACAGAGATCTCTTTTGGCCCTACTGCCAGACTACATTTTCCACCCACTCTTATGGTTAGACAGAATCAATGAACTGAGCGCCAGCCAATGAAATATAAGTAAAAGTGATATGCATCACGTCTGTAGTTAAAGGTAGAGATATACCTCCTCCATGTTCTCTCACTTTCCCATATGTGCAACTGAAAGAAGAGAAGAACAAGATAGGGCTCTGCTCAACAGGGAGCCTGCTTCCCCCTCTCCCTCTACCTGCCTCTCTGCCTATATTTGTGATCTCTCTCTCTGTCAAATAAATAAATAAAATTTTAAAAAAGAAGAACAAGATAGTAGAACCACATAAGGGAATGAGCCCGGGTCCCCCAGTGACCATGTGGAGCAAAGCCCTACATTGATCTAGACTGGACTACAAAACAAAAGAAAGACAAGCTTCTATTATATTAAATCATTTAAACATTGGGGCTGTTTGTTACAGCCATTAGCCTATATTAATTAATACACACGGATGTAGAAAGATAAAGCTCTTATTTACTAGGATATTACATTTCCCCAAATATTCTTTAAAAAAATATGTAATATATTTAGTATAGAAAAAAGTAGAGAATATCATTAATCTTAGAAATAATAAAACCCAAGTACCTCTCCTCCTTGGCACTTGCCCCTACTCCATTCTTACACCACATTTACAGATCAGGTAAAGGGAATAAAATATTCTAGGAAAGTGAAAGGTTGACTAATGTAGCAGGTTTTTGTTTTTTTTTTAATAATGTGGCAGTCTTAAATTTTCTTACTACAGATTTATACCAGTGGGTTCTCTCATTACCTTCTAAGGCAAAACAGGAGTCCTTCAGTTTCTTTCACCCAATCGCATTCATACACTTGCTTTCATAGTGCATTTATCTATATTTAGTTACAGAAAGAAATTTTTTTCAGGGTTTGTCCCATAACACAGCAAATATTTAGTAAGTCCAAAGTCTGAATTTGTGGCTCATGTGCTACTCTCAAACTATACACACTATGCAAAATGGTTAAAATAGTTCCTTGAAATTGTACTTACTCTAAAACCTTCTTTAAATTTCCTTAAAGCTGTTCATGAAATAACATCTCCATAGGTTAAGTGAGCTAAGAAATAAAAATTATACAGTTACATAATTTTGGAAACAAAATAAGGATTACTCTAACATTGAACAAATTATTACTTATCTTCTGTTTCCCATAGTTATAAGTTGATGATGAAAGAAAGAAAAGAAAGAAAATTAAGGAGAAGCTGGGTGGCTCAGTGGGTTAAAGCCTCTGCCTTCGGCTCAGGTCATGATCTCAGTGTTCTGGGATCTCCCCACATCAGGCTCTCTGCTCAGCAAGGAGCCTGCTTCCCCCTCTCTCTGCCTGCCTCTCTGCCTACTTATGATCTCTCTCTCTGTCAAATAAATAAATAAAATCTTAAAAAAAAAAAAAGAAATAAAATTAATATAAACCTAGGTTTTGAAAACTTTTAGACCAGAAAAAGATGGAGTTTGGCTCAGGCATGGAGACAGCCATGTTCCCTTAACATCTTGGCACTATTCTCCTCTTAAGGCAATCACCCTTCTCCCTTTCCCTACTGAAATCTAGATCTATATATATTTCAGAAGCCACAAGCATCAGTCCGAAGGCATTTAATAAATTATCTCCTACACACAATACCCTGAAGAAATAAAAAAAGAGAAATAAAATTATCATCTTTTGTTTTATTTTGAACCTATAGCTTAATTTAATTAAATACAATCATCTAATTTCATTTTATTCTGGTCATGTGGCCAAGTATATATCATCACAGGAGATATATACCACTATTTAGAAGATATCCTTAAATATCTTAAAAATTGACCAGTAATGGGCCCATTCTGTTCAGAAAGTGATTATTATGGTCTAAAGCTATACTCAGAATTAGGAAAATCTAAAAGATAAACTTAAATTTGAAAAGGATGTAGAGTTGGCATAAATGTCAAAATAATTAAACAGTCAACTTAAGAATGTAACTCACATTGAAAATATTCTTAGATATACTATTTTGCTGATAATTCAATAGAACCAAATTCCTACCATTCTTGGGCAAAACAAAATATTACCTGATAGACTAGCAAAATAACCATAATGTTTCCTCCCTAAATAAGCCTTCCTATTTCAATCTTCACACACAGTGTACTCTGCTTTGCACCAGTGACCTTAAAAGGAAGCAGTATCTGCCTAGTTTTCCATTGCTGCTTCATTCCATGGATAAATCATTCCAAGAATGGCATGAGTATGTAGAGAATTCCTGGCATGTGACTTGTTGTATGAACCCTTAAAAGTTTTGGAAGGCTGGACCTAGAATGCATATAAATGCCCTGAGGGCACTGTTCTATATGCTGTGGCCTAGAATTCATTCAAAATTTGATCATTATTTAGACACCATGGAAATTATGGTTAGTAGAAACTATACACAGATATTACCATTTCCTCTGGGAGTCATATCCTCTGGATATCATATCCTCCCACCTCTAATCCCTGCACACCCACACCTATCCTAAACATATTCACAAGTATAAATGCCTCAGCCACTTGGACCAGGTTTTAGTACCTCCAAGTCACAAATCTCTCTGCTGAAAAGACTATGTATTGTACCTTCTCCTGACACATCGTATTCTCACTGTCATGGGCTGGATTTAATTGAAGTGGTCAAAAGTTAGGGGAATTTCTAGAATATCAAAGCTACTGAACTCTTCACATGTGCTTGGTTATTTGTTTGATTTTTGTTTTTCCTTAAAAATATAATAGGGACCTGACAGTTCAGCCAGTGCTTATGTTCTGGTATAACACATGCACATGATGTGTAAAGGGTTTTGTTTTGTTGTTCCTCATTAAGTCATAAATTCTGTGCTCGTGCATGAAGGGACTGCATAAAACTCTAAGGGGCTACTCTGAGTCCCTCCTGCCATGCCAGCAGCCACGTTGGTCCATTCCTTGTAACTGGAGCTATTATACGACTTCTACTATTTTCCAGACCCAGTCCTGACCAGAAGAAAGGGGCCTTGAGCAGCTCCAGTCTTATATCACATGCTGTCCACAGCATGAAAATACTTTTGTCTAAAATGCACTACCTAAAGAGATGTTCTTGACATGTTAAGTAGAAAAAGCATGTCATAAGATAATTTGTACAGTATGATCCCACATTTGTGAAGCAGATGTATTAATCTGCTAGGGCTTCTGCAACAAAGTACCACAAACTGAGTGACTTAAAAAATAGAAACGTATTGTCTCCTAGTTCTGGAGACTGGACGTCCAAGACCAAAGTGGTGGCAGGTTGGATGCTTTCTGAGAGCTGTGAGAGAATCTGTTCCGTGACTCTTGCCTAGCTTCCAGGTGTTTGCTGCCATCTTTGGTATTCCTTGGCTTATAGAAGCATCGTCCTAATCTCTGCCTTCCTCCTCATATAGCATTCTCCCCATGTACATGTCTCTGTGCCCAAATTTCTGCCTTTTATAAAGACACCAGTCATATTAGACACCACCCTACTGATCTTCTCTTAACTAATTACATCTGCAATGACTCTATTTCCAAATAAGATCACCTTCTGAGTTACTGGGGATTAGGACTTCAACATAAGAATTTTGGAGGGATACCATCTAACCCATTATAGCAAATGAAAATGAAAAGGCTCTGTGTATTTCCATACCATTATATGAACATAGAGAAAGGAAGAGAAAGATACACAGGATACATAAATACATAAATACACAGGATACATAAACTGTGAACTTTCATTAACTAGATGTGGTATTAGCTGGGGTTAAGGAGTAGCTATTATTTTTCATTTAACATTGCATCAATTGTTAGAATTAGTACGCATTAATTCTAAACACTAATTTAAAATCTAACAAAAATTATAATGAAAATAAGAAAATATATTGCAGAAAGCATAAAGTTTCTCAAATTATTGCATTCCCTTCTCTTAATCCAGTTCTCTGAAGGCTTAAAATAACAATTCTAAGAACCCAGGATGCAGAAGCTGTACGCTGATAAAAATAGAGAAAATTCATAGAAAAGTGGGGACAAAAGCTAAATATAACAGTTTTGAAAATGATAGCCATAATAACAGATTGGGTAAGTGTAAAAATCATTGGTTTGAAGGGAGAGGAGAGAAAAAATTGTAATAGAGAAGTAAAGGTAGGTATTCATGTATGAAGGGAGAGGATGTTATGGAGATTGTTGCATGGAAACAAAGACCCATTGAAATATTAGGTGTGCTGGGATAGAAAATCAAGTATAGAATGGGAACATCAAGATAAAAAATTAAAAGATGTGTTCATAACATGCTTTCCTTAATGTGAAAAGATAAGTCAAAAGGCAGAATAATGCCCCCCAAAGATATCCACTCCCTAATCACTCAGAACGCATGAATATGTGGCAAAGGGGCAGTGTACATGTCATTAAGGATACAGACCTTAAAGTAGGGAGATTATCTGGGATTACCTCATGGGCCCAATCCAGTCCTATCAGCCCTCCAAAGCAGAGTATTTGTGTACGCTGTGTTAGAGAGACAGACATTAGGAAGAGCGATTCCACGCAAGAGAAAGAACTGACCCACCACTGCTGGCTGTAAAGATGGAAGAAGAGAGTCAAGAGCCAAAGAATGTGGAGTAGCTTCTGGAAGCTGGGAATGGCCCTCAACTGGAAAGCCAAAGGAAAAGGAGATTTCACTCCTAAAACCAGAAATCACTGAATTTTGCTAATAACTCAAATAAGGAGAGAACAGATTCTCCTCTAGAATCTCCAAAAAGGAACACAGTAGCCTGTCAACACTGTGATTTTATTCTAGTGAAATCTGTGTTGGACCTCCAACCTACAAAAACATAAGATAAAAATAAATTTGTATTGTTTAAGGGTGCCACATTTATGGTAATTTTTATGGAAGCAATAGCAAGCTAGTATAATAAAAATCATAGGATCTGTGATTATAAATATTTCAGTGAGGCTTCTGAGTGTCCCCTCTGTTTGAAGCACTGTGCTGAGTATGTATGTCCTATATCCCATCTAGCCCTTGCCATATGATCTCCCATATATATTTCAAACCCAGCCGTCTCTTTTTAAATATCAGTGAATTAACATCTGAGAAACAAAAACACCTGTCCAATGTCACAAGCCTCTTCTAAATCATGGGATTTTTGATCTCCTACTATCAGCACAGCAATCTATGTGAAGAATATGTGATATTTTTCTAGTAGTGGAGATAGATTGCCCTATCTCATTTCCATCTCTCCTCAGTGATCAAGCCTGCTTTCAGGGAGTTGACTGCCTGGAGTCAGTGGTACTTTCAAGGGATAAAGGAAAGCTACCAGCCCTCATCAAGATTGAGTCTACCTCTGAAAAGAGAGTACTGGCTCTCACTGATGGTGAACCTAAACAGAAAAAGAAGCCAAATTTTAAGTCAAAGCTGAGAAAACTCAGGTCAAATGGCACCTCCCCCTGTAAGTGGCTCCCAATCATCTTCTCAGAGATTCCTCCCTCTAAATTCATGGCATTCTTCCTCTAGCTCTTCTGGGCTTACTGCTCACTAGCTGTGTCATAGCTGCTAATGCATATGCCTAATCTCTGAGTGTGGTTACCATTTTTTTTTTCCAGATCTGGATTTCTACGTTCAAAAACGTCTTTATGAATTTTAATCTAACTCCTGTCACAAAGGACGCGGTACCCTTGGGTTTCCCTCAAGTGGAGTTAGGTGGACAGCCCAGCCGGTGTCCTGGACCCCTGTGAGCTCCCGTGTGCGCGTATCTGAGGTGGACCAGGACAGGGGGCACATGTACTTTATTGCTTATGTTGCATATTCAAACAAATACAATAAACCCTGTTTTAAAAACGTAAGGCACATGAAAGCCTCTGTGCAATTCCGTATTAGTTTTAAATGCCTATTGGCTAATGACAGTATTTCCACTATAGACCTGGAGCCATCTAGAAATGACCATGATGAATTTTTTGCATGCAGGATACCTGGAACATTATCG
>CM053605.1:69063755-69085267 GCA_028646535.1 Procyon lotor
AAAAAAATAAAAGAAATAAGTTATTTTTTTTCAAGGAAATAATTATAGCTGAGTGTGCCTTAGAGAAAGTGATATCAACAAATTCTGTTTGATCTAAAATTCTTGTGATTTTTTTCTTTTTAAGTCTTACAGTTTTGTGAACAACTCCATGTTCCATTCTCTGATAGATTATAACTTTAGCAGATTAAAAAATGATAGTGAAAAAAATATTCCACCTTACAAAGGAGGCTTTTTTGATGCCGACTTGTCAGAGCAGGTTACAACTCATAATGAGATGTCACAGCCTGGTGAGACATGCAAAGCAGGTTTAAAAACTGCCAAACCTGCAGTGACTTTAATACTAAGAATGGTTAATATGTGGAAGAAAAAACCCATTTGCTGCCATTCTATTTGAATGTCTGGAAATAGGTAGTTAGTTATCAAAGCACCGATAAACATCCCCTGTAGGTCATGTTCTTAAAAAAAAAAAAAACAAAAACCACTATGTTTTTATAGAATGTCTTTGGAAACTGAATGTACTTTGCTACCCAAGACTTGCTCAAAGCACTTGCTGTCGATCAGTAGAAAAGATTTGGCTACCACCTTGGTGTTAAATATAAATGTAGTCTAAAGGTTTAATGGATTAAAACTGTGCTATTTAATTTGAGATGGAATTTCCCACCCTCCTAGCTTAGGTTGTTAGGATTCTGTGGGTTTCCTTTTCATTCTAGCCTGGTTTATAGGCATAATAAAGAAATGCAGCTATGGATTCACAATGCAAGTGTGTCAAATTGAGAAGACAGGCTGCCTTTTGGTGGAAGAGGGGGGAAAATACCCCATTAACTCCAACTTGTTAAAATTTACCAAGTCTCTGTAGTCTCTGTAGTTCATTAGCCCTTTCCCCGCTTCTTCACACCAGATGAGGAGATAAAAGGTAAGCAGTAACAATGAGAGACATTATATGCAGAGGTGAACACGATATGACAAGGTCTACTTTTAATAACAAACAGTGTTAGCTCTCTAGGAGGTAGACAGTATGAAGTGCAACAAAAACTGTAATTATGCTCTCAGTGGGAAACCTGTATTTAGAGTGACAGTAAGAGTGTCTCTAAAAACCTGTTAGGTTAAGGCTGCTAGTCTTAATTATATGTATTAGGAGTTTGTGTCTTCACTTTTTTCCTTTTAAAATTCAAAGAAGAAACCTAATTATAACTTGGACCCCAGTAAATTGGGCCATATTTAAACAATGAACATTTGGCAATCTCATCTTGTGCTGTGATGTGTCTGACTGGTGCAGCTGCTATGGGAGCCAAACTGGCTCCCCCAAATAATTTGTTTTTGCTGCCTCCGTGACAGAAGAAAAACAAACAAAAGCTAAACAAGGGAAATAATGAAATTATGCTTTTTTTTCCCCTAGTCAGTGACATTCAAGCCTTTTAGAGGGGGACAGCTTTCCTTTGGTAGATTCTTACTTATAGAATTATAGGTTGTATGTGTTAACATGTATTTTAGCTAGACCATGGTTGGATAAATCTTGGTTTTTTACCTCTCTTTTGGGCTTGGAGGGAATAATAGCTTAAAACTGCTTTTAGTTGGCCTTAGTTAAATTGTATGAGGCTAAAAGTTTAGGTTCTATCTGGTGTGCCACAGACTGTTACAGTTGAACAATACACTTCAGGGTTATAAGAACCGGTCCTGCTGTATTCACTATAAAGATGCCCCTGCTGTATTCATTATAAAGATCTGAGCATACTTGACTTTTCTATAGAGATTTACATTTCACTTGGTATTTTCCATGCCAGTTTCCCAGTTTCTTGTGCTTCTGTGTAATATTTGCTGAACTTCAAGAAAGAAAAGCTTAATCATTCTTTTGGGCTTAGATTATAATCACATGAGTAAGTGTATAAATGTAAGGATTGTGACCTACCCTTAGATAAATAACATATCATTGTGATGACACTTTACAGTTTTGCTGGCATTACAAAGTTATGGGGTAAGCTGGACAAAATTAATTTTAACGGGCAGAAGTCATGCTGATATGACTGAATTAATGAATCAAGTGGTATAAAAGTGCACTTAATTTATTTTGATGCTCTTCTTCTCTATGGCTCTATTCCTTGAAGTTCTCATGGGTTCTCTAGCCCAAGCAATTTTAAGATGGCTTGCACAGAATAATGATGATGGAAAGATTTGATCCTGCATCATTTGTTTTCCTCTGTAGTCCCAGGCAGAGATAGAATTCAGAGCTAATACATTTTCTTCTCTTTGGAATTTATATCTAACTAAATTGAATTTCTATCATCTACCTTCAAATAACCACTGAGGTAAAATAAGTGGTTTTGAAAAGATTTAAATAAATGTTGAAAATTTTGGAAACTATTTGCATATTTATTGGTACCCCCATTGAAGTTTGTATCTTGGGCAACTCAACTTTCAATCTTACTGAAATATTAATTTAGTCTTCATTATTGTTGGCTTGAGAGTAATCACTGGCTCTAAAGTTAATAATAGTTTTATAGTAGGGTCTCATGGATTTTATGGTGATAGGGATCTGTAATCTGAATAATGGCATTTTTCTAATTAAGCAGCAATTGAATAAACACAATAAAAATCAAGGATGAACTATTCATTAATTTTGATTTGTTTAGTTCAATTTAGATTATATTTCATAGAGTTTTTGTTATTTCTCTATTGAATAATTTATAAATGTAATGAGTAACATGAATCATTGGGACAGTTTTCTATATTTTATCAAAATAATTGATGAAAAATGGAGAAAGGTTTATGTAAGAGGTATGAAACATTGAATGTTATTAAAAACAAACAGAGGGAGGGTGGATGGGGAATGGGTGAAATAGGGCATGGGGCTTAAAGAGTACACTTATCATTGATGAACTCTGGGTAATGTATAGAATTGGCAATTACTATATTGTACACCTGAAACTAGTATAATACCATATGTTAACAATACTGGAATTAAAATTTAAAAACGATAATAATCATAATGAACAAACATTAGATAGTGAGCAGTAACCTTTCATATGCTCCATCTTTAAAGTATGATCAGATCAATAAAGAACAGTTAGTGAGTATCATTAGCTGACCAGCTGCCATAACAGTAGAGATGGTGGCAAAAATACAAGGGAAAATCCCACTCCATTAAACATGATTTTTAAAAGGAGTTAGAATCTTTGAGCATATATTACCTATACAGAGTAATAAATCATCTTAAATGTTACACAACTGGGCCATGTAGTATTGAAAGTAAATCCTCAGATTTGGATAGCAGGTTTCTCTTTTTTTGTATAAATGAAGTGGTAGAAAAGGTAGTATCTGGAAAACCTAAGAAAACGATTTGCACAGTATTATTAAGGAGATCTTAGAACTGGAATTGAATGCATTTGTTTCCCCTTTATATGTATATCCATTCTTGAATGAGCTGAATGACTAGCCATTCTGTGCAATCTTAAAGACTATGTTGCTACATACTTTCAGAAGTAAAAGGAAACCTGAATAACTGTCTTATCAATTTCCTGTCCCTCAAGCAGAGTCACATATGCTATCTCATACCAGTGAGATATTACCCAATTTTGAATTTTCTCTAGACAGCCCTTCTTTTCTCTCTCCAGTGCTAGGGAGTTTAGCAAATCTCACAATCAGGAAAACCTTCATAAATAACTTCCATTTCATTTGGCTTATTTTTGGTTCTGTCCTCTAGAAATGGATGGTAGCTGGTCCAAGTTTGTTTGAGATTCTTGACTTTCTTTTGACCATTTTTTTTTTTTACAGATTTTATTTATTTATTTGACAGAGGGAGAGAGAGAGAGAAAGAGAGAGAGAGAGAGATTAAGCACAAGCAGAGGGAGCGGCAGGCAGAGGGACTGGAGAAGCAGGCTCCTGCTAAGCAGGGAGCTTGATGTGGGACTGGATCCTAGGACCTTGGGATCATGACCTGAGCCAAAGGCAGATGCTTAACCAACTGAGCCACCCAAGCACTCTGCTCTGTCTTTTGACCATTTTAACATCTCATTCATTTGGTAGATTTTTTTTAAAGTATTTTTTTTAAAGATTTTATTTATTTTTTTGACAGAGAGAGACACAGCAAGAGAGGGAACACAAGCAGTGGGAGTGGGAGAGGGAGAACAGGCTTCCCACTGAGCAGGGAGCCTGATGCAGTGCTTGATCCCAGGACCCTGGGATCCTGACCTGAGCCGAAAGCAGACACTTAATGACCGAGCCACCCAGGCGCCCCTATATTCACTTAGTAGATTTTATTCTATTCTCCTTTTTTCTTACTTTCTGGCAAAAGTATTAAGTGTCATCTGGTTTTTAATTTTTCTTTAAGTTAAATGAATTAATCTTGGTAAGATGTGAGAGTATTAGAACAGTTTGAGATAAGTTGAGACCTTGTAGGATGTTTTATATTTAAACATGGGAATCATGGTTTTGTGTGTAGTATTATTTTGAGTTCTTGAAAGTTGTCAGTGATATTTATATCTCACTCTTCTCTTAGTCAAATAACACGATCTTTCCTAATATTTTCTGTAAGTATATAACATGTATGTAGTTATGTCATTATATATACTGTCAATGTAAGCAGAATATGTATTGTCAAAATGAATTAAAATAGACTGACATTTATCCCTAAAGAACTCTCTGAACTAAATAATTTGTACATTCATAGATTCAAGTGATTAAATGAAAGTATCAATCTTTAATATAAAAATAGATATTTTATAACAATACATAAATAATCAACAAATTTTTTTATATATTTTTACTCAGTTTTAGAATATAAAGGATGCCACAGAATTTAATCTTAAAATACTATAATTCTATCAGTTGAGGAAAAGTGTGTATTTTTGTATTTTTATTCACATAAGGGAATCAAACTTTAAAAAAATGTTTTATATATATATGTTTCTCTTATCTAACAGGGTTTTATTTATTTTGTTATTTTTTTTATAAGAGAAGTTTGGATAACATTTTGCTATAGAGCAGAATTGTTTAGAATGGTATTTTGGTTTAGAATGATTTATCATACAGAATATTTTTTTCTTTACAATAAGAAGGTCTGTGTCTGGTATTTTATATGTTTCATCTTCCTATATAAAGATTTAAATCTATTGGGGTGCCTGGGTGGCTCAGTGGGTTAAAGCCTCTGCCTTTGGCTCAGGTCATGATCTCAGGGTCCTGGGATGGAGCCCCACATCGGGCTCTCTGCTCAGCAGGGAGCCTGCTTCCCCCTCTCTCTGCCTGCCTCTCTGCCTATGTTGATTTCTTTCTCTCTGTGTCAAATAAATAAATGAAATCTTTAAAAAAGAAGATTTAAATCTATTCAATTTGTTAATATTTTGAAGACTGGGTTATGGGAGCCCC
Organism: Procyon lotor; assembly: GCA_028646535.1. Taxonomy (NCBI): domain Eukaryota; kingdom Metazoa; phylum Chordata; class Mammalia; order Carnivora; family Procyonidae; genus Procyon; species Procyon lotor. The sequence continues at coordinate 69,069,114 of CM053605.1, forward strand.
ATCATTTGGGTCTTACCATATACTTTAAGAAATTAATTCAGTTTGCCTGGGAAGGGCATAAGGGCAGAGAAGGGTTGTGAAAATTCTCACTGAAGACTAGTGAAACTAGAATCATCATTTGTTCTGATTTATCTCATTCTCCTTCAATATAGGAATATTAATGTTCTTTTTCTCTGTTCACTCCAAAATTATATTTTAAGCATAAATCTAAATGTAGATGTAGATGATTTCTTAGTTTTAAAGAGCAGGTCTGCATTTTCCATCTCAGACATCATGTTTATAAGAAATCTGGACAGTGCCACTTGAATAAAGGAATTTCTTAACTCCAAAATTTATGAGGCTTCTGCCTATTAGGAGAAATATATGGAATTTTTTTCCTTAAGACATGTTTTTATTGGGATAGCCTGTTTGCCATTGCTGCTTAAAACTGATCCCCAAAGAGTGAAATCTCAATGAATCACTGGATTGCTTGCCTTGGAGCATGGCCAGGAGCAGTAACTTTTTAAGATAAACAGTGCTCAGGCTGAAAGAATGGCACAGAAGATTTCTCAGGTGGAGTGTTCTCACTTCCTTTCTGGCATGTACTACATTACACAGTGTCTTACAGATAAGACTTTTGAGAAAGCCAATGTGAAATAACTTTATTTCATGATACTTATTTTCTAGCTCTTTTATCAAAATGTTTCTTGAAGAGCCTAAAGAACATGGCTTTGAATTCATTACCACTCATTGAAAGAAGCCTATTTTCATGTTCATCCTTACATTTTAAGAAGGGCCCTGATGCCTGTTCTGTTCACTGCTGTATTCTGATTCTTAGCACAGAGCCTTGCCCAGACGAGGTGTTCAGTAAATATTGATGGAATATTTGTTGAGTGAATGCATTCAGTTTCATATCAATTGAAATTTGTTTATAAACATAAGTCTAGGATGCTGTAAATGTTGTGTAGCTGAATTATACCAGGCTGGAACTTGTGGTCTATATAATTGGCCATGTTGATGTCCTCTGAATAATCGAACTATGCAGTTATTCATTCTTTTTCATTTGCTCATCCATTCATCCAAAAGATCTTTATTGACTACTTTGTCCATGATTGGCATTATGCTAAGAGTTAAGATAAAGCAGTAAGATGTTTTGGGGCCTCTGACATATATCAGGATATATGAGGCCCTTTCTCTGTTCTCCTTGGTTTTGCCATTTTGTATTGAATTTGAGGCAAGCAAAAATATTTACAAATAAGGTCAATAATGTAGAGATTAAAAAGACAGAGTAGGGAGAAATTATGCATTGCTAAGTGATAGAGACTTTGTAGAGGCAGCTAAGACTCAATGATAGGTAAGATTTCAGAAAGTAAAATTGGTGACAGAGAGCTCCCCAGTGCTGTATGATTTGTGTGTGTGTGTGTGTGTGTGTGTGTGCGCACACATGTGCGTGCATTTGAATTTGAACACTTGACTGTTTGGCCTGAGGAATGGGCCAGAAAAAAAAAAAGGAAAAAAAATTGTGGCCCTTCATAAATTATTGTTTTGGGTTTTGTTTTTTGCTATGTCTGCACTCCCTATTACTTTTTGCCTATATTAGAGACCCCTTGGGTGAGTGATTTCATCTTTGCATTCTACATTGTCCTTTGTCAGTATGTGTTCATGATCAGGCTTCTAGAACTTATAATGACAAACTTGTTCTGGATGAGAGTACAGCTAACTGGTATAATAATGCATTGTTTGGGAGATCACAGTTAAAGGCATTCAGTTATTTCTGCTTTCTCCTATCGCCAAAATTAACTATTTTTTTTTTAAAGATTTTATTTATTTGACAGAAACACAGCAAGAGAGGGAACACAAGCAGAGGGAACGGCAGTGGGAGAAGCAGGCTTCCTGCCAGGCAGGGAGCCTGATGTGGGGCTCGATCCCAGGACCCTGGGATCATGACCTGAGCCGAAGGCAGACGCTTAACGACTGAGCCACCCAGACGCCCCTCCAAAATTAACTATTAATCAGAATCTAGCTCAGTTTCTCTAAGTAAGATTATTTTAAGCACAAAAGTATCTTTTAAAACATAGAGAAGAAATTAACTGATGATAACGCTGGTGATTTTAAAGAGTTAATATAGTAGCTAGCAAACATCATATATTCCCTGAACTTTAAATAATAGTGAAGTTTAATTTATTTGTTTAATTAAAAAAAAACAGTTTTACTAATGTGTATAGGTCCCTTGTTTTAGGAATCTTGTTAGCATTTTCTGTATTATTTAAAACTTTAGTTCATTCTTCTGCTCCAGAGTTCTCCCAGTATTCAGGAACCTATGTGCAAAGTGAGTTGATCTATAACAGGTGTTAAAGGGGACAATGGGTGGGTCTGGTACAGTCTGTATAGCTTATGACTTAATGGAAACCTTACCTGCACACATTCAGTGCTTTCTCTCCATGGGTTCTGTGTGTGTGAGTTTGCCTACTCAGTAAAAGTTTTTGTAAGCTCCAAATCATTATTTCAGGCTTCTGTAGTCAGTCACAGACATGCAGAGAGCAGCAAAAAATTCTCAGTTGCCCAACACACAAGCTCGGCTGAGGTCCATCCAGGTGATGCTCTGATGTCTTGTGTCCTTTTCACAGTCAGTATGGTGCCACATTTTTCACATTTTTTTGGTGTTTTTTATTGGTGATTGCGGCTCGAAATGCCCACCAAGCATAGTGCTAAAGTGCTGTCTAGTCCTAAGCACAAGAAGGCTGTGATGTGCCTTAGAGAGAAAATATATGTGTTAGTTAGACAAGTGTCATTCTGGTTGTAGGTTCAATGTTAATGAATGAACTACATGTATTTAAATACTACATGTATTTGTGTTTACTTAAACACAAATATACATAAAGCAAGGTTATGTATTGATTGGTTGTTGAAAATGTTATGTCTAGGGAGGCTCAAGGGAACCTAACCTTGTATTTCCCCAAGGCATAATGGTTCAGTATTCACTAGTTCAGTTTCTCTGGGGACTTTATAGAACACAACTACAGTGAGTAACAAGGATTGATGTACTTATTTTTCTGGGGCAAAGGACCATAGTAGTCATCTGATTCTCAGTGGGAACTATGATTCCCTCAAAGGGTCAAAACTCAAAGGAGTCCTCATTCTAAAATTCTCAGACTCCTGGGCATGTGATGTAGAAAGTGGAGGTAGTATGCTGGCTGAAGTGTTAAAGAAAGAGAGCAACACAGAGACCCCAAAACCAGAGACTCACATCTCCACCTCACCCTTTATCCATTTATGAGTAATCTCACCGTTGCTGGTTATTGCCATCAGATAGAATCAGTTTGAATCCCAGTTTTCCAGATTACTAACTTTGTGATCTTGGGCAAGAATTCTTAACCTCCTAAGTTTCAGTTTTCTTATATGTAAAGTAATACAATAATACCCACCTTGTGGGATTATTTTAAAGTTTAAATTAGATGATGGATTTAAAGAACCATGTAAAGTATCTGGGAACAGTCCAAATCATTATTATAAATGTTATTATAGTACATGCTTCATAGATAATTGTTAATTCCTTTCTTTTTCTCTTTCCCATTTAGGGTTAGTATGAAATCCATTTTCTAATACCTCGATGAATTAGTGAATTTACTATGGAATTGCTTTTTTCCTGCAGTAACTAGTGGAGAAAGTAGAACATGTTCTCTGGGCCTCTGGTTTTCTTCCCACTCATTCCTCTGGTCTGGTTCTCTATGGCAGTGATGATGGATGACTGGAGCTCTGTGTGGCACTGATGAGGAACAGTCAGCTGTGTTTGGGCTATGAGGGGAATCACCTGTTGCCAGTTCCTGACTAGGGGAGAAGGGCTCATGCATCAGAGCTCTCCCAGGTGCCTGTGTCCCTAAGGGAAGATCTGGTTGACTCAAGCAGTTCAGAGACTCTGTGAATGACACCCAGGTGCCCTCTTCACATCCACCTCAAGGGGACTCTTAGGATTTTACTTTCCTAATTTGAAAACCTGAAACCTCATTTCTTCTCAGGAATCTCTTAGACTAACCATTTACCTTAGCCTCTCAGAATTCCCCTGACTTATCTTAAATATGTGAAATAACGTAAGTATGATGACATATCATTGAAGAATGAGGTGTTCTACGTTAATGGACTTTCCAGGTGAAGTTGGCCCCTTGCTGTGTTTTGCTTTAATAATTTCATAGAAATGGTCATAAGTTGTATTACACATTCTTTTGACTTCTTAGCTGTGTTTATATAAAGTGGATAATTTACACTTTCCTTGATTACTCATGCATCAACTGCTGTGTTATGTTATAGGACATAGCAACTCCCTTAGAGACAGCTAACACAAATAGATGAATTGTCCACATATATTAATAATCCCCAGTTTGTTTTTGTGTGTATGTGTGTGTTTTTATGTTGTTGGATTTTTTTACTACGTAACATAGGTAGGTGAGGAATGCCACCATAGTTCATATTCCAGAATGAGTTATGGTATAAATAACTAACTTCTGATATTTGCATACTGGTACAACCCCAATTGCTTGTATTCATATTACTGAATATATTGACATCATTATATTTATTATGATTATAGAGTATTATAGTATATTGTGTAGTACATTGAATGCTTATATTTAATACATTAATATAACATATTTGAATGGATTAAAATATACACAACACTTCTGTATGTGTTTTCCTCTTCTGTGAAATCTTACTTGAGATAGGCCTAAGATGTTTTGCGGTCCAAGATAAAACCTGTTATAGAAGAGTTTGAAACCCTAAGATAGCCCCACATTACTACAAATTGGATGTTTTAGTCATAATTATGTCTCTTTGGAGTACAGTGTTTAAGTAGCAATTCCTATCTTGTTCCAGACTTCCGAAGTTGACTCTTAGGCACTGTGATATCCTGTTTAGAGGTCACATATCCAAGGGCTAATAAAATGACCTCTCTTCTTTTAGCCCTGGCAAAATTAATCTACTGTCTGCAACATAATCTAACTCAATTAAAAAAGAAAGAAAGAAAGAAAAGAAAATAACCAGAATGTAAAGAAAAACAACAGCAGACTTTTTACTTTCCAGTGTCTCTATTTTGCCCTGGGTGGAAATGACCCAACTCAAAGCCCCTGTGCTTATTTATTTACTTTGGACTGCTCGAAGGGGTGAGTGAAGTTGGGCCCTGTAGTCAGCTCTCAGTTTTCTCTGTCCACAACACCCAAATTGGCTGTCTCTGCATAATCTGAAAACTACACGTTCAGTAAAATAGAGACAAAGAAATATAGTTGCTATGAAATGAAATGACTATCACAAAAGGAGAGATCAAATGTGAGAGAAAGCACATTTAATGTAAAAAACACAACTGGGGTGCCATTCTTTTTCAAAGCAGCCTAAGTGGAGAGTGCAAATGTAATGCATGGTAATGAAGGTGTCTAATTTTGGAGAGTGGTTTTTAAAATGCTGCAGCAGAATGCCATGTAGAGTCTCTTAGGAAAAAGCCAAATCTCATCAGGGACCTTTTCAAGCATCATTTTCTCCTTTTAAATGATCTCATGTGAGCTTGCTGTTAGTCGACTTGGCGTAGCATTCTATTATTCATTATTTTTGACCGTTTGCAAAAGGAACAAAAGATATATTATTAGTGATTTGCCAATTGTTGCAAGACTTAGTCTAGGTACTTACAGAGCTCTTTGCTTCATGTTTATTTTGTTGTATGAAATTGTATGATCTAAGGGATTTCATAGCCCCCTGATTCTCCACTTAGACAATCTCTTCTCAAGTGATTAGTTTGGAAGAAATAACTCACTCCAGATATCAGGCCTCTGAGCACACTGAAATTTCTCTGAAGAAACCTTTTCTCTTCACATAGGAGATTTTGGCTTTGGGGATAAACACAGCTTTTCTCTTTGATTATTTGTGCATAGATTCCTTCCTTTTATCAGGTGAAAACGCAGCCTTCTAAGGGTACAATTAAGAAGATCGTGTTATTAATGTGGTCATTTTCAACTACCGAGTGCCTCATTGCTGTATATGCTGTGTAGTTGATGCTATGGTACTACTTTTCTACAGTCCCCAAATTTATGGCTAGGGATGGTGGACCTGGAGGGAAAATAGAATATGACAAATGACATGAGAGATAAAGGCTGCTATGCTGAATTGCAGAGGAGGAAGAGTTCTCAAGGCAATAAGACCCCAGTAGTTCTCCATGAAACAAATGCCATGTGTAAAGAGGATGAGTATAATTTTGACATGCAGAAATTGTAAGGGATTGTATCATGGGGTTTATAGATGGCAAAGAGTGTAAGTAAAGTAACAGAAGAGAATGCATTTCTCCAGAGGCTTACATTACATATCAAAAGCACCTAATGCACAGTGTCTTAAAAGGATTTTAATTGATCTTTCTAACAACACACACTTCTGTGGTTCATGTAATGGTGAGTTTTGTGGGCTGGGGAGAACTGTTTGATAGTGCCATGTTGATGTAACGAAGTCTTAAAATTCCCATATAGTGGCTTTCATCTGAATATCCTAACAACAATAGGATCATGTCATATCTCATGGTATATCCTAGTTGTAATTGTTCTTGGTCATTTGTCTGATGTATAAGAACCCTTTTGAAGCACTGAATTATAACTATGCTTATACATATGTATGTATCGTTTATAAGGAAAGAAAAAATTGATACAATACATATAGAATATTTTCGGCCTGAATCAGGTCTATTAGTTTATTTTTTTTAAAGATTTTATTTATTTATTTGGAGGAGGGAGCACAAGCAGAGGGAGTGACAGAGGGAGAGGGAGAAACATGGACCTTCATTCCAGAACCCTGGGATCATGACCTGAGCTGAAGGCAGATGCTTAACTGACTGAGCCACCCAGGTGCCCCTCAAGTCTATTATTTTAACTCACGTTATTTTGCTGTTGAGATTTCTGTATCCTCAAAGCATCATTATTTCTAAGTGCATCTGAGATAAAAAGTATTCTATTGTAATATAGTACAGATTGAGTTCAAAAAGAAAACGACACAGGAAAACCCAGAAAGTTATCCTTTTGAGTGGTATTAGAGAATATTTGCAGAGAAGTATAGTAGGTATGTGGATATAAGGATCCTATTAAATTTGCAATGAAAAACAATACGAAAAAATTTATTTCAGAAATAGAAGTTTCTGTAAGAATATATAGGAAATAGCATATGTTGTCTTTCAGCCATCTTTCCTCTGGACCTGAATGTTTTCAAGTCTAGTTTATAGAGTGGAATGAGTTTTATGGAGAATTTGATCGGCTCAACATTTTTCAGGGAACATTTTGAGTTTAAGTGATCTGCTCTTCACTTTTCTGGAGGGAAGGAAAAGAGGGAGAGATGGAGGAACTGAGAGTTAGTCTGTCACTATCTAATATAGAGCATTCATCTTGGGCAGTTTCATGGCCTCTTTCCAGTCCTCTGGCTTTGAGCAAGTTACTTAAATTCTCTACAAATCTATTTCCTCATCTGAAAAACGGAGATAAAATGCTGTGTGATAGGGTCATTGTGACAATCAAATGTGATAATGTAAAGTGTGTAGTTCTGCATCTAGTGCATGTTACCTGCTCACTGTCGGCCTTTATTACATACCTTTTAGGAGCAGGACAGCTTTAACTTATGCCTCTTACTTAATCTTCCTAACAGTCCTGTGAATAATACTAAGACTTTCAATTTACAGATAAAAATCTTGAAACATAAGGGAGTAAAAGTGGTTCTTAGAAGTTTAAACAAACCCAGAGTAAGAGCCAGGAGTTCAACTTATATGTGACAGTTACAAGTCTGCAAAGCCTCTTACATTAAAATTAAATCATTCCTTCCTTCTCTCTTCTCTCCACCCCCTTTCCTCCTCCTTGCAGTTCCACTCTCTTCAAGGTAAAGCCTTTGTTATAAAAAGTTCATAACAATAGCATACAAATCAGATGGAATAAAACAGTATTTTCATTCCAGTAAATTGAAGTAAATATGATGACATCATTATATCTCCCAATGCCATCAATTCCCTTCAAAAATATATCCCATTTTTAATTTTTTAAAAAAAATTATGCTCAAGTAATACATATTAATTATAAAAACATTAGGAAGTAGAAAAAAAATATAAATTTCCTGAATACTTAATATTCAAAGATAATCACAAGTAACATTTTGGTGCATATCTTCAATTCATTGCTATCTGTATACTACTTTTTCCTCTGATAGCAGTATTATATGACAGTTTGGTTTATAACGTGTTATTTTTAATTAATCGTCATTCAAAAATATCTTTCCAAATTGGTTAATGTATGCCTACATAATCATTTCTATCAGCTATATAAGTAACTGATTAAAATAACCCTTATTGGATATTGTTTCTGGTTTTTTACTTTTATGAACTATAGACTCTTACATATACACCTTTTTGTGCTTGGCCAATTTCATCCTTAGAATAATTCCTTAGGTGTAAAACATTTGAGTTGGTGTTTATACACTTCTCTGTTTCTTAATATATAATACCAAATTCCCTCCTTAAAGAAAGGAGCAATTTACACTCCCTTTGGCAGTGTATGAAAATGCCCATTTCCACACTCCTACACTAATGGTTATCATGCCTTTTAATCTTTGAGAACTCCATTAGACCAAAAAAAAAAAAAAAGTGACTTTATTGCTTTTCTTTGCATTCCTGTGTCTATCCATTCTATAAAATAATAACATTTCTAAGACTACTATCTAAACAGAATGTAAACTTCCTTAGGTCAATGACAAAGTCTCCACATACTTAAATATTTATATTCTCCGTTCTCCTGAAATAGAGTAAATCTCCAAAGAGGCATTTGAGACACTACTTAGCAGAAAAGCATGGATTAACAGTATATAACCTTATTAAGAATATCCTTGAATTTTATTTTCAAACTTCACGCTCATTGTTTTTAGAACTCATCTGCTAAGGCAACTGAGTCCTAACTGGGAATGAAAAACAGTCTTCTAGGTAGATTCTTAAAACAGATGAAAGGAAAAAAGGTAGATTCTTAAAGCAGTTAAGCCTTGGCAGCACCTAACTTTTGTGTCTAGTTTAGACTTCAGTCTCATTCAGTCTTTCTCCCTCTGTGGTTAGTGCCAGAGTAGCCAAGGTGTAATGCCCAATGTCTCTTTGGGCCTCAGAGGGAAAACTATGCAAAATATGTCTGATAGTTTTGTTTTGGTGAATATTGAACAGAATTGATAGTGGTTGTATGTCTCTATTTAAAAAACAAAACAGAAAAACAAACTCCCTAAACAATATGCAGTTAGTGCTTTGTGTCATACAAAATTCATATCGTATTTTCCCATAAAGAAAAGCACTGGTTTAGTATTGTCTTTCATATACTCTAGACCAGTTTGCAAAATGATTATACTATGGAGTCTGCGATGCACCATTTACCACCCCCCCCACACTCATACACACACACACACACACACACACACACACACACACACACACACACTCATACACAAATCCCACTAGTTGCTGAAAAATAATGGCATCCAGGCATCACTAAGAAGATACTCTCTTTAGGGTCTGCTAATTCCTTAAACAATCATCCTCAATTCGGAAACTGAGCAATGTTTGGCTCTACATGATTTTCCACTTAATTTTACTCTTATTCTGTATTATTTAAACCATCATGTAATTTCAAATTTCATATCAAAAATGAATTTATATTTGAATCAATATCACTTTAATTATTAATTAATGGCACATACTGTTGAAAAAGACTCCCTTAAAGTAAGAAGTTTCATTTAGCTAAATGCTAGAAAAGCAAAATAGTCAACTCAAATCTGTGATTAGAGCTTGGGATCTCACATTATCTGAGAGTGTTTCTTGACTAAACCAGACACATTTTAATGATCGGTCAAACCAGGTTCCAGGGAAAGGTACTTCTCTGTTATTAAAAGGAAGCTGAATGATTAAATTGCCATTGGGAACATCACAGAATCCATAATAAAGTTCACTTCGTGCACTGATCACAAGGAACTTGGTCTTGACATTCTGTGGTGCTTTGCATCCTTTAAAGGTTGACAATAAAGTGAAATCCTTTCAGCAACCTCTGGCATCATGTCCTGGGTATGAGATTGCTAAAGTGTTTGTGAACCACCCAAAAAAAGAAGCAGAATGTGAGTGCAATGACAGATGTTGGTGATTTGTTTTTGTTTTCAATTCATAAAAAAAGGCACCTCTTCCAAATGCCCCCTATTTGAATGTTCAAAATGAACTTGAGGAATTCCACAATATGTTCGCTGTAAGAGAGTCAAGAATTATAAAACAGTTAGAAGGAAAAAGAATAACATAAATTTGCAGTGATGCACCAGATTCACTGAAGAATCTAAGAATGGGAAGAATAATAAGAGCTAACATTTGTATTGTACTTATTGTGTGCCAGATACTGTTTTAAGTGCTTTATATGAATTGATTTTTCAACCTTCCAAACAGCTCCATGAGGTGGCTATTTATTTTTTAGGAGAGTGGTAAGACAGAAGTCACACAACTAGTAAGGGGCAGAGCTATAATTTGAGTTTTCTTCTGATTCAGGATGGTACTTCCAGATGGCCAGGTGACAATGGAGCACTGCCAAGTAAATCCCAAGAAAATGTACAGACTCAATGTGAAGTTTTGTTGGCTTCTGAGAAAATGGTAAATCTATAGATATCATCACAGAATTAAATACATTCTTAAGAACTAATGTGTCAGCTAGGCATTTGTGGGGAGAAACTGCACCAGTTTCTAAGGTAAGTCTACCACTAAGTCTCTGTGAATCCTGGGCGTGAACTTGTCATTTTCTGGGGTCAGTTTTCTCATTTAAAAAGCATTAAAGCTAGAAGACATGTTCAAAAAGAGATTCTATAATTCTTTTCTAAGACAAACAGCTAAAGACATTGTGGTTTGGTGGAGAAATCTGTCTATAAAGACCCTGCAGAGAGCATAATGGTAGTGTTTTCTGCCACTGAATGGATTCAGTGAAGGGACTTGACCAGTATTTGGAGATCCGTCAGCATTTTTGCCTTCTCTAAATTCTTCACTTATGAAACAGATTAAGGCAGAAAGGAAAGTGGCAATTGGGGGTTCAGAATAGAGTAGAGCAAACCCTTCTTGTTTGTCTTGGGGATAAGCTTCAACACTGAGGAAGAGCGTATTGACACCGGCAGCAGATGACATATTCCTATCTGAAATTCAGATCAAATGATTCAACCCTTCAGAGCATTCCCAAACAATGGCCTTTCCAGCAGCTCGAATCTGCAAACAGAGCCCAGCAGTTAATTTCAGTCAGCCGGCTTTGCCGGTATTGCTGCTCCAATCTTAGATTTACAGAGTCGTTTTTGATGAAGACAATAAAAGGCTTCTTTCTCTCCTGCGTTGCATTATGCTCTGACACTTTATCAAAGCACACAGACAGAGTGTTGTTCTTAACCATATATAAAATGGAGCAATCTCACAAATCATGCTTTAATATTGCACTGTGGAAACACCAAGGTTAAAAGGTAAATTTGTGGTGTAACCATATTGATTAATTGATGTAAGAAAGGTCAGGCTAATCTTTATATTGCTTGAAAGACTTTAGTTCTACATGGCGGGTTTGTTGAAATGATTCCTGTGTAAAAAGGTAGTTAAAAAAAATTGGAGTCTTACCTCATAGAAAGTGGGGGAAATCTCATTAAATGATCACTTTGAGAAAGGTTAGGGAGAGGAGCCTTGATGCAAAGAAAATGGGGAAATCTCTTCAAGCACTCACTCAGAAGGTTAAACCACTGAAACTGGGATGAGAAAGTGGCAGTTATTTAGATTTCCCTGTATTTTTTTAAAGATTGTATTTATTTATTTGAGAGAGAGAAAGTAAGTGAGAGAGAGAGCACGAGTGGGGGGAGGAGGAAAGGAAGGAGCAGAGGGAGAAGCAGACTCCCCGCTGAGCGGGGAGCCTTGTGCCATGTGAGGCTCAGATCCCAGGACCCTGAGATCATGACCTAAGCCGAAGGCAGAGGCTTAACCTACTAAACTACCCAGGAGCCCCGTTTCCCTGCATTTTTAATAGGCTTTGTTGGAAACACCTTCACCAGTAAAACAATCAAAAGAGAAGCAAAGGCAGTGACTTTAGATAAGAGCCTTAGCCCTGCCCCAAGAAGACCAGAAAAGAGAGCTTCATACTCCTCTTTCCAACAAGACAGAAACCTATTGAAGCAGAAGACTTGACTTCTCTGCCCCTCTGGTCCCGTCCAGGTTAAAAACAGACACATAATGTCTCTCACAAGATGGCTTTCACATCTCCAGAGCGTGGTGGGAATTATCCCCTCCATGCAAAGATGCACAGACACATAAAGAGCAGCTTGTTAGACCTACTTTTGGAGCAAGAGAGATAATGAGGTTTGAGAAATTCAGGATCTTGAGAAAACAGAATGATACAAATACAAATGAGGAAGGACTAGGGGCTAAATCTGTAAGTGTGGAGAGAGAAAACGAAACGTAAGGAATAGGAGGACAGGTTGCTGACCCTAAATTATAACACTGTTGAGTGAAAAGAAGAGCCTGGATCAGGAGAGGATGGAAAGGGGAGTGACTGTTGGAAAATTTTTCTCATTATGCTCATACCTGAAATGAACCTGAATAGGCCAGGCTATGATGCAGTCACAGGCATAACCAGAAACTTCAGAGGCTTGCTGTAATAAAAATATATTTTTGGCTCATGTAAAGTCCATGTAGCTGGGTGATACTCTTACATCCTACAGCTACGTACGGCCTTTGGGCCATGTGATCTCACCACAGTAATGGAATGCCTCGAGGATCCATTAGAGGTTTTGAAGGACAGATCTGGAAGTAGATTACATTATCTTATATCCCACTGTCCTGGTTATAGTCACAAAGCCACAAGGGAGAACTGAGAAATATGACATAAAATGTTACTTGTCTAGGTTTACCTTAGAACACTAGGTATTTAAATTTTTCATGAAGAAAAATTTCCAAAGACTGCATTGTTAAATATTGGAAGGAGTTACCATGGGATGTTTGGAGAACTTCATTGCTATTCTCTCTGACACTGAGGGTGGAAGATTGGGCTCATTTTTCTATAAGTTCTACTCTTTATATTTTATGCTTCTACAACTGTATAAGCTTTTTATTTGCAGGGAAAACATGAAAAGTAGGTATTTGGCATCATTTTCTTATCAAATTGATTTAATTGTCCTTTTACTCACTGACTATGGCTACTTCCTATAATAGGTAGTAAAACTTTTATGTTAAGGAAGTGCACACATACAAAAAAGGATGGAATCTAAAATTAAACGTATTTTATTTACAAATTTATCCATCGTGTAGTCTAAGGTCAACCTTACTGATAGTAAATACTTGAAGACATAAATCATAATGTGGTACTAATCCATACATAAAATATAAGATCTAACCTTAACATCATAGTCACTGGAATTCTGATAGGTTGTATGTTACACATTTTGCATTTTTGTGTTATTGGCTTCAATATATGTTAATAGATGGTAATTATATGCTTTTCATTTGGACAGCCCTTATCAAAAAACGATTTAATATTCGCACATCTAATGGGTCACGCACGGCTATTGATCATTTGGATCAGAGTGCAATTTGAACTGCTGCTGGTTAGATTAGAAATTGTAATCATGAAAAAAGATAAATTACAAGGTCTCTGCAGATCAGTTTTGTTTTCAGATTAGAGGTGCTCTTATACATGAAAAACCAAATAGGGGAGGTTAGGGAAGATCTGTAGTGTTGTTCCTAATGTGAATTTTCTAAGAAATACATCCAGAGATCTTTCTCCCATTGCATCATGAATGTGAAATTTATAGGGAATGACATATTACTGCAATAAAGATGGTGACAAACATCCATAAATTATTTGTGAATTACAACTCTAAGGACTAAAGGCCAAAAAAAAATGTTTATTTTGTAAATATACATTTTGATGTAATAAATCAAATATTCTACTATTAAAGTTACATAGTTTTTAATATATAGCAATTTTGTCTGTATTAGAGGACATCTCAGTGAAGATTAATTTGGATGAAACAGACCTCTGGTGACTTCAGTATTAAAAGGGTTTTTATCTTTGCCTTAAAAAAAGCTCTTTTTCAGGGCACCTGGGTGGCTCAGTTCATTAAGTGTCCAACTCTTGATTTAGGCTCAGGTCATGAGATCAGTGCATAGTGTGCAGCCTGCTTGGGATTCTCTGTATCCCTCACCCTCTGCTCCTCCCCACCTGCTCTGGCACATGTGTGCTCTATCTTTTTCTCTCTCTCTCAGAAAAATATTCTTTTTCTTTGGGTCTATAGAAGAAATGCATTCCCATTTAAAAAATTTAGAAAAGTTGGGGCACCTGGGTGGCTCAGTGAATTAAAGCCTCTGCCTTTGGCTCAAGTCATGATCTCAGAGTTCTCAGATCAAGCCCCCTATCGGGCTCTCTGCTCAGTGGGGAGCCTCCTTCCCCTCTCTCTCTGCCTGCCTCTCTGCCTACTTGTGATCTCTCTCTCTGTCAAATAAATAAAATCTTTTAAAAAATTTAGAGAATTTAACCCAGAAATGGACAGTCAATTCTGAGGTCAACTAATCTTGGACAAAGCAGGAAAGAATATTCAATGGAAAAAAAGGCAGTCTCTTCAACAAATGGCATTGGGAAAATTGGACAGCCACATGCAGAAGAATGAAACTGGACCATTTTCTTGCACATACACAACTCAAAATGGATGAAAGACCTAAATGTGAGACAGGAATCCATCAAAATCCTAGAAGACAACACAGGCAGCAACCTCAGTGACCTTGGCCACAGCGACTTCTTGTTAGATACATATCCAAAGACAAGGGAAACAAAGGCAAAAATGAACTATTGGGACTTAATCAAGATACAGAACCTTTGCACAGCAAAGGAAACAGTTGACGAAACCAAAAGACAACCAACAGAATAGGAGAAGATATTTGCAAATATCTTATCAGATAAAGGACCAGTATCCAAAATCTAAAAAGAGCTTATCAGGCTCAACAGCCAAAAAGATGGGCAGAAGACATGGACAGACATTTCTCCAAAGAAGACATCCAAATGGCCAACAGATGCATGGAAAAAATGCTCAACATCACTTGGTATCAGGGAAATTAAAGTAAAAACCACAATGAGATTCCACCTCACACTGGTCAGAATGGCTAAAATTAACAAGTCAGAAAGTGACATATGTTAGGATGCTGAGAAAGAGGAACCCTCTTATACTGTTGGAGGGAATTGAAGCTGGTGCAGCCACTCTGGAAAATAGTATGGCGATTCCTCAAAAAGTTGAAAATAGAGCTCCCATAGGACCCAGCAATTGCAATACTGGGTATTTATCCCAAAGATACAAATATAGTGACCCAAAGGGGCACCTGCACCCCAATGTTTATAGCAGCAATGTCCACAAGAGCCAAACTATGGAAAGAGTCCAGATGTCCATTGATCAGTGGATAAAGAAGATGTGGTATATCTACACAATGGAATACTACCTAGTCATCAAAAAATGAAATCTTGCCATTTGCAACAATGTGGATGGAACCAGAGGGTATTATGCGAAGTGAAATAAGTTAATCAGGGAAAGACAATTATCATATGATCTCACTTGTATGTGGAATTTAAGAAACAAAACAGAGGAAAGAGGAAAAAATAAAACAAGACAAAATCAGAGAGGGAGACAAACCATAAGAAACTCATAATCATAGGAAACAAACAGGGTTGCTAGAGGGTAGGTAGGGGTAGGGGAATGGTGTAACTGGGTGCTAGACATTAAGGTGGGCATGCGATGTAATGAGCACTGGGTATTATATAAGACTGATGAATCACTGAACTCTACATCTGAAAACCAATAATACATTATATGTTAATTAATTGAATTTAAATAAAAACAAATAAAATTAAAAAACTATTAGGGCACGGTCTGGGGGGAGATAGTGGTGGAGATTTTTTAATTACTGATTCTTTTTGTTAAATGGTTACAAGCCTGTTAGCTTTTTTTTTTTTTTTATTAAGTTAGCAATATTAAATGATAGTTTTCCAGGTAATTTTCTAGTTTGTCTGAATTTTCAAATTTTTTAGCAGAAAATTTTTCATAGCCTTCCCTTTGTGATTTGAAAAATCTTTATTATTATTCTCCTTCTTTTATTTCTTTTTTTTTTT
>CM053605.1:69085767-69113741 GCA_028646535.1 Procyon lotor
AAATAATCCTAAAATTTATATGGAACCAGAAAAGACCACGAATAGCCAGAGGAATGTTGAAAAAGAAAACCAAAGTCGGCGGCATCACCATTCCTGACTTCAAACTCTATTACAAAGCTATAATAATTAAGACAGTGTGGTACTGGCACAAAAATAGACACATAGATCAATGGAACAGAATAGAGAACCCAGAAATGGATCCCCAACTCTATGGTCAACTAATCTTCGACAAGGCAGGAAAGAATATCCAATGGAAAAAAGAGAGTCTCTTCAACAAATGGTGTTGGGAAAACTGGACAGCCACATGCAGAAGAATGAAACTGGACCATTTCCTTAAGCCGCACACAAAAATGGACTCAAAATGGATCAAAGACCTCTGTGTAAGACAGGACTCCATCAAAATCCTGGAGGAGAACACAGGCAGCAATCTCTTCGACCTTAACCGCAGCAACTTCTTCCTTTCTACATCTCCAAAGGCAAGGGAAGCAAGGGCAAAAATGACCATTGGGACTTCATCAAGATCAAAAGCTTTTGCACAGCAAAGGAAACAGTCAACAAAACGAAAAGACAACTGAATACACACTTTGATAATTTCACTTCCAGTAAGAAGAGCTCTGACATGGGTACAGGAGTGTGGAGGACCAAGTAAATCTTTGGCTGGAGAATTAAAAAAGTAAAAGTAATTCTTTCTCAATTATCTTTTCTCTCATCCTTGGAAAGCTGAATTAGAAAACTGAAAGGAACTCATAAGAAGAAGAAGAAAGAATAAATAAAGAAAAATAAAGCTCTATTTCAGTCTGAGGGAAGGATTCCTTAAGGGTTCCTGTAAAGTCAATACTGTTTACCATGATAAAGAAACATATAGACTTGGCTTGGCAGCAAGATTTAAACATTTAAATCTTTAAATTTTTTATTTTAGATAAAATAAACTTTATATTTTATATATTATATATATTAAAAAAACTTTAAATCTTTAAATAAACATTTAAATCATAAAATTCAGCAGATCTGAATATATTGCCCTGAAATCAAATGATTCCAATTGTTATTTTCAAGATTTAGATATGTGAGATCTTATATATATCCAAGTTCTCAAGTAACTATTATCATTATCTCTTGAAGGCCAGCATAATTCTTAATTTATTAATTTCTCAATATTCATTTGTTGAAATAAAATTTCTTGGTCTTAGTTTGGTTGGTATGTCATAATTAGTAAAACCCACTTAAAAATTTTGTGGAAGAAGAAATGAAAATGCCCTTCAAAAAAATTGAATATTTACATAAATGCAGTATATTCCTACTATTTGGGGAATTGGATACTGTGACAGTACATCCCGCCAGGCAGTCTGCCTGTCGATTCACCAAGCTTCATTAAGAAACAAACAGATGGACAACATAAAAAGACTAACATTTAGAAGATCTTGGTCTTTGCCCTTTGGATCCCTGCCCTCAAGCCCAGAGTGTGGCCCTTAAATCTGTCTCCCCAAGAGACTGCAGAAAATGTCTGTGTGGTCAAACTGATTCTATCATTGGTCTCATTCCAAACAAAGCTCATTAGTTTTACTTTTCCCTTTAGATTTGTGGGTTAGAGTTTTATTTGTTGCATAATAGAAGGCACTAACAGCTTGTATTTTTCTTTACCCCTTGGCATTGAATCAGCAATATATCCATTGCATTTTCTTTATTAAGTGGTGGTTCACTGTATGTCCTTAGACCTGGCTGTCATTCTAAACATTTATTAATTACTCTAATTATAATGACATACTAGTCATTCCATCTCTCTCATCTAGATAAAGTAAAAATGAACTAGTACTCTAGATTCAACTTTAAAAATCTAGACCTGCACTGTCTAATATGGTAACCTGTAGATACATTCACCTATTGAGCACTTGAAATATGACTAGTCCAAATTTGAAATGTGCTATAAGCAAAAAACACACACCAGATTTCAAAGATTTAGTACAAAAAGAGAATTTAGAATATCTCAAATTTTAAATTATTTCTTTGAAATGAAAATACTTTGATTATATTTGGTAAAACAAAATATATTCTTAAAATTAATGCCAACTGCTTTTTAATTTCTTAATGTGATGGCTACAAATTTTAAATTACATATGTAGTTTA
The DNA here is from genome assembly GCA_028646535.1 of Procyon lotor. Lineage (NCBI taxonomy): Eukaryota > Metazoa > Chordata > Mammalia > Carnivora > Procyonidae > Procyon > Procyon lotor. The sequence goes on from CM053605.1 coordinate 69,087,892, forward strand.
TGTTCTATTTCTAGTGGATAGTATTGATCTAGATGCTCAGAGTCATTCTAGAGATTTTCATTCTTAATGACTGATGACTGAATAGTTCTACTAATTTAATTAATTTGAACTCACTCTTCTCTTACAGACTTGTTTAAAATTTGTTTATTATCTTCTAGAGTTGACAAGAATATAAAAGATAAATTAAATAAAACTAATTAATGACCATTAATCATATTTAAATGGCACTCACCTTGATCTTCCAAGAGCTTGAGAAGTCCTTTAAACACCTACATTAATGGCTTTGTGTCATGCCAAGTGATACTGAGTGCTGAACCAGAAATATTCTAATGCTGTTCTTGCCTTAGGTGACTGCCTCTGCCTGGTGATACACTAAGCATAATAAACAGTGAGTGACACATAATAGCCTAAGCACCGATACGTGTGTTGGAAAAATGTCATAGCACTTTTTCCCAAAACAGTGTCATGAAATAGAATATAAGAAATTAGAAAAGTCAATCCTGTGATTTATTTTCAAACTCAGCTTTCAATACATATGTAGTACAATGTATGTATGATTGTATGGTCACCTTCATACATGAGAGGTATTTTTTTTTAAATAAACAACCACTGTATTTGTGACCTATAAAAAGAAAAGAAAATCGTTATCAAAGGAACTAAAAGAAATAATGAGAGAGAAAGATCTAGTATTTAAAAAAAAAAAGCCACCAACCACCCCTCCATGTCACTTGTTTTATTCATTGAATTATAAGAAAACAGCTCAATGATGAGAAAATAGCAATATCCTTCTGATCTGGAATATACAGCAAGGGCTTTCACTGAATCCAAAGGAAATACAGGCCTATGATGAGCCATTTATGCAAAGGAAATAGAAGCCTACAAAAATCACATAGAGCATGCAAGCTGATAAAGACTCAAAAAAAGAATACCTGTATTAGGAAAATTGTTCTACATAATTTTCCTACTCTTCACTAAGGAAGTGTACTCTATAGCTGTAACAGGATATCCAAAAAGGGAGAAAATCATTTTTCTCCAAGAAAATTATTTTTCGGGGCACCTGGGTGGCTCAGTGGGTTAAAGCCTCTGCCTTCTGCTCAGGTCATGATCTCAGGGTCCTGGGATCGAGCCCCACAATGGGCTCTCTGCTCAGCAAGGAGCCTGCTTCCCCCCCTCTCTCTGCCTGCCTCTCTGCTTACTTGTTATCTCTCTCTCTCTGTCAAACAAATAAAACATTAAAAAAAAAATATTTTTCTCTAACACATACTTCCAATAACAAGCTTTATAATAAGAAATCATTCAAAGGATTTAATATGTAAAGATAGTATACTTAGGATAATGTAATCTTAAAGATACCCATATTAAAAAAAAACTCACAAAGGCAATGAAGAAATAACTAAAGACTGTTCAACATTTGTGTGCAGAAGCACTTAGTACAATTCTATTTTTGTTCATCTTTACACTTCCAATTTTCCAGATAGACTGATCAAAGTATTGAATTTGGTAAACTTGCTAAAATTAGAAACAGCCTGTAAAAGACCAGAACTAGAAGTAAATTAATTTACAATTGATTTTTTTATTAATTTTCCAGGCAGTTCTTTCTCTCCACCTTCTCACTATAAAACCACTATTCCTAGGACAATATGAACGAATGGCTTTTACCAAATCTAACATGAAAGAAATAATCTTTTTTTTTACTTTTTTTTTTAAATTGAAGTATAATTAACATATTAGTGTCGTATTAGTTACAGGTGTGAATGTAATAATTCAACAATTCTATACATTATTCGATGCTCATAAAGAGAAGTGTACTGTTGGGGTGCCTGGGTGGCGCAGTCGTTGAGCGTCTGCCTTCGGCTCAGGTCATGATCCCAGGGTCCTGGGATCAAGCCCCGCATCGGGCTCCCTGCTCCGCAGGAAGCCTGCTTCTCCAGCTACCATTCCCTCTGCTTGTATTCCCTCTCTTGCTGTGTTTCTCGCTGTCAAATAAATAAAATCTTTAAAAAAAAAAAAAAAAAGAAGTGTACTGTTGATCCCCTTTATCTATTTCACTCATCCTCCCACCCACTTCCCCTCTGGCAAGGACCAGTTTGTTCTCTGTTTTTCTGTTTGCCTCTCTTTTCTTTGTTCATTTGTTTTGTTTCTTAAATTCCACCTGTAAGTGAAATCATATGGTATTTGTTTTTCACTGACTTACTACATTTAGCATTAAATCCTCTAGGTACACCAATGTTGTTGCAAATGGCAACATTTCATAACATGAAAGAAATAATCTTCTTAATAGAGAGTTCACTATAGAACAGGTCCTTGAATCAAGTTCAGCTTTTAAGACATTGTTCCACAAAATCATGCTAAAATTTTCCCCCAACTACAACTACTATTAGTTAATGATAAAACATTATGTAAAATGTATACAGTTCATCATCATTAGCCATCAGGGAGATTCAAATCAAAACCACACTGAGATACCACCCTACACCAGTTAGAATAGCCAAAATTAACAAGACAGGAAACAACAAGTGTTGGAGAGAATGTGGAGAAAGGGGAACTATCTTACACTGTTGGAGGGAATGCAAGTTGGTGCAGCCACTTTGGAAAACAGTGTGGAGATTCCTCAAAAAATTAAAAATAGAGCTTCCCTATGACACTGCAATTGCATTACTGGGTATTTACCTCAACGATACAGATGCAGTGAAAAGAAGGGCCATTTGTACCCCAATGTTCATAGCAGCAATGGCCACAATCTCCAAACTGTGGAAAGAGCCAAGATGCCCTTCAACAGACAAATGGATAAAGAAGATATTGTTCATATATACAATGGAATATTACTCAGCCATCAAAGGACGAATACCCAACTTTTGTATCAACATAGATGGGACTAGAGAAGATTACGCTGAGTGAAATAAGTCACGCAGAGAAAGTCAATTATCATATGGTTTCACTTATCTGTGGAACATAAGGAATAACATGGAGGACATTAGGAAAAGGAAAGGAAAAGTGAATTGGGAGAAATTGGAGAGGGAGATGAACCATGAGAGACTGTGGACTCTGAGAAACAAACTGAGGGTTTTGGAAGGGAGGTGAGTAGGAGGATGGGTGAGCCTGGTGGTGGGTATTAAGAGGGCACGTATTGTATGGAGCACTGGGTGTGGTGCATAATCAATGAATCTTGGAACACTGGAAAAATAAAATAAAATTTAAAAAAACTAAAGATTGTGAGGACTATGAGTGGATTAAAGCGAAGATAATAAAAATAAATCTACTCCAAAAAATAAAAATTAAAAAAATAAAATGTATATGATCATATATTTTTAAAACTCAAAATGGGATGGGGCAATACGTAATTTCCTTATATCATAGACATTTCCTTTTCAGTACCTTATTTTTTGAACCTACCGAGTTTGCCACTCTATAAATGTCCCTAGGTTTCTCAACCACCACTGTATATGTCTATTTACTATTTAGGCTATATGCAATTTTTCACTTTTACAAACAATATTACAGTACTATTCTTTGGTTTATATTTTGCAACTATGTAAAAATTTCAGAAGAATAACTTCCTAGAAGTGAAACTTCTGAGTCAAAGATTAGCACGTTTTTGTGCTTTTGGCAGATACAGCAAAAATTAGCCTCCAAATTATTGGGCCAATCAACGTTCCCACCAGAAGAAAACAGGAGGGCCTCTTTTCCCATACCTTCACCAACACTGAGTCAAGAAGAACATATTTCAATTTTTACTCCACTTGGGTTTTTCTGACAAATCAAAATTAAGAGGCTTTTTATCTTTCTTTTTTCTTTTTTCGTTTACCTTTTATTCTCTACTCTCTTGTTCAATTAGTCTTTCCTGATGCTCTCTGTGGAAAAGAATAACAATAATAAAAGTTCTCTGTCTTAAGACAGAGAATACAGGGTATATTTGAAAACATTCATCTGATTCCAGGGACTGACAAATATAATCCAGTGCTGGATATACTATGAATTCCAGAATTTTTTCTAACATCTTTGGTTTAGCTTTTCAGCAAACAAAGCAGAAATCAGTCTTATTCTATATAATGTTCCCTAGGCACAGGGAACATTTCAATTTGGCCTGTGTCCAGCAAAAATTCAAAACTTTCAATATTATCCAATTTTTAATTTCAACTCACTACTTATATGATTTTCTCTTCAAACAATTTCTATCTTTCATGAACAAAGATTCAGACCCGAAGAGAGATCCTTTTTGTAAATTTATACTTCAAAAGGAAACAAACAAAAAACAAGAGAAGGGCTTCAATATTGCCATGGAAATTGACGTTCCTACTGTGCATCTTAGGACAACATGTGAGAGCTTTAGTGAAGCCTTTGAAGATTTAAAATGCATCAAATTAAAAACCATGTCCATTTAAATAAAGAGCTCTTCTGGCATCAATTCTGTCTACAATTTCTGGTGAGGAAGTAAATGGCTTTTTTTAAGATATGAACACAGTCGGAGATAAAGATATTTTCTTTATAGGAGCTATCTAGATATTTCTCTGTTGGATATTAATGTTAAGATAAAAGAAAAGCAGATTTGTGCATTGGACATAAGAGAGAAGTGAGCTACAAAGAGAAAATAGTTTTCAGATTGCAAGAAATTGGAATGCTACAGAATATCACCAAGTCCTAAGGATTTGAAGACAATTTTAAAAGAGATCTAGTTCAACCACTTATCCATCTAATGCTTAAATCTTCTCCATGGGAGATTGGTCAAATGTTCATTCACTTAATGTTTAAATACATGCAATGATAGGGAACATGTTACCTATTGAGGGAGCCCATTTAAACTCTGGAGCTGTCCATTTAGCCATGACAATTAGTAAGTCCTTCTCGGTATGTCCTGCTGAAATGTATTTTCTTATGCTTAATATTTATGGATTCTTACCCATACACTGGAATTACAAAAGAACTCTTTTTTGGCTAATTCTACATCCATTCCCAACTGCTTCTTCCTTTCACCTTCCACCTGCTAAGGGATGCCAAGGGAACTCAGTTATGACCAATGAGACATAAGGAAAGTTTAAATGGGTATTCTGGAAAAGCTTTTTTCATCCATCCCCCCTTCTTTCTGCCTTAGCATAAACTTCATAAAGGTATAATTGCTATTTGAAACTAGGAATCACTGAAACTGGCCCTTACATTCCTGAACCACTGAACACTAGCAACCATTTACCATTACACTTCCTGTTACTAAAAAAAGTCAAACCCATCAATTCTGATGGATTTTAACTGAAGATTTCTGATGCTTGCACCTTAAGACACACCTATTTAACACATATGCCATATAGTCACACTGGAAGGTCAAAAATTTATTCTATTTGACAACATCTCATATCTTAACAGAAAAAATATTTCAATATTTTTAGCCAGATTAAATATGTTCTCAACTTCAAATGTCAACAATCTAGAATGTATTATCATAGTGCAACAATTTAAAACTATCAGGTAAACTACACCCAAAAGTAAGGGAACTTAGTAAATGGAAGTTAGAGACCTCTGAATTCTGATGGAAGACCATTCATTGCCCCTGGCCAATTCTTTCTCTTCCCTTTCTTCTCTTTTTAGCCCTATCTTATCTCACCTACAAATTCACATTAAATTAAGATTTTTAAACTCTGGGAAGCTTGATAGGATGATCCAATTAGTTTTCTCTTCCTTTTTTTTTTTTTAAGTCTATCAAGATGTCAGTTTTCTGCAAATTACTTGCCACCACAGTTTAATCTCAAAAAGGAATACTGAATTTCAGCTTTCCCAGGATCAACAAATGTGAGCCTCAAGTTGCAATGTGATTTACAGATACTGATCTGCTATGATCTTTTTAAAATAATAGCAAAATGTCCCCCCAGAAATATGTCCAAAACTTGGACCTATTTTTCTAGCTATATTTAATGCATATTACCAATAATGCTATAAAAGAATTAGAGGTACCCGGGCAGCTCAGTCAGTTAAGTTTCTACCTTCAGCTCAGGTCATAATCCCATGGTCCTGGGATGGAGCCCAATGTTGGGCTCCCTGCTCAGCGGGGAGCCTGCTTCTCCCTCACCTTCTGCCACCCAGTCATGCTTGTTCTCTCTCTCTCTCTCTAGTGCAATCTCTTTCTCTCTCTCTCAAATAAACAAAATCTTGAAAAAATAAAATTAATATAAGTAGTCTCTTACAGAAATTAAAAAAACAAAAGTACATAAAGTAACTCTAAATTTCTTCCCATAATTTATACCTAACTCAATTCTTTTTTTTTTAAGATTTTAATTATTTATTTGACAGAGAGAGAGAGATCACAAGTAAGCAGAGAGGCAGGCAGAGAGGGGGGGAAGCAGGCTCCCTGCTGAGCAGAGAGCCACATGCGGGGCTCGATCCCAGGACCCTGAGATCATGACCTGAGCCGAAGGCAGAGGCTTTAACCCACTGAGCCACCCAGGCACCCTAACTCAATTCTTTTAAAGAAAAATTATAGCGGCGCCTGGGTACGTATGTATAAAAGCCACACACACAATACATATATATGGATTAGCGTCATCACTAACACAAAAGTGTTCAATAAATGGTTAGATGTTATCATTCCTAGAAAAGTGCTGGTACCCTTTGGTAGGCCTCAGACCTCAACCATACCACTCTCTTTTATACTACCCTGGTTTTCTCAAATTCTTTCTTTTGATTTGGTGGAATGATTCAAAATCATGGAATATCTCACATGAATATAATTTATTTTCATATTTACATAACTTTATATGTTTTAATCTCTGAGCCATTGCCCATCCTTTTGTAGAAATAGAATCTAAGTGGTTTGGCAAGAGGTTTTAAAACAACAGCAGTGGTAAGAAGGTAGAGATTAAATCCCCTAACATTAGAGGTTTTCTGCCTAAATTTATATTCTACCAGGAGGGTACCCTGAGACAAGAATTCAAGTGCAAATTGCTTTTTTGGGATCTGCTGGGAACAATGGTAGGAAAGTAAGAAAGAGATACTAAGAAGGGTTCCTTCTCAATCCAACTACCACTGTAGGTAACCTGAGGTTAAGCTCCCTGAAGAAACCCTAGGAACGAGTGCAAAACATACACCTTTAAATTAGAGCGCCCAAAGGGCAAAGGAACCCTATTCCTTAGATTATCAGTTGAGGGGTGCTCCCAGGGGTTGTTAATTCCCTGGTCGTTCTCACCTACTGATCATGGAACAAAGACATATACATTTTCTGTGGTGATGGGGAAAAAGAAATTAGCCACTGAGATGCAAATGCTGAGGCATGGAAGCCAGGAGGAGCCCACTGAATGATCAGGGTAGGAGGAAGGGGGCACTGATGGTGTGTGCCCACCAGGACACCAAGCACCAAATTAAACTAGAAGAACAAGAGCTAAATCCAAATAATGTCCTATGGCAGAATAAATCCCTGGAGTAAAAATATCATGGAAAAGGAATCTGAGGGAAGGAAGTAAAAGGCTGAAATTTTTGTGGAGTGGAAATGCTACCAACTCAAAAGAAAGCTGGAATTTTGGTTTTGGGAGCATGATACACATCTCAGCCCAAACAACTTCATTTGTGTGTATCATAGCAAGAAATTCATGGTGCTATCAATCCTTCCCCTAGTTACATGAGCACACCTGGGACTTTAGGTCCACCCTTTTTATCTGGGTGACTATTGTATAGAGCATATGGTACTTCCCAAAACATGTAAAGTCACACTTTTCAGAGTCTTTGAAGAAAGAGTCCATTTTGCAATTCCTCAGACCTGAACTATTCTCTCTGAAGAAAATTCCGATACTTTTGACTCCAGAAGTCCTTTGGTGACTGACACTTGCTGGATGACATTTTCTGCATTTTCCTAGCCTGCTGCACAGAACTTGTTGGGTGCTGTCCTCCACAGTGGATATCTAGAGAGAAGCCCAGAACTGTAGGCTGCAGCCCAGAATCCAGGTGAAAGTAGACCTAAAATTTTGAGAAAACCTGAGACCACTGCAATTAATGACCTCTGCTTCCCTTGCTTCTTCAGCAAACATTTATTAAGCACCCACTTTTCTCTCACTTACATATGTGGCAGAGTTATAGAAGGAAGCAAGCCTGGAGCTGAAATCCCCTCTTGTAAGTTCTGTCCATTAGTCCATTTGTGCAAAGGAGTCAAAGTTGTAGATTAGATTGTTTTGATTACACTGTCACTTACTTTTCAAATGTCTGAATGCCGCAATCCATCTCCACCTCATCCCTTCCCATTCCTGACAAGTTTATCACAGAAGGGCCCTCAGTCAAAAACCATCTCTGGGACAAGAGACAATATGTCCTAAAGTCAGGTCTTTCTCAGACACAAGGGATGCCATTATCATTAAAAGGGCTTGTGAAACATTTACAGTGAGCTATTCAATAATGGGGGGGGCGGTTCTTTGAAATATGATTACACCTAGGAAATTTTAAGAACTTATTAGGACATCTTCATATAAGAACTATGGGATTTTATTTATACAGAGAAACTTTCTGTGGGAGTCATGACTGTTTATTGCATTGATTTTTCAATTTTTATAAACTCCTATGGACTTGATATGTTGGAATAAAGATACCTCTGAAACAGGTAATTCTCACTTCAAAAAATAATGTCTGTTGATGTGGAGCTGTTCTTACAGATTAATGTAAAAAATAGACATGCTTAAAAGCCTACTTAAAATTAATTTGGGGCATTTCTAAAAGGAAAAATAATTAAATAATGTGTTTCTAGATCTTTCCCTAAAACATACAAATCTTCCATTTTGTACAGTGGGATTTTTTTTTCCAGAAAACTAGATACATAAATGAAAATCTTTGGAAATAAAATGGAATCTTCATGTCTTTGGAGGTAACATTACCCTTGAGATATGATGATAAAGCTGAGAATGGTTTTATTTTAAAAAATTCAACTCTAAGTTATTTACACTAACAAAGAAAAATATTGATTGAATAATTTTTTAAGTATGCAAACAAAAAACAGTTTATAGATATGTCCATGTGAGACAATTGAAACCAGGTAAGAAGGAAAGGGAAATAAATTAGGACGCCCAACTTTGCCTTCATTGTTCAAGTAAACCAGTGCCGTTTTAAGAAGGCAAATGATAGTTTGTTCTCAGGACCCTCTTTGATTCTAACTGATTTCTAAGTTTATTCCTGTTAGTTCCTTATGGAAAATTCAAAGTGGATAGAATACAGCAGGCTTTTTTTTCTTAAAGACTACTTTTAGACAGATCTTTACTTTCTACTTGACCACAGACTCCATCACCCCCTATTACTCATAACCCCATTCTAATTTAAACCTTTATCTATTCAGCCTGGTCTCTGCAGACATGTGATTTGGGACTCCTCTTCAACACTTCCCCCACCAAGTCAAACTATCCTATTAACTATCCCAGAACACTGTTCACTCCATAATTCCACTCTCAAGTAGCCCCCCTCATTTCCTCTTGGCCTGTCTAAATTCCATTTCTTCATGAAATCCATTCAAACGACAACCCCTTCATAAACAGGTTACAGTAATTACTTTTTATGAGCAGTAGCTTACCAGTGTATGTTTAATAACTGGCTCTCCCTGGAAAAGAGGGAAATCATTGATCTGCAGTGTTTGCCAACTTCTGTGGTATAAATTTTCCTACCATGGCACTGCCAACTTTAAAACTTAGAGTTGGAAAGGTGCCCACAATCTGCTCTTAAGAGGTAATGGAGCCAGCTCCCTCACACAATTGTTTTATCAGACAAGGTTGTTCAGTACTTTGTAATGTCATATCAAGGTACTTTTACTAAGAGAGGTGAGATGTTATAGTAAAAGCAAGCAGCATGGAGCAGAAGTAAAAAGAATTGGGTTCTAGCTCTAGCTCTACCATTACCTAACTAGGTGACTCTAAAGCCACTTAACCACTCTGGGTCTCAGTTCTCCCACCTGTGAAATAACAAGATCACAAACTTTTTAAGAAATAACTTTCTAACATTAACATATCTATGATTGTATGTAACCCCTCATATGACCATGTCTCTTATCACCCACCTCAACTGAAATCTCCTTTAGAGTAGGCTGTGCCATAATATATTATGTTCCCAATACATCAAGCACAGTGCCTTGTACTTAGCAGGTGCTCCACAAATAGTTTTTAAGTAAACGATTTACCTGGGTGACACTGGAATAGCCTGGGTATATGATGGGTTAATGGAAGACAATGGGGTGTGGGACAGTATCAGCATAAGGAGACAAGATCAAGAGATTATTTTGAAGAATAATTTTCTCTGTGAATTTTCTAGGTTGCTTACAGATGGATAGGAAGCACTATATTTAGTTGCACACCATGTCTGTTCCTTCCCTCCTTTTCAGGAGCCACTCTGAACAGGCACCAAGCTGTTCTCATTTGAGTGTCTCCTAGTAGAAACTTCCCTTTCCCACCATCATTTTTCTATTCTCAAGATCACACTAAAGTGTATCTTTAGCATTTTTTTGTCATTTGTATTTCTCCCATCATATATCCCTGCCAGATTTATCTCAGAGAATATCCTTCCGTCCAATTTCTTTCCATTTTTCTCGTAATGCTACTTGTGATTACAAAGAATGTGAATTAGGACATTATTGTTTATACTCATATAGCAAAGCACAAGAAGACCATACATACTGGAGTAAAATTGGACATTCAACAGAATTATAAATGCAACTCTTTCTCAGTTTTAGCCAAGGCACCAAAGGCCTAGGTATTATATAACAGTGAGGTAGGAAGAGCCCCATGCAGAATAGCTAAGATTGTAAAACCACTTCTGCCAGCATAAATAATCTCTGAGCAATAAAAACTCTTGAATTGGAAGAACTGGAGTAGAATCTTTTGGAGAGAGTTGTTGCAGGTATTGTTGCCCCAAGGGAGAAAGACTAGGTCTTTGCATTAAGTCAACTGAGAGCAAATTCAAAGGGATACTTCAAGAGTTTGACAAGTATCTCCCAGCATTTAAGTGCTGGGATAAAAAGCTGTGACTAAACTGGAGCAGTAGAGAAAGACAAGACTCAGGTTTTCTGTAGACAGGATGTGGGCTACACAGGAGTGAACAAACCTAAAGCCACCTTCAAAGAACTTTCTAGAAAGACAAAGGGACTCAAGAGATGGATAGCTAAAAGAAGTCCAGGAACTGAGGACAATGTCAAAAGCAACCAACTGCTTGAAGTATCACCTATTTCACAGGAATCAGAGTTATTATTGAAGGTCCCAGAAGGGGAATCACCCCAAAAACACTGGATCAAAGAGTCTGCTTTGAACATCTATGAAGTCAAAACCAAATTACATCAGCAAGATCTCTACTGCCCCGTTATCTATCTTTCCTCATCCCACTCCCATGCTGGAGGGGCCAGAAACCATAGCTAGAGAATGGAAGAGGAAATGCCACTTCCCATATTGATGCACACGCATACACTCCAGGCTTCCAATCCTTGGTCAAGCCCTGGCTTAGGATGGAAGAAAATTTAAAGAGGACAATAAGTTTAGATTATTATACTGAACTATATTCTTTGAAGCTAGAGAACTGTTAATTATCAGAGAGTAACTTATCAGAAAGTAACATTTTCTTAGATGGAAGAAAATTTAAAGAGGACAATAAGTTTAGATTATTATACTGAACTGTATTCTTTGAAGCTAGAGAACTGTTAATTATCAGAGAGTAACTTAAAGTTATGAGTTCTTCAATTCTGTTATTCCTCTACTTTGCCTAATTACCAATATTAGGACTATGTTTTTTTCTATTGCCTTTCATTGAAAAACCACAATGTATTTCTACTACCTTTAGATTTTTAAGTAAGCTAGTCCTAGGACATAAACACTTATTCTTTATAAAGGAAAATGTCTACATCATTCCAAAAATCAATGGTTGGGACTCAATCCACTTGGAGATTGAGTTTTCCTGCAATGTGTTTACTTTAGTGAGGACTGCCCAGGTAAGATTAAAATAAAAATCTTTAGGGGCGCCTGGGTGGCTCAGTCGTTGAGCGTCTGCCTTCAACTCAGGTCATGATCTCGGGGTCCTGGGATCGAGCCCTGCATCGGGCTCCCCACTCGGCAGGAAGACTGCTTCTCCCGCTACCATTCCCTCTGCTTGTGTTCCCTCTCTTGCTGTGTTTCTCTCTGTCAAATAAATAAAATCTTTAAAAAAAAATAAAAATCTTTATTCAAAATTATAATCTTTGTATAGAACTTGCATATGGATCTCAACTCCCTCAAAGGATGTAGATATTTTCCCTAGCAGGTCTGGCACAAGGAAAAGAGAAACTCATTATTCCACCTGTATTAATTTGTCATGGTGTGTACAGTCATGTACCTAGGACAGATATGGCACAAGCAAAGACTTCCAGACTGACTGTCTCTTGGGGGCTCAAGACACCATATTGACAGAGTTAATAAAGATATATTCTAAGAATTATGAACCTCCTCACTATTTTTCTGAAACAGCAGCCAAAACCAATAGCAAAAAAAATGACCCAATGTTGCCAGGATGGCAGGCATTCTTTACTACATTTCATGCCAATTATTTCCTTTCACATGACAAGCAGGCATTAATTTTCAACTCCTGACCTATATTTCACATATCTGGGTTTCAGACCAAAAGAAACACTAGCTATCATAAAAATGCTACAACAGCCTGCCACATGATGAGGAATCCCTTTAGGCTCCCAGCCAACAAGTTTGGTTTGAGTCTGCAAAACTTTTATAGAGTAGAAAGGTGAAGTAGGAGAAAAAGAGGGTAATTGCCCTCCTTTCCTTAAGAAGTCTTATTTATCACAATATCTACCACATTCAGAGTAGTAGAAAGAAATAAAGGAAATAATAACCCAGTGTTTACTTGTCTCCATGGTGTCTCAGGGGCCAGCAGACCATGTCCTTGGCTGTTTCCCTTCTCTCAAGCACATTCTAATCATTCAAGTAAAACCTCAGAAAAAATTGTCCTGCCTACCTGAAATATACCAAAGACATGGGATTGGAACAGAGAACACTCCAGACAAAAAACCTCATGATAGAGGGTGACTTTTGTAGGATGTCATTACCAAAGGCATTTATAGTGGTTGAGCGGGGATTTGAGTGTGATGGTGAGTATTTAATTTGATTAAATACTAAATGGTACCCTAGGGGCCCTGAAAAAGAAAAAGCAATATCCAAAAGTGCCCAACATCCTTCCAGGGGTAACTTTTTCAGAGTAAGAATCTAACTCTGTGAAGACTCAATGTGTTTAACTGAAAAAATGTAGTGAAGATACATACATTCCCCAGCCCCATGAAGCAAACCCTGAATGCAAAAAAGAAACAGATCACAAAACATTCTGAGATTATAGCCAAGTTCTAGATGGATATCAAGACCCAGAGAGATTTAATTTTCTAGTATAACAGAGTAAGTCAAGAAATAGGGGTTTAAATGAAATTCTTTTTGCCTCACATCATACCAAGTGCTTAAATAAGTCACTGTCAAACTCCATTGTTTCAAATTATATTGTCATTTCTAGGCATAGTAAGAGAAACATGGAGAAAAGGGACAGGAGGCATAATACACTGTTACTCAAAGTAGACTCCAGCATCTTTCTGTACTTCATTCATTCACTTTATTCAATTATCATTCATTCACAAATATGTATTAACTCCTACATTCCAGGTACTAGGCAAGTTGCTGGGGTTGAAATTGTGAACAAGATCAGTAAGAATCCTATCTTCATGAAGAGTCAGAAAAGAGGCCAGTTGTACTCTGGGCAACAGATAATCTGGAGCTGAGCCAAGGGCCTGGAACTACCCTCTGACATACTTTAGTTGAGGCAGCCAACCTTTGTAGAAAACAAGAATTCTTTGCTTCACCACTAGCCTAATATGTGATCATGAATACTTTCTGGCCCCCAATTTGCCATCATTGCCATAAGACAATGACACCTGTTTTACACAGGTATAAAGGTGGAGCTAAATTCTAAGAAAATAAAGCTTTATAAAGTACTGTATAAATATCTAAATTACAAATATTAGAAAACACTTGCAGCAAAAATACTTAAGAGATGGTATTCTACTTGTTACCTAACTCAAGTCTAACAAAAAAATACATGCTGTCAGAGATGAGAGCCAAAAGAGGGAACTAAGTGGTGGCTGCAAATAAACATTTATACAGTGCCTCCTGAAGAATACAATACTGAGTTCTGTATAAGGTCACAAGCTAGGACATAGCAATGTTTTCCACTTAGTTTTATTTAAATTAGTCACAAACCATGTAAGAAAAAGAACATGCATATTTTCCATTAATACCTTCCAGAATAAAAAAAAAAGGGAAATAAGACAAACAGACTTTGTATGGATGAAAATGGTTTTCTTTAAAATACAAATAGATTTATTTCAGTAATATTCAATGATTCTAGGGAAAGAGAGTAGAGGAATAATCCATGAACTTTATTTTTCGGTTTTGGTGGAGTTTTTTTCCCCTATTCTTCCCCCTTGTCTACCAAAGGAAAGGAGTCAAGAATTATGAGTTGGGGGTATTTTTTCATTCCTCCATAATTCAAACATATTTTTTCCAACTGAAAAGGAAACTGTACAGTGGATGTACAGGTATAGTCACAAAGAGGGTTTTTCCTTCATCTAAAACATAAATGAATCAAAATATTTTAAGTGGCTTTACCTCTAGGTAAAAAATGTATTTTTTAAAGGAGTGTGCAAAAAAGGTAACTCATAGCTGGGTTTACTGGATTCCTTATGGCAATAAGTGCCTAGGAGTTCTTATTTTTAGAAAATGAGGACAATGGATTTAAATCCAAAGCCAGCAAGGAATCAAAACCTGCCACTGTAGGAGTACTCAAAGAGATTGTCCTTGGATGTTTTAGCACAAGAGGCATGGGGAATACACTGCAGTTCATCAAAACTGGTTTCCTTGTCTCTAAGTCCTGGCACACATATATGGGAAAGCTCTGACCCTTTTGTAAGCAGCAGACAGCTTGACTCCCCTACCTTTGGTGTGGTGGAGCCCACCTAACCCAGTAGCATACGTCTCATCTAACTGAATATTAACTTGGCATGAGATGATTTATCAGCTACTTACTGCAGGCATAGCTGGGTAGCTACAAGGATTAAATATTCTAACACACTCCCACTCCAGGAAAGCATAGAAAAGGTAGAGAAGGCAAGTCCATTATAAGCTTAAATACTTAATAAGATTTAATACCAGCCCTTTGCCGACAGAAGTAGGAGAAGGGCAGAAATAGCTTCAAAGGAGCAATGGGAAAACCACACAACAAAAAAAAATCAAGAGTTCTACACAGTTGCAGAAAGGCTGCAATGGAGTAAGTTTTTAGTAAAGGTTGTCAAAAATAAAAGCTACTATAAAAACACAAGAAAGAGGAAGACACTATGCAGTGGGGCAATCGCCAACTCAGAAAATGGCTTATAGAAACATCAGCCTGAAAAGAAACTATGTCTTAACCAGAACCATCTGATGGCTGAACTCTAGATGCCTTGTAAACAGGATCTTTGCCTTTATTTTCTTCCCAGCAGCTGACTGCAATTTTGGTGGTTTAAATAAAAGCTGGAATTTTTCTTCCACAAATGAAACATATATATTTGCTGTTTGTATTTCTGAAATCTTTCTTTAGCCCTATAAGGCTCTGGTAACCATGGATATAAGTACTACTATTGCTGCTGCTGCTGCTGCTGTTGCTCCTCCTCCTCCTTCACACACACACACTAAACACTGACATACACTTATATATCCAGTTCTTGGGAGAAGAAACATAATCTCTAATAAAAGAAAGTATAATCTTTCTTATGGAGAATTTTGAGGGGGGCTTATAAATATGGCAGTCTTGTCAGATGTCTTATATTTTTCAGTTGGTATCTCAGCTAGGCAACAAGGGACGTTAAGGCTGATTAACCTGCACTAAATTTTAAATCTCCTGAATTCACACAAGTTTACCCTAGCCCAGCGGAGCACTGAGTACATTTTTCTTAAATGCGTTAATATAGTGAGACCAACCAGCAAATCTATTATTTAATTGAAGTTTTACCTTAATCATTTCTATAAATTAAAATATTTCCATTTTAATATTGTGAGGTATGAGCAAATAAAAAAATATCTGCTTAGATTTCATAAATGTTTTAGGGGTTCACACTATTCTCTTCCCCAATGGCAGCCAAGGCTCAATCAATAATTGTATAGTGACATTTCAAATCCTCATATCTCAAGCTAACAAGTAAAACCAGCAGCGACAGAAGCAAGTTTATTAAATATTATTTGAGGAATGCTTAAAAGATTGAAAGTATTTTTCCTTCACCAATTCATCATTGGTATGATCTGAAAATGCCACTACAAATCTACTTAGTAGACTCAAAACATTCAAAGGCTCTGTTAATAGGCAAATGCATAGGTATAACCTGAATTTTCTTACACCTTAACACAGGTGTGCTAAAATGAAGTTCTATTTAAAATAGTAATTTAGGGGCGCCTGGGTGGCTCAGTGGGTTAAAGCCTCTGCCTTCAGCTCAGGTCATGATCTCAGGGTCCTGGGATCGAGCCCTGCATCAGGCTCCCTGCTTGGCGGGGAGCCTGCTTCTTCCTCTCTCTCTGCCTGCCTCTCTGCCTACTTGTGATCTCTCTCTCTCTCTCTCTCTCTCTCTCTCTCTCTGTCAAATAAATAGATAAAAATCTTAAAAAAAAATACCTTTAAAATAATAATTTAAATGTTCCTGCTTATACAACCACTTATGTTAGGTCTTCAGGCCTTCAGCAATCCGCATACATTGCTTCACTCCCCACCTCCTGCATACTTCTTTCCAGTATTTCTTGTATTTTTGGAGGGTAACTCAGACCTGCCCCTAAATAACCATATTCCAGCTAGCTCCTGAAGTGATCTCAGATGGGTTCTGTCACCATTCCTAAAGTGACCCAGCCCTTAATAGAGCCCTCCAGAAATCAGATCTATGCAAGGAACTATGTCATAGCAAAGAACATCTCACTTCCATTTTGATCCCAGGACTTACAAAGTGTTCTCTTTCTCTCTCTTTCTCAACTCCCTCTCCAACTTCCCTTTAAATTTTAGTAAAAGTCCCTCTGCTCTCCATGGAGCTCAGCTATGTTTCTAGCAGTGCTGGGGGACAGCTCTATGTGACTACAATCACGGTGCACACCAACCCAGCCCACTCCTCCCCAAATCCCAGCAGCCAAAGCTCTCTTTTGAGAGTTCATCCAGCCTGACTCCTTCTTGTCCCAAGACATTCTTCAGTGTTTGTGCAAATGTACTTCCGGCAAATACAAGGTAAAAATTTGCCAAATACGCCTGGATTTTGGTCTTGAGACCATAATCACATATGAAAAGATGAAGAGAGAAATATTAACACAATATCATCCACAAACACCTTCATGAGAATTAGATTCGTTTTTTCCAGCTTTACTGAGATACAATTAATAAATAAAAACTGTACATATTTAAGGTGTACAACGTCACTTACTATATGTGTACATTGTGAAATGATTACCAGTCAAGCTAATTAACAGTAACATCACCTTATTTTGGGGGAGGGGTGGTTTGTGAACAACGTAATAGCTACTCTTAGCAACTTTCAATTATACAATATAGTATTATTTACTATAGTCCCCAGGCTGTACATTAGATCCCCAGAACTTATCCATCTTATAACTGAAAGCCTGTGGCCTTGCCCTTGGACCAACATCTCCCCATTTCCTTCATTTCCTAGCCCTGGCAGCCACCACTATTCTCTGCTTTTATGCTAATAATTCTCCAATTCTGTAATCCTATTCTCTATTCTGAATTTGGCTTTTTTAGATTCCAAACATAAGTGAGATTATAGAGTATTTGTCTTTTTGCGTCTGGCTTACTTCACTCAGCACAGAGTTCTCCAGATTCTTAGACAGTTGACCATGCAGCAGAGATCAGATCTCTGAATGATATGACAAATTAGATTTGATGAGCCAAGCAAAAGGAGAGAGGGACATAAAGACTAAAAATGAAGAAGCTGGAGGTCCTTCCCCAGAAGAAAAGTCCCAGGAGCCAGTGCTTTACCTGGTGCCACTGCCACCTGAATGGTCACAGGCAGCCTGAAGACACTGGGCACACAGCAAGGGACACCTGAGTGCAAGGAGCTAAAATGGGAATGGAAGACACCAGAGAGAAACTAAATCAGGTCTCGGTGTTTTTAAGAATCAGTCTTAGAATTAAATGATCAGGGTGCCTGGCCAGCTCAGTCAGTGGAGCACGTGACTCTTGACCTGGGGGTCATGAGCTCTATCCCCCACACTGGGGACAGAGATTACATTAAAAATAAATAAAATTTTAAAAAGAAATAATTATCTTTTCCAATGAAATTCCACATAAAATTTTATGTTTGCTGCTGGTCTTCACTGTGACTGGCTTTGTTCCATCTTTAGCCAGTCATAACATCAGTCTACATGACACGGAACATCCAGCCAATTCAGCCATAATCAAAACTCTAGTTAACCAGCCAGCTGTTTTCTGTATATAACACCAAGCAATCAACTGGACTAATGATATGCCTGGAATGATGGAAAAGACCAGATGTTTTGGCATTATGTAAATGTCAAGTGCCAGTTGAAAACAGGAGTGTTAGCTGTCACTTTACATGTAATCTTAAAATGATTCACCCAGAACTCTTCTCATGATCAGGACATAAACTCAACAAAGTTGCTGTTGAGTTTGCTCAAACACATGTACCAACATGTGCTAAAAATGCTAGCTAGTGAGCATGTGTGTTATGGAACATGTCAGAGGGAGAGGGAAATAAGTAATTTCACACAATCTCAATGGTATAAACCTTACTAAAAAATGTGCCCCTTCCCAGCCAGTTTATGTTCTTCTCTGCCTTGTCCTGCCCTGCTCTTGATCTCAGGGAGTGACTTTTCCAGGCTCTTCTGCCTTCTAACTTTGGCCTATGGGAGACAAACCTGGAAGATGAAGAGCAGGAGGAAAGGAATAACTAGGTAATTTTCTTCTTCTGTCTCTGATGGTGTCTCCACAAGCCACAGGTCTTGCCAGTGGACCCTCCTTCTACAGTTCTAGTTCCCGCCTGAAAACCCCAATTGCAGTCTCTCAAATTACCATGTCACCTGGGTAATGTTTCCTGGACTAAATTTCACCAACTGGAGAGACCTAGAGCGACTTTTATTTCTCTGGCTGGACTCTGATACATAAGCTAATCTGAAAAACTATCTTCTGATCCCGGGATTTCAAGAACAATCTGAGGCCTATGACATAGCAGCCTAGGTGCTAAGTTCTTTCATTCTCCTCTCCTTGTTAAGTGTTCCAACTAAGAGGAAAAATAAGTCAGCAAAAGTGACTTATCAAAGCCCAGTCCCACTCAAAATTTCCCCTGGTGGTTCTTATGAGAGAGAACCCCCAAGTCAAATGTTTGCAACACTTTCCAAAATCAGCAAACAGTTCTTCCTGCCTGCTCCCACTCTCTTTATATCTACAAATGGACATTTTTATTATTATTGTGGTAAGAACACTTAACATGGGATTCACCTTCTTCAAGTTTTAAGTGTACAAGATGTTGTTAACTATACGCACAATGTTGTATGGCAGCTCTCCAGAACTTATGCTCTCGCAGAATGGAAACTTTTTACCTGTTGATTCATAATTTCCCCCTCCATGTGGTCCTTGGCAATCAATATTTCACTCTCTGATCCTATGATTTTGACTATTAGATGCCTCTCATAGGCAGAATCATATAGTATTTGTCCTTTGGTGACTGGTTTATTTCACTGAGCATAACGTCCAAGCTTTATCCATGTTGTCACATATTACAGAATTTCCTTTTTTTTCCAATTAATTTATTTTATTTTTTCAGTGTTCCAAGGTTTACTTTTCATGTACCACATCCAGTGCTCCATGCAATACGTGCCCTCCTCAATACCTTTTTTTAACCTAATATTCCACTGTATGTATATACCACATTTTCTGGATCTATTCATGCATCAGCGGATATTTAGGTAGCTCATCTTGACTACTGTGAATAGCGCTTCAATGAACATGGGTGTGCTAACATCTCGAGATCATGATTTCAATTCTGGATAAATAGAAGTAGAATTGCTGGATCATATAGTATTTCTAATTTTAATCTTTTTAAGGAACTTCCATATTGTTTTCCATAGCAAATGAACCATTCTGCATTCCCACTAACAATGTAAAAGGTTCTAATTTCTCTACAGCCTCACCAATACTGGTCTTGGTTTTTGTTTTTGTTTTTGTTTTTTGATAACAGCCATCCTAACACATGTGAGGTGATGCCTCATGGTTTTGATCTGCATTTTCCTGATGATTAGTAATATTGAGCAGCTTCTTATACTTACTTGCTAGCCATTTGTATTTCTTCTTTGGAGAAATGTCTATTCAAGTCTTCAGCACATTTTTAAATCGAGGTATTAG
The DNA here is from genome assembly GCA_028646535.1 of Procyon lotor. NCBI lineage: Eukaryota > Metazoa > Chordata > Mammalia > Carnivora > Procyonidae > Procyon > Procyon lotor. The sequence goes on from CM053605.1 coordinate 69,108,286, forward strand.
GGGATTTTTTGCTATCCAGTTGAAGGATTTCCTTACACATTTTAGAAATTAACTCCTTATCTGATATATGGTTTGCAATTATTGTCTCCTATTCTCTAAGTTGCCTTTTCACTCTGTTGACTGTTTCCTTTGCTGTACAGAAGCTTTTTAGTTTTTTTGTAGTTCAAATGGTCTACTTTGCTTTTGCTGCCTGCGTTTTTGGTGTCATAGCCAAAAAATCATCATCATAACCAATGTCATAAAAGCTTCCCCCCTATATATTCTCCTAGGAGTTTTATGGTTTCAGGTCCTATTTTTAAGTCTCTAATTCATTCTCAGTTGATATTTGTGTATGGTGTAAAAGTCCAATTTCATTCTTTCACATGTGCATATTCAGTTTTCTCAACACCATTTGTTGAAGAGACTATCCTTTCATCATTGTGTATTCTTGAACCTTTGTTGAAAATTAGTTGATGATATATGCATAAATTTATTTCTAGACTCTCTTATTCTGCTCCAATGGTCTACATATCTTTATGCCAGTACTTATTTACTTGAGAAAAAGACAGAAAATAGGAAGAGGGGCAAAGGGAGAGGAAGAAAGAGAATCTCAAACAGACTCCCCACTGAGCGAGGAGCCTGCCTCAGGGCTCAATCTCATGACCCTGAGATCACAACCTGAGCCAAAACAAAGAGTCAAATGCTTAACCAACTGAGCTGCCCAGGTGCTCCCTATACTGTTTTACTTTGTATTATACTACAAAATCAAGAAATATAATGTCTACAGCTTTGTTCTTTCACAAGGTTGATTTGGCTATTCAGAGTGCTACATGATTCCATAAGATCTTTTAATTTTTTTTTATATATTTGTAAAAACTACCATTAGAGATTGTATAGGGATTGCAATGAATCTGCAGATCACTTTGGATAGTATGGACATTTAAATATTAAGTCTTCCAATCCATAAACATAGGATGTTTTCCATATGTTTGTGATTACTTTAATTTCATTCATCAATATTTTTTAGTTCTCACAAGTCTTTCACATTCACTGATCAAGTTTATTCCTATGTATTTTAGTCTTTTTATTGCTATTGTAAAGGGACTATTTTCCTAACTTTCCCTTCAAATAGTTTGTTGTTAGTGTATGGAAATGCAACTGATTCTTGTATGTTGATTTTGTATCCTGAAACTTTACTGAATTCCTTTATTAGTTCTAACAATTTTTTCTAATGGAATCTTCAGAGTTTTCTCTATATAATCATGCCATTTGCAAAGAAAGATAATTTAACTAGGATGACTTTTATTTTTCTGTCTAATTTCTCTGGCTAGGACTTCCAGGACTACATTGTTTATAAGTGGTAAGAATAGGCAACCTTGCCTTGTTCCTGGTCTTAGAGGAAAAACTCAGTTTTTCACTATTGAGCATGATGTTAGCTGTGAACTTTTTATATACAGCCTCTATTATAGTCAAGTAAATTCCTTTTATTCCTAGTTTGCTAAGACTTTTATCACAAAGTTGTGTTGAATTTGGTCAAACCCATTTTCTGTATCTACTGAGATGATCATGTAATTTTTATTCTTTATTCTGTTAACATGGGAAATCACATTAATTAATTTTGGTATGTTGAAACATCCTTGCTACCTAGGAATACATTCCACTTGATCATGGTGTATAATCATTGTTAATTGTGTTGAATTGATTTTGGTAGTATTTTATTGACAATTTTTGCATCTATACTCATTAGGGATATTGGCCTATAGTTTTCTTATGATATCTTTATCTGATTTTGATGTTAAAGTAATCCTGATCTCAAAAAATGAATTCAGAAATATTCCTACCTCTTTAATTTTTTATGAGTTTGAGAAGAATAGGTGTTAATTCTTCCTTAACTGCTTGGTAGAATTCACCAGTGTAGCTCCCAGGTCCTGGGCTTTTCTTTGTTGGAAGGTTTTTGACTACTGATTCAACCTTAGTAGGTTATATGTTTCTAGGAACATATCCATTTTTTTCCTAGGAATATATCCATTTTTTTCCTAGGAATGTATCCATTTCTTCTACATCTAATCCTTTGGTGTATAATTGTTCATAATAATCTCTTAAGATCCTTTTGATTTCTGTGGCGATAGTTGTAATGCTGCACTTTCATGTCTGATTTTATTTGAGTCTTCTCTCCTTTTTCTTAGTCTAGCCAAAGCTCTGTCCATTTTGTGTATCTTTTCAAAAAATAATCCCCATTTTCATTAACTTTTTCTATCTCTTCTTTCTATTCTCTATTTCTGCTTGAATCTTTATTATTTCCTTCCTTCTTCTAAGTGTGGGATTAATTTGTTCTTTTTCTACTTCCTTGAGAGGCAAAGGTAGTCATTTATTTGAGATATTTCTTTTTGTTTAATGTAGTCTTATCACTAATAGCTTCTCTTAGTACTGCATTTGGTACACCCCCTTGGCTTTAGTATGTTTTGTTGTCATTTGTCTCCAGATATTTTCTAATTTTTCTTTTGATTTATTCTTTGACTTGTTGGTGGTTCAGGAGTATGTTGTTTAATTTTCACATATTTGTAAGTTTTCCAAATTATATTATTATATTTGAAGCGTCCAGAATAGGCAAATCCATAAAGATAAAAAGTAGATAAGTGGTTGCTATGGGTTGGAGGGGGAAGAATAATGGGGAATGACTGCTAACAGGTATGTAGTTTGTTTTGGACATTTTCAAAGGTACAGAAACATGAAAAATTGTACTTGCCATGCAAAAGCTCAAAAAGAGACAGGAGAACTTGTTCCTCTGATACAAGAGAGTAAATTAATAAGGAGGAGATACATAATTCAGGAGCAAAGGATATAATATAGGAAAAGAAGGCTTGTGAGGGAAAATCAAGGATGAAAACTGCAACAGAGCTAGCAGGCAACTGCTCTAAGATCAGAGCAAGCGAAAGGTAGCAGGAGAGATTCCTTCAAGAAGCTAAATCTAATAGAAACCTAATGTGCCTGAAAGCTTAGAGACAGTATTTCCATAATTAGGGAAGAGTTCCATAATTAGGGAAGAGTTCTAGGATAGTGATAAAATCGTAGAACACTAAAAGAATAAAAACAACAATAAAACCAGACCATCAACTTCAGGGAAAACAAAATATTGTTCAGAAAAAGAAAACTGATCGTGGTATACTACTTAGCTCATCCAAAGTTAACAGTTACATAGTTACAAAAATATAAGCCCTGACTACTTACCTGGTCAAATAGCCATTGGGAAAGGTAGGTAAGACCCGAAGTGGACTGAGCATAGTCAAGGCAGGTGGCATTATATCAGCATCTTCCAGAGTAGTAAGACAAATACAGTACTAAAAATATTTTCCATTTGAATGTCTCTTTTTATTGACTTTGTATATGCTAACAGTCTGTATCCCTATACTTCTAGCATAATATTGAACATACAAGAGATGCTAAAGAAAACAGTTTATGGTATATCAGTTACCTAAGTGCTTATTTATAAAGGGATTATATATTGACAGTGAGGCAATATGAATATGTTTGACCTTAATTTTATGTAAAAGTGTCCTTAAATGTAGTTCTAGAATGAAGAAAGTATCTTGAAAGTGCAAGTTAAGATTCTGAACTTCCTTTTGCAATTAGGCTTATGCATTTTCCTCAAAGAAAAACTATTCTCAATATAACATATGAGAAAACATAATATTTTAACACAATTAAAACTTTAAATAATCTGTCCATATTTGCTGGTGGATGGTCAAGTAAAATACAGAGAAACAAGTCAGTATGAAAGCTACTAAAATCTCACTATTCTTTCTACTTATGAGTATTTCTTTTGGTTAAATACACTAACATCTTTTTATTTTTTAAGATTTTTATTTATTGATTTGACAGAGAGAGAGAGATCACAAGTAGGCAGAGAGGCAGGCAGAGAGGGAGGGGGAAGCAGGCTCCCCGCTGAGCAGAGACCCTGATGCGGGGCTCGATCCCAGGACCCTTAGATCATGACCTGAGCTGAAGGCAGAGGCTTTAACCCACTGAGCCACCCAGACGCCCCTAAATACACTAATATCTTCATCCTTATCTATACGCAAATACTTAATCATCAGGATCAGCTCATGGTAAAACTACAGAAGCATAGCCAACACACTGAAATTCTGAATGCAATGGCTATCTGAGTCATTCCTATTTCTTTATCACCAACTGCTTCAGAAATCTTTAGTTGTTATCTCTCACTGCCCCCACAGCTTTCTAATTTTTTCCCTAGCAAGTGAAAAGTCTCCAGAAATTTGAAGGAAAGAGAAGGCATAAGCTTAATCAAAGGAAGACTGATTACTTTCTTGACATTCTGTAAAAAGAGCAATAGCTTCTTGAGGGGCTAAAAGGCTTTCCTTAGTCATTCATTTTTAAAATAAACTTGTAATTGGACCATTTGGTTTTAATGGCTCCTTTAACTTAGAAAAGCAGATTCATTATAATTAGTATTTATAAATTCATGTCCAAGAGAAATTTATTAAGAATCATGGTTAAAATTTGCAATGGACCAACAGAAGAAAATTTTTCTATTAATCCTGAGGTGATCTTGCAGAACATTTTAAAAAAGTTATTTAACACTAAGATATTATAACTGGAGATTTGAACTATTTTGTTAAAGATAGTTAAAACTGCCACAAAACAGAAAAATCCTCCCAGTGTATTATTCCACATAACATTGGAAAACCATAGCAAACTCTGAAGAAGCAAAGAATTTACATATCATTGCCTTGAAAAATATCTTTAAGTGCAAAATAATAGTAATTTCATTTGAAAATTCAAGACACTTTAAAAGACTAATAAAATGTTAAAATTATAATCCTTTTATAGAGTCTGAAGCTCTATACATATGTTCATGTGTGTACATTTATATCATTTCTGAATTGTATTACTATGTTCATAAAAACACTGTGTGCTTTTTCCCCCAGATACGTTTATTTTATTTTTTCAGTATTACAAGATTAATTGTTCATGCACCACACCCAGTACTCCATGTAATACGTGCCCTCCTCAATACCCACCACTAGGCTTGCCCAACTCCCCACCCACTCCCCTCCAAAACCCTCAGTTGGTTGCTCAGAGTCCACAGTCTCTCATGGTTCATCACCCCCTCTGATTTCCCCCATTCACCCTTCCTTTCCTTCTCACAATGCCCTCCATGTGTTTCCTTATGCTCCACACCTAAGTGAGACTATTAGATAATTGGCTCTCTCAGCTTGACTTATTTCACTCCGCATAATCTCTTCCCGTCCCATCCATGTTGATACAAAAGTTGGGTATTCATCCTTTCTGATGGAGGCATAATATTCCACTGTATATATGGACCATATCTTCTTTATCCATTCATCTGTTGAAGGGCATCTTGGTTCTTTCCACAGTTTGGCAATTGTGGCCATTGCTGCTATGAACATTGGGGTATATGTGGCCCTTCTTTGTATTGCATATATTTCTTTGGGGTA
>CM053605.1:69114241-69133691 GCA_028646535.1 Procyon lotor
ATGTCTATACTGTCCAGAGCAATCTATACTTTCAATGCCATCCCGATCAAAATTCCACCAGTTTTTTTCAAAGAACTGGAACAAACAATCCTAAAATTTGTATGGAACCAGAAAAGACCCCAAATTGCTAAGGAAATGTTGAAAAAGAAAAACAAAGCTGGGGGCATCACATTGCCTGATTTCAAGCTTTACTACAAAGCTGTGATCACCAAGATAGCATGGTATTGGCACAAAAACAGACACATAGACCAGTAGAACAGAATAGAGAGCTCAGATATGGACCCGCAACTCTATGGTCAAATAATCTTTAACAAAACAGGAAAAAATATCCAGTGGAAAAAAGACAGCCTCTTTAATAAATGTGCTGGGAAAACTGGACAGCTATATGTAGAAGAATGAAACTTGACCATTCTCTTACACCATACATGTAGATAAACTTGAAATGGATAAAAGACCTCAACGTGAGGCAAGAATCTATCAAAACCCTAGAGAAGAACATAGGCAGTAACCTCTTTGACATCAGCCACAGCAACTTCTTTTAGGACATGTCTCCAAAGGCAAAGGAAATAAAAGTGAAAATGAACTTTTGGGACTTCATCAAGATAAAAAGCTTCTGCACAGCGAAGGAAACAGTCAACAAAACAAACAGGCAACCCACAGAATGGGAGATGATATTTGCAAATGACACATCAGACAAAGGTCTGATATCTAAGATCTATAAAGAACTCCTCGAACTCAACACTCACTGTGCTCTTTTTAAGGGCGATATAGATACTAAATTTTGCAGACTCTTTAGGGATTTATGCCAAAGCTAAACCAATATACTAAAGCAAAATCCAAGGAAGAGCAGTTTTTAAACAAAATGAAAGGTAATAAAGTGTTTATCCAGTAGGAAGTTACACATATAATCTTCTAATCTGAAGTCAGAAGATTAAAGCTGCTTTTCACTTACCTCTACCAATACACAAACTATTAAGGTAGTTGGCATATTGGTTCTACTTTCACTCTTCCTGACAATTGTGTGCCAGAGAGAAAGGTAATGACCTCTTTGGACTTCAGTTACTCCACACGAAATAAGGAGAGCAATACTCTAAAATTCTAAGTCCCTGGAGAGATTATAGGAGAAAAGGACTCTACATTTCATGATATTTTCCACTACAGTTGATGTACAGTTCAAAGAACTTTCTAATTCAGAAAAGCTCTGTGATCCTTTTATTCATCATGGCTTAGATGAACTACTTGTCGGCAAATACATAAGTGGGTCCTATCAATAATTTGCTGGCTATTCTCATCTATCATAAACTCTGCGGGGTTCATTTGGTCTTTAGTAGCAATACATCTACAAGTAAAAATGACCTTCAAGAACCATAAGATACCTAGGAATAAACCTAACCAAAGAGGTAAAGGATCTGTACTCGAGGAACTACAGAACGCTCATGAGAGTGACACCTCTCTTTCATATACTCCATCAGTATATCCAGACACTTTTGCCAAAATGGAGTAAAAAGGATGGATTTAGCACCATCACCACTCCCTGTGTTATAAACTGGAAAGTCATAAAAAATACAGGAAACAATAGCTTACTGATATCAGAATAGAGGCATTATAAGATTTTAACTTCTGTGAGAAGAAAAAAAACAGACAATGGGACCTCAACATTCACCAGTTTACTTCCTGGAGACAGTTTCAAGGCAATAAATACAGAGTCAAACAGTTTCACTGAGCTAACAGAGCAGAAATCAGAATTCAGGTAAACCAAGAAAGGTAGAACTTGTGGAACATAGCACCACAGAGGAAAAAGCTGCATCAAGAACTCCAGATATCTATAGTGGGGTCCACTTAAGACTTTGGATACTTATCTGTGCATGCATACAAGAAACAACCCAAGGCTGGGAAAGAACCACAAGAAAGTAGTCAGAAAAACCCTGTGGGTCACATGAGGCTAGGAATAATTTGCTTTCCCATAAGTCAGAATGGGGAAAAAAAAATACAGAAAACATCAAGTAGAATCCTCAGGAGGATACTGCACACCAAGGCACAACATAATCAAATTGCTGAAAACCAGGGATGAAAAGAAAAATCTTAAAATCATCCAGAAAAATAAGATAGATTGTGACCCATTACATACAGAACAATAAAGAAAAGAATGACCACAGACTCTTCATCAGAACCTATGTAAGCAAATGTACTGAAAGAAAAAATAAAAATGTCTATCAACAGCTCTTTCCAAAGGGAAAATATCATTCAGGAATGATGAAAAAATATGCATTTCCAGATGAATAAAATGAAGAAAATTCATCACCAAAAGAACTACACTTCAGCAATGTTAAAGGAAGTTTTTTAGGCAGAACAAAAATAATACCAGATAGAAAGTTAAACTTTCACAGAGCATGGAAGAAAGCCAGAAATGATATATACATGGAGAATATAAAAGACAATTTTCTCATTTTTTAAACTACCTTCAAAATATAATTATTTAATGCAAAAATGGTAATAGTGTAGTTTGCAATTTATAATACACATAGAAGTAAAATATATGACAATAATACCACAAGGGTAAAAAGATGGAAGTATACTATTGTAAAGTTCTTACACCACACATGAAATGGTACAATACTGGGGTTCTTCGGTGGCTCAGGTTTCAGCTCAGATCAAGCCTGAAGTCAGGCTCCCCACTATGCAGGGAGTCTGCTTAAGATTCTCTTCTTTACTTTTTGCCTTCCCCCCCAACCTGGGCACAGAGGCATGCATGTGCTCTCTTTCTCTCAAATAAATAAGCAAATCTTTAAAAAGAAAACCCAAAAAGGTACAGTATTATTTGAAGTAAGAGTAAGTTACATATTGTCAACCCAAGAGAAAATAATAAAAAGCAAAACAAGGAGGTAAAACACAACAATGGAAATAAAATGTAATTATAAAAAAAATAGTCAATTAATCTCCATAAAAGAAAGAGGAACAAGAAAAAAGAAGCAAAAACAGGTGAGGCAAATAGAAAACAATGAGACAGGTAGATTTAAATCTAACCATATGAATAATGACATTAAATATAAATAGTCTAAACATTTCAAATAAAAGACAGATTCCCATATTGAACCAAAAGAAAAAAAAATGACAAGAAAATCTCTTTCAATATAAAGACACAAGTAGCTTAAAATGATAGAAAAATATATGCCCTACTAATACTAATCAAAAGAAAATCTGAGTGGCAATATTAATATTAGACAAAGTATACTTCTGAACAAGAAATATTATTATATGAAATCATATTATCATATGACTAAAGAACTTTTCATAATAGAAAAGGGTTAATTCATCAGCAAGACATAAAATCCTAAACGTGTATGTATCTACTAATAGAACTTTGAAATGCAAAGTGTAAAAATGACAGAACTGAAAGGAGACAAAGACAAATCTTAGTTATATTTGGAGATTGACACCTCTCTTTCAGTAACTAATAGAATATGTAGTTAGAAAGTCTGAAGGACATAGAAATTTGAACAAGGCTATCAACTAACTTCACCGAAAAGACATTTAAAAATGCTATAGTTGAGAGCAGAATACACAAATTCTCCAAATTGAACATTTGGGGAATGTTTGGATTTGCAAATTGAACATTTACCAAAACAGATCATATTCAGTTCCATAAAATGTCTCAACAAATTTAGGAGAATTGAAATCTTATAAAGTATGTTTCAGGTCTACAAAAGAGTTAAAATAAAAATCAACAAGGGACATTTGGGAAACCCCCAAATACTTGAAAATTAAACAACATACTTCTAAGTAACTAACTCATGAAATGACAAGGAAAAATTGAAAATATTTTGAATTAAATAAAAACAAAAACACAAAATATCAAAATTTATGGAATGTAGCTTAGAAGGAATGTAGTTAGAAGGAAAATTATAGCACATACTTCTATTAGAAAAAAGAAAGGTCTCAACTTAATTACTAAGCTTCTATCTTAAGAAATTAGAAAAAGGACAGAAAATTAAACCAAAAGCAAGCAGGGAGAAGAAATAATAAAGAGCAAAAATCAATGGCATTAAAAACACAAAAACACTACAAAAACAATGAAACCAAAAACTATTACTAGGAGAAAATCAATGAAATCGATAAATCTCTAGTCATACTGATCAGGAAAAAAAGAGGAGACACAAATTTCCAATATTTGGAATGAAAAAGAAATAGTACAGATACTAAAATATTAAATGAAGATGACTGGCCCTGAAGAATTTATAATCTAGTTGGTAGGACAGGCTCTATGCACAGAAAATAATGAACAATCTTATACTCATATCAATAATAATAGTAGTAAATAATAACAACAACAACAATCCATTACCTGTTATACACTAGGAAAAATTCTAAGTACTTTATATATATCAAATTGTTAAACTGTCAAAACCATAATAGGCAGATACCATTATTAATTCCAGTCTACAGATAGGTACCTCAGGAACTCACCCAATGTAGATATGACAACAGCAGATATAAGATAATTTAGTAAGTTAGACTCAGAAGGAGAAATCAGGAGGAGGAGGAGAAAAGGAGGAGAAAAGAGGATTGCACTGACTTTGGGAATTGGTTATGGAAGAGGTAAGGCTTAAGCTAGTTCCTGCAAGATCTATCCTGAGGTCTACCAAGTTTTTAACACTAGGTGTGTAACAATCTAGTGTTAGCAGAGACCTAGTATTTCAACAGAGTAGTTTAAATCAATGTTTCAGCTGTTTCAACAAACATTTATTGAAAAAAAAATCATTTATTAAATACCTACTATGCTTTTGGCTCTGGGATCACAGACACAGACAGGAGAAGGAGATCTATTGACTCTGTATACACGATATGCACCATACTGGTAGATGTCATTGAGGCACAGTCTTCACTCTCAAAAAGCTCATAATCTAGTTAGTCGTGTGTGTATGTGTGTGTGCATGTGTGCAAACAAATTAAAAAGCAACTGAGACTTAGGAAGATTAGAGTAATAGAGTCACTGATACTCCTATGGGCTGGTGAAGTGTCTGCTCTGCTCAAATGACAGAGAACTGGGTCTTCAGTGTGTCCAAGGGATATTCCCATTACAATCTGTCAGCAGACTGGCAAATGTTCTTAGAGACAGGAACACACAGCCCAAGAATACAGTCTTACCCTCATCCACAGCTCAAAGCACCTCAGTGCAGTGTTTTCTCCTGGCTCCCTCTAATGGCCCCAAATACCAGTTAAACAGCTTCACCATCTCAGTATCTAAATTTGGACACAGGTATCAAGTTTGAATGCCTGATGAGACTAACTAAATAATCTGCAGAAGTGTGAAGTAATTAGTCCTAACACGGAAGAAAAAAAAAGGAAATTCCCAGAAGTGGATCTGACATGGTTCCTGTCCCTATGGATGTTTCATAAGATCACAGCTGAGAGAACATTCTACCATAAATTGAAAGGCTCTGCATTAACAGCAGGAAACAAAAACCCATTTCACAACTCATCCCCTACTAATTCAGAACATCCGCCACAAATTCTCAAGTTGTCACTCTGTCATATATCGCCACCTAGTGTCCACAGGCAGGTGCATGTTAACGCTAGCTAAGCCCAAAGGTGGCATTTTTCCGCAGTCACCTTCCTGCTAGACTTGGCTGTTCACATCAGGATTCCTAGTGTGATTCCTCATTCTACTTCAGGGCATACCAATGAAAGTGTAATAATGAATGTATTTTATTGTAGTTAAACTCCTATTTTGTGCATTGTCCCCAAGTACTTTGAAACTGCAAACTCTTCCCAGTTCCAGATGACTTTCTCTCTCCCTCTCCACCCGTCTTTTTTAAGAGACGGCATGGGCAGGGGGAGAAGGATCCCAAGCAGGCTCCACGTCCAGCACATGCAGAGCCCCATGCAGGGCTTGATCTCACAACCCTGAGACCATGACCTGAGCCAAAATCAAGAGTCAGAAGCTCAACCAACTGAGCCACCCAGGTGCTCCAAGATGACTCTTCGTTGACACTGAACATACATCTGACTCCCCACCATTCCTTCTCACTATTCTCTCTTATTGGGTTGTAGCCTCTATAATGGATGTCCATAGAGTACATACATTTTGATAGCAATATCTGCTGCATGAGATACAGCTGGAAAGAGAGGGTTGTATCAGAAATGCATTAAAATTGTTTATAATACCAACATTTCAGTGGCTTTAGAATTGCTTCATTTTGTAGATTCACCCTTTCCCTCCCTCTACTCCAGTAACCTCACAGATAGAAAGAGATGTTAATGAATAATCAAAACCCAACATGATAACAGAATATAACAAAATTAAAATAATTACAAGGATTAATTTACTGCAGAGACCACATTCCCTTCCAACCAATCTTTAGAGTATAAGCTCAAGCAAGCCATTTCTAGACAGGAAGTACGGCAAATTTTTGAAGATACAAACTATTAGATGGCAATAAATTGTCTCAAAGCATTTTAGACCTACATTACAGTCTGAGTCAGACTTTCTCTGTACCAGGCAAAATAGAAGATGTGAGCAATTAGATGGGTGTAGACACATGAATTCAGGACTGCCTTCTTAGTTGGCCTTGGAATTAGATGTTCCAGATTGTCATGTAAAATTTAGGGCATACTTACACTAAAAAATTACTCTTTATGTGAAACCCAAATTAAACTGGGTGTCCTGTATTTAATCAGGCCACTCTCCTTGGAATTGAACAAAAGACCTTGTTGAAGAAAATAACTAGGCTCCTAGCAGAACCAGGGTCATTTTTATGAAAATGGTTGCTTTGGTGGGGTTCCAGAGACCAGTATCAAAGCCAAGGTCCAACACTGTAAGCCTTCAAGTAATACTCTGTATTTGTTTAATACTTTAAAGTTTATGAAACATTTAACATTTATTATATTATCTGGATTCTCCTAATGACAATTCTTATATGGTTATTTTTATGCCTGTTCCAAGGCTTACAGATATTAAGGAATTGTCATGGCGATCCAAATGAAACTGAACAAAAAAGCCAGAACTTGAATCCAAATCTCCTAGTATGATGCAACGTCTACAAATATAGAAAATGTTCATGTGGACACTACGCAAGACTTTCCATTGTGACATAAGGCCAGAAAAATGAAGATATTCTCAGTCACTAAGCTGTCTTACATTCTTTCAGACTAGAGTCCCGTTTGATTTTTTTAAAGCACAGAACATTCACTTTACTTCCCCAAGTACAATATCATTCTCCTGATGTAGGTTTATTCACCCATATACAACCACTACACTTTGTGAGCCATTTATATGTCTTAGAGACCCTTGATAAAATCCAAATTTGTTTAACTCAGAGTTCACTTTCCCTAGATCTTTACATTTGAAATTTAGAGAACGTTCTTGTAATAGTCCCATTGGCTGTTAAGGATCAAGTTTGTTTTTAAATTGTAGAGTACTGACAGCTGGTGTTCATTGTATGTATTACACTTCTCCCTAGCACAGTTTTTTATCTTTCATTTATGGTCCTCAAATTGTAGTTCTCATAAAAATTCCCTGGAGAATTTCTTAAAATGCAGCTTCCTAAACCCTTCATAGATTCTGAGTATACAAATCTGGTGTAATGTACATTATACAAGCCCCAATGCCACCGTCCCTTTCCTCCTCCTGGTCGATCTCATATAAGAGAACATTACTGTATCACCCCCACAAGCACTGTGCACATATGGAAACCAAAGTTGTAAGTACAAAGTTCAGAGGAGTTCACTGATGATGATAATGCTGATAATGATGACAAAGATGATCTCGGCTAATAGTTATTGCACACTAAGTGCTGTGCACTGTGCTAAATCCTTTACATGGATTATCTCATATAATCTTCTAAATGTATCTATAAAGTAGATAATATCAAGGGTACCGGGGTGGATCAGTCAGTTAAGCATCTGACTCTTCATTTCAGCTCAAGTCATGATCTCAGGGTCCTGAGATTGAGCCCCATATCTCCAGGCTCAGCACAAAGTCCGCTTGTTTCTATCCCTCTGCTCCTTCCCTAGCTCTTGTGTGCACATTCTCTCTCTCTCTCTCTCCCCCTCAAGTAGACAAATAAAGTCCTTAAAAAAAAGTAGATAATATTATGATCTCCATTGTAATGACAAGGAGGCAGAGAGATGAGTAGATAGATAATTGCCCTATCTAATATCACCATTAAAGTCCAATGATTGCATGTATCACATTCAAACTAAACCAAAATATTAAAAAGAAGGCTTCTCTTCCATTATGTCCTAGAGATACACATCATTCACTCTCTGTAATATTCATGTGTTGCCACCTAGCAAAGATGGCGAGAACATACAAGGTGTTTCCAGTAAAAGCTTGAGTTTTCTAGAAATGGCTAAAATATATGCCTATCTTAACATATCAAATACTAAAGAGAGAGTGCATCACTGGTGTGAGCAACTTAAAAAGATGTGTTCTTATAGTTCTGTGATTGAGTTAAATAATAAAAACCAAGTGTTCAGTTTTTTACTTTTATCCACACTCTCTTTAAATTTCTATTATTATCATTTTACATGTTGTTTTCTTGCAACCAGAAGATTTTTTAAAATAACACAAAATATTGTCTTCAAACTTCTAATGTGCTTTAGATATGCTTGGCTGAGCAAAAAATAGTCCATTTTGTCTCTTGGTTTTATAATCCTACTGTCTTTACAGAAAGAACTAGCTGCAATACAACAGCCTTGCCAAATTGAGAAATTAGTGATTATTATATATTCCTTAGTTTGTCTAAGTATACATCTTTTGTTATTGAGAATCAATGTTTCTAGAATAAAAGGGAAGCCATATGTTTACCAAAAAACATCAAGGCAGGCAGCTGTAAAAGTCAGATGAGAAAGAAAACCCGCAGGGATTACATACTGGCCTCTGAATAATCTCATAATGTCGTGAATGGATCGATTTTTACAGTTCTTCGAAGGTCCTCCTTCATCTCTGAAGGATAAGAGCAATCTAAGAGAGAGGGAAAGGGAGAAGGCAAATAGATACGAGTAAACTGAAATAAGCTGAGAGACAGCTACTTACCTCTTTGTCTTCTGAGTTTTACTGTTGTGGAAGGCGTAGAGATTTCAGAGCCAGACAAATCCAAGGTTTAATCTCACATTCACCACTACATGTAATTGTACGGCATCAAGCAGTTTGTCTAGCCTGAGTCTCAGTTTCTTCACTTACGCAGTATAGACACTACTACTCTCCCAGCCCAGTTGTCGGATAGATAGATGTAATGGAGGTATGCAGGTAATATTCAACACATGAATATTATAGAGAGTGAATGATGTGTATCTCTAGGACATAATGGAAGAGAAGCCTTCTTTTTAATATTTTGGTTTAGTTTGAATGTGATACATACAATCATTGGACTTTAATGGTGATATTAGATAGGGCAATTATCTATCTACTCATCTCTCTGCCTCCTTGTCATTACAATGGAGACCATGATATTATCTACTTTTTTTTAAGGACTTTATTTGTCTACTTGAGGGGGAGAGAGAGAGAGAGAGAGAATGTGCACACAAGAGCTAGGGAAGGAGCAGAGAAACAGAACAACAAAAAGCAGATGTTGCTAATGGTAGCTTATTACTAGTGACCCACACTTCTTCTTCTATTCAACTTCATCTATTCAACAAACATGTATTGACCACCTTTATGTGGCAGGAATACGGTAAAGTCTCAGAATACAGTGAACAAACAGATGAAGTCTCTGTCCTCAGGAAGTTTCCGTTCCATCCTCTGAATACCCAGTTATCAAAATTCCACTTCCCCACACCCCAATCCACTGAAATTCCTCTGGAAAAGTCACTGTTGCAGGATTTATCAAATAAGATGAATCTCAATAAGAGCTTTTTGTAACATCTAATAATATTGAGCAATAATAGCAACAATTCTTGAGGTCTAGAATACTGTCTCCTGATTTCCCTCTACTTTCTGATTGAAACTTGCCAGTCTCCACTGCTAGATTTTCTTGTTATCCCTTTAATTAATATCTCCTAGTATTCTGACTTTGCCCTTTTTCTTTTGTACTCTACACTACTAGTTCTTTAACTTTCAGAGTCATGAACTCCTTCAAGAATCTGAAAAAGCTATGCACCTTCCCTATGGAAAAAAAAAATGAATCTACTTACAAATATACAAAAATTTGTGTACATTTCAGGAACGTCACAGACTCTCCTTTCCTGTAAAGCCCATTGTTGAACTTCAGGTTAAGGAGTTCCCATGGCTTGAATTATTACACGTATGTTAAAGGCCCTCAAATCTCTATCTCCTACATAAAACACTTTCCTGAGCAATAGGCCTACTTTCAAATGACTTATTGGCAACTCCACATGAGTGCTCCTTAAGCATCTTAAAACTCAAGTTATCCCAAACCAAACCCTTCATCTTTCTCCAAACATCTGCTCTCCTGGAGGACAATATGTGTGGGAAAGAGAACACTATTCTTAACCTAACAGACCTTGATTTAAGTCCAGCACTGGAAGCTTCAGAAAAATACTTAATCTCTTTCTGCTTTCATTTCTTCTTCATATTTAACACGAGGATAATAGCTCTATCTTCTATATTGTTATGAGAATTAAAATAATGTGAAAATACCTATCCAAGTGCCACCACATAGTATACATTCCACAAATACTACTATTACTGAATTCCCAGTGAAACAAAAGCAACTCTATTCACCAAATATCCTAAGTCAAAAATTTAGGAGTCATCCTCACCCACCCTTCCAAACTATTCTCTAAATGGCAGCCAGAGGATCTTCCTAAAATGCAAATCTGATGTCATGACTCTGCTTCAATCTTACTAGTTGCTTCTCATTGCTTCCCAGATTACATCTATCTTAGTACTGCACTGAAGGCTGACTATGATCATGGCCCCTGTACATGCCAAACTCACTCCCTTGACTACTTGTAGATCTCCCCAAATGTGCACAGTGTTTTGGATTCCACAACTCTGTTCACACTGCTCCCTTTGCCTGAAGAGTCTTCACCCCTCCACATCTTTTCTTGGCATTCTGACAAACACCCATTCATCTTTAAAAACACATACAAGCATAACCTCTGCTATGAAGTTACTCCTGACAGCTTCCTGCCATACTGTCCATCACTGATTCCTTTTATCTCCCACCTGCACCTGACAGATGATTTTTATCATGACAAAGATAAATAGCATATGCTTCCTGATCTCAAAAAGCTTACAATCATCATTCAACCAGAAATCCTCTTATATAACCTGGACAAGTAAACCAAAGAGAAATTTCCAAGGCATGAAAAAATGAGTTGTATGTAACTTCAACACTCAGCTCTGTGATCCTTTCTTGGAAGCCTTTTCGTGACTCCCAAGCTCTAAGCTGTGTGTGTACATGGGTATGCTTTAAGTGTTAGCTATATATAAATTCGTTCAATCTTTACAGTGTGTGGAGCAAGCACTATTATTACTCCCCTTTTACAGGTGAGGAAACGGAAAAGAGACCAACTTGCCTAACATCATCTACCGAGAAATATTGGTATGAATAAAGTATGGACTTCAGTTAATTTAAAAAAATTGATAAATGAAAATGATATGTTTATAAAGAAAGTGTTTTATATATACTTATTGAGCCTATTAAGGGACTGGGACACAAACAGAAAAACCTACGTATCCCATGCTCGAAAACAGTGATTCGTGAAAAACTAATAACTATGATATAAAGAACTTAAGATTGTATCTCTTGGCAGCAGTAAGAAAGCCTTGGGGTGGAGGAATCTATCAAACGGATCAATGAATTAATGAACGAAATGGAATGAGCCCTCAAACCCAGATCAGGAACCCTCCTCCTTCCACGTCACTCCACCTTACCTTTTCTCCTCCTACGTGTTTGCCCGCGACTATCCAATGGAACGTAGGCTTTATGGGTCTATTGTGCGCGTGCGCATCATTAATTCGACGATCCTTCGCATCGATGCTTTCGAGAGCAACTTCTTCAGCCTGGTCACTGCCAGCATCGACGCTACCCCAGCGGCCGTGGCTGCCGCCATTTTGACGGCGGAAAGAGTGAGGGTCTGGGACAGCTGGAGGCGGCGGCGGGACTGGTATGGATGGTTTCCGCCCGCGTTAGCCCCTCCAAATTCGCCCGTCTTCTTGATGCCACGGCATTCGGTATTGCCCCTATTCGAACAGAGTCCCTGTCGCTCTCCCTAGTCCTGTCACTCTGTAGGCTGTTTATGCTTCCTCACCGTCCGCTCCGTTCAAACCCTCGTTTGGAGCTATGGTCAAGCCTCCCTGACCTATGTTAAAATGCCTGTTTCGGCCCTCGAAACTCCGTCTGGGCCACCGGCTCCTCGTTCCCCGCCCCCATCTGGTCCGAGTTGCTTTCGGGGGCGGGGGGCGGGGAAGGGGGGATGGGGGATGGGGACACAAACCTGGAGGGCTGGGTACTGCGCTACCTCCTCTGGGCAGGGATCTGTGCCCTGTAGGGACCGGGGGTCAATTCTGGCCCTCTTAGGTTTTGGGGAGAGTTTGGACTCTGATCGTGGTGGAGCGACACGTAGTAGGAAATAGTTGACGTTACCCGAGTTGTGTGTTGTTATAGCTTAATCGGTCACTAGCCTGTTCTGTTTTGTCCGTCCTCAGGAATAACTTTACGAAAGGAAAAATAATTTGCATTTGCCCTCCCCGCTGGAAATGGCCACTGTGAGTAAATTAGTCTCTTAAGCAGTATAGTGGTTTGGGAACTTGTTAGGAAATGGAGGGATGGGTTTAATTATGATGACATTGGTGGCATGTTTCTTGTGCTTAGACGTAATGTATGAAAAATGTCAAGGGAAGCAAGGGGTGTGAAATTATATTGGTATGCTTTGAAGGTAGTTTGAACACAAAGGTTTTCTACAACACTCGTGTACTAGTTTCTGCAAATTCATTTTTGGAAATACAGTGCTAACGTCCTTTCAATATTTTTAAAAGACATTTCATAAGTATTTAGAATCTGTTTTTAAACTATGTTTTATTTCTTTGGTTAGCTAAACTGAAGTTTTTCAAACAGTTTCAGTCTAGCAAGTAACCTTCCAAATCCTACAAAATGAGAGCAAGAGATATGAATCACATAGACCAGAAATATTGATTGTAAGTCTCTAGTTTAGACTCATCCTACTATAAGGACTTCGTATAGTAGGGGACGATAGACATATATGAATTAGCTACAATAAAAGTGTAAAGTAATTATTTTTTAAAAGCTACACAAAGGTACATCCAGATTCAAAGCTTTGTGAAGAGGAGAAACAAGGGGTTTGGGATTACTTAATCAGAAAGCATTTAATCTGAGTTTTGAAAAATGGTGGGATTTAGATAATGGGAGACTTGAATGGAAGAATCTGAGATGTATTCAGAGACACTTTCCCTTTCAAAAATCAAGAAGTCATTTCTGCCTTCTGCAATGTCAGATATGTGAAAGAGATTAAAGGGAAATAAGGTTGTATTGTGGAGTTGGAATTAATAGCCTTGAATGTCATCCTCAGTATTTAGATTTGATTCTTTAAGTTGTGGTCATCTAATCAGAGCTGTGTTAGGACTACTATGGCAGCAGTTAGTCAGGATAATATTCCTGTAATTGAACGTGATATGTTAAGAGTCTAATGACGTGACTGTAGGAGCAAGTCATAAAAGTAGACCACTAGTCTTGGACACCATTTTAACATGAATTTTTACTTAGCCAGAACCCAGAAAGGGCATGTTACAATAAAAACATGGGGTACTGTCAAAGTAACTAGAATAGAATGCTAATGTTTAACCTGGCTTTATTTTGATTTAAATGAATTAGTTCAGCCGGGTGAATACTTTGAAAAATGCTTTCATAGATCTTTTTATTGTTAGAAAGAAGTTCATATGAAATAAATTTTAATATTCAAATTAAAAAATTTGTGTTTGTATGCATTGTAAATACTGAATGGATGTCAGTTATGAAATATGCAAGTATGTGTGTCTTCACCTATTTAATTAGCCTCCATAGCAAGAGTCATGAATGTCCGTGCTTCAGAAGCTGGACAGGTAAATCAAGATGCCTTGGTGGGAACTTTGACAAATTGAAATTTTCATTTTTGATATAACGGGAGCAGACTTCCCTTAGCTACAGTGATTTATTGCTAACTTAATGCCGTTTGGGAATATGAATCTAGTGCTGCCAGCTCTTCTGAGTTTTCTAGAACAGCTGAAAATCTGGACTTTTTGTGTGAAATCTATAATTTCTCAATGTTTATATCCAATTCAGATTTTTTAATAATAGTGTGGACCACACAGAAATGTCTGTAGCTGAATGTGAATGAATTTCCTAGGTGGATATAGATGAATTTCCTAGATAACCAGTTTTAAATCTTTGGTATAGACCCTGTATTCCACTCACATGACCAAAAGCAGGACTTATCCTAAAATAGTGTCTAAAAGACAATTTCTCTTTTTATACTAATAAGGATTTTAAAATTACGTTTTAATAACCTGTCATCTTCCCAAGTCTAGAATCCTAGGTTTGAAGTAGTCATATACAAAATCATACTTATCCTCATACCAAAATAAACTGGCTATTCTAATTTTTGAATTATTTATTGACTGTCATATTTAGTTATATTTACCAGCTGACCCAATGTCCTAAAATCTGCCAAGTAGAGAATTTGAGGATCCTATAGGTTAAAAGGGAAACTTGAATCACATTAACACTGTCATCAGCTATTCCTTTCAGTGGACAAATTAGATACTGGCTTATTTTGCCATTAAAATGAAATAGAAATAAAGTAACATCAAAACTCAGTAATTAGATTTTCTTAGATTGGCAACAAAACTCACATTTTATTATAACTTGTTAAAAGCTTTACCATCAAGGAAAAAATCTAAATTAGAATCTAGTGGCTTTCGCACTCACAGGCTAAAATAATCCTTAATAACATTAGGAAGTTGTTAAAATAATTTGGATAATTCTTCTTTTCCTTTTTTGCGTGTGAAGCAATTTATTATCAAAAATAACATTTTGATAACTATACTTTAATTTTAATGGTTATGGAAGTATTTTGTGGAAATTAGTAAAACAGTGCATGTAAAGCACTTAGCACAGAACCTAGCCCACAGTAACTAACATCTGTTGAGTATTTGCTATTTAATATTGCCCTTTTCAGATAATCTCCTATTGAGCCTGTTGTTATTTTGAGGCCTTACCCAAAATACTTTTGGAGTTTAAAATTTTATATTCCCTTTAGATCCTGAGCCATATTCTGTTAAATGTAAATATCTTTAATTGTAAAGGTAAATTTAAATTACAGAAACACCCAGAAGTCTAAGTTTGTCTAGTAAGTTAAAATGTAATAATTACCACATTTCTCTCTTTGAGCAGGTTGGGTCCTGACCCAAGGAAGGATGCTTAAATGTTCAGGTGGCCAAAGTACTCTGGAGACAGGCCTTGTACTTCAGAGATATGTAAAGAGGGTTCTGTCTATCCAGGTCTTGAAGACAGAGTTGAAATTTGCTGGACCTAGAAGAAGAGGGAAAAGGGCATTTTAGCGGAAGAAATCTTATGGCAGTATAGAAGAAGACAGAGAGATGTGGGAAATGTTGCAGATATTTTTATGTGACTAAAGAACTGAAAAGGGAAAAGTGGTAAAGTTAGTAAGAAATTATGCCAGAGAAGTAGAAAAATAAGTTAGGATGTTCTCTTGTACTTAACGATGAAAAGAAGTCATAACACATGGGTTGAAATTCAGACTACTTTGTGAAAGGGAAAAGGAATGGTGCTAAAGTATCAGATGGCTAGACTATTTCAACATCCTGGTGACTAATTTTCATACCACTCCAATCACCATTCTCTAATCCCACTCCAGTCCATCCTGCCCACAGTGGTACATTCCTAAGAACATTCTGCCCCTGTATTCTTTCCTGCCTCCAGATTAAAATTCTGGTTTATTGTCTTGTAACAAGCCTTTTACTGTGTCAAAGATAAAGCCTTTTATAATTGACCACAACTTAACTTTCAAGCCTGTTTTTTACTGCACTCCCTTAAATATCTAACTTTACTGAATTTATCACCTTTTGAATATACCTTTTATGAATATACATTTGTTCCAGAAAGTCACTCATTGAAATGCCCCTTTCCTCTGCAAATTCCTGCTATTTCTTCAAAACCTAGTATATTCTCTATGAAACTTTTTCCTCCCTCAAGGATCACTGAGTTGTTTAAATCTTTTACTAGCATCTCACAGATAATATCGTATTTGCTCTTACATATTTTCTACTAAACTAAGAGTTGGCATTTTTGTTTTTTAATGTGAAGGGACAGATAAGTAAATATTTTAAGCTCTCTGTACCATATAATCTCTGTGCAACTACTTAACTCTGCCATTATGTCATGAAAGCAGCCACAGACAATACATAAATAAATAGATGTAGCAGTGTTAGAATAAACTTCTATTTACTAAAATAGCAGGGTGTATTCAGCTATACTTTGCCAACCCCTGCATTAAATTACTTTGACCCAGGGCAGTCAATTAAGCATCAGACTTGGTTTCCACTCAGGTCATGATTTCAGGATCTTGAGATCAGGCCCTGCATCCAGCTATGTGTGGGGAGTCTGCTGGAGTTTCATTCTTTCCCTTTGCCCCTCCCCCTGTGTGTTCCTGTGTGTGTGTGTGTGCTCTCAAATAAATATATCTTTAAAAAATAATAAAAGAACAAATTGCTCTGACCCAGGTATTTTGCTAGAAGTTTCTGTGTGAAAGACGTTTACATAGTCACCTATTGTAACTGACCTCAGAGTCCAGGAAGTGAACAAAAAAGCAAAAAAATTCAGCACAAAGTTATGTACTAAAGGTGTTGAAAGTTCCTTAACAATAGAAAAACCTTATTTGTACTACCTTTTTAGTGTTGTTTCCAAATAGGGCAACTTTTAGAAGTTCCTATTCTCTCTAGTGTGGCACTCTTGATTCTGGCCTTTATTGGAAAGAATAGAAATTACTGGCTATGTATAATTGATTGTGTTACATTAGTTCTAAGTGTACAACATAGTGTTCATTAATTTTATGCATTACACAGTGCTCACCATAAGTGTAGTTACATGTGTCACTATACAACTTTATTACAGTGTTCTTGACTATATTCCCTGTGCTGTACTTTTAATCTCCATTACATACTTATTTTATAACTTTTTTATTTTTATACAGAATAACTTATTACTTGTTTTTTTAATAGATCTGTTTTTAAAATTATATACATAATGCTTATTGTATGGTAGTTGCTCAATAATAGAATAAGATTTGGTTTTGAAAGATACATTGCAGAGTGAGGATTTGCCAGAGATTGTCTATGTAAGTATAACACATATATCCAGAATAAATAATGTTAATTTTTGTGTTATTCTTAGGTGCTCTGTAATAGAGCCAGACTGGTTTCCTATCTCCCAGGATTTTGCTCATTAGTTAAAAGGGTTGTCAGTCCCAAAGCCTTTTCAACTGCAGGATCTTCAGGTTCTGATGAGTCTCATGTGGCCCCTGCACCTCCAGATATATGTAAGTAAAACCTATTATGATTCATTTATACTTGTTGCAAAACACCCACCTCCCTTCTGGCAACTACCAGTTTATTCTCTATATTAAAGACTGTTTTTCTTTGTCCCTTTTTTCCTTTTTTCTTAAATTTCCATGCATGTAATCATATGGTATTTATCTTTCTCTGACTAAATTATTTCACTTACTATTATACCCTGTACATCCATCCATGTTACTACAGATGGCAAGATTTCAGTATTTTTATGGCTGAGTAATATTCCATTGTGTATATATACCATATCATGATCCATTCATCTGTGGGTGGATATTTGGATTACTTCCATATCTTGACTGTTCTAAATTATGCTGTGTTAAATATAGGGGTGTGTATATCTTTTTTTCTGTATTTTCATTTTCTTTAGGTAAATACCCAGTATTGTAAATATTGGATCATTTGATAACTTTTTGGTTTTTAATTTTTTAAGAAATCTCATACTGTTTTGCACAGTGCACAGTTTGCATTCCCACCAACAGTACACAAGAGTTTCTTTTTCTCCACATCCTTGCCAATACTTTTTATTTCTTATATTTATTTTAGCTACTCAGACAGGTATAAGGTGATATTTCATTGTGGTTTTGATTTGCCTTTCCCTGATAATTAGTGATATTAAGCCTCTTTTCATGTGCCCACTAACTATGTCTATTCCCTAGAGAGGTGTTTGCTGATGCCCTTTGCCCGTTTTATTAATAGGTTTCTGGTTTGGTTTGGTATTGAGTTGTTTAAGTTCTTTATCTGTTTTGGATATTAACTCCTTCTCAGATACAGCATTTGCAAATAGCTTTTCCCATTCAGTAGGTTGCCTTTTTTGTGTTGTTGTTTCCTTGATTGTGCAAAGACATTTTATTTCAGTACAGTCCCAGTAGTTTAATTTTGCTTTTCTTTCTCTTGCAGAGGAGAAATATCTGGAAAAATGTTTCCATAGCTTATGTCCAGAAAATTACTGGCTATGCTACTGAAGTATAATTGACTGTGTTACATTAGTTTTAAGTGTACAATATAGTGTTCATTAATTTTATACATTACGCAGTGCTCACCATAAGTGTAGTTACATGTGTCTCTATACAACTTGATTACAGTGTTATTGAGTATATTCTCTGTGCTGTACTTTTAATCCCCGTTACATACTTATTTTATAACTAGAAGTTTGAACCTGTTAAACAACATCACTAATTTGTCTGTCACCCAATGCTCCTTTCCTCTTGCAACTACCAGTTTGTTCTCTGTATCTATTAGTCTCTTCAGGCTCTTTGCTTTCTTACTTCTTTGGTCATTTGTTATCTTCACATATAAGTGAAATCATTCAGTATTTGTTCTTCTCTGACAGATTTCTCTGATCATATACTCTGGGTCCCTCTGTGTTACTGCAAAGAGCAATATTTCTTTCTTTATGGCTGAAATGAAACGTGAGATAGGAGATATGTATTTTAGGGAGAATTTTTGGAGGTAGCTCAACTAATGACATAAGTCACTGACGACAGAGGGCTTCCATACCATGCTAATGACTTTAGATGTCACCTTTTAGAGTGGTGACTACTAAAGAAATTCTGTGGGGCTCTGGATATTTTCCTAGAAGGGGAAATTGGGAAGGAAAATAAAGGTATAGAAGAGGTTTCCAACGTTCTCCCACGGTTCAGCCAAGGCTTACAATAAGAAATATATTTTATTTTTTATATTTTATATTTTTATATTACTTTATTTCTTTATGCTCTCATGTAAGTATGCAAATAAAAGTTTGCAAGGCTAAAATGATTTAAAAAATTACTGGAAGCAAAAACAAACAAAAACTTCCTGGGGGTAAGAGAAAACTATGGAAGGATTTGGGGTAAGACCCAATCTGGTGCGTTTTAGAAAAAGCGCTCTCAGTCCAGATCGAAGTATCTGTCTCCAACC
>CM053605.1:69142435-69156506 GCA_028646535.1 Procyon lotor
AACTATAAAAGTAAAAATATCCAAGTTTTTAGTAGTACAGGGAGATTAATAACTGCTTATTTCAAAAATAAACAATGTATTTATGAAGAATTATTTATCTACAAGAGATTGTAATCTCAAGTGAAAAAAAAAGGGGGGGGGCAGCCTGGGTGGTTCAGTTGGTTAGGCATCTGCCTTTGGCTCAGGTCATGATCTCAGGGTACTTGGATGAACCGAGTCAGACTCTCCGGTTGGTGGGGAGTCTGCTTCTCCCTCTCCCTCTGTGTGCTTGCTCTCAAATAAAATCTTAAAAAAAAAAAAAAAGAGGCACCTGGGTGGCTCAGTTGGTTAAGCATCTGCCCTCTGCTCAGGTCATACTCCTGGGGTCCTGGGATTGAAACCTTCATCAGGCTCCCTGCTCAGTGAGGAGCCTGTGTCTCCCTCTCCTTCTGCCCCTCCCCCTAGCTCCTCTTCCTGGGTTCTCTAATAAATGAACAAAATCTTTAAAAAAAAAAATTATATAGCAAACAGGTACAGAACAATGCCAAGTTTTTAAAAGCTAAACATGTTTTTGAATATGCTGGAATTAATTTGTTCACAATTATCAGAAATTAACATAGTATTAATGATCAGAAAACCAGAGTAAATATTTTACCTGAAATTCATTCACATACTGTGCCATCACAAACTCATGTCTTTCACTTGATAAAGGTTCTGCTAGAATATCAGGTAAAGTTTTATGAACCTGGCCTTTCTTCTGTGACGTGGTCCCATTGAGATGACAATCAAAACCTATGTTCCCAGGAAGCTGGAATCTCTGATCCTGAGGTCCAAATGGTCCCATTGTTTCATCAGGCCACACTGTTCGAGAACCTGAAGAGGAACAACAAAATGAATCCATTTTCTCCGATAGTCAAGTACATTGGTGGACAAAGAATATTCTTCTAATTAGGTGTTTTTTATAAAACCACTAGATCTTTGAAATTTACTTTCTTGTATGAATGTAGTTTTATGTCATTAAAAAAAAAAGTAACCAGTTTAGATCAAAGGCAAATCCGTTATAAGGAGTATATAAGTATAGTAATCCATACTATGTCATGCCTGATAGTCATTAAAAAGAAGACGGTAGGTACATTTTGGAAGGAACCTGGGAAGACAGCAGAGTAGGAAAATCCCAAGTTCACTTGTTAACACAAACACCTAGGTAACAACCACAACAGTGCAACTAACCCAAGAAATCTTTGGGTTAATCAAAGGGAAAGGGCCAATCAGAAAGGATAGGAGGAGCAGATATAGTTGGAAACCAAACTACCCAGCAAGACTAACCACAAACAGGAGGGACAAGTACAGAGAAGGGAGAGGAAAAAACCCCATTCCTGGTGCCCCAGACATGATAGGAAACCACATTCTCACCCTTAAAGAGAAAGCATAACAAACAATCCCGCCTAGATACAGCACAGAGGCAGAGGTTTGAAAAGTGCCTAGGGTATACATGCATGAAGGTTTTTTTTTTTTTAAACTAATCTCAATCTGAATTGAGAAGAATCTGTGTTGGAGAAGCAAGGATCTATAGAAAACTTCCCCAAGAACAAATGGGCTGGCAGGTGCAATTTATCTCCCTCCCATCTCAGCCTAGATACCTGGACATTTGTGGAACCAATGTGAACACTCTCCCTCTGGCTTGCTAACACTGTGTACTTACTCCTGCATTCTCCTGTTGAATTGCTCCATTCAGGCCACGGCACTGGGCAGGAGTCCCTACAAAGCAGCTCCAGCCAGGTCTCATCCTACAAACAGCCCTGATAATGAACACTATCACTCCAAAGTAACTCTTTCCTGGGGGAGTGGGGAAGATAACCACGTACACCTGCCTGACTACAGGACTAGCAGACTGACTTGGACAGACATCTGATCTCCTGGCCCCACTAATCAACAAAGCCTCTCAAATGAAAGACAGAGATAGTGCCCTGCACTTCTGTGCAAATGCAGCCCCTGCTAATAGGCTGAAGACAGGCATCTGGACTGATTACTGATACTGACCAACTATAAGCCCTTCTCTGCCCCAAATAGGCCCTGAACAGCAGAGGGACCAGACCCTACCTACAATAAGAAAATGGGACATTTGGAGCTGACTGAAGGCAAATGTGGCTGAGCCACAAGACTATGGTGGACAAAACTCCTTTAAAAACCCTCAGGTGCCTGGTTCTGGAGAAGAGGGGACAGTGTGCTACAGGGCACCACAGGACCTCTTCTTCATAAAGCCACTACTCTCAAGATCAAGAGATGTACCTTACTTTCTAAATAAATAGGAAAAAAACACAGAGAAACAAAATGAGGAGAAAGAGCAATGTCCCAGATGAAAGAACAGGATAATACCAAGCAAAAGAGCTAAATATTTGAAATAACAGATAAGCAAACATGCATGATGAGAAAAGAGTGGAGGATCTTGAGAACTTCAACAAAGAGATAAATATATAAAAAGAACTAGTCAGAGATGTACTCCATGACTAAAATAAAAAATATACTACAGAGAATGAATAGCACATTTGAGGAGGAAGACAAATGGATCAGCGCCTGTGAAGACAGGGTAATGGAAAGCAACCAAGCTGAACAGGAGAGAGACAAACAGAACTCAAACACCACAACTGTAACAACAGTCACAGAGATCCCAGAAGGAGAAGAGAAAACAGGGTAGAAAATTTATTTGAAGAAATAATAGCTGAAAACTTTCCAAACATGAGGCAGGAAATACACATCTAGATCCAAGAGACATAAAGAACCACCAACAAAATTAACCCAAAGAGGTCCACACTAAGACACATAATACTTAAAATGGAAAAAGGAGTGATAGAGATTTTTTAAAGCAGTAGGAGAAAAGAGAGCAGTTACACAGAAGGGAAATCCCATAAGGCTATCATTTGATTTCTAAGCAGAAACACTGCAGGCCAGAAGGGGGTGGCATGATATACTCAAAGTGCTCAAAAGAAAAAACCTGCAACCAAGAATATTCTATCCAGCATGGCTGTCATTCAGAACAGAAGGAGCAATAAAAATTTCCCAAACTAGTGAAGAGTTCATCATTAAACCATTCTTGCAAGTAACATTAAAGGGAATCTGAGTGGAAAGAAAAGGCCATAACAAAAAAATTAGGAAAAAATCTTACAGATAATACAAATACAATAAAAATAATATATTAATCACTTACAAAATCACTATGGGTTATTATCCACATTAATATCACTATAAATACACAAAAGCAGTAATTATCATTTTTATCTGTAAAAATCAGTAGAGAATCAGAAAATAAAAGGATATAAAGTATGACATATACATTAAAATGTGGGGGTGGGTATAAACTTAGTGCTTTTAGAAGGAAGTCAAACATAAGCAACTATCAATTTCACATAGATTGCTATACACATAAGATACTATATATGATTGGTTTTGGTGGACTCAGCAAGATGGTGGAGAAGCAGGAGACTATTTCAACTAGTCCTCTGATTTGAGCTAAATACCTACCAGAACACTTTGAACACACAGGAAATCGGCCTGAGACGTAAGATTATACACTTCTGGATCTCTGGGGGGGGGGGGGGGGGGGGGGGGGGGGGGGGGGGGGGGGGGAGAAGACATCAGTGGAGAGGTAAAGCTGAGTAGGAGTGCTGGGGCTGATATCAGAGGATGAACAGAAGGGGGAGGGAGCCACCAGAAGTGACCTATTGGAAAGTAATACCCCAATACGAAAGGGCCCTGGGCTTGGGGACCAGCATTAACTTGGAATCTGGTTAAAAGCACACAAAAAGAATAATGGCTCCCAAGGGGCAATTGCTGGAATCGGGTGACCACAGGCACAGACCTAAGCCCATGGTGCAAGGCGATCACAGCCAGCACCCACCCATGCCTGAGAGAGCCCGGTGGGAAATCCAGTCAGTGGTCCCTGAGCCCAGGGCTTTCTGCTACTTGCACCACCACTGGGGCTGCACGTACCCCCCACCCGCACCTGAGAGAGCCCAGTGCAGGCTCCTGCCAGAGGTCCCTGGACCACAGCATTCCTCTACCTATGCTGCAGCTGGGTCTGAGCACACCTGGCATGGGCATGGACTCCAGACAGCAGTCCCAGCAATGGCAGCCACTGGGATCTGGCTTGGCTGGACCAGTAGTAGTTGTGGTTTAAGTGGCATGGGAGTGCAGAGACAAGTGGGGCCTCCGGCGATCACTGAGATGGTGGCTGGGAGTGCACACTGCCTGTGGGAGGTTGCGATGTTCAATGGAGCTTGCAGGAGGGGAGTAGACTGAGGCTTCTGAGGTGGAGGTCTGGGTGTGGACAGTATTTTTTGGACAGTATAACTCTCCAAAAAGCTGCAAAAAGCCGCCAAAGAACAAAAACCTCCAGAGAACAAAAGCCTGAAAAACTAGTTTCCACAGAACCCAGCCCCTTGATAGGGGGCAGGCAACTCAGCCCAAGCAAGACTGACTGAAAAACAACGCGGCAAGCCCCTCCCCCAGAAGACAAGCCAAAGGACAATAACCACAGGGTCCCCATAAAACTGTAAAACCCCAACATCAGGGGAAAACAATATATTAAACACCCAGTATTGCCCCAAAACCTGTATATTTCATAGATACAACTTTTTTCTTTAATTCGTTCTCACGATTCTATTTTTTTTAACTTATCCCAACTTGATGTTTAACATATTACATAATAACTTTTTAACTTGAACTCTCTTCATACATATGCCTGTTTTTTTCTTTCCTTTTTTAAACTAATATATATTACTACATATATAGATAGGTAGATAGATTATTCTATCTATATATACCATCTATCTATCTAGTAATATATATATATATATATACATACACACACACACACACACACACACACACACACAGGTAGATAGAATCTTCTAGGAAATCATTTTTCCGTATTCAGTACTACCCCTATATATAAATCAGTTTTAATTTCTTTGTATCTCTGGAAAGTTGAATCCTTTAACAAAGATAAGATACACCCAGGAAGAACCGAAATAACCTTCCTCACCCACATCGAGGTTTTATAACCACCTTCCCATCTTATTCTTTTGTCAGTGTTTCTGTGTATTTGTACTATATAAATCTTATTCTTGGGGTTCATTTTGGCTGGGTTTTTATTTTTTTCTCGTCTTTTACTTTTGTCAGTCTTTTTGTTCTGTTTATGTACCTTATAAATCTTACTTTTGGGGCTCATTTTGGCCGGGTTTTTTCTTTTCTTTTCTCTTTTTTCTTTCTTTTTGGTGGTGACTTCTGATTGCTCCAAAATTTTCCAAGGTGCACCTTGACTGGATCGTGGTTGATATATTCAGCTATACATCCATGACTAGGAGGAGGAACACCCAACAGAGGAAAAATTCAGAGACTGTGGCTTCTGCCACAGAACTATTAGATATGGACATAAACAATATGTCGGAAATGGAATTCAGGGTAACAATTATCCAGGCAATGGCTAGGCTGGAGAAGACCATTAGTGGCAACACAGAATCTCTAAGGGCGGAAGTGAGGGCTGATTTGGCAGTACTTCAAAATGCTATCAATGAGATCCAATCTAATCTAAATAGTCTAACAGCTAGAGTAACTCAAGCAGAAGATCAAATTAGTGATCTAGAAGACAAACTGATAGAAAAGAAGGATCAGGAGGAGGCCTGGAACAAACAGCTTAGAAACCATGAAAACAGAATTAGGGAAATAAGTGATAGCATGAAACGTTCCTATGCCAGAATTATTGGGATCTCTGAGGGGGTAGAGAAAGAGAGAAGACTAGAAGATAAAGTTGAACAAATACTGGATGAAAATTTCCCTAATCTGGGAAATGGAATAAGTGTTCATGTCCTAGAGGTAGAGAGAACAACCCCCAAGACTGAGTCTAGAAAGACCTCCAGACACTTAATTGTAAAATTCAGAAATCATAAATTCAGAGAGGAGGTCTTAAGGGCAGCTAGGGGGAAGAGATTCCTTAGGTACAGAGGAAGGACCATCAGAATAACATCAGACCTGTTCACAGAAACTTGGCAAGCCAAAAAGGGCTGGCAAGACATACACAGAGCATTAAATGAGAAGAACATGCAGCTAAGGATACTTTATCCAGCAAGGCTGACATTCAGAATGGATGGAGAGATAAAGAGCTTCTGAGACTGGCAAGGTTTAAAAGATTATGTGACCACCAAGCCAGCACTACAAGAAATATTAAGGGGGCAAGGGGTTCTATAAAAGAAGAAAGAACCCAATTGTGACATAGAACAGAAATTTACAGAGACAATCTATAGAAACAAAGACTTCACAGGCAACATGATGTCAATAAAAACTTATCTTTCAATAATCACTCTCAATGTGAACGGCCTAAATGCTCCCATAAAACAGCACAGGGTTGCAGACTGGATAAAACAACAGGACTGTCTTCAAGAGACACATTTGTGGTCTTGAAGAGACACATTTTGAACCTAAAGATACATCTAGACTGAAAGTGAAGGGATGGAGAACCATCTCATGCCAACAGGCCTCAAAAGAAAGCTGGGGTAGTGATTCTCATATCAGATAAATTAGATTTTAAGCTAAAGACTGTAGTCAAAGATACAGAAGGACACTACATCATTCTTAAAGGTTCTGTCCACCAGGAAGATCTAACTATTGTAAATATTTATGCCCCTAACATGGGAGGAGCCAACTACATACGCCAACCATTAAACAAAATGCAGCATATTGATATGAATATTTTAGGGGATCTTAACATGCCTCTCTCAGCAACAGACAGATCATCTAAGCAGAAAATCAACAAAGAAACAAGAGCTTTAAATGACACATACGACTAGATGGACCTCATAGATATTTATAGAATATTCCACCTTAAAACAACAGAATTCTCATTCTTCTCGAGTGCACATGAAACTTTCTCCAGAATAAACCACATACTGGTCACAAATCAGGGCTCAACTGATACCAAAAAATTGAGATTATTTCCTACATATTCTCAGACCACAATGCTTTGAAACTGGAACTCAAACACAAGAAAAAAATTTGGAAGGAATTCAAACACTTGGAAGCTAAAGACCATCCTGCTCAAGACTGTTTGGGTCAACCAGGAAATCGAAGAGGAACTTAAACAATTCATGGAAACTAACAGAGGAAAATGAAGACACAGTGGTCCAAAACCTATGGGATATAGGTTGAGAATGAAGATACACTGGTCCAAAACCTATGGGATATGGAAAAGGCGGTCCAAAGGGGGAAATACATAGCCACCCAAGCCTTACTCAAAACACAGAAAAATTCTGAATATAGCAACTCTCTTTACACCTTAAAGACCTGGAAAATCAACAAAAAATTAAGCCTACCCCACACACAAGAAGGGAAATAATTAGGATTAGAGCAGAGATCAATAAGTTAGAAACTAGAAATACAATAGAAGACATCAATGAAACTAAAGCTGGTTCTTTGAAAGAATTAATAAGATTGATAAACCACTGGCAAAACTAATCCAAAAGAAAAAAGACCCAGATTAATAAAATTATGAAAGAGGAGAGATCTTGAATAACACCAAGGAAATAGAAACAATCATCAGAAATTAACATCAGTGGTTATATGCCAATAAGTCAGGCAACCTAGAATAAATGGATGCATTCCTGGAAACCTATAAACTTCCAAGACTGGAACAAGAAGAAATTGACAACCTGAATAGACCATTATCTAGTAATGAGACTAAAGCAGTGATCAAAAATGTCCCAAAAAACAAAAGTCCAGGACCTGATGGGATTCCCTGGGGAATTCTACCAAACATTCAAAGAAGAAATAATACCTATTCTCCTGAAATTGTTTCAAAAAACAGAAACAGAAGGAAAACTTCCAGACTCTTTTTATGAAGCATTACCTTGATTCCCAAACCAGGCAAAAACCCCATCAAAAAAGGGAAATTTTCTGACCAATATTCCTGATGAATACGGATGCCAAGATTCTCAACAAGATCCTAGCTAATAGGATCCAACACTATATTATAAAAATTATCCACCATGACCTAGTGGGATTTATCCTTG
Organism: Procyon lotor; assembly: GCA_028646535.1. Lineage (NCBI taxonomy): Eukaryota > Metazoa > Chordata > Mammalia > Carnivora > Procyonidae > Procyon > Procyon lotor. Next base: position 69,150,475 of record CM053605.1, read on the forward strand.
GGATGCAAGGGTGGTTCAACATTCACAAAATCAATCAATATGATAGAACAAATCAATAAAAGACAGAAAAACCACATGGTCCTCTCAATTGATGCCAAAAAAGCATGACAAAACTATAGCATCTGTTCCTGATTAAAACTCTTCAAAGTGTAGGGATAGAGGGAACATTCCTCAAGTTCATAAAATCTATGAAAAACTCACAGCGAATGTCATTCTCAATGGGGAAAAGTTGACAGCCTTCCCTTTGAGATCAGGAACATGACAAGGATGCCCACTCTCGCCACTCTTGTTCAACACAGTACTAGAAGTCCTAGCAAGAGCAATCAGACAGGAACAGAAATAAAAAGTATTCAAATTGGCAAAGAAGAAGTCAAATTCTCTTTGTTCACAGATGACATAATACTTTATATGGAAAACCCAAGACTCCACCACTAAACTACCAAAACTCATACAGCAATTCAGTAATGTGGCAGGATACAAAAATCAATGCACAGAAATCAGTTGCTTTCTTATACACTAGCAATGAAAATATAGAAAGGGAAATTAGAGAATTGATTCCATTTACTATAGCACCAAGAACCATAAAATACCTTGGAATAAACCTACCCAAAGAGGTAAAGGATCTGTACTCAAGGAACTATGAACACTCATGAAAGAAACTGAGAAAGAAATAAAAAGATGGAAAAGCATTCTATGCTCATGAGTCAGAAGAATAAATATTGTTTAAATGTCTATACTTAGTAGAGCAATCTATACTTTCAATACCATCCCAATCAAAATTCCACCAGCATTTTTCAAAGCGCTAGAACAATCTTAAAATTTGTATGGAACCAGAAAAGACCTCAAATTGCCAAGGAAATGTTGAAAAAGAAAAAGGTGGGGGCATCACGTTGCCTGATTTCAAGCTATATTACAAAGCTGTAATCACTTAGACTGCATGGTACTGGCACAAAAACAGAAGACATCTGTTCCGTAAAACAGTGGAACAGAATAGAGAGCCCAGAAATGGATCCTCAACTCTATGGTCAAATAATCTTCAACAAAGCAGGAAAAAATATCCAGTGGAAAAAAGACAGTCTCGTCAATAAATGGTGCTGGGAAAATTGGACCACTATGTATAGAAGAATGAAACTCGACCATTCTCTTACACCGTACACAAAGATAAACTCGAAATGGATGAAAGACTTCAACATGAGGCAGGAATCTATCAAAATCCTAGAGGAGAACATAGGCAGTAACTTCTTTGACATCGGCTACAGCAACTTCTTTCAAGACATGTCTACAAAGGCAAAGGAAACAAAAGTGAAAATGAACTTTTGAGACCAAGATAAAAAGCTTCTGCATGGCAAAGGAAACTGTCAACAAAACAAAGAGGCAACCAATGTAATGGGAGAAGATATTCGCAAATGACACCACAAAGGGGTGATATACAAGATCTATACAGAACTCCTCAAACTCAACACCCAAAAAACAGATAATCATGTCAAAAAATGGGCAGAAGACATGAACAGAGACGTCTCCAAAGAGGACATACAAATGACTAACAGACATAGGAAAAATGTTCATCATCATTAGCCATCAGGGAAATTCAAATCAAAACCACATTGAGATACTACTACCTTACACCACTTAGAATGGCCAAAATTAACAAGGAAACAACAAGTGTTGGAGAGGATGTGGATAAAGGTGACTCCTCTGACACAGTTGGTGGGAATGCAACTTGGTGCAGCCACTTTGGAAAACAGTGTGGAGATTCCTCAAGAAATTAAAAATAGAGCTACCCTATGACCCTGCCATTGCACTACTGGGTATTTACCCCAAAGGTACAGATGTAGTGAAAAGATGGGTCATATGTACCCCAATGTTCACAGCACCAATGGCCACAATCGCCAAACTGTGGAAAAAGCCGAGATGCCCTTCAACAGATGAATGGATAAAGAAGATATGGTCCATAAACACAATGGAATATTATGCAGCCATCAGAAAGGATGAATACCCAACTTTTGTATCAACATGGACAGGACTGGAGAAGATTATACTGAGTGAAATAAGTCAAGCAGAGAAAGCCAATTATCATATGGTTTCACTTACTTGGGGAACATAAGGAATAACATGGAGGACATTAGGAGAAGGAAAGGAAAAGCAAATTGGGGTAAATCAGAGGGGGAGATGAAGCATGAGAGACTGTGGACTATGAGAAACAAACTGAGGGTTTTGGAGAGGAGGAGGGTGGGGGAATAGGCAAGCCTGGTGGTGGGTATTAAGGCAGGCACATACTGCATGGAGCACTGGGTGTGGTGCATAAACAATGAATCTTGGAACACTGAAAAATTAAAATTAAAAAAATATGTATATGAACCTAATGGTAACCACAGATCAAACGTGTAATAGATTTGCTTGGACTTCTGTTTTTTGGCACATCACTAAAGAAAGCCCAAAACGTCAAGAGAGCAAGAGAAGGAACAGAGAAGAACTACAAAAACAATGATAAAACAAGTAACAAAATGATAATAAGTACCGGCCAATCAATAATTACTCTGAATGTAAATAAACTAAATGCTCCAATGAAATCAGTAAGGAGTGACTAAATGGATTAAAAACCAAGACCCACCTATATGCTGCCTGAATAGACTTGCTTCAGATCTAATGACACACGCAGATTGAAAATGAAGGGATGGAAAACCATTACCATGCAAATAGAAGTGAAAAGAAGGCTAGGGTAGGGATACTTATATCAGACAAAAAAAGACTATAAAGAGACACAGAAGGACACTACATAATAGAGGGAACAATCTGACAAGAGGATATAACAATTGCAAATACTTTGGCACTCAACATGGAAGCACCTATATACATAAAACAGCTATTAACAGACAAGGAAGTTGACAGTACTACAATAGTAGAGGACTTTAACACCCCACTTATATTAATGGATAGATCATCCAGACAAAAATCAACAAGGAGACAGTTTTTGATTGACACACTAGAACAGATGGACTTAGCCTATATTCAAAATATTCCATAAAAAACAGCAGAATATATATTCTTTTCAGGTGCACATGGAACAGTCTCCAGAACAGATCATATGTTATGTCACAAATCTCAATAAGTTCAAAATGACCGAAGTCATATCATGTATCTTTTCTGACTACTAAAGTATAAAGTGGAAAAGAATCACGGAAGAAATCTGGAAAAAACACAAATACAAACAGGCTAAATAATGTGTCACTAAACACTGAATGCACCTACCAAGGTATAAAAGAATAAAAAAAATACATAGAGACAAAAATTAAAACACAATTGTCCAGAATCTTTGGAATGTGGAAACAGCTCTTTTAAGAGGTAAGACTGCAATACAGGCATACCTCAAGCAGCAAGAAAAATCTCTAATAAATGACCTAACGTTATAGCTCAAGGAGCTAGAAAAGAAAAATGTGCAAAGCCAAAAGAAATACGGAAATAATGAAGATGAGAGCGGAAATAAATTAAAATGGAGACATCCCACCAAGCAGAGACCCCCCCCCACAAAGGAACCATGACCTAGTTGGTTGAAAAGATCAACAAAATTGATCAACCTTTAGCCTGACTCATCAAAGGAGAGAAAACTCAAATAAAACTATAAATAAAACAGGAGAAATAACTGATATCACATATATACAAAAGATAGTTGGATAATATTAAGCAAATTTATATGCTAAAAAAATGGAGAACATAGTGGGAATGAATAAATTCCTAGAAATATGTACCTTTCCAAAACTAAATCATGAATAGAAATTTTAAACAGACCAGTTACTAGCAATGACAATCAGTACTCAAAAAATTCCTGACAAATGGAAGTTTAGAATCAGATGTCTTCACAGGTGAATTCTACCAGACATACGAAGAGTTAATACCTGTTGTTCTCGAAACTTCCAAAATGTAGAAGTTGAAAGAAGCTTACAAAAATTCATTCCATCATGCCAGCATTACCAAGGTACCCTTGATACTTTGATACCAAAATCAGATGAAGACACTACAAAACGAGAAGTATGCACCAATATCTGATGACAATACATGCAAAGACCTGAACAAAATATTATCAAAACAAATACAAATATACATTAAGAAAATCATTCATGGGGTGCCTGGGTAGCTCACTTGGTTAAGCATCTAACTCAATTTTGGCTGAGGTCATGATCTCAGGATTATGAGGTCAAGCCCTGGTCGGGCTCAGCACTGAACGTAGAACCTGTTTAAGATTCTTTTGGGGCACCTGGGTGGCTCAGTCAGTTAAGTGTCTGCCTTCGATCACAATTCCAGACTTCAAGTTCTATTACAAATCTGTAATCATCAAGACAGTATGGCACTAGCACAAAAACAGACACATAAGATCAATGGAACAGAATAGAGAGCCCAGAAATGGTCCCCTAACTCTATGGTCAACTAATCTCGACAAAGCAGGAAAGAATATTCAACAGAAAAAAGACAGTGTCTTCAACTAATGGTGTTGGGAAAATTGGATAGCCACGTGCAGAAGAATGAAACTGGACCACTTCCTTATACCACACACAAAAACAGACTCAAAGCAGATGAAAGACCTCAATGTGAGACAGGAATCCATCAAAATCCTTGAGGAGAACACAGGCAGCAAGCAACCTTTTGACCTCAGCCAGAGCAACTTCTTCCTAGAAACATCCCCAAAGGCAAGGGAAGCAAGGGCAAAAATGAACTACTGGGACTTCATCAAGATCAAAAGCTTTTGCAAAGCAAAGCAAACAGTCAACAAAACCAAAAAACAACTGACAAAATGAGAAGATAATTGCAAAGGATATATCAGATAAAGGGCTAGTATCCAAAAATCTATAAAGAACTCATCAAACTCAACATCCAAAGAATAATCCAATCAGGAAATGGACAGAAGACATGATACATTTCTGCAAAAACGACATCCAAATGGCCAACAGACACATGAAAAAGTGTTCAACCTCACTTGGGATCAGAGAAATACATACCAAAACCACAATGAGATACCACTTCACACCAGTCAGAAGGGCTAAAATTAACAAGTCAGGAAATGACAGACGTTGGCAAGGATGAGGAGAAAGAGGAACCCTCCTACACTGTTGGTGGAAATGCAAGGTGGTGTAGCCACTCTGGAAAACAGTATGGAGATTCCTCAAAAAGTTGAAAACAGAGCTACCCTACGATCCAGCAACTGCACCACTGGGTATTTATCCCAAAGATACAAATGTAGTGATCTGAAGGGGTACGTGCAATGGAATATTTATAACAGCAATGTCCACAATAGCCAAACTATGGAAAGAGCCTAGATGTCCATCAACAGATGAATGGATAAAGAAGATGTGGGATGTGTGTGTGTGTGTGTGTGTGCGCGCGCGCGCGCGCACAATGAAATATTATGCAGCCATCAAAACTCCTGAAATCTTGCCATTTGCAACAACTTGGATGGAACTAGAGGGTATTATGCTCAGCGAAATAAGTTAATCAGAGAAAGACAATCATATGATCTCACTGATATGAGGAATTTAAGAAACAAGACAGAGGACCATAGGGGAAGGGAGGGGAAAAATGAAACACGATGAAACCAGAGAGGGAGACAAATCATAAGAGACTCAATCTCAGGAAATAAAGGGAGGGTTGCTGGAGGGGAGGAGGGATGGGAGGAATGGAGTGGCTGGGTGATGGACACTGGGGAGGGTATGTGCTTTGGTGAGTGCTGTGAATTGTGTAAGACTGATGAATCACAGACCTGTACCCCCGAAACAAATAATACATTATGTTAATTAAAAAAAAAGAAGAAGTGTCTTTCCTCGGCTCAGGTCATGATCTTGGGGTCAAGCCCCACAATGGGCTTTCTACTTCTCTCTCCTCCTGTCTCTCCCCCTCCACCCGTCTCTCCCCCTCCACCCCGCCACTTATGTGTTCTCTAAGTAAATAATTAAAATTAAAAAAAAAAAAAAATTCTTTCTTTTCCTCTCCTACCCATGCTTGCACGCTCTCTCATAATAAATCTATTTTTTTTTAAAGATTTT
>CM053605.1:69157006-69181362 GCA_028646535.1 Procyon lotor
CAAGGACGATTGTCGGCTTTTCTCACCACTAGTGCTGTGGTGCATCACCCTGATTTCCCTACAGGAGAGAAAAACTAATGTCCCCAACTGCTGGGGACATTGCCACCCACAACCCTTAGCCCGCAGTCTTCCTCAGGAATTGAGGAATTCAGGAATTCAGGAATTGAGGGCTGAGGAGAATTGCCTCATCCAAGGTCATGCCTGCTTCCTCGTGCAACCAGCTTCCAGTCACTGAATGAAGTGAGGACATGAAGGCCTAGCCGCTCACCCCAATTTGGGGTACTTTTGAAGGCATATCTCATCTTCCCAGCTGCACATTTCTTTTCTGTGGCTTCACTGACTTTGTGGCAGCCCTCCTCCCCCCTCTGCCCTATCTTGCATTTGTCATCTCCTTTCCATATATGTTGATCCCAAAGCACTCTGTAATGACTCTCTGGCACACTAATCTCCATTTCAGAGTCTAGTTCTCAGGGATCCCAACCTACAACACTACTATAATCCCAGCCTGAGCACAGCGCCTAGAACCCAATGGGTGTTCAATAAGAATTTGTTGAATAAGTGCAAGATATGATGAAGAAAGTTTAAGGGAAAAATCTCAGAAGTCACTGCTAGTTAGTGACAGAATAAGAGTTGAAATCAAACTTTCCCTTCTGCCACTGGCCTACTTCTGATACATTTTTCACATATTAAATTTGTAACAAAAAATTTATAATGTAAAATGCTGCAAAACTAGGATCTCTTGTTGATTGCAGCACGTATGGTTAAAGCTTTTTTAGCAAAGGAATTTGGCATTACCAGTTGAACGCTAGGAGCATGGACTTATCTTGACCCATAACCCCACTCTTGTAAACGGCCTGAAATACAGAAACACTGCTATGAGCACATTTCTCCCCTGCAGCATTATTTGAACCATGAGAGACTGTGGACTCTGAGCAACAAACTGAGGGCTCTGGAGGGGTGAGGGTGGGGGATTGGGTGAGCCTGGTGGTGGGTATTGAGGAGGGCACGTATTGCATGGAGCACTGGGTGTGGTGCATGAACAATTAATCTTGTAACACTGAAAAAATAAAATAAACATTTTTTGGGGAAAAAAACTAATAAAAATTCAAGGCAACTTAAAGGTGCAAGCATAGGAAAACAGTTAAATCAACAACAGCATATTCACTTGGTGTAGTATCATCAAAAATGATTGCTCTGAAGACATTTATAATGTCAAATGAAAATAGCAGTGCTAAAGTCATATGTTCAATGTATCATACTATCTAGGAAGTGAATATATACATTAAAAAATACTTGGAGGAAAAAGACCAAAATGGTCTCAATTGCATATGTTATAGTAATAACTTTTTCTTTAAAAAAAAATATTGATGAAGGCAAGTATTGCATGGAGCACTGGGTGTGGTACATGAATTATGAATCTTGGAACACACAAAAAATAAAATAATAATAATAAATAAAGGAAAAAATATTTCCCAATTTTTACATAATGTGCTTATATTACTTTATAATGAAAATCATAAATATAGTAAACAGTTAAGACGATAGATGATTAGAGTAATGGTTGCTATTAATTTGGAGGTTACTTTTCAGTGTTGTTTGCTAACGCAGGGCAGACCTCAGAGTCCGGGAATCTGATTCTCAGCCCTGGCCTCCCATGGTGGTCCCTGGGATTCTTTAAAATCTACTGATGCTGGCATCTTTCCCCAGAGATTTGGACTGTACTGATCTTAGATGAGAAGATCTGGAAAGCATGATTTTTTTTCTTTTTTTAACTTTTCGTTTGGCTGTTTATTTCAAAATAATTCCAAACTTACAGAAAAGTTTCAAGAACATTCACTAATTTTTAAATGTTGCCACATTTGGTTTATCATTTTTTCTAATAATATAATAATTGTCTTATCACCAAACCATTTTAAGGAAGGTTGCATACATACATAATGCTTTTTTACCCCTCAATAGCATTTCCTAAAAACAAAGATGTTCTCTACTATAACCATAGTGTAATTATCAAAGTCAAGAAATTTCATATGGATACAGTACTGTATAATGCATACTCTAATTCTGAATAAGCACGCCACAAAGAAAGCAGTTATGGGGAAATTGGCTACCTTCTAATTGTAATGTGAGCAACAGAAGCCAAAAGCTGCAGCAGGAGGGGCCAGCTCTGTCCTTTTCCTGCTCTCCCCCACTACACACACCATCTCTTCAATCCCGTGATCTCCTCTCTATTCCTTCTAAGCAATTCCCATTTATTCCAGTGAAGTCCTTAAGTTAGCTGAGGTCACTTTCTTTGCTTGCCAACTAGGAATTCTGCCGGGTCAGTGTAGTTGAGCTGGGACTGTTTATAGAGTACTTGGGTCCCTTGTGGGTTTCCTTGGCCTTTATAGGCTATTCTGCGACATTTCTTCCTCTCTTTTTTTTAAGACACCAAATGGTCCATAAATAAAGAACCAGTAGAAGACAGTGTTATAAAGAAACTGGTGGAAGGCAAGTGTTACACCTGTCCACACAAGAGCACATCTGACAAATCCTGGTTCAAGGAAAGTCCTGACAGGCTAGGGCTCTGAGTGGGCAGAAAACATGGCTGAAAGCCTGCTACTCTCAACACCTGAGGAAGCCATGGCCCAGGACTTCCTCCAGACATAGGAGCTTTAAAGTGCCCTGCCTCAATTCCCTGTGCCTGGAGATCTCACCAGATGGGAGCCCGGCAGAGAGCTGTCAGGTCTAGACCTGTCACTAACAGCCCCTCTGGTCTGAGTTGCAGGGAAAGCAGTGTCTTGGGGCCCAGGGGAGGCCCCCTGGCCTCCAGGCAGGATGCTGGAGCCTGCCAACGTCTGGTGTTCCAGCATTTAGGCATTCGGGTGCAGAACTCTTGGCTGCTCTGTGATACAGGAACATTGGATCAGGGAACTTGTGTCTCAGCATATCCGCTCAGCTCCTGGAGTTGTGAGCTGTATATTTCCCTGGAGAAGGAAAAATGCTTAAAATGCATTTCTTTCCTCTTTACTTTCCACTCTCCAACCTATGTTGGTTGAAAATACAGGAATATTGTGTTAAGAAAAGAAGGGAGATTTTAATGCTCCCATTGAATTCTAAAACACTTGGAGTTTTCTCAAAAGTTTGTTGAGGCACCTGCTTCTCTCAAAAGTTTGCAGAGGCACCTCGCTGGCTCAGTTGGTACAACCATGTGATCTCTGGTTATAAGTTTGAGCCCAACACCGAGTGCAGAGATTACTTAAAAATAAAATCTTTTAAAAAATGTTTACAAACCACTGGGCAAGAGTGATTCAGAAGACTCATTGAACAGAAAGAAGGCTTGAACTCAAACTGTGCAAATGGAATATAGTTTACGGGATAAATGCACGCTATTTGCAATCGGTTTAGAATGTTACTAAACCAGTGGTACATCTTACAATCATTGTTACAAATCCAGAAACTACCATAAATGTTGTAGTGAAAGGGAGAATTGTGAGATAGAAAGAGCAACAACTTTGGATCAATAGGCTTGGACTTAAGTCACAGCTCAGTTACCAAAAAGCTAAAGGACTTTGGGCAAAGTTCTTCATATTGTTTTGAGAATCAAAAGAGATCCTAGAAAGCTCTTAGTGTTGAACCTAGCACTCAGTGAGCTTACAACACAAGCTAGTAGATTTGTGTATGTGTTGATCTCTCTTAGCTGGCTTCTTGAGGATGGGGAACATCCATCCCTTTGAACCTTCTGCATCTAGCATGTATTTGACACAAAGTAACTGCTTATTAAGTTTGGTTGACTTGAACTGAGTAAACCTATAGTAGTATCATATGATTTAGGTTTTAAATTCATCAACTATTTATTTGACTTTTTTCAAAGAGTTGGGAAATGAACTTAAATAGAAGAGGATCTGACCTGTCTCTTCGGGTGTTAAGCATTCTTAACATTTATCTTATTGCAAACAAAATGATCTATTGTCAATGCTGATGGTCTGCATTAGAGATAAGACTGTGGGATATTTAGTGTCACACAAGAATTGTCATGAGCCACAGCTTCTGCCAAATGGGAAGTCTAGTTTCAGAGCAGATTCCAAGCAGAGGTCTAAAATTCCTGTAATGGGCACTGAGAGCAGAAAGCTTGGATTTTATGAAAAGCTCCCTAATGACAAAGAAAAATCATATACAAATGCAGAGTCTCAATAGGTCCACAGCTACTGTGTAATCCATGCACACCAACTCAGCAGAACATGGTAAAGCCATCCTTAAAAATCAGTGGATCAAGGCTTTCACGCTGTTCTTTGAGAAAGTGTGTAAGCGAAGGTTAAAAATGGGATTAAAAATAGATACTCTAGTTCAGGCCAATCCTAATGACACCAGAATAAATTAGGATAAGAAGAATCACGTCTAAACCAAGCCAGTTACAATGAACAAATGAGTAATTTATGGGAAAAAAGGTTGTAAAGTACAAAAAGTATTGCAGTTTTAACATTATTATTTTTCCATGTTCCTCTAAGAATGCCTTAGCTTGCCAGACCACACATGTTAGGGCTGATAGTGGTAAAAAAATAAAAGTTGGAAACTCAAAAATCTGGCAATATCTGGTTAGCCTCTCAGTCTTATTCTGGTTTGGGGTAAAGGCATATTGTTTTGGGATATCCAATATCTTGCAGCAGTGTTTTGACTATGCCTGGTATCAGATCTACAGAAAGGAGTATTACTAACTGAGCCCTTACTAGGTCCATGAGCTGCAATCCAAAGGACTCGTCGTACAAGTAATCACAGCCAAGAAGTAGGGAGGGATGAAATGCTTGCATCTCAGGCTAGAGAAGAGGGCATTTTTTATGTTCCTGAAAGGAAAAAGACTTTTGTAATTCTATAATAAAATGGTGAAGTGGTAGACTGAAGAAAAGCAACAATTTTCACTTAGCACAAAACCGAGTAGGGTGTTGCACTGGGAAAAACACTTGAATGGATCTTTTCTTGTGACTATAACCTACTTATTGAGATGAAATATGTACAGTTGGAGCAAGGATTGTAGTTGACCAAAGAATTGCTTTTAGGCGCTTGGAGGACAGTGATGCTAGATACTCCCCAGCCACTCATTATCATATCACGTGGCTAATGATAGGCCAAATGCTTCTCTTCCTACCTGTGGGTCATTTATGACTTGGAAACATTCTTGTTAATACATCAGCCTTGGAATTTTCATTTCCCATGGAAAGAAACCTGCTTTGTTCACCTGATTCTGAGGCAGTGGATTTGGATCCTGCCAGAATCCACCACCTCATCCTGTATTGATAGCACGGTATGTTTTAACGTAGTAATAATAACCTTGTAGATGCCGTATTTATACACACATATCTTCCCTAGTAGCCTTGTCAGAAAGGTAAGACTAATTTTGAAAGATGGGACTATTAAAACACAAAGACTGTAAGTGGGAAGACGCAAGATAGAGTCAGGTTCTGCAGGCACAGACATTCTTGTCTATCTAATCCCTCTGTACCTCAGGGCTGTCACCTGATGGAGGAGATGAAGTTGAATCAATGGTTTTAAAACTTTTCTGGCTGCCGTTTATATTGGTACTTTGCAGTGCAACTCAATATGTACATGTTTATGTATATAAAATATAACTGAAATTGTGTTTCACAAAAATATGCATTATGTCTGATTTTCCCCCCATATTCCATTCTATTCCAGTTCACTATTTTTAAAGAAAAATCTGAGTTGTGACTCCCTACATGATTTCAGGATTCACTAATGGGTTACAATTTACAGTTTGAAAAACAGGGAAAGATGTGATAAAAAAAACAATCTTTCCAGTGCTTATTTCTTTTTTTTCCCCCAAAAATGTTTATTTTATTTTTTCAGTGTTCCAAGATTTATTGTTCATGCACCACACCCAGTGCTCCATGCAATATGTGCCCTCCTCAATACCCACCACCAGGCTCGCCCAACCCCCAACCCCCTCCCCTCCAAAACCCTCAGTTTGTTGCTCAGAGTCCACAGTCTCTCATGGTTCATCTCCCCCTCTGGTTTCCCCCCATTTACGTGCTAAGCATAAAGAAAAACATGGAGGGCATTGTGAGAAGGAAGGGAAAGGTGAATGGGGGGAATCCAGTGCTTATTTCTTATTGTATACCTGAAGTCAAGAAATCAGGATTCAACACCTGGTCTAGGGCCCACTTCTCCTCTCTTGCTCAGGTGCTGTGAGAAGGTAAGGATTTCTTCCTGAATTATGAGTTCTATATTCACTGTTGTACCTATTCAGTCTGGTGTAGTCTTATAAACTTGCCATGATTCATTCTGTCATTCTTTGATTTGATTAATTTATTCCACAAACCTTTGGGTTTGGGAAGAAAAATCTGGGTTTGAATCCAAGGTTCATTTGTTAAACACCCTCCCTAATCTTCAGTCCAAGGTTGTCGTGAGGATCAACAATAAAGGATGTAAGCCTGTAGCACCGCGAGGGTACATAATGTGCGTCAAATAAGTGGTACTTTCGAGACAGGTGTGCTGGGTCCTGTTCTGGCACTGATGTTGTAAGAATTCAACCTGGAGTGTGTCCAGCCATTCTCTTGCTCATCCTCCTGCTCTTTATGCTTTGTAAACTTCTTTTTTTTTTTTTTTTTAAAGATTTTATTTATTTGACAGAGAGATCACAAGTAGGCAGAGAGGCAGGCAGAGAGAGGGGGAAGCAGACTCCCCACTGAGCAGAGAGCCCTATGTGGGGCTCGATCCCAGGACCCTGAGATCATGACCTGAGCCGAAGGCAGAGGCTTTAACCCACTGAGCCACCCAGGTGCCCCGCTTTGTAAACTTCTTTTAAGATTTAGCAATATGTCTCAAATGTTTAATTTTTCATGGTTGGTTACTATTACATTTTATGGTTATATCATAATTTATTTTACCTTTTTAAAAAGATATTGCTGCTTTTTGCTTTGAAAAGGTTTTGTATAAAGGTGAAGGTAATGTACAAGCATTGAAATATGTCGTAGTTAACAAGTTTTTAATTAGAAAAGCAAAATCTTCCCGTCTACTCCCATCTCTTTTCCTTCTACACGATAACCTCTATTAATAATTTCTTGAATATGCTTTTATGTTTTCTAATGCATATATAAGCAATTTTAAATATATTCATACAGTTATGTGAACAGTATCACATACACTTGTAGAAAATGAGTTCTGCAATGTATCTTTTATTTTTTTACATTTACGATTATGTATTTGTCATATACTTAGTAAGTTTATTCACTATAAGGGTTACTCTTCTGACAATTGTCTGAAGTCCATTTGAGGTGCAGACCATTGCAATGTAGCTTTTATTTTATTTTTATTTTTTTTCAGTGGAGCTTTTAAAATTAGTATATTTGGGGTATCTTTTCTTGTCAGAACATGTAGATCTATCTTTCTTTAAGTGGCTGTATGAATTCCATTGTATGGATGGATCATGATTTATTTAAGCCATCCCCTGTTGATCCTAAAAATTGTTTCTAGATTTTGCTGTCATAAACAATTATGCAATGAAGACCTGTGCACCCTTTTGAGATAACTCTAGGATAGCTAGTAGAAGTGGAATGTTTTTATACATTTAAAATGTTGATCTATATCGCCAAAGTGCCCTCCAGAAAGTTGTGCCAAGAGTGTTAGGAAGAATGTCCAAATCTGCATACCCTTTCTAAACTTGGTTTATCCATACTTTACTTTTGTGATCTCTTTTCTTCTTTGGTAAATATTAACAAGAATGTTTAAATTAATTCAGTAGAGGAAAGGTGGATATGTGTAGATAAGAGGGACTAATGGCCTTTCCAATCCTGGAATAATTTGGAGCAGACTTGGGGAGTTCCACATGGGACAAGAGAGATTTGACTTCCAGGAGAGATTTGACTGGCCGTTGGCTCTCTGCAGGACATGCTGTTTTGTGAAGGCTTGCAGCATCTACCATGTGTCAGATCATAACTCAAATGGCATAAAACAAGCCTGGTTACCATTTCTCAGCTATGCCAGACATGAGTTATGCTGACTCTGGTGTGACTGATTTTACTTCTCCTCTAGTCCACCAGCTGAGAGGTAAATGTAATACCACAACCTTTTGTTGCCTAGGACTTGGCTTATGAAGAAAAGAACTTTGGAAGTACAGATGGAAATCAACACTCTTGCCTTTTGCAGAACAGATGCTGACATTCTGTTAAGAGTAGCTTATGGTCCTCTGGCAACTTGGATTAACTCACTTGCCATTTCCTGGAGGAAGAAAATCCCCTAACAACTTCCTATCCAAGTCTGCAACCCTGTATTCTGGACTTTCTCTTTAAATCTACAAAGTAAGAATATCGTCATAGAAATAACTGATGTTTTGTTTAAATATAAAAGGGCAACTATTGGATAATACAGAATACTTATATTCAAAGCCCAAATATCAGTAATAACAAAAAGAAGTGGCAAAAATGGCTTATGAAAGCTAGAGCAGATTCGGATATCCAACCAGTTAATACCCAAGCAAGAAGACCCATATAATTGAAAAGTTCGTTATTTGGATGAGGACACAGAGGTACACAGAAAGCTTATGGGACTTACCTCACGTCACTCAGTATGTTGGTGACAGCACTGGAACTCAGCCCTAACCCCCATGACTCTAAGTTCAATGCCCCTTCTACTGCACCACCATCCCTCTGTTGGGAAGATCAGGTTTGATGGTGAAGGTGGGAAATGGGTACCAAGAAAGGGGATTGCACTTGTTCAGAGTAGAGGGTGGGGGACAGGAGAGAAGAAAATGAAAGAAGAAAGGTTGTTGGGGGAGGCGAAATAAAACACTTGGTTGGGAGAAGTCAAAAAGAAAGTTGATGATTTACTGCACAAGGACACATCCTACCTTAGCTTCTAAAGAAACCAAGAGGCTGTTTGTTACTAGTATTAGCTAATATTCTAAAAATTAAAAACAATCATTATAGTGGCACCTGAATGACTTAGTTGGTAGAGAGCATGTGACTCTTGAGCTTGGAGTTATGAGTTCGAGCCTCATATTGGGTATAGAGCTTACTTAAAAAGAGAAAAAGCAATCATTGTAGTCATGTGTCCTGTTTTTGTTTTAAATACATGCCTAGGACAATAGCTAATAGAAATGGCATGTTGAAATCTCAGAAGCATATACATGTTTGGTATTGAGAGATAGTTATTTTGATATGCAGACTGTTCCTGTGTGTGCTGAATACAATGATGGGCTGGTTCTACTCCAATTAAATGGAGACAAGACCCAGTTCAGTCAACGTTTCCAGTATTTTTTCCAGTATTTTTATTTTTTACTTAGAGCATTTTTTATCACCTTCTTTAGTCAATTTGTTTCCTCCAGAACAGCACCCGTGCCAAGCAGCATGTTTCCATGAAACTGCTTTTATTTTCTCTCTTTTTCTCTCTCTCTCTGCAAATATGAAACTCTGGTTTAGCCCCTATACAGTGGATGGCCACAGGCAGGCTCTTGGCTATACCCACGTCCAAGGAATATTTAATGAAATGTCTTCTATCTTCCTAGAGAAACAGGCAAGAGTCATAGTGGTGAAATCAATAGGAGAAAAATTACTTCTAATTTGGGAAATTCTAGTTTTTCCAACCAATGATACAGAAAAGTTAGAAAACAATCTGTTCTATTCTATCGGTAATACTCATTTGCAACCAGATGAGAAATTTGTTAAAGCTCTCCCTAGGAAATTAGGTGGAACACTGGAACTTGTTCTGGACTCAGAAGATTCTAAGTCTTTGAGATGAATTGGGGGACAAAGAGAAGGAAGGAAGGAAAGGAAAGACTGACCCAGGAGGCTTTTTGCCAGCTTATGTACCAGAAACAGAATATTTGCTACAACTGGCCTTGCAGAAGAAGAGTCTGGCCTATGGCAAAGTTCCCTGTCACCTTCGACGGAGCTCCTGCTCTAAGTGGCAGACAGGAGGCTGACCAGCATCCTGGTGCTTACTGTGTGGAGCATATTTTCAGTTTATTCTGATTTTTTAAATTCTCTATCAGAAATCTTTCAGTCGGTTATGCTACAGTAACTAATAACCTTAAAATGCTAATGGCTTCAAAAACAAAGCATTTCTATCTTGTTATGTTTCTTCCCTTGGCTCACATTATGTATCAGCTGCAAGTTAGCTCCATGGATCTGCTTTATTCTGAAATTCAGGCTAAAAGAGGCTACTAAAGAGAAAAGTAGATCAAGGATGCTGGGAGAAAGCCATCATGCCTCTTTGAACTTTCTGCTGGATAAGCCTACTTTCACTTCCGCTCACATTTCACTGGCCAAAACAAGTCATGTGGCCAAGTGCTGCTAAAAGGGAGGGCAGTGCACCCTCCAACCAACCAGGCTCTGCAGGATCAGGGGCAGGTGGAGTGTGGGAAGGGGCAGTGAGCACTCAGACATGGCTACACAGCCTGCCCCAGGGTCCTTGATGCAGCTCTATGCATGGATCCTGGCTACACTGTGTTCCTCAAAGATCAGAGTGGAGTTCATGCCCTTTGACATGTTCTGACCAGTAGCTCTCAAACCAAGGGGCAGCAATATTAAGTTTTGATTTTAAAACTAGGAATGGGTTAACGTCAAGCTTGATGGGTGTGTGGTTTTCACCACCCATGTTTTCTCCATTACTTAACAATGGGTATGTCTGATATGGTTCCTACATCTTTAAAAATTGGGCAGAATGGCAAAAACAGGAAAATATCTATAGGATGTTTTCCGTAGGGCTGAGACTTGGCTTTTTTATGTGGAAAACTGTAACATGGGGGATTTCGAGTGAAGGTTATAAAAGAAAAATCCAATTTTGAATGATTTCTGAGCCAACTTTCCCCATTTGTGTGTTTAGATAAAGCAAGGAGGAAAGGCATCAGTGTAGATCGGCTGATTTTTAAACATTGAATCTCCCTTTTCTCCCCCCATGAAAACCAGCTTCAGACAGCAATGATTCTGAAATGCAAGTCCAGTCCCAGGCAAAGGATTTTCAGTAGATAGTTTGTCTTGAATATTTCCTGCTGGCATCTTCAGGCAATCAGTACCCTCCTGCCCGCTGCCTGCAGAGAGCCCCGCTGCAGCACCGTGTCTGGCTGAATCTGTAAAATTCAGCACAGATGTGGGAAGCTCGTAGTTAGGGCCGGGAACCGGGCCGGCAGGAGCCCTCATACTGCCTAGGGCGCCACCGGCCTCACGGGGGAGAAAAGCCAGTAAACAAATTATATGAGAGATAATGTGCAGCAAGAAGGATGCACACACAGAGAACTCTTCCAGTACAAAGAAGGGAATTACAACTCACTCATACAAAATGGAAAAGACTTCCTCGAAAGAGTGATGTGTAAACTGAGAAATGACAGATGTGGTGGAGCCAGCCAGGTGACCTGTAGGAGAGGAGTTTCTCTCTGGGGCTCAGACTGCAGACTCCTAAGCAGGAATGAAATGGTGAGGGGGCTGAGGGTTCACTCCTTGCCCTGTCCCTGCCCTGGGCACGGCTTTACCAATAAGCTTTTGATGATGACAAATGCTACCCTGTTAATAGTCTTTAGAAAGCTCACCTCATATTGTTTTACTATTTTTTTTAATTTATAAACTGTCATTATTTATTTATTTCTGTTATATTCAGTTAGCCAACATACAGTGCATCATTAGTTTTTGGTGGAGTGTTCAATGATTCATTAGCTGTGTGTAACACCCAGTGCTCATCACAACACATGCCCTCCTTATTTTGAAGACTAATTTGAATACCAAAAAGTTTTTTAAAAAGATAATAAAATAAAGGCCCATGTAGCTACAACCCAGAATTAACAAATATTAATATTATATCATATTTTATTGTGTATATTTTATCAATCTTTTAACAAACTCTTAGCATTGAAGTTGAAATCTCCTATAAACCCTTCCTGGGTCACATCTCTCTTCATCCATCTCTTCAGAGTTAAGTATTATCATGAATTTTGTGATTCTGCCCTTGTTCTTATGTTTCTAAATGTATGTTGATAAACAACATAGATTGTTTATATGTATGTAAATTTTATGTTAATGATTTACTATGCTATAAATAATCTTCTATAACTGGAATGTTGCTTAATATACCACATATATACATATACACATATATATGTAATGGAATATTATGAAATGGATAACATCTTCTTTATCCACTCATCTATTGATGGACCCTTGAGTTGCTTCCATAATTTGGCTATTGTAAATAATGCTGTAATAAACATACAAGTGTGTATATCTTTTTGAATTATTATTTTCATTTTCTTTGGGTAAATACCCAGCAGTAAATCATATGGTAATTTTATTTCTAATTTTTTGAGGAAACTTCATATTGTTTTCCACAGTGGCTGCACAAGTTTGCAATCCCATTAACAGTGCCTGAGGGTTCCTTTTTCTCCATATTCTTATGAACATTTGTTGTTTCTTGTGTTTTTGATTTTAGCCTTTCTGACAAGTGTAAATGGATCTTATTGTGGTTTTGACTTGCATTTCCCTAACAATTGGTGATGTAGAGCATCTTTTCATGTGGCTGTGGGCCATCTGTATGTCTTCATTGGAGAGATGTCTGCTCACGTCTTCTGCCCAATTTTTATTTGGATTATTTGTTTTTTGATGTTATGTAAGTTCTCTATATATTTTGAATACTAACCCTTTATCAGGTATGCCATTTGCAAATATCATCACAATCAGTAAGTTGTCTTTTAGTTTTGTTGATTGATTCTTTTGCTCTGCAGAAGCTTTTTATTTTGATGTAGTTCCAGTATTTTATTTTTGCTTTTGTTCCCTTTGCTTCAGAAGACATATCTAGAAAAATGTTGCTCCAGCTGATGTCAGAGAAATTATTACCTGTGCTCTCTTCTAGGATTTTTTTGGTTTCGGGTCTCACATTTAGGTTTTTAATCCATTTTGAGTTTATTTTTGTGTATGATATAAAAAAGTGGTCCAGTTTTATTCTTTCGCATGTAGTTGTCCAGTGTTCTCAACATCACTTATTAAAGACACATTCTTTTTCAAATTGAATATTCTTGCTTCCTTTGTCAAAGATTAATTGACTACATAAGCATGGGTTTATTTCTGGGCTCTCTGTTCTATTCCATTGATCATTATGTCTATTTTAGGGCCAGGACCATACTTTCTTGATCACTATAGCTTTGTAGTATATTTTGAAATCTGGGATTGTGATACTTTCAGGTTTTTTCTTTTTCAAGATTGCTTTCATGATTCAGGGTCTTTGTGCTTCCATACAACTTTTAGGATTTTTTGTTCCAGTTCTGTGAAAAATGCTTTTGATATTTTAATAGGGATTAAGTGAAATTTGTAGATTGCTTTGGATGGCATAGTCATCATTTTAGCAATATTTGTTCTTCCAATCCTTGAGAAAGGAATATCTTTCCATTTGTTTGTGTCATCCTCAGTATCTTTTTTTATAAAAGTGTTTTATACTTTTCAGAGTATATTTCTTTTGCCTCCTTGGTGAGGTTTATTCCTAAATATTTTTCCCCCAAATACAATTATTTTATTTTTTCAGTGTTCCAAGATTCATTGTTCATGTACGACACCCAGAGCTCCGTGCAATACGTGCCCTCCTCAGTACCCACCACCAGGCTTGCCCAACCCCCCTCCCCTCCAAAACCCTCAGTTTGTTGCTCAGAGTCCATATTGTATGATCTTTGGTGGAATTGTAAATGGGATTGCTTTCTTAATTTCTCTTTCTGTTCTTTCATTATTAATCTATACATATGCCACAGATTTCTGTACAATAATTTTGTATCCTGCAACTTTACTGAATTTATTTATCAGTTCGAGAAGTTTTTTGGTGTAGTCACTAAGGTTTTCTGTCTGTAGTATCATGTCATCTGCAAGTAGTGAAAATTTTATTTCTTCCTTATCAATTTGGATACCTTTTATTTCTTATTGTTTGATTGCTGTGGCTAAGACTTCCAGTACTATGTTAAATAAAAGTGGTGAGAGTGGACATCTTTGTCTTATTCCTGAATTTAGGGGAAAAGCTTTCAATTTTTCATCACTGAGTGTGTGTTAGCTGTGAGTTTTTCATAAATGGCTTTTATGTTGTTGAGGTATGTTCCCTCTAAACCTATTTTGTTGAGGTATTTTTTTTTAATCATGAATGGATGTTGTCCTTTGTCAAATGCTTTTTCTGCATCTGTTGAAATGATCATATGGTTTTATCCTTTCTCTCATTGGTGTGATGTATCACATTGATTGGTTTGCTAATATTGAGCCAGCCTTGCATTCCAGAAATAAATCTCACTTGTTTGTGCTGAATGATTTTTTGAATGTATTGTTTGGTTACTGTATTCAGTTTGCTAATATTTTGTTGAGGATTTTTACATCTGTGTTTATCAGAGACAATGGCCTGTAGTTCTCTCTCTCTCTTTCTTATTTGGTAGCATCTTTATTTGGTTTTGGTATCAGAGTAATGCTGGCTTCATAGAATGAATTTCTCAGCTTTCCTTCCTCTTCTACTTTTTGGCATAGTTTGAGAAGAATAGGTATAAACTCCTCTTGAAATGCCATCTGGTCCTGAATTTTTGTTTGTTGGGAGTTTTTTGATTACTGATTTCAATTTCATTTCTGGTGATTGGTCTGTTCAAATTTTCTATTTCATCCTGATTCAGTTTTGGGAAGTTGTATATTTCTAGGAATTTATCCATTTCTTCTAGGTAGTCCAATTTGTTGGCACATAATTTTTCATAATATTCCTTTATAATCCTTTATATTTCTGTGGTGTTAGTGTTATTTCTCCTCTTTCATTTCTGGTTTTGTTTGAGTATTCTCTCTCTCTTTTTCTTTTTCTCTCTCCTTTTATGATGAGTCTGCTAAAGGTTTCTCAATTTTGTTAATCTTATCAAAGAATCAGCTCCTGGTTTTATTGATCTGTTCTGTAGTGTTTAAATTTCTATTTCATTTATTTTTGCTCTAATCCCTATTATTTTCTTCCTTCTGCTAGTTTTGGGTTTTGTTTGTTCTTTTTCTAGCTATTTTTGGTGTAAGTTTAGGTTGTTTATTTGAAAATTTTCTTGCTTCTTTAGGTAGGTCTATATTGCCCTAAGTCTTCCTCTTAGAACTGCTTTTGCTGGGGCACCTGGGTGGCTCAGTCGTTAGGCGTCTGCCTTTGGCTCAGGTCATGATCCCAGGGTCCTGGGATCGAGCCCTGCATCGGGCTCCCTGCTTGATGGGAGGCCAGCTTCTCCCTCTCCCATTCCCTCTGCTTGTCTTCCCTCTCTCACTGTGTTTCTCTCTGTCAAATAAATAAAAAATCTTTTTTTAAAAAAAAAAGAACTGCTTTTGCTGAATCCCAATGATTTTGTTCCATTGTGTTTTCATTTTCATTTGTCTCCATGTGTTTTTTTAATTTCTTCTTTGATCTCTTGGTTGGCCCATTCATTGTTTAGTAGCATATTATTTAACCTCCACGTATTCTGTCTTCTTTTCTCTTGCAACCCCCCATGTATTTGTGTTCTTTCCAGATTTTTTCTTGTGGTTAATGTCTAGTTGCATAATGTTGTGATTAGAAAAGATGCATAGTATGATCTCAATCTTGTTTAATTTGTTGAGACTTGTTTTGTGGCCTAAATATCTATTCTCGAGAATGTTCCATGTACACTTGAAAAGAATGTGTATCTTGCTGTTTTAGGATACAATGTTCTGAATATTTCTGTTAGATCCATCTGTTCCAATATATCTATCAAAGCCACTGTTTCCTTACTGATTTTCTTTTTTGATGATCTATCTCTTGATGTCAGTGGTGTGTTAAAGTGGTACTTTACTATGTTGGTATTACTATTGATTACTTCCTTTGTGTTTGTTATTATCTACTTTATTATGTATTTGGATGCTCATATGTTGGTGCATAAATATTTACAATTGTTGTATCTTTTTATTAAATTGTTTCACTTATGATTTTGTCCTTCTTTGCCTCGTTACAGCTTTGTTTTAAAGTCTAGTTTGTCTTAATAAATACTGCTACCTCAACTTTCTTTCACTTCCATTTGCATGATAAATACTTTCCCATCCCTTCCCTTTCAATCAGTGTGTGTTTTTAGGTCTGAAATGAGTTTTGTAGGCAGCATGTAGATGAGTCTTGCTTTTTTATCCATCCTATCACCTTATGTCTTTTCATTATTTAGCCCATTTACATTCAAAGTAAGTATTTAAAGGTATGTACTTACTGCCATTTTGTTAGTTGTGTTATGGGTTTGTTTTTTTTTTTTTTTTAATAGTTCCTCTCTGTCTCTTTCTTCTCTTGCTGTCTTCTCTCATGGTTTGCTGGTTTTCTCTTTATTTTTTGCACATCTGTTACTGGTTTTTGATTTTTGGTTACCATTAGGTTTGCATATAACATGTTATGCATATAGCAGTCTATATTAAACTGATGATTGCTTAATTTTGAAATATTTTAGTTCTCTCCCATCAATGTTTCAGTTATTTGGTATCATATTTTACATCCTTTAATTTTGACAGATTTTTACAGATATGCTTGTTTTTGTTATGTGCTTCCTATTTTTCTACTCTTACTTATGGTTTTTGTTTTCCACTCATAGATTCCTTTTAACATTTCTTATAGAGTTGGTTTAGTGGTCATGAATTCATTTAACTTTTTTTCTTTTTTTAAACTCTCTCTCCCTCTATGATGGCCTTGCTGGTTAGAGTATTTTTAGCTGCAGATTTTTCCCTTTAAGCATTTTGGATATATCATGCCACTCTCTCTGGCCTACAAAATTTCTGCTGAAAATCAGTTGGTAGACTTATGGGATTTCCTTTGTATGTAACTGTTTTTTCTCCTGCAACCTTTCAAATTCTTTCTTTATTACTATTTTTTTGCCATTTTTTTTAAAGATTTTATTTATTTATTTGACAGAGAGAGAGAGGGATCACAAGTAGGCAGAGAGGCAGGCAGAGAGGGGGGAAGCATGCTCCCCGCCAAGCAGAGAGCTTGATGTGGGGCTCAATCCCACGACCCTGAGATCATGACCTGAGCTGAAGGCAGAGGCTTTAACCCACTGAGCCACTCAGGCGCCCCTATTTTTTGCCATTTTAATTACTATGTGCCTTCATGTGTATCTCCTTGGATTGATTTTGTTGGGGGCTCTGGATCTGGATTTCTGTTTCCTTCTCTGGATTTGGGAAGTTTTCAGCTTTTATTTCTTCAAATAAATTTTCTGCTCCTTTTTCTCTCCTCTTCTGGGATAACTAATGAGAATGTTATTATGCTTGATGGTGTTACTGAATTATCTTAGTCTATTTTCATTTTTTATTGTTTTTCCTCTCCCCTGTTCAGCTTGTTTGCTTTCCATTACTCTGTCTTCCAGGTTGCTGATCTGTTCTTCTGCTTCCTCTAGTGTACTATTTTTAATTTCAGTTATTGAGTTCTTCATCTCTGATTAGTTCTTTTTTATTTTATTTTTTTATCTCTTTGTTGAGGTCTTTGTTGTTTATCTCTCACTAAGGTCCTTTCCTCTTTCCTCAAGTCCATTGAATATGACCATTACTTTAAATTCTCTATCAGGAATATTACTTATCTCTTTTTGCCTTCCTCCCCAACCTCCTCATACCTGGAATCCAGAATTTGAAGGTAATTAGGCAGAGTTTATAATTTTCATTGAAATGTTTTTTTACCCATTTCTTGAAAACTACTTTCCAGAAATGTGAGGTTTTTTACAAAAGGAAGTTAATTCTGGAGTTCACTTATTTTATGATTCCAGGTTTGAACTGAATGCACTTACATGGTGAGAATGTGAAATGACAGGTAGCACCTTCTGGGGAGACATGCTGTGTTCCTGCCCGTTTGTCCCTCCTCACCCCTACTCCCAATTATGAATATAACAAGTCTGTCCTGTAAATATATATGACAAGCAGAGACACGGTCTCTTCTAGGCTTTGACCCTGAGAATTTCTCCAGCAGTGGGTACATTTCTACAGCTGGGGGACCCAGCTGAGGGAGCGGCAGCTCATTCAAGGGGAACAAGCTCTCCTGCTGTACTGGTTCTGGAATGTAGACGTGGAATCTGTCAAAAGAGCTTCTGTCTTCTTCATATTGACAGCTTGTGCTCACTCCATGACACGGGTGCTGCAGAAACATGACCTGGAACTGATATGTTCTGGCAGAAACAAGCTGGGAGATTTTGTGCTCTTTCTCTCTGCTTTTTTTTTTTTTTTCTTCTTCCCTAATGGTACTGAATTGTTGAAGCAGGAGGGGGCTTGTAGCTGTCCGAGAGGGTTTCCAGCTCCGCCATCAAAGCCAGCTTTGTGGCCCACTAAATCCATGTGGAGGCCATTCCTGAGATTATTGGAAGATGACATTGTTATATGCATATGAAATTGTACTATACATTGCATAAAATTCCAAGATAGGATATCTGTAAAATAGGGACTAAAAGAGTAGAATAAACAAAACCAACTTTTAGACAGGATAACATGAAAGTAATATGAAAAAGGGATACAATGCCTGGTTTTTCAATTCAAATACACAATCAATTTTGATGTTGGAATATAAAAAGTCTATCGTGATCAAGCTTAATTTGGCTATGTAAGTAAAATCAAACTTTTTCTGTGTGGCTTTAAAATTTATTTTTTTGGAGGGAGGAGAAATGAAACTTTGCTTTTGAAAATTCTACCCAAATCATCAAGCATATATTAATACATTTATTCAACAAATATTAAATAATATTTACTCTGTGTCAGGTAATAAGAATGCAGTGGTGTAGAGGAAAAGGATGATTTCCCCAAGGCTTATCTTTATTAAAGGCAGAGACTGATCAAAACAAGTACCCAAATAAAATAATTATAAAATCTGATAAGCATATGAATGAAACCAGGAGGGCTGAGAAAGAGAATATAGATGAGGAGTAAGGGATTTCTTAAGTGGATATTTAAGGTGAGAGTCAAAGAATGTGAATGGGCTAGTCATGTGGAATGGAGGATGAGCATCTCAGGTGGGGGAAAAGTAAATTCAAAGGCCCTCTCAAGATTTGTTCAAAGAACTGAAAGAAAACCAGTGTGGCAGAAGTTGAGAAGGGTGAGAAGGATAAAGAGGGCTGGAGAAATGACCAAGGGCAGAACAGGTAGGGCATAGTAAGGAACTTGGACTTTGTTAAGTGTAAAAGGAAGCCCATAAAGAGCTTTTAGCAGGGAAGAGACATAATCCAGTACACACACACACACACACACACACACACACATTTTTAAAACAATCTCAATCTTAAAGTATAGCTCTTCCTCCAGAACCATTTGAGAATAAGTTACAGTATGATACCCTATGTTTGTTATTTATTGCTGTGTAACAAACCATCCCACAATTTAGTGGCTTAAAACAGCTTTATCAGAACCTGGGCATGGCTTAGCTGGCTCTTCTGTCTCATAATCTTTCAGGGGCTGCAAACAAAGCGTTGACAGGGACTGCAGTCTTACCTGAACACCTGACTATAACAACACTTCCAAGTTTGCTCAAGTGGTTGTTGGCAGGATTTGCTTCCTCATAGGTTACTGACCCAAGGCCTTACTGAGGACTCAGTTCCTCACAGGCTTCCTCACAGGTCTCCCTCAGCTCCTTGCCATGCAGCACTCTCCATAGGCTATCTCAACATGGCAGCTGACCTGTTTCAGGGTGAGTGGGCAAGAAAAGGAGAAAGAGCGGCCAAGGTGGGAAACACAGTCTTGCTATAACCTAATCTGTTAAGTGCTACGCTCTCACTTCCATTGTTTTCTAATTAGAAGTGAATCCCTGAGTGAAAATACACTCAATGGGAGGCATGGCTATCAGGAGATGGGTATCACGAGGACCATCTTAGAGACTACCTACCACATAACCCATCACACCAATACAATAAGGATGTTCTACTAACCAAACTGCAATCACCAAAATTAGGAAATCAAATCAATACTAACCTCAGACCCCATTCAAGTTTTGCCAGTTATTGTAGAAATGTCCTTTATAGCAATATGATCTAGTCCAGAATCATGCTTTTCTTTTAGTTGTCATGTCACTTTAGTTTCCTTCAGTTTGCTTGCTCCTCAATCCTGTCTTGACAGTTATGGTCTTGACACTTTTGAAGATTTGCAGGCTAGTTACTTTGTAGACAGTCTCTCGGTTTGGGGTTTTCTGATGTTACTCTATGGTTGGATTCCAGTTACGCATCTTTGGCAGGAATATCATAGAAGTGGTTCATTGCATCCTATCAGGTGGTGCATGGTTTTGATCAACCCACTAATTTCTGGTTATTTTAACTTTGCTCCCCTGATTAAGGTGATATCAGCTAGGATTCTCAACTATAAAGTTAGTTACCTTTCTCCCTCCCTTGTAATTAATAAGTATTTTGTGGAGAGGTGCTTTCCAGCTTTCCCATTCCCAATGAAACATCCAATCTATTCATTTATTGATTTGTATCAGTATAAATTAGTCAGTATAGATTTCTATCTTATTACTATCACTATTAATTTTGATGCTAAATAGTTTCAGATTTGACCCATGGGAGCTCTTTCAAACTAGCTTCCATGTTTTTTGACATGTCCCCATCATTTTTGAGCACTTCCTTAGTTTCTGACATAAAACATGTTCTAGGCTCATCTTGTACTTCCCCTACCCCAGGCTTGGGATTATCCATTTCACTAAGGAGTCCTGGTTCCTTTTAGTGGAGAATGGTATTTAGAAACCAAGATATGTGCATATTGCTACTGGGGTGTTACATCTCCTAGGCTTTCTCAAAGGACAGAGCTAGGGAGGTATACATGTATACCTGTATACATGTGTGTATACATGTGTGTTTATACACATTTATGTTTATTTTTATGTCTACTGATGTATATGGGGAACTGTGAATTCACACTGTTATCTCCAATTCCAATGCAACACTACAAGGCAAATTCTATTTTTCTACCTTTCTGTATTTGTAACCCCTTTTCCCACAGTGAGAAACCTGACTTCTGCTATACTTCGTATATTTACTTGTTTGATCAGTATCCTTTATCCTTGTATGCAGTCAACCTCCAATTTCTACTACCAATCCCTCTTCCCCTACTTCTCAGTATGTATGATCTGACCACACTCAGGCTCCAACAGCCATGTTAGGCTTTTACCATATCTACCTCTCCTGTGTGGATATCCTTTTCACCCATCCAGGCTTAGGCAATATGTACCATGGCATCATCCCATGTGAATGTCCTCCTCAACCCTGCTTAGGTTTTTATCCCTAGTTCTAGGCCATTGTGGTTAATCCCCCAATACATGGATGCCTCCTTTGTTTAGCCCCAATGAATGGCTTTGTGGTTGAACTGGTTTTTTCTTCTAGTTTTAAGATATAATTGACAGATGGCACTGTATAAGTTTAAGGTTTATAGTATAATAACTTGACATACATATTGTGAAATGATTATCACAATAAATATAGTTAACCTCGAATATTTCATATGGGTACCAAAAAAAAAAAAAAGAATTTTTTTTCCTTGCAAGAAGAATTATTCTAAAAACATTCAAATGTACCATATAACAGTGCTAACCATAGTCGTCATGTTATACATTCATCCCCAATATTTATTTAGCTTTTAACTGGAAATTTATGCCTTTTGACCACTTTCATCCAACACTCCCTACCCTTTGCCTTTGGTAAACACAAATCTGACTTTTTCTTTTTCTAGGAGTTGTTGTTTTGTTTGGTTTTGGAAATCATCCAGTATTTGTTTTTCTCTATCTTATTTCACTTAGTCTATTGCCTTCAAATTCTATCCACATCATCACAATGACAAGATTTCCTTTTTTATGGCTGAATTATATCCAAAGGGCTAAATTGCTGAGGAAAGGTAGAAAAGCAAAATAGAAAGGAAGAACCACAGTATATTTTAAGCCAGTATCTCTTATTGTTTTATGGAGCATGGATGAGAGAAGGAACTGGAGCAAAGAAACCGTCGAAAGGCTACTCGACAATGTCAGCTGAGATGATGATGAATGATTTAAGGGGCAGGTAGTGGAGTGAAAAGAAAAAAAACCATTTGGGAAACTGGAATCATTTTCTCTCCGATGACAGTGGGAGGAGCAGGAAAGGTAGAAACCTAGGCATCTTAAGCAACTGATTGAAACATGGTACCCTCCACTACGATAGGAAGGAATTGGGGTTGAGGGTATAGTGTCCTGAGAAGAATCAAACACAATTTTTAAACATGTCAAGCTTGAGATATATGTGAGACATTTAAGAGGAGATGTTACGTAGGTACATAGATATAGGAGTGAACTCAAAGCAGAAGTCCGGGCTGGAAATATAAATTTGGGAGACATGAACATAGAGAAGGAGTTGAGAAAGGGAGAGCATCCAGAACTGAGGACTGAGCATCCTCAGAAACTCCAGCAATCAATTGCGAAGAAGAAGAGACAGACCTAGCACTAGAGTTTGAAAAGGAAAGGCCAACAGGTAAGAGAAAAACCGAAAACCAAAAGTGCTACTACATAACTAAGAGAGGAACATGCTTTAAGAAGGCAGAAATAATTGATTATATCAAATATGCTGAGAAGACAAACAGGAGAATTCAAGTATCCATTAGTTTTGGCTGTGAGGAAGTTGGTGGTGATTTTGACAATGTTGTATTCAATGGAATGGCTGGGGAGGAAATCAGATTGTAGTGGATTAAGTAGTTCAGGAGATAAAAGGACATACAAATGTGGGAGACAATGCTTTTGAGAAGTTTGCTCTGAATGACCAAAAAGACAGTAGCATCGCTGGAAGAGTGTTTGGGATTGAGAACTAATCATTTTAAGAGGAGTGATATTGGAATCTGTGTTCTAAGGGCAGTAATCTCGGAGGAAGAGACTGATAAGGCAGAGCAAAGGGGAAAACCTAAACAGAGAAATCCTTGAGGCTGATGAGGGTTGTTGTCGCAGGACAGGTGGAGGATGAGCCTTTGATATGATTGGTCTCGGTGGTAAAGGGAAAAGAAAGATTGGATTAACAGATCTATTCGTAGTGTAGTAAATTGGACATTTAAAAAAATATCCTGATACATTTTTTCTTCTTCCTCATCTGGGTTTTTCTTCCCTAGCCTTCTACTATAAGGCTAAATCACAAATCTTATTGCCCCAGGGAAGACGTTGTGGGTATTGCTTTGAATAAAGCGTAAAGAATAGGAGAAGGAAACAATGGGAGAGGAGTCCCTGCCTGGCAGTCAGGGAAGTAGGAAGTGAGGAGAGTCTAGAGAAGAGAGGAGATGGGAAAGAAAGAATCCTCTTGAGGTCCAACCTGAGTGTATGTCATGTTGGAAAGTTGCAGGTAGATTTGCAGGAAAAGAATCGGGACATCTGGTATTTACTCTCCTGGGGGCTGGCCTGGGGTGGCTGAAATCCTCTCACATAAGCCCTGCGTTTGACTTGGCATCACGTCCAGCAAGACGCAGGAGCGGCGTGAAATCAAACTGAAAAGAGATGCGTGAGGCTGCCTCCCAGAGCCTCTCTACCAACACAAACCCATGCCTGGGCGTGGGAGAAAACAGCTATTTCCAGCTCCCCGGAGGGATGGAGGTGCTCAGAGGAACAGAGATTCATAATAGGCCTGAGCTTGGGATGAGGAGCATTTGACGTGGCAGACCAGGGCATCATCTGTGGACACCACAGGACAGCCGAGTTGATTAGAATGACCCAACCCCTGGCCAGGATTGGTGAAAGCTCCAAGGACAGTGCATGAACCAGAAGCTTCTCTTTTATTTCTGTAAATGCATGTGATCTTTTGCTATGTCCAGATGCTTCCAGAGAGAGGAGAAAGACAACAGGAAATGGAAAACACCTTGAAAGATGAGTCTTTACAGCAAGGAATATATTTAAGCAAAGGCTCTTTTAAATTGAAAGAAACTAAGTTACTTCTAATAGATTTGTTTTCATTTTCCCCATGGAAATAGGAGCACCAGAGAAAGATGAAGTCGGTGAGAGAAAATTAAATTCACCATTTCCCCAAACATGGGCTGCTGTGTCTCTGTGGACAGTGAATTGGTAGGTTTGTTGGTGTGAGGACGAGAGAGGTTGCATCACGAGGCTTTCGTTGTGCCTATGAAATGTGAAGTGAGTGTTGGTTGAGAGTGGGAGTTAAGAAAGAGATTTGGGAATTTGAGAAAAGAGGAGAAGGTATAAAATTGTCTCGGGGGGATTCCAAATACACATTGGTATCTTAAAGTCTCTAAGAAATCTTGTTTTAGAAAAAAGACACTTGTTCAAATTTATATACAAGCTAGGACAGGTCCAGTTTTGGTGGATCCTGAAGCTTATACAATTTGAAGACTCTTTTAAGAAAAAGAAAACAAGGAGTGGGGGCAAGATGGCGGAGGAGTAGGAGGCACAGAGAGCCCTGGGAATCAGAAGTCCAGCTAAAGAGGAGGAAATCACTCTAAAAGCCGGCAAAC
>CM053605.1:69181862-69220883 GCA_028646535.1 Procyon lotor
GACCAGATGGACATCACAGATATATTCAGAACATTCCATCCCAAAGCAACGGAATACACATTCTTCTCGAGCGCACATGGAACATTCTCCAGAATAGATCACATCCTGGGACACAAATCAGGTCTTAATCGGTACCAAAAGATTGGGATCATTCCCTGCATATTTTCAGACCACAATGCCATGAAACTAGAACTCAATCCCAAGAGGAAAGTTGGAAAGAACTCAAATACATGGAGGCTAAAGAGCATCCTACTGAAGAATGAATGGGTTAACCAGGAAATTAAAGAAGAACTTAAAAAATTCATGGAAACAAATGAAAAAGAATTCTTTATATATTTTAGATACTAATCCTTTGTCAGATATTTGTTATTATCTTTGTCAATATTATAGCAAATATTGTATGTTAGTTTGTTGTTTATCTTTTCATCCCCTTTATAGGGTCTTTTGTAGAACAAAAGTTTTTAATTTTGATAAAGTCCAAGTTACCATTTTTTCCTTTTATAGATCATGCTTCTTATATCAAGTCTAAGAACTCTATGCCTACCCCTAGATTTCAAAGATTTTCTCCTGTGTTTTTTCTTTTCTTTTTTTTTTTTTTAAAGATTTATTTTTATTTATTTGAGACAAAGACAGAGAGCATGAGAGGGGAGAGATCAGAAGGGGGAAGCCAGCTCCCCGCGGAGCAGGGAGCCTGATGTGGGACTCGATCCCGGGACTCCAGGATCATGACCTGAGCCGAAGGCAGTTGCCTAACCAACTGAGCCACCCAGGCACCCTCCTGTGTTTTTTCTTAAGTGTCATATAGTTTTATATTTGGCATTAAGTCTATGATTAATTTTGAGTTAACTTTTGTAACTGGTGTTATACTTAGGTTGAGGTTCATTTTTTGCTCATGGATGTCCAAATGCTCCAGGACATTTGTTGAAAAGACTCTTTCCTCTAATGAATCAGATTTTGTATCCTTGTCAAAAATAAGTTGGGCATATTTTTGAGAGTCTCTTTACGAGATCTCTATTTGTTCTATTGATCTGTGTTTCTATCCCTCTGACAACACTACTGTCTTGATTTCTGTAACTATATGAGAAATCTTGAAAGAGGATAGATTGGTTCCTCTCACTTTATTCTTTTATTAAAATTGTTTTTAATTCTTCTAGTTTCTTACCTTTCCATATAAATTGTCTAATAATTTTGTCTATAACTACAAACAATTTTGCTAGAATTTTGATAGGAATTTTGTAAAACCTGCATATAAGTTTGGAGAGAACTGACATCTTTACTATGTGGAGTTTTCAATTCATGAACATGGTAAGTATCCATTTACTTAAATTTTCTTTGAATTCTTTCATTAGCATTTATGATTTTAGTATACAAGTCTTGTACATGTTTTATTAGATTTACCTTGAAGTATTTAATTTTTTTGAACAATTATAAATGGTAATATATTTTTAAATTCAATGACCACATATTAATTGATAGTATATATAAGTACAATTGAATTTTGTGTGTTAATCTTAGTATCTTGTGATCTTCCTGAACTTATTAGTTCTAGGAATTTCATATGGATTTGTTGGGATTTCCTACTTAGAAAATCATGTCATCTGTGAGATGGGACAGTTTTATTTCTTTGTTTCCAATCTGCATGCCTTTTATTTCCTTTTCTTGCTTTATTGCACTGGGTAGAACTTTCAGCATGACGTTGGATAAGAATGGTGAAAGGGAAAGATCCTTGCCTGGATCTTGATCTTACCAGAAAAGTATTTTGTCTTTCACTAGTAAGTATGCTTGCTATTTTTTTAAAAATAAATATTCTTTATCAGGTTGAGGAAGTTTCTCACATGCTTTTTCCTGAAAGTTTTTGAACACGAATGGTATTGAATTTTGCCAAATGCTTTTTCTGTCTCAGTTGATATTAACATGTGACTTTAGCCTGTTAATACTGTGGATTATACTGATTCATTTTCAAATATTGAACCAGCCCTGCATCCCTGAAATAAGTTGCGCTTGGTCAGGCTTATTTTTAAATATTGCTAAATTCTATTTGTTTAATATTATATTAAGGATGTTTGAGACTATATTCATAAGGAATATTAGACTGCAGGTTTTTGTAGTTGTTACTGTTTTTGGTACTTAGACTGGTTTTAGATTCACGGTAATTATAGATTCTAGATAAATTGCACAACAGAGTACCTTAGATTAAGTGGCTTAAACAGCAGAAATTTTTTTTCATAATTATGGAGGCTGAAAGTCCAAGTTAAAGGTGTCAGCACGGCTGATTTCTTCTGAAATTCCAGAATTTCAGAAGAAATCAGCCTCTCTCCCTGGCTCACCGATGGGCAACTTCTCCCTGTGTCTTTACCTGGTCTTTCCTCTGTGTATTTCTGTATCCTAATCTCCCCTTCATCACTGAACCTAAATTACCACTTTAAGGACCCTATCTTCAAATACAATCATATTCAGAAGTCTTTCTGAATTCAGAAGTTAGGACTTCACATGTGAATTTTGGGAGGACACAACTGAGCCACCTATAACAGGATCTTTGGTGGAAGAGATAGTAACCAAACTTCTTATACAGTCATGTAAAGACGACTCTGGGCTGTCAAAAATAATCAATTTCTTAATCAGGGTGCTGCTTCCATAATGTATTCAATTTGTGAAAATTCCTCATGCTGTTCACTATTCTGTGTATGTTACACCTCAATTATAAGTTCAGTGAAAATGAAAGTGAAAGAAAAAAGAATCCAAGATAAAAGAAAATAGGGTTATGAAAAGAGCTATAAACTGAGTCACATATAAGCTCAATTATTTAAAATATACCCCAATTAGGAATTATCACATGGTCTCTGGTACCCAGGCATCTGATTAATCTCTTGGCTTTCCTGATCCTATCAATTACTCTCCACAGACCCCTAAAAGACACTCTTTTCTTGCCCCAAGTAAAAAAATTTTTCAAGGCAGAAATTAAAAAAAAAAAAAAGAATACTTATCAACTTGACTGAGTCATAACTGTCCTCCTTTACCCTACAGTTGGCACCACCTGAAGAAACTGCCAAACAGATACTTTCCTGGTTTTTGTTTTTGTCTTGTCTTAAAAAAAATTCATCCATATCTCCTAAGGACAGGCGATTTGTTAAGTTGAGGGAACTCTCTTTTAAAGCAAATCACTGAAATTCAGAAAGCTATGTGCTTATTACTAGTCAAAGGCCAAAAATGTGGTTGGGAAGGTATGTCAAAGTAGTGAGGATGAACAGGACCTTCCGTGAACAGTAGTTAAAATAAAGGTGATAAGACAAAAGCATCAAACAGATGCTTCTTATCTGAGGCAATTACGTTAGTAGAAAATATTTGGGCAAAACCACTGTGAAATGGAATAGGTTAGGTGAATCCAGGGTGTCAAAAGAAAACCCATTTTGTTTAGGCCAATAGAACTTGGGGTAAAGTTACTGGAAAAGTTCTAATTAAAGAATAAGTCTGAGAATTACAACGCCAGCTGAAATGAACTAGCTTGTACCTTCTTACCAAGAAATAACAGAATAAAATTACAATAGCCAGATAAAATTAAAACAACCGAAATCCATGTGGAAGCATCGACGAGCTACCAAGGCAGACAGGATTTGAAGAGTAAGATACCAGCGAAGTAAACGACATGTTGAGTTGAGCCTGACTTTCTACACCTGTTCTCCCCTCAAGGCACTTGTGGGCTCCGAAGTTGCACACATGGAAGCTGAGAAGCCAAGCAGAAAACCCTGCTAAGGGGCAGAGAAGCTGAGCGGAGCCTTGGTCACTCTCGAGGGAATTGGAAGGCACACACAGGAATCCAGAGGCAGCAGGGCAGCCGGGGAACAAGGGAAATGCAGAGAAGTAAGGCCACAGACTGAGTGCAGAATTCTAGGCTGGCGGTTATTTACTTTCAGCGCCTTAAAAATGCCATTCCATTAACTTCTAGCTTCTATTGTTTCTGTCGACACTAAGCATTGGTAAGGTTGTGCAGCAGCTGGCACTCTCAGGCACTGCTGGGGAGAGCATACATTGGCCCAGTCATTCTGGAAAACTGCTAGGCAGTTTCCGATAGGGCCAAAGCACGCATACAATGTGTCCAGCAACCCCCAACCCGGGCTGGACCTAGCAGAAACGCATACATACGTGCACCAAAACAAAGGTACAAGAATGCTCACAACAGTCGAAACCTGGGGGAGACAATCCAGAAGTCCATCAGGAGTGGACTGGATGAATTTTAGTATATATACATCCGTGAGAATAACTCTGTGGCTCAAATACAATGGATGACTCTCACAGAAAATGTGGCAAAGAAAGGAATTCCTTCTGCAATTCTATTTATACACAGCTCAGTGATAATAGTCGCAATCCTGTTACTCCGGGAGAGGGGGTGTCATGACTGGGGGACCCCAGTGGCCTTCTGAAGTTCTGTTACTTAAAGTGGGTGACAGCCACACAGCCTGTTCACTTGGTGAAATTTCAATGAGCTCAACACCTATGACCTATTCACTCTCTGGCATGGATGTTATGCTTTAATTTTAAAATTTCTATTTAATTAAAAAGAAAGTCTAAGACTTCCATTTAGCAATATGACAAGAAAGATCATCTAAACACCACTTCAGTACATCGAAGCCAGGAGTGTCAGGTAACATGTTGCCAATACCTTCTGTAGATAGACAAATGACCTCTCCTGAATGTAAGAGAAATTCTAACGGCCAACACTAGGTTCTGAGTTCTCTCCCCAGGATGGAGGTGGGGGCCGGGAGATACCAATAGATAGACCATAAGAAGACATATGAAGACGAGGGTCTTCATGGGGTTTAGAGCTAGAATACAGACCCCTTTAGAATGGTAGAAAGCTTGAAGGGCTATATCCTAACACTGCCTAAAAGAGAAAAAAAGAATTCACTGTAGGTAAAGTAACACAGAAAGGCTGTCTGTCTCAGCTTGGGTTCCATCTGAAAGAAGTCAACAATAAAAAAGTCTTTCCTGAAAATTTGTAACCATGGGGCTTTCTTCAGTTATGCCAGGGACCACAGGTATATTTCCTGCTTATACTGGTTAATGGGTATAAAAAGAGTCACCCAGTGTCATGCCCAGCTTCTTCTTCATGTCCACAGAAAAACTGTGAGTAGCAAAGAAGCTCGCCCCTAAAGGATACATGTTCCTCTATCTCAAGATTGCTCCTGGTCTGATTTTGCATCAGCAGTAATTTCAACTAAAGATTTTGCCTTAAAGGGAGGCATCTGCACTTCATAATCAAGAAGAAACCTAAGAGCCTTGGGTGCTTAGGCATCCTCCAAAGAATGAGTCTTTTTGAAAACCGTAATTTTTTTTTTAAAGATTTAAAGATTTTATTTACTTATTTGACAGAGAGAGAGATCACAAGTAGGCAGAGAGGCAGGCAGAGAGAGGGGGGAAGCAGGTTCCCCACTGAGCAGAGAGCCTGATGTGGGGCTCGATCCCAGGACCCTGAGATCATGACCTGAGCCGAAGGCAGAGGCTTTAACCCACTGAGCCACCCAGGCGTCCCGAAAACTGTAATGTTTTTGACTTGACATTTAATTCCATTCTTAATAAACACAGAGACAGCCCCCCTCTCAAGGAGCCTTTAACCTTGCACACAGGCCAAACCTTTGGATCTGAATGTGTACTATTAACTCTTGTTTTCTTTTGCCAAGTCCTTTAACTGGCCCCTCACATAATATGACTTCGAGATTCTTTCCAACTCTAGTTATTGCCCAGGAAGTGTTCGGAGACCAAAGACTAGACAGAAGCCAGCCAAGTGAAGCAATGAGAGCCAGCTGTGGAGAGCTCTTAAATTCTCCTGTACGGTAGCAGCAATCTGTGAGCGCTGGAGGCAATAACAAGTGACAGAGAAGAAAATCCTTACGTAACACACATATCAAAGGTAAGAGTGATAGGGAACCTAAGTTAGCTAGAGGTCACTGGCTGATGCCACCATTGCCAGGAGTGATTCTCGTTAGGACAAGGCTTTCTTAAGATACTTCTTTTTGCCAAATGATGATTCATGACAAATCTGCTGAATCGTAAGCAAGCTTACCTCAGCTGCTAAAATACAATAGTCTCTGTATATCCGTTGGACTGAGTTTGGTTTCCAAAAATTCTTGAAACCCGGTGATCCCCTAAGCAATTTGGAATGGGCGTTTGTTCCACAGAGATAAGATTAAATACTTACATGAAATGGCTTTTTTCACTTTCAACAAGTTATTTTCATATCATGTGATAATTAAAACCTAGCTAGACATGTTAGGAAACAAACAAAAACCCAGGAATATCACAGAGAGCCAGGATGCTCTTCCGTAGCAGCTACTGAGCCTTCCCTTCCTAAACCTGCTGGCAGCCCTATAGCTGCTTCAAACTAATAATCAACAGAAAAAAATAAATCTAGGTTAGTCAGCTATTTTTAGTCATTAGACACAACTCAGATTTTAATCTAAGAATCATGACGTTATTTTCATCGTGAGAAAAATTTGGAGAAAACCCAGGAGTCCAGATGAAGGGCTCCTGGAAAGTGGGGTTGGTCAAGAAGGAAGCTAAGTGTGGCTCCATCCCTTCTTGGGTTCCAGCTTTAGTCTCTACTCCTTCCCTGAAAGGTTCAAGGCCCCACAAAAAAGGTTCATTTTTGAACTACATTTCTTGGCTCTCGCTATTCTCAGACATAAACCAGTCGCTCCGCCCAGTTTCGCTCTCTCTGTCCAGTGAGCACACCTGCGGATCCCGTCCCCACACCTTTGCTGAGTGACTTTCCAGAAGCCACGCCCTCCTCCATATTCTACTTCCTCTGCCCACTTGGAGGGCTTTTGCCTTTTCCTGCTCCAAGAAACTGTCCCTAGCCGCCTCGGCCCCCAAATAGCAGTTGTTCCCATGAGCTCCCAGGGTACTGAATGCCGTGCTTCATTTGGCATTTGCTTTTGTCCTGATATTTTTGATATTTGATGCGTTCAGATCTGATCTCCCCAGCTAACTGGGTGCTTCTGGAAAGAAGAAACCAGATTCCTATCTTTCCCTGTCTAATCCCCTAAAAAGCCTGGCACGATGGTTCTGTGTCACAAACCTCAGGGCATCCCTTTCCATTTATCCTTATAAATTTAAGGACAAAAAGATAAAAGTGGGAAGAAAGAAAGGAAAAAGAGAAATCGTGCGAAGACTGTGATTCTTTCAGGTATCTGTACATTGGAAGAACAGATTTTGACCTCTGAAGAAAGCATCAAAAGGGATTGTTCTCCTTTCCCGAGAGGAATTCAAGCAGAGTGCTACCAGTCACCTGTTTTTCCTTTGTGAAAAGGATATACTTGCCCACCATCAGACCTGGACAGGGCCTCTGTGAAATCTGGCCCAGTTCACAATCCCTCCTTGTCCTCTGCACTCTCTCTGCTAGAGCAACGCCCAGAAAAGCACCCCCACGTGTCCTCTGCGGTATATCCAACTCATGGCAACTGTTTCAAAAGCTAACCTGCCAGCTTTGTCCCTGCTGGAACTATCCCAAAGGTTACTGGCGACACAAGCAAACCATCCTGTTTTTGTCCAGAGTCACTGTTGGCAGTGGCTCTCAAATTTTGCTGCCCGGTAGAACGACCCAGGGCGATTTCAAAAATCTTTGTGCTTAGCCACACTCCACACCATTTAAACAGGAATCCCTGAGAATGGACCCGAGCCTCGGTGTTTTAAAATCCTCCCCCATGATTTCAATGTGCCACCATGCTTGAGAAGCAGTGGTTAAACCAAGTCCATTTGCATCCTACCCAAATATTCATTCTGCAGGGGTGATGTC
Organism: Procyon lotor; assembly: GCA_028646535.1. NCBI lineage: Eukaryota > Metazoa > Chordata > Mammalia > Carnivora > Procyonidae > Procyon > Procyon lotor. The sequence continues at coordinate 69,189,652 of CM053605.1, forward strand.
AGAAAAACGCTGGCTTAGTCCAAAATAAGCACGAGCCTGCAGACAGGACTTAGCTCTGATTACCAGCATGGTGGGATATCTAGCTTGTAATTAAGCCAATCTTCAGCATCTCCATGTTTTTCTCTTCCCTATGGTCATTTGGGACCCCATTAGCATCTCTACCTAAAAGTAAACAAGAGGAACTTGGTGGGAAATGACAACAGTACATTTCACTTTCTGTTAGTGGGGAGAGGAGCTCCCACTGGTTCTTGCCCCTGGCTGTTCATTAGTATCACCCACGATATTTGAATCTCCCAGTGCAGGGCCCCGATCTCAGGGATGCTGGCTCGAGTTCTGCAGAGCTGCATTTCTTATCACAGGTCTCCAGCCCAGCAGCATCCATATCACCTGGATATGGGATTTCTCTAAGGAGAAATGCAAATTCTCAGCCCCCATCACAGACTTACTGAATCAGAAATGTGGCATGGGTGGGGGCAGAAATCTATTAAGTTTTAATACGCCCTCCAGGAAATGCTTATCATGCTAGAATTTGAGGACCACTGGCCTAGGGAGGACACAGGTTCCAGAGATTTTGAAGAGATCCACAGGTGTTTCCACTGGGCAGCCCAAGTGGAAGTTGGTGGGTTAAATAGTACTGGCTTATGAAGCTGATATCTGTCTCCTAACTTCACTTTCCACCTTCTCCTGATATCCAGTCCTCCAAGGGAGACAGAGGGCCTTTCCCTATGATGAGTGTGAGAGCTCCTGCATCATGTTAAAAAATAATAGATTTGGTGTTGGTGTATTCATTTTAACTGGATTAAATCTCCATGAAACCCTTCTAACTACTCACTCAAACATTTGTCAATAAAATGCTCTGTCCTCATCATCTCCCCCATCATATGGACTTTCCTCCAAAATTAAAACAGCCAATTAATAGTGATTCAATAGTCAAATATAACTGTCTTTTTTATTCGAGAGGATAAAAGAAATATGAACGTGAATGTGAAGCCTCTACTTCATTTTGAAATGGGCCTCTGGGTCAAAATTTCATGCTTCAATTGGGCATCCATCTCATCCTTCAAAAAGAACTTAATAGTTTAAAAAGCTGAGGTTTTTTTGTGCAATGATGGCATTTAGAATTCTAGCTTTCATACACTCTCAGGATAGGAGCCTCTGGCAAGATACGCAATAAATGGGATCTTTATATGAACATCAATTCATACTTTACATAAAAGAAGTTACTATGCAATGACTAATGCTTCAAAGAATGGCCAGCAGGATGGTTGTTCTCTTCTTGTCCTGCGTTTGGCTGAGCCTGGGGGTGGGAAGGATCGCTTACCTCTTTTGGCGCTCCAGGGATGCTTCATGAGAAGGGGGACAGTCCCGTGATTAGTTTATGTTTCTAAAAGCCTCTGATGGTAAGGTGATGATAAAAGATCTACTAATAGCCTTAGACAAGAGAAGTGGTTGAGATTACAAGCATGCCTCTATCTATGCGTCAAAGTCAACAAGGCTGTTCATTCATGGGCAGCTCGGGGCACCCCAATCTGTCTACTGGGAGTTTACCTCGAGGACAGTAGATGTCTGGAGCCCATCGGTTGCACTCATAATTGTCTGCCGCCTTTTCACAGGTGAAACACTTGAATCCACCAGGATATGGTGTGGCTAGAAAAAGGATCAAGAAAAACGATTAATTTTTTTTAGACTGAGTACAGAATCCTGAAGCTAGACATTCTGATTTTTCAGAAAGAATTCTCAAAACAGCCTGCCTGGCAGTTTCTTAAAAAACTAAGCATGTAACTACCATTACTCAGCAATTGCACTCTTGGGCATTTATCTCTGAGAAATGAAAACTAATATTCACACAAAAACCCATATGCAAATGTTCACGGCAACTTCAACTGTGATAGGCGAAAACTGCAAACAATTCAAATGTCCTTCAATGAATGCATGGTTAAACACGTAGTGGTACCTCCATATTATGGAGTACTAGCAATAAAAATGAACTATTACTACATTCGACAACTGGGATGAATTTCCAGGGAATTATGTGAAGTGAAAAAAAATAACCCCCGAAGATTATACACTGTCCAGAATTATATATATTCCATTTATACAATATTTTAAAAATGACAACATTTTAGAAAAGGAGGAAAGATTCGTGGTTGCCAGGAGTTAGGGAGGGGAGTGGCTGGAGGCAGGGTGAGAGGAAGCTGGAGGGGAGGCCAATAGCAGGGATTCTTGTGCTACCAAAACTGTTCAGTGTCTTGCCTTGGTGGTGGATACACAAATTTACACATGTGAGAAAACTGTGCAGAAGTAAATAACACGCACATACACATGAACCCAAATAAAACTGAGGAAATCTGAGTAAGACAGGTGGATTGATTAGATCAATGTAAATGACCTGGTTGTGATTTTATTCTATCGTTCTTCAGACGTTACCACTGGGGGTATGAGGTGAAGTGAACATGGGATCTCCCTATGTTACTTCTTTTTTTTTTTTTTTTAAAGATTTTATTTATTTATTTGACAGAGAGAGATCACAAGTAGGCAGAGAGAGAAGGGGAAGCAGGCTCCCCGCCGAGCAGAGAGCCCGATGCAGGGCTCGATCCCAGGACCCTGAGATCATGACCTGAGCCAAAGGCAGAGGCTTTAACCCACTGAGCCACCCAGGTGCCCCTCCCTATGTTACTTCTTAGAACTACTTAGAGATGTACAATTATCCCAATAAAAATTTCAATTAAAAATAGCCGCTCTAGACTTCCAGTGGTTCACTCTTCTGTTTCAATTTACACAGACATGTCAGTATGTATACATAAATATTAGGTTGAATCATTAAAAATTTCTTTATGTTTATAAAAGTGGAAATTTCTCCAGTTCAATCTGATATTTTTATCTTGTTGACCTGACATGGTTAAGTACTGCTAGAGATGGACAGGGTGCTGGGTGGCTCAGTTGGTTAAGAGTCTGCCTTAGGCTCAAGTCATGATCCCAGGGTTCTGAGATCGAGTCCCACACTGGGCTCCCTACTCAGCAGGGAGTCTGCTTCTCCCTCTCCCTGTCTGCCGCTCCCCCTCCCTTTGCTCCTTCTCTCTGTCAAACGAATACAATTAAAAAAAAAAAAGAATCCTGAGGCTTGTGGATGGCTCAATCAGTTAAGCATTGGCCTTCAGCTCAGGTCATGATCTCAGGATCCTCGGATAGAGCCTCGAATCGGTCTCCCTGCTCAGCAGGAAGTCTGCCTCTCTCTCTTTCCCTCTGCCCCTCACCACCACTCATTCTCACTCTCTCTCTCAAATATACAAAATCTTAAAAAAAAAAATCCTTAGAGATGGTAAGTATCAGCTAAGTAAAGAGTCTTCTTTACTAAAATCTATACTGTGCAGAAGTGACTCTCCCAAGGGCTGTCTCAGCCAGTATCCAGCGTCCACGGGGCAGCCCGCTGAGGGCACCTGGTGGATGTGGAGGCACTAAGGCCTCTAGCTCAAGACTGAGGGATGATGACTCCAGGAAGCCCTTCTTAGCCCTTCCCCTCCCCTCCCCCTTGAGCTGCCCCTACCTACCTTCTACCTATGAGTATCTTTGCGCTCAGGCAGAGAGGTGTCTGGTGAGAGTCACGCTCTAGACCGTATGCTGCACACAGAGCCCAGAGAGCATCTGAGGACGAGTCTCCCCAGTGTCAGGGTGCCCCGAACGCCACGGTGTCTCTGTTCTTTTCACTGACGTGCTTTTACTCGCTGCTTATCAACTCAAGAGTTTTGTCTTTCATAGAGAGAAGTTTCACATTTTTTTAAATTTGTAAAATTACCTGGCCTCCTTGAAAACTACTCAACGCTCAAATACTTCATCTGCAGGACCAACTGTTGTCCCTCGCAGACGGCTGAGCCTGCGTATCCCCCTGGTGGAAATCATCTCAGGGTATATTGCTTTGCCCACATGGAACCAATTAAGTATGTTATCAAAAATAAATGAAGGAGGAGGCAGCAGCTTAAGGCCAAAATTATGGGCCAGCTTTAACTTTGATTTTCACCTTGCATAGAATGGCTGCCGTCTTTGTACTTGCTTGCACCATGTCACGGAGCTGACTTACCACATCCAAGAGAGAACCTGACAAGATCCCAATTCATAAACTGTCTTAAAAAAGACAAAAAACGACCTTTTTACAGGCCAACTACGTTCCTCCAGGTAGCAGGTGACTCAAATTTCGAAACATAATGATTGTGAGTGTGCGGACTACTTTACAACGGAAAGCAGCTTAGGCACAGCCGCATTTCCCAATGAGGAAATTTCACCATGGGGAGACACGCTCTCCCCATCGTACAGTACTAACAAAACAGAAGTAAACTATTTTGTAAAGCTACACACAAATAATGTTTATATCTCCACATCTTGCTGTCTAGATAGGTAGCTTACATTTGAAATGAAAGATTCTACTTAGATAAGAACATGCCTGTAGGGGCGCCTGGGTGGCTCAGTGGGTTAAAGCCTCTGCCTTGGGCTCAGGTCATGATTTTAGGGTCCTGAAATCGAGCCCCGCATCAGGCTCTCTGCTCATCAGGGAGCCTGTTTCCTCTTGCCTCTCTGCCTGCTTGTGATCTCTGTCAAATAAATAAAACCTTTAAAAAAAAAAAAAGTACATGCCTGAAGAATTTAAAACAAATAGGTTCTTTTTTTTTAAGATTATTTATTTATTTATTTATTTGAGAGAGAGAGAGAGAGAGAGAACATGAGTGGAAAGAGGGAGAGAGGGGGAAAGAGAAGCAGACCCTCTAGCTGAGCAGGGAGTCTGACACCAGTCGAATCCCAGAACCCTGAGATCATGACCTGAGCCAAAGGCAGCTGCTTAACTGACTAGCCACCCAGGTGCCCTGACAAACAGGTTCTTAAATTCTAAAGCCACTCCATATTCTTATGGACACTCAAATTAGCTTATTTTGACAGATACTGTTATGAGAAAACCCATAAAGAATATTTTAGGAAATTGTCCTATTGGGTATGTGGAAAAACTAGTTTCACTATCAATTTAAAAATGTGTAATCTATAAGTCAGTTTAAAGGAAGAACTTTAAAACGGCTTGTAAAATCTGGGGGAAAAAAAGATGTAAATGATTGTCACAGAAAAGTATTTCTCAAAAAATTATATTCACCAAGGTTTATGACTACAAGCTAGCCATACCACTTCAACCTGTATGATTAAATCACGAGAGCATCCAATTTTATCTGTCACTACAGCCAATAAAACTTTTCGCTGGAATGTTGGATTAGTTATTCCTGGAAACTTTCCCATCAAAGAGATAAATTAAGAACTCTGAATGAAGATTGATGATCCAGCTACTCCAAGAATAAACTTATTGAGAACCTCGCACTAATAAGTCGTAGTGTTCCCAATTTGGATTATTTAATAGACTCTTCAGAATGATCTTTTGCAAGACTAGTGACATATTAAGTTAAATACTGTTACTTCTTACACAAGGAGGACTGGACTCTGAGGTTAACCCAAAGTATAACAAAATCTAAACGGGAATATGAGCTAACACACTATGGTAGCAAAAGGAAGCTTTGTTTCACATCATTTATCTCTGTGTTTATCAGCACATATCACTGACGATTAACCAAATGATCTCCTTTTCAGTGAGTTTAACTTTTAAATTTGCAAGTTCCTTTCTGCATGAGTCTCAACCACTATAGTCTAATATTTGCTTATAGGAACTTGTGTTTGCATCTTTGTTGGTAGTACTGAGCAGTCAATAATCAAACTCTTCTCAGTGACAAATCTCTTCAAACAGACCAGTTTTAAGTGGCTAATTATAGCACAATACCAAGTAAATGGTTAAATTCTTCCCTCTGGATATATTTAACCCAAACTAAGTTCTACAGATGAGCAACTGTCTCCAGTAACTTGCTAATTGATACTGCATCTGATAAAGAAGTTCTTTTTTTAAAAGGAAGGAAAAAGATTCCTAAGAGATGTGTTGTTTTCTTCTTTGTTACTTCAAAGCATTACAGGGCAAGTAGAGTTTCAAATCGTTGTGGCCTCAGCTGTGAATGAAGCTAATTTGGCTCTTGATCACAGAGTTAATCAGCTTAGTATTCTGTATTTCAGGGCATAAGTCCTTGGTCCCTCAAGAGTAGGTGATTGTAAAGAAAAAAAGAAACGTCAAAGTGCCCAGTCACTTCCTGTAATATAATCAGTCCATTAGAGCCCCATGGTCAGACGTGGTTCAACTGACTAGAATTCATTCGTAAGGCAATGGAAGAGATTTCATCTTTGTTTCCATCTCTTGGAACTTTTGCCTGGACAAAGGCCTTCAGTTATCAAAATTGTGGTGAGAAGAGAATCTTGTTTTAAAAGGCCCACTGCTACATAATGCATCCAAACTTGTTTCATTCTTGCTAAATTAATTCTCATTGTTTTTGGACACTGGATATAAATTTAAAATTTCCAGAACTCTAATAAATTGATTTTCCTTCTGAGTCCATCTAGCAATAAAATACTGTCAGTATAACTTGAAGACTATTAACATATTTCTGACAGAAATACATTTTCTGGTACCTTTCTTGAGAGTACCTAAGTCCCTAAGTAAGTCCCTATGACTTACATAGCAGAGAATGAGGAAGAAACTTGGTTGGCTCACTATCTGAGCATAAGCAAGCCCCCTGCAGAGATAGAACTCTTCGTTCCACGTGATTAAGGAAAGACTCAGAATATGCAACTAGAGGAAAACTGGATTTCTCAGGAAAGGTTTCTATTATGAATAAAGAAATGGAGGCCAAGAACAGGCTGCAACCACTTAGGATGTTAACTTCTGCTATCTCGTCTGACGTCTGGAAACCAAAGAAGTCACTCCATCTCCCTGAACGCTAACTCCTGTTTTGAAGGTTTTATTGGTCTTTGGTATTTTAATCACAGGGTGGGAAGAAATTCATCATCTTTTAAATGAAAAAGAAAAGAAAAGCATACAAATTATAGAAAAGAATGTTATTGAGGACAGTGCCTCAAGTCTGAAAGCCATAAAGTTGATTTTTTTTTCAAAGGCTAGAAACTTCAAAAATTAGGAACCGGGGGTACCTGGCTGGCTCAGCTGGTAGAGCATGCAATTCTTGATCTCAGGGTTGTGAGTTCTAGCCCCACATTGGGTGTAGAGATTACTTAAAAATAAAATCTTTAAAAACAAACAAACAAACAAACAAACAAACAGAAAACGGGAAAATTAGAGGACCAGAGGTCAAAGGAGATCAGTCATGGGATGCTAAACTTTCCCCACCAGGGTTTCAATCTCACCCCACTTATGATCTCTGAGAGCTGTTCACGGCCCACGGGAAATGAGTTTGTTTGCCTGGTGCAGAAAATTCTCTACATCTCCAGTATCACTGATTTCTCCTTGGGTAGGTTCTGAGTGGTATCTAACATTAATGGAATCCGGCTCACTCGCCGACCCCAGGAATGCTATTTGCGCCTCCATCTACAAAGGGAGGCTATTATATAAATAATTCAAAGTCAAAATAATCCCAGTCTTCCCTCATCTATTTTTTAGACTCTATGTTCTACAGACACATGCTTCTTTGTAGAGAGATCACTCCATCTAAACCTGGTCTAGTAGGTGCTGCTCAGGGGCAGAAGAACATGATCTTTTAAAAAACCAAAGTGTAAAAACAAGCAAACAAATATCAAAAACCTCTGAAATGGTGCAGAGAAATGTGAAGTAGGAACAGTTGACAGTAACTTCAATCCAGCAAGAATTTTTACTCCCCATGACCAGTCACGGAGAATCTGAGAACTCAGCCCAGAGATGCTGTTAAGTCATTTATGTATAATATAGCTTAGAAATAACAACTTCTAGCCTCCGTATCTCTCAAGATCAAATCAGAAAACCCCACCAATTCTTCCTATATGGGGAATTCTTTTTTCTTAAGATTTACTTGCTTATTTTAGAGAAAGAGAGAGCACAAGTGGGGGGAGGAGCAGAGGGAGAGAACCCAAAGCAGACTCCATGCTGAGTGCAGAGCCCAATGTGGGACTCGATCTTATGTCCCTGAGATCAAGACCTGAGCTAAAACCAAGAGGTGGCTGCTCAACCGACTGAGCCACTCAGGCACCTCTCTATGGTGAATGCTTTTTAATCAGGCCATGGCCTTATTTAATTAACACAGGCCACGTGAGAGGAACTCTCCTGCCAACTTCTAGAGAGGGGGAGTGATTGCTTCTCTGGCCTGGCAGAGCTCATCCTTCGGAGATCCCATTCTGAAATGGACTTTTCAGATAGGGGTCTACTCGGCCCAGGCACTGACCCCCAACAACACTGGCACAGGAGTGGTGTGTGTGTTTGTTTTATTCCTGTGCAGTTAAATCCAATCCCCTTGTTTTTCCTCCCCACCCTATGTGGACAATGACAGCCTCAGAGGAGGCCTGTTTTTCGGCCCAGTGACTACTGACTCTATCACTGAAGCAGACAAAGAATCCCATAGAAACCGAAGGCTTTAGCAATCACAACCAAGACTGAAATCTAGGTTTTTGTTCACCAAGTCTAATAAAAAATGCATGGCTCTTGGGGGAAAAGCAATCCTAGAAAACACAGCAAGTATCCAAGTACCTTCTTTTCATGATTACTAAAATCAACAGTCCTGCAAAAACAAGGAGCCAGATAATCCTCCCACACAATTAACCAGCAGGCATCGGCCGTTACTGGTGAGAGCGTACAACAGCAGTAAGCCTGAAGGAACTATCTGCTGCCTGTCAAATGTATATTTGGAGTTCAAAAACTAGAGGGACATATTTTCAGCAGTCTCAGTTGTCCATCTAAGCCAATTACCACAACATCATAAGCAATGAACATCCAACAGCCTATTATAAATGTGCCTAGTATCTTATGGCTATTCTTTCTAGTCCACAAAATAAAGCAACAAGGTGCGTATCATCTTAGCCATTCTAGAAATGTAAAACTCAACACTTAACAAGATGCCTCTACCATTCATTGAGCATTTACTGTAGCTCATACTCTGCTAAGTGCTTTGCATGCGTTCCTTTATCTAACCTTCACAAAGTTAGGGAATTTATTGCAAACCAGAAGGCTGCAAAGCAGTTGAGCTAGCCACTGATGCAAGATCCAAGCCCCTGTGCATTCCGCGGAACACCTCTCACCTAAAGCAGAACACAGACACATTAAATACTCTAACCATGTGGCTGCCTCCACCTGGGCTATCAGATCCTCAGAGAGACTATGGACTCTGAGAAACAAACTGAGGGTTTCAGAGGGGAGGCGGTGGGGGATGAGTTAGCCCGGTGATGGGTATTGCAAGGAGCACTGGGCGTCACACGCAAACAAGGAATCATGGAACACTACATCAAAAACTAATGATGACTGTATGATGACTAACATAACACAATTTAAAAAAAAAAAAAAAAAAAGCAAGAACTATGTTTTATTTGCCTTGATACCTCCCAGCCTATCACAACACCTGACACACAGCAGACACTCAAAACAATGTTTGCTGAACAGAACATTTCCAAAGAGTAACATATCTCAGGGCCAATGCCAACGGTCAAAATATACCCAACAGACCCGGCTCTCATCACCACGGGGGCCATGCAAAAGACGACTCAAACAGAGATAAAAGAGAGAAGATAAATACAGAGATGGGGACCAGAAGAGGGAGTAAAACTGCTGTGTTTTCCCAAAGTGTGAACCTTAGAAAACCACCAGTAACAGGAGCAGCTGAAATTCTTGCTGAAAGCAGAAACTCACGAGTACAGTCCCAGATATGTGCAATCAGACACTCCGGGAAAGGGATCTGGGCACTGACATTATTATGCACTCCCTGGATGATTCTTAAACACAGGAAACCAAAAGGGATAGGGAATAGGAAGTTGTGGCAGGCCAATCATGCTGAAATGGAGAATCAGATGCACAGACAGGAAGACCGGCTATTATCTTGTGTCTAAAGGACTGATCTTTGACGAACACCTCCGTCCTGGGACATGCCAGTTCACTTTCATAACTGATTGAGAGCTGGCACGAGTTAAAGGGAAGGGTGTTCAGAATCAGAGCGACTGTGCTGGGACCAGAGAAAACAAGCCTTAACAATGTGCCTAGAAATAAAAAACAAACGCCCTATTAAAAGGTGAGGGTAAGGGGCACCTGGGTGGCTCAGTCGTTAAGCGTCTGCCTTTGGCCCAGGTCAGATCCCAGAGTCGTGGGATCGAGCCCCGCATCAGGCTCTCTGCTCTGCAGGAAGCCTGCTTCTCCCGCTACCACTCCCTCTGCTTGTGTTCCCTCTCTCGCTGTGTTTCTCTCTGTCAAATAAATAAAATCTTTAAAAAAAAAAAAAAAAAGTGAGGGTAAAACATACGACATCTTTGGGAGCACCTGCACCCCCCATTAAGTCAGCTGAGGTTTCCAAGGTTTGTAGATGGCTCACACACCACACACACCACACAATACCCGTCCATTTTTCAACTCACATCTCATTCAAAGTACAGTGACATTTCTGTAACAAAGAGAACAGGGTCTTACTTGAAGGATGGAGGTAGACAATGTCTTTCACTGTGAAGTCTCTCGACTGAGCGGCTTTCAGACAATCAGCCAGCAGGCTCAGGAGCAGCAGCCAGGCCAGGGCAGGGCCAGGTTCCATGGCAGACCGAGGTGTCACTCATACAGGGGGCCCGGGAGCCAGAACTTGGGACCACGGGAGGGAATTCGCACCTGAAATACAAAGCAAGACTCATCTCAGCGTCCAATTCGAGGAAACCAAGGGAGACTTGGCAGAGCTTCTGTGCTGGGAGGATGGGCTCAGGGCAGACAGGGAGCCAAAGGCACCAGGAAGTGGGTAGACATGGAGAGAAACCTTGTACACGGTCATTTTAGAGCACTTAGAATGTTCCAGCCCCAATCTGTTCTTAATCAAATAGCTAAAGCTCCACGGGTAGGAGTCTGTTCTCATATCCAGCAGAGATGGTATCAAGAGAGACTGGATTTTAATGAAATCCAGGTACTTTTGCCAGAAGGCCAGGGGATGTCTGCCAGAATGCAACAATGAGCAAGTCAGGGACAAAAGTTCAAGAGCATTTCCTTGATAATGGTGAAGGCCAGGTATGAGAGGTCAGCCTTCCTGGGTCATGGTGCCCAAGAAAACCTATATAGGTTAGGTTTTCAGATTTGGGGTAAAAGAGAGAGAGAGAGAGAAATGAAGGAAGGGAGGGGAAGGAGGAGAGGGAGGTGAGGAAGGAAGGAAGGAAGGAAGGAAGGAAGGAAGGAAGGAAGGAAGGAAGGAAGGAAGGAAGGAAGGAAGGAAAGAAGGAAGGAAGGAAGAAATGAATGTAGGTAAATAAGGCTCTCCCAAAACAAAAAGGATCTTTGCAGCTCAAAATCTCCTTAACATAACTAACAGTATTGGATTTCCCATAGTTCCAGAAATTGTTATATTTTTTCTGATTTAAGGAAAGGGAGCTGTGTGTTGGATCCAAGTTGATGATATTCAACAAAAGGATGAATAAGCCTTTATTTTGCTCCTTTCTATATGTCAATTAATCCCCCCAACGACCCTATAAGGTAGCACTATTACCTCCCATTTTGAGTAAACTGAAGTCCAGCAAATAAGGAGAGGAGCTGGTTCGAACCAAGACAGTCTGGCCACTGAATCCACATTCATAAAAGCTAGGTGTTACTCTGCTCTTCCAAAGACTGAGTCAAGGTGTATAAACTTGAACTGACAAAATGAGCTAGAAGTATCACTGCAGCACGAACCGATCATCACTGTGTCCTCCATTCTGATTCCATCCTTTTCAGTTAAAATCCAGAGCAGTGGGGCACCTGGGTGGCTCAGTCGTTAGGCGTCTGCCTTCAGCTCGGGTCATGGTCCCAGAGTCCTGGGATCGAGCCCCGCATCGGGCTCCCTGCTCTGTGGGAAGCCTGCTCCTCCCGCTACCATTCCCTCTGCTTGTGTTCCCTCTCTCACTGTGTTTCTCTCTGTCAAATAAATAAAATCTTTAAAAAAAAAAAAATCCAGAGCAGTAAAATCTTTTACCAGGGTTGAACTTTCCAGCTCACTAAGAATGTGGATATATATCTTAATTTATATGTGCTAACTGCTTGCCATCTTATTGCTTTCCCATAGAATCTGTTCCTCATGTTCTGCTCTTTTGCAAATACCATCATTCTATTGTCCACACGAGGGGTCACATTAGATGGGTCACTTTATTTTAACTGGAAGAAAAAAACTCCAGTTGCACATTTTGTTTACAAATTTTAATACAAATATTCAATGAGACTTTTTAAAGCATGACAAAATGCTTTTATAATTATTAATTTTATAATTATTAATTTTTATAATTTATTAATATTACTTTTAATGTTATACATTAATATAATTAATTTATAAATGATTTGATCAAGGGGCACCTGGGTGACTCAATGGGTTAAAGCCTCTGCCTCTCGCTCAGGTCATGATCTCAGGGTCCTGGGATTGAGCCCCCGAATCGGGCTCTCTGCTCAGCAGGGAGCTTGCTTCCCCCTCTCTCTCCGCCTGCCTCTCTGCTTACTTGTGATCACTCTCCTCGCTGTCAAATAAATAAAATCTTAAAAAATAAAATAAAATAAAATGATTTGGTCAAAATAAATAGATCAAGAGTAAATACATTATAAAACAAAATCAATATAGAAAATCAATATGAATGAATCAGATATTAATATTTATGAATGCAGGAAAGAAAGTATAAAAATGAATACAGAAGATAGAACACTCTAAGGAGCTCAGAAATAGCTCACAACTATTGACATGATATAAAAAATTTTTCAAAATTATAGTACAAGAATATATTTACTGAATAGTATTCTGATTACTTAATTAAAAACTAGAAAGATTAAACAAAATCAAACAATGCACAATACACTGCAATTAACTCCAAATGGACTGATGCATTCATTACTTTTTAAAAATAGACAAACTATTAGGAAATAAGAGTAGAACTCTTATCAGCCAGTAGCAGCTTGCTGATGCCAGCCTTGCCAAGTTCACGCTCACTCCCCATCTTCTGTTTACATTTGGTTCCCCAGGCAAATGTGCACTGGAGAAGGGCATGAGTTGCTTCTTCCCTTAACAAGGGTGACTGCCAGGCACTGTGCTAGGCACTTGTTTAAAAAATATGATGAGGAAACAGACAAATATTAAAGATATTTTTCATCTGCCAGGGGACAGAGACAAACATAATCTCCTCTTCAGTGAATGCAGTGGTGCTTTGTTTTACACCCACTCTGGCCAGCGAGGACTGCAGCTCAGGAAGGACCCTGCCCTGCTTCAGCAGCCCCCAGCTCCTCACAGTCTACAGCCCTGGCCCAAGGTGAGAGGTATGGTGAGAAAAGCCATCTGGTTTTCTTGTGATACAACCTAACATTAATTATCAACTAGCTGTCAACCAAAGTTCTTTGTAATATGAAATTCACTGTCAGCGCCAGTACTTCTCATGCACCAAACAATGCAAGGGGAATGCTTTTATCAAAACATCTCTCAACCACAGTACTCCTTCTGGTTACTAATTGAAAGGTCTCCCTCTGCACGGTACTTGCACTAAGCAGTATGCATTATTTAATGTCCCCTGAAATTATACAGCCTTCATTGCACAGCATGCGTGTACAATCACACGACATATAGCCTCTTGTGCCTGGCTTTTTTCAGTTGGTATCATGTTTTTAAGAGTCATCCATGTGGTAGCATGAACGGGTACATGTTTTCTTTTTGCGGCTGAATAATACTTCATGATATGGATGTAACACATTTGTTTATCCATTAATTGGTTGATGACCATTTGGGTGGCTTCCACTTTTTGACGACTGGAAATAATGCTGCTATAACATTCATCAGTCACACTTTTGTGTGAACACAGGTCTTCAGTTTTCTTGGGTATATACCTAAGAGTGGTATTGCTGGGTTTTATGGTAACTCTGGGTTTAACTTTTTGAGAAACTGCCCAAGTTTTCCACTGTGGCTGTACCATTTTACATTCTCATTGGCAAAATACCAGTGTTCCAACTTCTCCACATCCTTACCAATCCTTATTTTCATTAAATTTTTTAAATTATATCCAAGTGAGCATGAAGTGGTATCTCATTGCGGTTTTGATTTGCATTTCCCAAGTGATATGATGCTGAACATTTTTTCATCTGTTTACCGGCCATTTGTAGATCTTCTTGGGAGTAATGTCAATTCAAATCTTTTGCTCATTTTTTAATGGGTTACTGTCTTTTTATTGTTGAGCTATAAGAGGTCTTTCTATGCTCTGGATTCTGGACACTTTTCAGATATATGATTTGCAAATATCTTCTCCCTTTCTCTGTGTTGACTTTTCACTTTCTTGATGGTGTCTTTCAACAAAATTTTTAATTTTGATGCAGCCCACACATTGCTTTTTATAAATCTAGATTTTGTTCCCTTACACAAGTCAAGCCAAACATAGCACTTAAAAAAAAAAACTGCATACAATGCACAGTAAAAGAATTTGTTTATTTTTTAGTAACCAGGGCTCTATTTTCCACCCTTCTTTCCCCTAAGAAAAACGGAATGGGCAGAACTCTTTATTAATATCACTACCAATTGCTTACATTCCTGTAATAAATCATAAAACACTACTCACTCTATTAGTATATTCTAGGAACTAAAATATGATAGATGAGTTACATGCATTCACAATTAGTCTAACCATTACTGAAATATGGGCTCTGCTGACGGCGATGTATTTTTTCTGTACAGATTCTCAGTGGGCAATGAAGCTTTAATCCCTAAGCCTCCCAAATATGATGCTGGACATGCTCAGATAATATGAAGGGTCTTTTCTAGGACTTTGACGCTTTTCTCTGGAGTCCACTGTGCCTTTGGACTGTCCTAGACATTTAGAAAAGATGTTGCTTTTCCATTTTATGCACTGCTATTTGAATATGCGCTGAGGACCCCATCCTTGACTACGGTTCTCTTTATGAAGAAGTACACTCTCATTTTCACAGCTCTGTGACCTTTCATTTGTTATTTATGAGCTTTTGCAAATCTAATACCACTCTGACAGATTTAATTTGTGCTCTAAATTACCTTTGCATGAGTTACTCAACTGCCGGTTTTATTCCAATGGATTACTTGCTACATTCTGAAACAGAAAAAAAAAAATTAGTTTGAGATCTGTTTGACTTCCTCCACTTGGGAGAAAGTTGCAAAGAGTTGCATTCTGATTTTTTACTCCATGGTAACACTTAGTATAGAGGAAGATTTCTAACACTGGTCAGGGAGGCAAAGTGATAGACCCATAACCCAGGTCAAGTTTTACAAATCCACACCCCAAATGCTATTTCATATAGAGTCCATAAAATAAGAGACTCCCAACTCCTTAAACTGGTCACTAAGACAAGCACTTCTGGAAGCTACATTGACTGAGGTACCAGTTACCAAATGACAATACTTCAGTACTAAATTGATATACAAGCAATTGTAAAGTAGAGAAGTAATGTAGATCTAATTATTTTCCAATGCTATTCATGTTGAAGTTTGAAATGCCTAATATGGGAACAAAATGAAATTCTGAAGCCTGAAAGATCATGAGAAATCTTGACTTAATTTTAGATATGTATGATCTAGGCTTGGTGGTACCTTAATGACTTGAGAAAATTAATCCAGCTCCCAAAAGTACAAATTAAAGACATGTCTTCACAAAACTAAGACTACTTACATATATCATTCCGACTATAGTAACTTCTCACAATGTGAGAATTGCTTATAACATGGTGGTGGTTTACAAACATGTCTGTAAATTCATGGACATGTCCCCATTGAGAGGTAGGGTCTACAGCCTCTCCCCAACCTTATTGACCAGTTGACCACAGTATGGTGGAAATAACACTCTGTGGCTTTTGAAGCTAGGCCATAGAAGGTACTTCAACTTGAAGTTGAAGGTACTTCAACCCAGTGTTCTGGAACACTCAGCCAGGTAAGCGGTCAGAGTGCTTTGAGTGCCATGAGATATGAGGAAGCCCAAGCAGTCCACACAGAGCTCCCGACACCTCCTGAAGAGTCAGTGCTGCCCTGCTAGCCCCCAGCTGCTTCCGTCCCACAGCCTGCTCCCTTCCAGCTCCAGTCACAGTCTGGTTACAACTGCATGGAGACTCCAAGTGAGACCTGCCTAGCCATCCATTCCCAATTCCTGACCCACATAAACAATGAGGGAGAAATAAAATGACAACCTCTTGATGCTACTACGTTTTGCGGTGCTCGGTTATATAGCAGCAGACATCTGGAATATGAGGGACTGGTGCAGGAGAGCTAACTAGGAATTATAACACCACTCGTGAAGATAATCCCATTTTTCACATTGGTTGCAACGTACAGAAATCCAAATCAAACAGGCTATAACTAAAATAGGGGTAGGGGAAGAAGGGAAAGAATTTTACTGTCTCATCTAAAAGTCCAGCTTGGACATGGCTGGGCATTTAATCCTCTTTTCAGAATCTTCTAGCCCTTAGCTCCACTTCTCTCATTTGCCTTTATTCTCATTCAGGTTTTCCCCAACCGTGGCCACCAGCAGCTCCAGAAGCATTCCCAGACTGTTTCCCAAACATTTCAGGAAAAAAAATAAGGTGATCCGTCCTTGGACCACAACTGGCCGAGGGAATGTGGCATTCCAATTGGCCAGAGCTGGGTCATTAGCATGTCTCTTGAACAAACACATAGTGTCAGCTTTATGTAAATCACATGGTTTGAGAATAGGGGAGGTATTGGTTTCCCAAAGGAAAATGTAGGTATAGTCACGAGAAGAAGAAGAACTGAATGCTGGCCCAGCACAATCACACAGATGTCCTGACAACTAACAATACTAACTTCTAGTAACCTCATTAAACTTCAAGGGCAAAATGAAGCTAATGATGGCTCAAATGAGTATTTCTGCAAATGCCAGAAGGTAGGGAAGTTCCTGTTGGCATGATTTCCTTCTCTAAAAATAGAACGCCATGCCATTACAACTTTACGAATCAAAACATAAGGCACCTCCAATAAACATTTTGCCCAAGTTAGTCTGAGGTGGCTTTCTGCCCCTTGCAACCAGAGCTCTGACCAATTCAAGAGTCTTCTAAAAGGGTCCAGCCACCAGCTTAAACTTTTCTTTGTAACATATATGCTTTTGACATTAATACCTCTTTAAGGCTTAAAAACAAAAAGGTTAGAGTTGGTTTAAAAAATGTCAATAATGGGGCAACTCAGTGGCTCAGCTGGTTAAGCATCTGGCTCTTAATCTCATGAGGCTCTTGATCTCAGGGTCATGAGCTCAAGTCCTGCGCTGGGCTCCACACTGGGTTGGAGCCTACTTTAAAAATTAAAAAAGTTTTTTAAAAATGTCAATAATAGAAAACTACTCAGAGATTACCTCTTTCAGACTTCCTAGACACTGATGCTGCATTTCCATAAGTTATAGAGAGGTATATGATCATATTCTAATATGAATTTAGGATCTACTTGCATAAAAATCAATGCTTTAAAAAAAATGTGTCTTCTTTTTCTGGAACCCCTTGGCAAGGCTAGAGTTATAGGGAAAAGCTGCCTTTGTACCTTTCCCAATCTGATTTAAAGGTCAATTGCATCAAAAATGCTTCAATTCCTGAAGGATAAATGATGTCTGGCCAAGTATGCCCAGTAGTATATTCCCATTTCTAAAAGATGTTATATTAACTCTCTTCTGCTTGTTGGCTGTTTGTTTGTTTGCTTCCTCAATCAATTTGAAGTTTCTAGAGAACTGATGAGAAGGCATTTTGAAGTACAAACAGCCACTAGGGGATGGAGTCAAAGAACTCCCCAGGCTGGAATGGAACACTAGGTACAATTCAGTTCCAGGCTGCCATTTTTTATTTACCTGGAAGGGAGTGGTGGTTTGGAGAGATTTTTGCTTTGGTGTCTTTTACTGAACGTTTCCGTAGGATTAAGAAGGTTGTATTTTATTTTTTCTAGGAATTTTCATCCTAGAGACCTTCCAAAAAACTTGGAAGTTCAAAATGTTTGAACCTATTATTATTAATTCCCATTTTCAACTTGTTAACAATCACTTCACCTAATCTTGATTCTCACCCAGAACTGAGAAGAACCAATCCACATTAAATATTATTTCTTATTTTGCATGTAGGGTTTTGCTCAAGAACCATAACCAATGTTTTGTCCAAAGGCCTTGCAAGTTATTTCCACTTAGCCATTTATAACTTAAATTCAAGAAAGCTGCAGTTGCTAGTTTTATAGGTATGGAGATCCCTTTCTAGATTTCTTACAGGGTAAGAGAGCCAGGCTGTACTCTCTCTTCTTGTAGGAAAAATGAAAAAAATAAATAAATCAAATAGTCAACATCAAAACAGTGGCTTAGGTAAAAATTCTATGGCAGTAATTTTTCAAATCACTGGGTTCCTTAGTAGCTAAGTATTAAGTCATAACTGATTTTTCTCATTTAATAAAGAATATGTTTCCCAAAGCAAATCTGTCCACATACTCAACCCTCCAAATTTCTGATCAACCAATATATTGAGCTACACACAACATGTCTCCTAAGAGTGCAAAGACTATTACGGTTTTATTTTGGTGAAAGAGCACTGGGGTCTGTGAAAATCACAGTCTAAACTATAATTTGACTATTTCCTCACCCTGGGTGTGAAGGCAGAGGAATGTTTCAGATGACCTCCTGACTCAGTATCATTGAGGTGTGAATTCTTCCTTTGTAGTGCACCATCTTCATTTACAAGCCTCCATAAATAATGGTTATTAAAGAAGTCTATTATTGTAGCAAAACAGAATATAATAGGATTTTACAGAGTATTCATCCAGGCAGAAAAATATGTAGGAGTTATTAATAAAAGAAGACTGTCCTTGATAATAGAAATGTTTTATTCTTGCATCTAAATTAACTCCCTTCTTAGAGAAAAAAACACCAAGTAGCTTCCTGTGGATGAGGAAACATAGGTATCTAAGTAGACTCCACTCCCTGACTGCTGATATTGAAAGAGTCACATGAGATTTGTCTATTCCTCTCCCCTCCTCATTACTGAGTTTTCCTATCTCTGTTCCCCGGTTGTCCTTGCTATGTATCTAGTAAGATAGTAAGATATTAAGATAAGTAAGATAGTAAGATAGTAAGCTCATTCATTCATTCCTCATCCTCTACAGGGCAGGTGTAGATAGCGTTATCTGTTACACATGCTGTCATTAAGAGTGCTGGCTGGATGCTCAAATTATTGAACCCGATTACTAAAATCACTGATGTAATTCTTAAAAATACCCTTTAAGTTGCTAAGCACATGGGAGGAAACACTGATCTGCCTTGTATGCAACGG
Source organism: Procyon lotor (assembly GCA_028646535.1). Taxonomy (NCBI): domain Eukaryota; kingdom Metazoa; phylum Chordata; class Mammalia; order Carnivora; family Procyonidae; genus Procyon; species Procyon lotor. Next base: position 69,208,967 of record CM053605.1, read on the forward strand.
AGAGATCACACAGTCGTTGAGTCATTTAGTCAAGAGTGATCCCGGGGTGATGCTGACCTCCTGTCCTCACAACTAAGACCACACACTTGTGAGATGCCAGGTAGAAGAGGCAGAGCTTAACCAGCCCTACACAGGGCCTCAAGGAGGTCACCAGGTGTTGCTGAGAAAACCCAACCAGAGGGCCACAGTCCTTGCTATCAATCAGGGCAGCTTATCTGGAAGAAGGAAGAAGGAAGAAGGAAGAAAGAGACAGGGATGACCCATTACATTCTATAAAGGCCCAATTAACATCTAGGTTCATGTGACTTAGCAAATAATTACACTAGTAATAAGACAGGGATACGAGGGATTAGCAGAAACAAGAGAAGTTAAAATTCCAAAGTATCACAGGCGGAGTGGTAAGCTTCACAGTCCCTGATTGTAGGGACCCCTGCCAAGGCCCTGTTTCTCATTTTAGGATTATTAATTCATGAATCTTTTTCCTTCAGGATTTCCTTAAGGAGAGCCTCCCTAAAAACCTGGATCAGCCACCCCTGGCCACAGTAATGCAAAAACAATTTTTGTTATGAGTAATAATATTCTTGCTTTTTCTCCAAAAGGGGTTAGGCTAATAAACAGAAATACATGCTGTTATTCTACTGGCAAGGAAAGGAAAAAAAAAAGTAGATAAGACAGCACATTAGCAAAGGCCAACCTCCAAACTGGGGAAGTGGAATTATAGCTGGAGAAAACAATCTACCAACCAAGTAACTCCATCCCTCTGGGACCCCCTCCAGCACCGCCTGTGAGCAAATCTCCCAGGACCCCCGGATGGAGAAAGAATGTAGGGTGTCCCTAAGGCAAAGGAGAAATTAAGGCCAAGAGAAAACCCCAACTTTTAGATAACACGTGTTTTTTTAAACTATTTTAAGAAGGGCCAAAGAAACCACTTCATCTTATCACTGGATTGGAAAGGAGGCCACTGTAAAGGGAGCAACCGTCCGGACAGTGCTGATCAGGCCCCAGGTCACTGAGGAGAAAGGGCATTAAGTACCAGCTCCAGAGCCAGGCAATCCCAGACCCTTTTACTTACCTCCTAGGATTACTACGAGAGCAAACAGATAATGCCTGGAAAGACTGGGAAGCCAGCCCAGGCTCTCCTTCTGACTGTCACTGAGAGCTGCATAACCTTGGGCCTGTTTCTTAATCCTCGTGCCTCAGTTTCCTCACCTGCAAAAGAGGGGCAATCATACCGCCTCTGCCATAGGGCCCTTAGGAGGTCTAAAGGAGTTCATACACCTAAAGCACTTTGAACCATACCTAGCACATGCCTGCTAGCTGAGCTAACTCTCAAAGTGAGCCCCGAGTGTCCTCACAAGGCAACGAGTTAGTCAGTTGGGAGCAAGATGCTGGCTCAGAACCTTGTGCTCCCCAGTCCAGGAAGGAGTCCTCTATGGAATCTTGTGTTCTATTGGGAGAAATCAAAAGCCCAGGTTGCTTGCCAGATTTTCTAGCTGATCCCAACTAAGAGCAGCAGCCTCAAGTGAGGACGATAACACAGGGCAAGTGAATTAAGTGAGCCAGATCCAGAAGGCCTAACACAGGGATTCCTCAGATTTGAAAAACGCTTTCTCCTTTGAAGAGAAAAAAGTCTCACAGACAGCATCTCATTTACCTACCCTCAAATAATTAATCCTAATTATAATAATTATAATGCTTCTTACATACACAGAAAACTAGACTCAGCTCCTTTGCTTAAAATCCACGAGGGGGTGGGGGGTTGGGCGGGCCTGGTGGTGGGGATTAAGGAGGGCACGTGTTGCATGGAGCACTAGGTGTGGTGCAGGAACAATGAATCTTGGAACACTGAAAAAATAAACATATTTGGGGGAAAAATCCACGTAATAGCTTTAAAGCTAAACAAAATTCTCAAATATAAATAAAATCACATTCAAATGAAATACACTAATGAAATAAAATGGAAAATAACAGTAATGACTGGCATTTATTGAGCACTTACTATAGGGCTGAACAGTATGAAATCACTACTATTTGATCATCTTTCACCTACAAAAATGGCAGTCTTGTATGGCTCAACTCACCATGTGCAAGACACCCTCTAAGTCCTTTCTTGAACCCCCACAGCATAGTGAAGTAGGCACTGTGACTACCCCATTTTACAGAGGAGAAAACTGGGGCACCAATGAAAACACACATTTTTAATCTTCTACATGCCCAGAAGTGAGCAGACACCACCTGGGGAAGCCCAGACCCACGAGGCATACAGCACCTGGGGATGGGGTGATGGAGGAAGAGCCAGCCCCAGAAAAGGTTAGGGGCAGCCAGCGAACATGGGAAGGACACCAAGATGGGGATGCTGGAGCCCAGGTGCCGCCCACAGACGACCAACTTGACTGGGTGCCCTTTGGTGTGTGTTCTGGGAGGAGCAGAAAGAGGACTTTGCTAGACGAGACTCCAAGGAAGAGAGGTCCTGGCCCTCCTTGGGGAGCAAGAGTTAAGGCGCAAACATGAAGAGAGGAGGTGCAGGGGAAAGATAGGTGGAGAGAAGGGGGTTGTCAAAGAAGGGCCAAGATTTCCAAATTTGCCGCACATTAGTATCAGCTGGGATCCTAACATCTGGCCGATGGTGGCTCTCACGAATGGTGTAGGGTGTGACCTCAGTAGTGAGGCTCAAAAAATCTCTTCTGATGATTCTCATTTGCAGCAATGTTTGGAAAGCTTTATCCTACTTTTGCAAGTGCTAGTGGAAGGAAATAGCTCTGAGGTGCATTCCATTCTTCTTTTTTTTTAAGATTTTTATTTATTTATTTGACAGAGAGAAAGAGATCACAAGGAGGCAGAGAGGCAGGCATAGAGAGAAGGGGGAGCAGGCTTCCTGCTGAGCCAAGAGCCCAATGTGGGGCTCAATCCCAGGACCCTGAGATCATGACCTGAGCCGAAGGCAGAGGCTCTAACCCCTGAGCCACCCAGGCGCCCCCATTCTTCTAAGGCATAGACAAACCAGGCTGAAAGTTCCCCAGAGCGCTCAATTAAGGAACTAGTAAGCAGCCCAAAATAATCAATGTTATGTATTCTACTAGGTGTCCTCTGTCTTTCTTGGGCTCCTCAGAGTACCCAGAAAAGGAAATGAGTGGACTGTGATCTATAAAATGACCACAGCTTCCAAGCTGGTTTCTCCAATGCTCTGGTTCCAAACCTGACAGGCTTCTCTTGGCTACTTTGGTAACGACTTCTCAAAAGTGGTTTTCATCCTCTTGATGAAGTGATTGTTTCACGTTGCCCTTGAAAGACTCAAGGGTAAAGCGCACTCTATGTTTCTGACCTGCACACTTAATTTTACAACAACAAAAGAGAAAATGTCTTGAGGCCTCTCCTGGGAGAGATAGATGCTTATAACCATTAGTCTTCAGGTAGCCAGAGAAAAGGATACATTTTTGAGAAAGGAAACAAATAGGCCAACATTTCAGAGGCAGCATGCAGTGTGGGGAGGAGAATGGCTTTTGCAGACTGCAGACTTGAGCATGAACTCTTGCTCTGCTACAAAAAGCACGTGAACTTGAGTCCCACACTCGCTGTGGCTCAGTCTCCTTGTCTGCTCTGACACACAGGGATGCCTTCAATTCATCGGGACCCCCACACCACCATTTCCACTGGGAATGACTACGATCGTGAAGCTGAGCCTTGATCAAGAAGGGACCCCCTCCATCTCTTTAGCGATGGCAAATTTTCCATCTTTACTTTCTAGTCACTCATCCTGATGTTATTCATAGAAGGAAAGCTGGGCTGAGAATAAGCAAAAAGAAAATCGTCGTTGGGAATTAACAGTAAAGGTAGTAACACATTCATCCCGATTTCACTCGGGATGTGTTGTAAAGTTACAATAACATAGTTCCAATATCAAAACCATATGATTTATGCAGTTGCATTGGCTCCTGCCAGGTCTTTTTCATAGAGGTTACAGAATGAAAATGAAAACATGCATGTATCATAGAAAATAATTCTACAAGAGACAAAGGAACTGAATCAAAGATCTTAAAAGGATTGGGATTTGATACAGGATGACTGGTTGCTCTAATTCCTGTTCTCATCCTTGTCAGGGTCTGGAGTTTCTGGCCAGCCCATGTGTGCACAGTAGTCCTGTCAATAGTGATGATAAATGCTACGATGATTCAATGTACACAGCAAACGGAAGGGTCTAAACCCACATCGTCAGCCCCACACCGTCATTAGGTCTTTCTGCAATGGTGGAATGTTCTACATTGGCGCTGTCCAATCTGGGGGCCACTAGCCACATGTGGCTATTGAGGGATGGACACAGGTGACACAGTTAATTTTATTTAACTGTAACTTAAAATAAATAGACACACGAACATTGGCTACAGTTCTGGATAGCGGAGTTCTACATTAATGATAAGTAAATGGAAAACAGTCCAACCTGTGACCTGGGGACCAATCAGGGCTAGGGTGAAGTGGCATGATTATTACCCAGCTAAATACCAACACATCAGTGTTAATTAAATCAAGTCAGAAAACATCATACAACTGCTACTCAGCCTGCTCATCATTGCCAGGGGGGAAGGGGATAAAAAGGAAATGAACTAGACCAAGGCATCATTTTTCAGAAGTTCCACAAAGAATCACTCTACCCCACCTTTATTTTGTTTTTAGTTGATGCCTGAAAATGTTAGCTTATTATATGTGACAAGAATCATCCTATATGCTTTTCTTTTTTTTTAAGATTTATTTATTTGAGAGAGAGAGAGAGAGCATGAGCAGTGGAGAGGGGCAGAGGGAGAGGCAGACACCTCGCTGAGAAAGGAGCCTGACATGGGGCTGGATCCTAGGACCCTGGGATCATGGCCTGAGCCAAAGGTAGATGCTTAACTGACTGAGCCACCAAGGTGCCCATCCTATATGCTTCACATTTGATCCTGTCAATTATCTTTTGAGGTCAGTATTATTTTTTAATCCCAATTTGTATAGGTAAATAAACCAAGGAAGAGAAGGGATTAGTCAATTGCTCCAAGATCACCTGGGTAGAAACGTAGGAGTGGACATTTGAATTCGGTCATCTGGCTTCATACATCATGCTTCAAAGAGCCATGTGTGATGTAGAAGTTAGAGCAAACAGAAGAACTGCCTTTGAAAGGAAGCTGTCTTGCTCAGTGTATCCCAGACATCCTAAGACTGTGACACTTTAGGGGAGGTGGTCATTTCAACTTTGAGGATTATACAGGAAGCGTGGGAACACTGGACACTGAAGGAAGAAGGTGAAGAGACAGATGCAAACAGGGAAAACAGGGGCTTTGCAAGACTCACTTTGCCAACCATTCTCCCTCAGGCCTTCTCTGGATTTGCTGGTTTCTTTTCAAGCCATTAAAGCCATTGGCAAGGATGCAGACAGAGATGTAAAAAACAGTGCAAGTCTTGAAAGAATTAGAGGAAAGAACTGTTTCTACTATAGGTTGAGAGTCTCTAACTCAGTTTGGTTCAACTATAAAATCTTAACCTTGCAGATCAAAATGTAGTTAATTGTAATGGGCTATTCCCCACTTTCAGTCCTCCATTATTACTCCTTCCAGAGGGTTCCAAATTTCTGTATTCTAAATAATGCTGTGAGTAGCATCCTTGCTACTACAGTAATGGCCTATTTTCCATTCTTTTCTTTTTTTTCCCCCAAATATGTTTATTTTAATTTTTTCAGTGTTACAAGATTAATTGTTCATGCAATCCATCCAGTGCTCCATGCAATCCATTATTTTCTTAGAATAAACTCAGACATGGGGGAAAAAGAAAATGTAAAGACCCTGTCTTCCACTGGGTAGACCAGGAAGAAGGTTCGGGTTTTCCCTTCACTGGAATTGTGTCATAAAGATATGATGTAAGTATTTCCTGGGATCCTTTGTTTTTCTCTGCTCTCAATCAAGAGGGAAAGAAAAGAATTTCTCTTGGTCCTTTGCTCCTGTAGGACTGATTAAACCAAAAGTATCAAGTCCAGGTAAAATGAGGAATGTTTGAGTTTCCCATGAAAATACAACCCATCTCTTTTTACCATGTGAGACCTGTGAACAAGATATCTTTTCTAACCTTAATTGACACCGCAAATTCAACATCTCCCACTAATAATGCATGCTGTAAATATGGCCAAGAAAACATCGTAAACTCCAAATTAATTACTGGTTTATTTGAGAGAATTTGTTCATTTAATAAATATTTACTTGAGTCTAATATTTATTGGGTATTCTACATTCTGAGATTACAGAGTAAACAAAACAGATGAAAACAATATTTGATGTTCTGGCTCAATATATTTCTGGTTTATTCCAGCTCAGTATTTTTGGAAGAAGAAACTGATTCAAGAAAAATTAATATTGAGGTCCAGTTCAAGATCCAGCTGATTAAAGGCAGCTCATTAACACTGTTGGCTCCACACAGTTCATGTTTCTTTTAGTAATACAGTGCTTGGGGATGCTCTATTTCAAAATGAAACAACAAAAATATAACACATGAACATTTTTTTGTTACTCGCCAGATCCCAAAACCCCAGAATCATTCTGGACATTTTTCTCTTCCTGATATGTAATATCTTCCCAGGTTTTTTTAATCCTACCTACTAAAACAGAGATCTGAACATAGCTCTACAGTTAGAAACTCTGAATGGGGGGCACCTGGGTGGCTCAGTGGGTTAAAGCCTCTGCCTTCGGCTCAGGCCCTGATTTCAGGATCCTGGGATCTAGCCCCACATCGGGCTCTCTGCTTGGCAGGGAGCCTGCTTCCCCCTCCCTGTCTGCCTGCCTCTCTGTCTACTTATGACCTCTCTCTCTGTCTCTGTCAAATGAATAAATAAAATCTTTTAAAAAAAGAAAAGAAAGAAAGAAATTCTGAATGGTTCTCACTGCTTGCAGGATATAGTTGAATTTTTTTATCAGTACATACAAGGAGGTATGGTGTTCTAGTGGGAAAATGAAAAAACAGGCCCCAGGATTCTGCATTAAGGCCATCTGCAGCAGAGAAGTGCACCCCTTTTGAAAAACAGCCCCTGGCATATTGCTGAGCCATGCTAGAGGCAGAATGCTTGCTTCTGTGCTAACAAGTGATCATGCATTCAGAGCTGCCTGTTATAAACTGGGTTCTATTGGACCTAACCATTCATAAAGGCATTCATACCTACCAGAACCTCAGCCAGCAACATTACCTGGGGGCTTAGGAAATGCCTGATGCAGAGACACGGAATCCTGCATAACACAGCATCTAACCAGGACCCACTTCCCAGAAAGGGGGTGCAGTACTGAGCCCAAGACCACACGCTGAAGGTATAGCTGAAGCACCAGCTCAGAGGCAATACTTTGAAAGGATGGAGTGCCGGCCTCAGGAGGCAGCATATACATCAAGTCGGGTTCAAAAACCGAGGGGTGAAAGCACGAGTGAGTCATCTCTCTTACCATCGCTCCCAGTGATCCATGCAACTCTGAGGTCTGTGATATTGGACATCCTCATTTACAAATGGGCATAATCTTACCAAAGGACATGGCAAGGTCCCACCAAACCACAAGTTTCAGCTCCCACCAGGCACCTGGGACTCTTTGTGTCCAGAGACCAACAGAATGCCATACCGGCAGAAATAATTGGTCCTACACAGGAGGAAGAGGCAAGGCTACTTTTACAGGATGAAGGCAGGGAGGAACGTAGGAAACCTAGGTGATTCTCAGAGGTGCTTCCTGGTACTCCCTCACTCCAGTGTGGCTGTGAAAATACACATGCAGCAGTCCCCGTCTGAAAAGGGGATGATTATCAAGGTTCCAAACCCCCCAGGAATGAAGATTTGGGCCACACTATTAGGAAAACGATCAAGACCTACCAAAGAGATAATCAAGGATGTGAGAAACTCAGAATGGATATTGTAGGAGGGAGAGGGTGAGTACCCATTGCAACCCCCAAATCCATTGCAGCGAGGATGGGATATAATTTGTCCAACCAACCTTAATCTTCTGAGTTTCCTCTCAGGAAGAGCAGCCCACAGGAACCACAGGGGTGCTCCTCCTTGAACTTACATGGAGAAGGAGGTCTGTGTGGCACGAAGGGCAGACTGTAGCAGCCATGAGAATGAGCCTCATGATCTCTGACTGTAGGGAGCACAATTAACCTACAGTCCTGGCTGCACTCTAAAGTCCATCACCACATTCATACTGAGGCCACTGAGGCTTCCAGAAGGCACCTCCTAGCCAATGAGCATGGCAGGAATCCTAAAGCTGGCTCATTTCTGGGAATACAGGAAACTCCTCTGTTAGGTGACTTTGGCTGGAGGGTGCCCCTTCTTCCTTGCTAAACTTTCTAGGAATTGCACTATAGGCTAAAGCTCCCCCTCATTCCATCCCAAGAGTGGGGCCTATCAACTGCTTCTGCCAAGTCTCCCACCCTCCCCCAGCCCATCCCCATGTCCCTCATAGGAGTGTAATATTGCACACCTAATCCCATATAATCTGCCTCTACCCTCTCTCTAGGCTCAGTCCCTCCTTGCTCCCAGCAACCCCCCGGCCTGCCGTGCACTCCACAGACACCACTAGTGAATGTGTTGCTTTCTTCATCCAAGCCCGGGAAATCTATACGACTCTCTCTGTCTAGACTGCCTTCCTCCCTTTACTTTCTCTCTGGGCACTGAGGTTTGGGCGCCAGGATAAGCAGCACACTTTGGCCCGGTCCTGTTTTCACTAGTTCTGTTTTCACATGACCAGGACTACAGAGAGTAGCTTCCTTCCTATTCTATACCAAGTTGGAGGGCTTCATATACTTATCCTATATGACACATATTCCACAAAGTATCTGTCCTGCTAAACAGAGATCAAGTCCAGAGTGTGTCCATCGGTAAGGAACTTACTGATTCAGCTCTGGCTGAATCTGCCAGCTGAATGCTGCCATGAGGCCCAGTGAGGCAATATTTGTTGTGTTTCTGAAAAAACTTAGAAATTCACATTTTTATTGCGACTGCATTTTAAAAGTTATAAACTGATTCAAACTTTAAACAAAACCCAACAGGAGGTCACACACAGACTATCCACTGACTGCTAGGGTTATTCCTGCCAGCCTCGGTCCACCACTCAGAAGTGACCGTGACCGTAACCCTTACGGATGCTCCCCGTAGGTCTGAACCCTGGAGGCTCAGCACATGGTGATGTCTCCAAGAGCTGCAGTACTCTCTTAAGGAGCTTCACCAGTACATTTCAGATTTTGTCTTCTTAGTTCCTAAAGTATTTCATAACCCCATGCTACTGCAGACTGTATTAGCCTCACTAAATTCATTAGCCTCACTAATTCATTGTCTTGTTCGACAAATATTTGAGGACCTAACATGGGCCAAACCCTGTGCTATATCCGGAGGTTCAGCCCTGAATCATCAAGCCCTTCTAATTGAGAAAATCATAATTAAGTAGAAGAGATAGGAATGTAGAGGATACAATGTTATGTTGTTTGAGATTTTATTAATATATTTATTCTCTACTAAAGGCAAATATCTTGATCTCTCAAAGAATATTAGTATCTTTCAAACAAACAAAATATATATGAATATATATATGTTTTATATATATATAAAAATATATACTTGTACATATTTTAAATAAATTATACATTTTTAAAATGAAAAATAAATTATGCAGCCACTTTGGAAAACAGTGAGGAGATTCCTCAAAAAATTAAAAATGACCCTGCCATTGCACTGGGTATTTACCCCAAAGATATAGTGAAAAGAAGGGCCACATGTACCCCAATGTTCATAGAAGCAATGGCCACAATCACCAAACTGTGGAAAGAGCTGAGATGCCCTTTAATAGACGAATGGATAAAGAAAATGTGGTCCATATACACAATGGAATATTACGCCTCCATCAGAGAGGATGAATACCCAATTTTTGTATCGACATGGACAGGACTGGAAGAGATTATGCTGAATGAAGTAAGTCAAGCAGAGAGAGTCAATCATCATACGGTTTCACTTACTTGTGGAACATAAGGAATAACATGGAGGACATTAGGAGAAGGAAAGAAAAAATGAATTGGGGTAAACAGGAGAAGGAGACAAACCATGAGAGACTGTGGACTCTGAGAAACAAACAGGGTTTTGGAGAGGAGGGGGGTGGGGGAATAGGTGAGCCTGGTGGTGGGTGTTAAGGAGGGCACATATTGCATGGAGCACTGGGTGTGGTGTATAAACAATGAATCTTGGAATAATGAAAAAATAAAATGAAATAATTTAAAAAATTAAAAATAACATATAATTAAATAAGTAATATATATATTTAAAATATATAAAGATAAAACTATATATGTATGTGTGTGTGTGTGTGTGTGTGTATGTGTGTGTGTGTGTGTGTATATACACACACATACACATACCTTAAACTGTAACTTGGCTATTTGAAAGATCAGAATGGATGAGAAATCTTTTCATTACAAAGTTTTATAAACCAAATGAGGATTTAGAAAATATTAATAAATATTCTGTAGTAAATGCTTTAATAAAATCACTTCAAAACTGTTTCTCATTCTTACACTCTGAAATTTGTTTTTCTGAATAGTGGCATAAAACATAAATTACTTTGGGGAAGAAGATAAAAAGTACAATACAATTTTCTTAACTGAGTATCTACCCTATCAAGGTTCCATTGCTTATTAAGTCCTATTTCTAATGACGTAAATTTGTAAAGAAACATGAATACAACAGGTAGTTCTAGGGAGACTTGGCCATAGATTCTGGGATTGCTGAAGACCCATCCATGCATCATAAAGATAAAACTAGCTAGCCCTGGCCCTGGCCCTGACTTAAGCACACCTGCTCTCAGCTAGTCTAAACTGTGTTCTCATCATGTGGTAAGGTGTGGTGTATGGATGGAGCGGCCAAATTAGAGTGAACCTGGAGATCGTGCCAAATACTTCTTTCCTGCCTTCCTTCAAGTCCCCAATCACACTGCAAATCAACTGCCTAGTACCATTCCAGTTCCACAAAGCAGGTATGTGAACTTCACTTTCCTAATAACCCGGGCCAGCACTTTGAAACACACAAACTGAAGCTGCTCTGTATCTCTGAGTATTGGGAGAATTTTAATAACTGGATTAAAAGGCCAATCAAATGGTAAACTCCCAGGGGAAAAGCTCACACCAGATAATAGATTAACTGTTAGCTGATTTCAAGAACAAATGGAAAGTGCAAATCTCAGAGAAATGAGTGGGAAAGGAGAATAAAATAAGTGCGACAGGAATAACTGAAAGAATTTGGGCCACAAAAACCATGGTTTGGTGAGTCTGTAACAAGTAGAAAGATGAAATCCTTTTTTCTTCCTGATGCTTTTTTTCCCTTTCTTTTAAACCAAGTTTCATTTTTCTTCACACGTGAAAAAATATGGGCAGGTTTGTCCTCTTCATCTATATTTCCCTGTATAATGTGATAAATGAGGGGGTAGGAAATGTACCAGGAACTTACAAATTTGACCTCCTCTTTCCCCTGGCCTGGGCTTACCTGAGCAAGGAAAGGCTGCAGGCAAGGACGTTGGGTTCAGGATTACTGGGCACCAGGGGATATCTGGAGGACCTTGCTGGACATTCTCCTAAATAGTCTCAGTTTGCCTTGTGTGAGGAGAAAGCCAACTGGTTGATGATGCTCTTTTATGATGCTTTATAAAAGTCAGGGAGAAAGGATGCAATGCAAGCCACAGGAGAGAGCTTCTGAGATGAGTGTGACATTGTCAAACACAATGAAATGCAAGGGAAATTAAGAATACCAGAAACCGAGGACCAAGACAAGATGGCGGAGGTGTAGGAGGCACAGAGAGCACCGGGATCCAGAAAGAGGCTGAAAACCACTCTAAAAGCCGGCAAACACAACAGCAGAGAGAAGAGAATAAGAACAGCAATTCTAGGAGCAGAA
>CM053605.1:69221383-69232599 GCA_028646535.1 Procyon lotor
GCCTTTATTCCCAGGACAGTGGACCACTCAGGATCTGGGAGTCACCACTACTCTCCAGCGTATAAAAGTCACACTTCACTGTGTACTTCCAATGTTATTGACCAAAACAACACAATGCATCATAAGCACAAAACTCTTCATACACCAAAGACCGGAGCATAATTGTGAGACATCTCCCCCCCGCCACAACCTTTTTTTCAACCTATGTATTTAAGTCAACAAAAAAATAGTATATTTGATTTCTGAAATAATGTGACATGAGCTCTGCCTGCCCATTATTGGGATTCCTGTGATAGGTTTAAGAAAAGATGCTGGTCTTTTAGCCTAGAGGGATACTTAGCCTCAATATTGGCTAGAGAAATTCTAAATTTCCCAAGAAAGTTCATTCAATACTTTGCCCTTTAAAGCAACATGAATTAAGTATCATGCAGGTCATTTCTGCATGGGGGCAAGACGGGATCGTGAAAATGATCTCTTTAAAAATCCTACAGGGTAAATATATGGATTTGAAAATAATTTCCCATAGCATTTTCTAAATTCAATTTCTTTGATGAGAACAACGAAGAAACTGGGACCCCAATTAATCCCTTTTACACTGTGCTATAGAATTAAACGTCAATTTAAATGTTGTTACACAATTAAAAGTCACATAAAGAACTGATGTTTGGAATATACAGCTAAAGTAATAAATACCCTGCAGGGGAAAAAAAAATCTGTTTTTGCCTCACACTGGTGTGGTTTCTACCACCACACCTCCACATAAACCATTCTGGCTGAGGTGATCAATGGCCTCCATGCTGTTCAATCCAGCTGAGGAGTTCAGTCCTCAACTTCCTTGACTACCACAACATTCACCACAGCTGAGCACTCTGCTTCTAGAAACCCTCTTCCTCTGGACACCATGGCATCATGACATCGCAAATGTCTTTGCTGTCCTTCTGCCTCTCTTCCATTCTTCTGTGGCCTCCTATGACGACTTCTGCCTGCCTGACAGCAAAACGTGGCAACTCCCCGGGGCAGTCTTGGAATCTCTTGTCTTCCAACTCTACATTCTCGCCCAAAGTGACCCCATGCACTCCCACTGCTTTAAATACCACACCAGCAACTCCCAAATGTATAACTTCAGCCCAGACCTATTTTCTAACTCCAGACTTAATTTAATTACCCACTGTCATCACTAAGGCTGGCTCACAGGCATCTGAAAATTACCTTGTCTGCAGCTGGCTTCTTGATCTCCAGGCAATGGCCCCTCCGTCTACACAGCTGGATGCTGGGGAGTCATCCTCGACACCTCCTTTTCCTATAGCCCACCCACCCTTTGTCTTCTCTCCTCCCTGGACCACTGCATCAGCCTCCAGAGCCCCTGTCATTGTCTCACTCCTGTCCCTGCCCATCCTTTCCCCAGCAGCCACTAGAGAGAACTCTTTCAAGTATAAATCTGATCATGTGATTCCCCATTCCATCTTAAAACCCTCCAAAGGTTTACACTGAGGATTTAAAACAAAGTCTGTGATCTTGGAAAATGACAGTATAAACTAGATAAGAATTTTTTTCTTTTCCACTGAAGCAGAGCTCTTTGAATGTTGACGAATGTCTGCCCCCGTGTAACTCCCACCCGGAACAAGATATGGAGCATTTCTAGCACGCCGGGAAGTCCATGCCTCTGCCCTGTCCCCACTTGCTCCTGAGGGAACCACTCTTCTGGCCTTTATTAAAGTGCATGAGTTTTGTCTGTTCTTGAACATCATATAAATTGACTTATAGAAATGAATACTTTTTTAACGAAACCAAACTCTTCAAATGCTCCTGCAAATTAATGATTAAACCAGCTTTAAGTTCAACAACATCCTGGAATCATGCAATCAGGTGTTCAGGTCTCAACTCCCCAAAAGAGTTTGTTAATTAACAAGTGAGAACAAAATCCCCATAACACTCCAGATTAAGTTGTTCCCATGAATTGTCTCTAAATATTTAAGATGACACAGGGACTACTACTTCTACTCATGGACTTTGAGCCAATCTGGAGAACTAATCTTCCAGGCAAATTCAAAGAAAGGACTCTTTTGATTCAAACAAAGACTTCAAGGTGACAAAAATATGACAGCATGAGCAAAGTATACAGTTACCGTCTTAATAGAGGAATGAGACTTTATGAGGATTAAAGTCGTACCAAGAGAGTTGTGTTGCAAGTATTGGGAATTAATGATGGGCTGTGGGGGAACAGCTTAAATCTGGATAAAGCCTCACCTGCACCCCTTCACCATTATAACCTCACCCTGGAGGAAGGCCATCGAGTCTCTATTTTCAGAGTACAGCCCCTGATTATGTCCCTCTGTCCAGAATAAGGGCCAATTCCAATAAAGAACCCAGGGAAGCCCAGCCCCTGGAATTCATCAGCCATTCCTGAGAACTTATTCTGTTACCTGAAATCCAGACAGACCTCTCCCCAGGGTCTGGAATTTCTGAAGTACATGTTGGACCAGGGGGCGTGGGACTGGGGGGCGTGAAAGTGGCAGGTGGACAAAAGTAGAAACCCAGGGACTTGTTTTACTCCACTGATGATCCAATACCCCCTCCCTATCATCAAGAAAAGAAATCCTAGGGGCACCTGGGTGGCTCAGTGGGTTAAAGCCTCTGCCTTCGGCTCAGGTCATGATCTCAGGGTCCTGGGATCGAGCCCCGCATTGGGCTCTCTGCTCAGCAGGAAGCCTGCTTCCCCCTCTCTCTCTCTGCCTGCCTCTCTGCCTACTTGTGATTTCTCTCTCTCTATCAAATAAATAAATAAAATCTTTAAAAAAATAAAATAATAAAATAAAATAAAATAAAATAAAATAAAATAAAATAAAATAAAATAAAATAAAATAAAATATGTAATGTCATAGCGTAAGCCTACTTTCTCTTCCTTTATCTGCCTAAATTTTCCTTGAACCCTATGCTAGTAAATTTCATCCAGCCTGGTTGAAGATGCATGGAAAAAGCCTCCCAGATTCTTTGCTAAAGAAAGTGATGACTGGGAGGTGGGGTGGGGGTTCCCAGGCAGGGCAGACATCCTCAGCTATGTTCTTTAGTAGTGACTACTCTGGCATTGGAAGCAAGGCCACCTAAGACAGGATTCCAACCCTCAGTTGTCCTCACACAACCCAAAATCAGCCCAGTGAGGAGGAAAACCATGGTGTGGAGATAGGAGAAATACACACTTTTAAGGTTTCTAACTTGTACAGTTGCAATAGGCTCTTGACTCACAGTTTCATTAGTTGACTCACATTTTTATGTTTGCTCCTCACAAGATGTTTTTGGGTTTACAGAGGAATGTGGACGCATTTACATTGGACTGGGACCCTGGACCCAACTGGAGACTCCTATAAGGAGCCCCAGTCTTAGCTGCAGTTCCCTGTGTCAGTCCCCTGGTATATTTGCTATATAAAAAAATACCAAAAATTTTGTTACATGTTTAAGGCATGAGAGAAGAACCTATTTTGTAGAGTGTGAATAATTCCTGGACTTAATTTCTTGGCAGCTCTTCCTCTTCTCCCCACCATCCAAATTGTCTACATTGTACCCCTCTTTCCCTCCTACTCTGGTGAGACTACAGCCCCCTCCCTGTCTGGGTTCAATGCTCCATCTGCTCCCATTTCAAGAATCTCAACCCTCTTTCAGCTGTATCTTCTCAACCCCACTGATGTTTTTTTCCTCTTCTTCCATGGATAAGTACATTTATACCTTCCCAAAAACGAGGCCAGCCAACAGAAGATTTACCCCTTATTTTCACAAATTTAGCTTCTCAATGTCACCAACTCACTGTCCTCACTCTTCCTCAGTTCCACCTCTTTATGGGATTAATGGCATCAAACACCATGGACCATCATTTCTCCTTGGAGCTTTTTCCTGTTGTGGCCCTCCTGTCTCCACTCTCTTCTAGTTGTCTTCCTGTCTTTGGGGCACTTCACAATGCATACCATTCTTACCACACCCCCATTTCTCTAGAGACTGGTCCCAGCAGGAGTGAGCCTTTGTTAGCCATGTTTGTACTCTATTGCATCATGGGTACATTCCCCAGATAGAAAGAGAAACTAGGTTAACTCTCCCACAAAACTGGCACCGCAGTAGAGGAGGAGTCAATCAGATTGGTGATCTCCTCCCTAGAGGAGGTTTAATTAACCTTGGGAGCTATGGGTTTCTCAAGAGCACAAAAGAGCAGAGGAAGATGGTGTTTAGATAGAAAAAAGAAACAGCCTTGCTGAGATATCAGAAACTAAGAGTGACAGTGTCCTGCTGGGCTCTTTGCAACTTTGTGGTCCCTAGTTCCACATCCTTGAATGCCTCAGATAACTCATTAAGCTTTCTAATAAATTCTTAAAATATATTTTTTCTTGCTTGAGCTAGGTGTTTCTGTGGCCAGAAACCTCAAGAACTTCCATTACCCCACAACTTACTGCTCCTCCTCTCTTACGGTTTTCTTCTTTCCCCTAATGGCAGCTGTCAAAGGATCCCACTCTGAGCTCTCCTCTGCATCTGTATACTCTCCCTTGGTGATTTCCTCTACACATTCAGCTTAGACTGTCACCTCTACGCAAATAACTCTGAAATCTGTCACCCAGCTAAACCTCTTTTCTGAGTTCCTGACCAATATACCCTGGAACACTGCTCGTCTCTGGGGCGGGGGAACCAGGTGAATGTCCCATAGGCCCCTTACAATGAATAATTACAAAACTGAGCTCAAACCTATTGCTTTTCTCAACTTATCTAGACTGACAAATCATTTCTACTATCCATCCAGTCATCTAAGTCAGCAAGGGGAGGCAAACTTCACTTCTCCCTCTGCTTCACCCTCTACAATTGATTCAACCCCTGGATCGTAATAATTCCACAGCCTTATATATTTCCCCCAATATATCCTCTCCTTCCATTCTGACTTCACTGTATTTTAGACTCTCATCATTTCATTCTATTTGGACTTCTTGTCTCCCAATAACCCTTTTATACTCCACCTGGTTGGATTATATCCTGATTCCCTCAAGGTAAAGTCCAAACTCCTTGAACAAACCTACAAGAACCCTAATGATGATCTGACTCCTGCCTATCTTGTCAGCCACATCTTTTATCACTTGCTAGTGGGTCCTTAAATTCTGTCTACACTGAGTAACTTGCAGTTTCCTGAAGTCTCAAACTTCCCCCAACCACTGAGCCTTCACACTCAATGCCCCCTGCCCTGCAAAGCCTGTCCGCATTTCTTCAAAGCCTAACAACTAATTCAGTTCAGGACCACCTCTTCCAGGAAGCCTTCCCTGAATGTTGCTTAATATCCACCCACTTGCACTGTGGGATTAGGTTTACAGCCTCTGTGCTCCCACAGTCCCTTCCACATAACTTTTCCATAGGCCATTTGGTAACTGTCCACCTCTATCTGTAACTTGTCCACAACTATATAAGTTCCTTAAAGGAAGAGACAATGTGTTCTTGTATTTGTACTCACCGTGCCTGCCATTCAAGACACACTTTCTGAGTATCTTGTTTTAGAGCACCCAGCATGGAAAAAATGAGAGAGAGAAAATGAGAATCTCCAGAACCAGAATACATTGTCTTCTTTCTGTTACAGCTTTGAAATGAAGATGGAAAAGAGCTCCATCATTTTCGATAGAGCTATGGGGCTTTTCCTTTCTCTTGCCTGAGATATCTCAAGGGGGTTGTTCTCTCTATACATTTGTTTAAAGAGTGGTCTTGTCACACATGCGTGGTACTGGCCCACGGATGCAGAACCTGGTTCAGCAGAAAGTGCTGGCCACCACCTAGTAAAGGCTCTGTTTAACTCAGAAAGGACAAAGTCCCTTCCCTCAAGAAAAGGAACCCAAGATCTTAAAGGCTTGTTGGAATGGAGCCACATATCTCTTGTCAGTGTATCCTAAGGTGGCCCCATCCATTATTAATGCCCCATGTAATCTCTTTCCCTTTAGTGTGGGCAGGCCTACCAGTGTGTTTCCAACCAACCAAATACAACACAGATGCTGGGATGTTTTTTTAGTAGAATGTATCTCTTGCTGGCTTTGATGAAACAAGTTGAAAAGTTGGGGAAGCCCATGTAATAAGGAACTGAAGGTTGCCTCCAAAGCAGGTAGGAACTGAAGTTCTCAGTCCAAAAGTTCTGAAAAAACCGAATTATGTGAGCTTAGAAGTGGATCTCTCCCCAGCTGAGCCTTCTGATAAGATTCCAGTCCATTGAACAACTGATTGCCGCTCCGTAAGAGACCCTGAAACCCATCCAAGCCATACCCCACAGAAAATAATTGAAGTCACCCACATGTGGTAGGTGGTTATGCAATGAAGGGTAACTAAAACAATATTCTTTATTGTTATTGAAATTCAGACACTTGGGGGAAAAAACTTTCATTTATCAGCAGGTTGAATAAATAAATGTTTAACTAAAATTGAAATACTGTGAGGGCGCCTGGGTGGCTCAGTGGGTTAAAGCCTCTGCCTTCGACTCAGGTCATGATCTCAGGGTCTTGGGATTGAGCCCAACATAAGGCCCTCTGCTCAGCAGGGAGCCTGCTTCCTCCTTGCTCACTGCCTGCCTCTCTGCCTGCTTGTGATCTCTCTCTCTGTCAAATAAATAAAATCTTTAAAGAAAATTTTTTAAATAAATAAATAAAATAAAATAAAACTGAAATACCCTCTAAAAACAGGCTTTAACATTCTAAAAGATGAAGCTAAAAGAATCCACACAAAACATTGTGTAAAATGAAGGGGGCGTGGGGAAGGGAACAAGGTTAAAAACCTGTAAAGGGGCTCTGGAGAAAACTGCAGGCTCCATTGGTTTATTTAACTTTTAAATCTTATTAAATTTGCTAGATGCATGTTAGCATTCATGGTTCATTTACTTTTATTCTGACTTCTATAAATAGGCACTCTATGAGCCCTGATAAACGACTTAAAATCTTGTTTGACTTCAATAAAGAAATTAGCATGTTAATCTTAAGAATTCTACCCAGAGAAATGAATGAAAGCCTCCTTGTCCACTTTCCTCTGCTCTCTGCAAGTACACCCCTCCCCCCAATTCCTGGGCCCCTTCCTGTCATCCTTGTTCTTTTCTTTGGCTCCACATCCATAAAATCTGGCATCCTCTCAAATCACCTAGATCTGGCTCTCTTGCAAAAACAAACAGAAGCTACCTGGAGCCCCTGGTTCCCTGATTCATTTACATTCTTTCTGTGTCAAGGGTCAGAGGATGTCAGAGTTGGTGGCAGCCAGTCAAGCCCAGCATGGGACAGTCCTTATCTACCAATGCAGTGTTTTTCTATCTCTCAACATGCCAGCACTTATTTCTCTAAAATTATAAATGGAAACATGTAGCTGCCACAAATCTGATACTAGTAAATCTAAAAGTTCAGCCCAGAGTTGTGACAACAAGTAGACAAGAGCCCATACAAAGCTCATTTAAAAAAACAAAACAGTCAGTGGATGGAAGGGAAACAATCTATATGACCTATAATGTATAAGGAAAACAAAAATAAGTTGGAAAGTCCCAGTGGCTCAATCATGCAAAGTATTAATTATTAATTTATTATTATGATTATTATTTTATATATTATAAAATAATAATAATATGATATTAAATTATTAGCAATTCACATTAAAGCACTGAGTCTTTGTAAGTAGCTACTGATTTAGGGCTTTCTAAGTAGCCCTCAGCTAAAGAGCAATGTCAGTTTCCTAAGTGTACCTCGAGCTACACATACGTGCCAGCTCCACCTGTAAGTTCTATAACCCAACTCCATCCACTGGTAGGGGTAAGGTCACCTCAACTGGTTTGCCCATTAACAGTATTTTTGAGCCCCAAGATGAAAATTGCTTGTTAGGACACACAAAAAAATCTTATACATACCACTAATTTGTGACTCCCCAAAGCTCATCCTACTTGACAAGATCTTATTCCTCTGTATTTAATTTCTCTCGTTAGGAAGAATTTAAAATAAATTATTTTTTTTCCTTGGGGAGGAAGAGATAATGAAAAAAGAAGTTCAGAGACACTACTCTAGGTGCTTAGAATTCTAGATGAGCATATAGGGAAGAAAATGAACATAAGAAAGGCACAGTAAAAACAGCAGACACTAAATGAAATAGCCCTAATAACAACCTAAGAACCAGATGCATTTGTGTATTATAACAGGAGCAGAACTAGAGAAATCCCAAAGGCAGGTTACAACACAGAATTAGAAACTTTGATCTTGAAGTCAGAAGAGCTGATCTAGTCAGCTCCTAAAACATGATTACTAGTTGTGCGACCTTAGAGAAAAGTCATTTATTAATTATTCTCTTTTTCCTTTTCTGTAAAAAGAATGAAAATGTCAGATTCTCAAGGTTATTGCAATAGTTAAATGAGATAATATTAGCAAAGAACTTTGCAAACAAGAATGCACTGTTCAGTTAAAATTTAACAGCACAAGCAGAATTACTTGAACCTTGGAAAACACTGCATGGGAACGGGATTGCATTAATAAGCCTACAGTTGACACTAATGTGAATTGCTGCTTTAAGATGGTGGCAGTAGACTCAGTATAAATGGATTGCTCACTAGGAATGAGCATCCTATGTAAAAAACAACAAAAACAAAAACAAAACAGGAATAACCTAATGTGACTATCTATTCTATCTGAAGGGGATAATAAGAGATACTCAGATCACAGAGAAGTAGTGTCAGAGAAAACCTCTTTTCTTACCTTTCTCCTGTCAACTAAACCAGTGATTCTCAGCTGACCACACTATGAATCACCCAGCATGCTTTTAGAAACTTCTGAAAAATGTCTAAACCTTGGGGCGCCTGGGTGGCTCAGTGGATTGAAGCTTCTGCCTTCGGCTCGGGTCATGATATCGGGGTCCTGTGATCAAGCCCCGCATCGGGCTCTCTGCTCAGTGGGGAGTCTGCTTCCCCCTCACTCTCTGCCTGCCTCTCTGCCTACTTGTGATCTCTCTCCTCTCTGTCAAATAAATAAATAAAATCTTTAAAAAAAAAAAAATGTCTAAACCTGGAAGACTGGTAGAATTCCACAAATATTTATTGAATAAATGAGCACAGACAAGGTTACAGTGAGGTAAGTATTCTCATAGATGACTGTGGGAGTGGAAATTAGTACAGCCTTCAGAGAAAACAGTCTACTAATACGTATCCCCATTTTTTGCTTGGTTTGGTTTTTAACTTTGTTTTTGTTTTGGGTGCCTGGGTGGCTCAGTCAGTGAAGCATCTGCCTTTGGCTCCGGTCATGATCCCAGCGTCTAGGATCGAGTCCCACATCGGCGGCGGGGTGTGGGGTAGGGAGGTGGAGGGTCTCTGCTCAGCTCAATGGGGAGTCTGCTTCTCCCTCTGCCTCTGCATCTCCCCACTGCTTGTGTTCTCTCTCTCTCATTCTCTCTCTCTCCCTTAAATGAATAAATAAAAAATAAAAAAATTTGTTTTTGTTTTAAGTTCATACCTTTGGTCAGCTCATTCTATGTCCAAGAACTCATCCCAAGGAAATAATCAAAAAGAGAAACAATAACGGATCCACAAGGATTCCTACCATAATATCAAATTATGTTTGGATGTTATACGATTCCAGATAGCCTCACTTGCATTGAACAGGCTTAAAACACTTGTGCTCGGTAGACTCTACGCTTTGGGTGGGGATATCTGACAGGTAAACAAAAGAAACAATAAATCAAAACAAGGTACTACAAAAAATCAGGTATCATCTTAACCAGAGCCAGCCACCCCACAGCTTATTAGTATTTCAAAAAGTTGAGAACCTGCCAATCATTTCAGGTCCAGTCATGTCAGATCTTAGCCTCCCATCATCCTGGTGATCTCAACTAATCTCAAAATCAAAACGGCAGACAATTAGCAATTAAAGCATCTTAAAGGAAGAAGTAAAGTTGCAGGCTAAGGCAGGGCAGGGAGAAAAAGAATAAAACTCATCTATCGGCTTTCTTTTTAAACTCCCATTCTTCCTGAGTCAGGACTCTCCAGATTTCCAACTCGTCACCAGCCTGAATCGCCACCACAAACAACAAGCGTTCTCAAGGGACTAATCGTTCCCTTATCCCAAAAAACCCTACTGAAAAGGCGCTGAAATCACTGCCAGTCTACTATAAGTCCTACATTTTTGAGAGCTACAAGATACAAATATTCTCTCCAGAGGGCAATGAAAAGGATTCATTTAAAAAGAGGAGAAAATGAAGTTCTACACAGAAGACTAAATTGTAGCTCTGATTTTTAGCATCAATGATCCAAAATATAAGAATGTGTAAGAATGAGAACCAAGACAGCCAAAGAGCATCTTTATCAAATGCATTTATCAAGTATTATTAAGCACCTACTTACCAAATGAGTCAGACATCATGCCTAATCAGCCAAGTAACCTCGGTACAGAGGAATCTGTGGATGATAGGCAAGCAATCCCGAATATATACTGCTAAGTAGCATGCTTGTCATGTCTGATACTTCCCAGAGCACTTGTGATTTATCATTTGATCCTTGCATTAACTCTGGGAAGTAAACAGAAAAGCAAAGATTTGAAAAAGACAGACACACAGATCTAGGTGAGCTGACTCGAGCACATTCACAGAGCCAACTGATTACTGAAGGCACCGATACTCCTATCCAGCTCTTCCAGTTTTCTTCATACGGTATCACACTGGGCTAGCACACACAAATGCTATCTATGTGATTTAAGTACACGATCAGACAAGATAGAGAGGTGTAACCAAGACCCAGGAGCCGGGCTGCTCACTTCAAGTCCCAATGCCATTATCTATGGGAGTAGGATTTGGGGCAAATTAATAAAAGTGCCCTGGGCATCTGTTTCCTTTCCTGCTAGGGAGGGATATTCACAGCACTCCACCATTGGGTGACCATGAGGCTCATGTACAAAGTGCTAGCACAGTGACCAGCACATAGCAAAAGGTTCAAGAAATGTTAGCCACCATAATAATGAAGGGCACTGACTGAAGATCATAATTCTCTGCTTGATCAAGATGCAAACATACTGAGTCCTCTTCGTGTCAGGTGTATGTTAGGTATTGTATTAGTTTCCTTTTGCTGTTGTAACAAATCACAAATTCAGTAGTGTCAAATGGCATAACTTTATTATTTCATAGTTCAGGAGGTCAAAAGTCTGAAATGGGTCTTACTGGGCTAAAATCAAGTGTCAGCAGAGCTGTTTGCCTTCTGAATGCTCTGAGGGAAA
>CM053605.1:69232699-69278542 GCA_028646535.1 Procyon lotor
AAATAAAATCTTTAAAAAAAAAAAAAAAAAAACCACTGAGCTCAATAAGTTCACAGACTAGTGAGTAAAACAGACTTTTTCTCTTTTTTTTTTTTAAGGGGGAACTGTAGTGCACATCAGACTACACCACTCAGGGTTATTTAGAGAATTATCACCAAAGTACTCTAGGGTAAGAAAAGAAAGATCCCTTTATCTCAAGCAAGAAAGGAATAGAAGCCTCATGAAGAGCAAGATATGACGTGCAGAGAACTGGTCGTTGGTATGTGCTTAAATTGGAGGTGATGAAGTGTATCCCTGGAAAGCACAAGGAAAGGCTGGGAGTCCTGAGTGGGTGGCTGTGACTACAACCAGGGAGACAAAGGGAGGAGCCAATGACAGAAGAGACCATTGAAAAGGGACAGTAAAGCCAGATCATGAAGAAGCAAAACAGGGGAGAGGGACTTGATAGAAGGAAAAGCCACTGAAGGCTGCTAAACCCGTCATTCAGATTTATGTTTTACAAAGAAAACTCCAGAGGCAGTGAGGACAGTGAATGGCAGAAGGCAGAACCCAATTTAAGAGCTACTTCTATAGTGTAAGGAAAAAAGGAAGAAAGACTAAATTGGGAAAGAAATGCAGGAAATGAAAGCAGAGATGGATTTGAGATACATTTCCAAAGTGAAATCAATGAGACCAAGTGACTAACTGAATACAAGAGGGAGACAAAAGTGATGCTGCGATGCCTAGCTTAGGCAACTGGGATTTGCTGATGCAACTAACTGATGCAGAGAACAGAGAAAGGGGGCGGTATAGGGAGGGATATGTTTGGATATGCTGATTAGAAACCTTAAGGGTACTAACTCTGATTGTTTAGCAAATTGGAAAAGCATGCAAAAATGACATCTGTGTTTCTGAGAATGTAAACAGAACTAATATTTTGAGTCAGAGGACTGGGGCTCAAGTCCTTTTCTGACATTTATTAGCTTTGTGACTATTGGAGAAGTTGCTCAACCCCCTGGGGTCTTAGTTTCCCCATCTGTGAATCGAGAAGGAGGGGCTATCGGATAATCATGAAATTCCTTTCCCATTCTAACATCACATGGGTCTAATATCGGAGTCATTATTTCCTTCTCAAAGGTGTCAATCGCTGGGGCGCCTGGGTGGCTCAGTGGGTTAAAGCCTCTGCCTTCGGCTCAGGTCATGATCTCTGAGTCCTGGGATCGAGCCCCGCATGGGGCTCTCTGCTCAGCAGGGAGCCTGCTTCCCCCTCTCTCTGCCTGCCTCTCTGCCTACTTGTGATCTCTCTCTATGTCAAATAAATAAATAAAATCTTAAAAAAAAAAAAGTGTCAATCGCTTCCTCCAGCCACTAACAGAAAACCTGATGGGTCCTGAGCTAGACCGTCTCTCTAGGGCGAGAGCTAGAAAGGTAAGGATGAGGGCATTAACAAGAACTGCATGCCCACTATGCACCAGGAACTGTGCTCACTATACTCTCCTCCAGTTGTGTCTCCCTCTTAGCCTGGACACCGCCACAGGGTCCTAGAAATGACAATTTTTGTTTATTTATTTTCAATAATTAAAGAATATAACAAAAGAATATCAGAGCTGTTTTGAAATATAATACATAAACCAAGGGGGCAGAGGATGAGCCATGCACACAGTATGTTTAGCAAAAATTGCTTGATTAAGTTTGTTTAAATTCGATTTATTCTGCCATCATGTCAAAAAAAAAAACAACAAAAAACACAACAGAAATTGAACTATCACCACCTTAAATTTCATGCTGCAGTGGGATTATCATTTGTAATGCTAAAGCAGTGGGACATTTATTTTTGTTCCATCTGTGCTGAAGCAGCTACAGTTTTCCCCTTCAGGGATATATTTATGGCCATATCCGTCAATAAGCCCAGAGAAAGAGCTCTCAGGGAATATAATCACCACTAACGGCAGAAATAAAATAAGCATGTTAACATGAGCCAGGTGAGATTCTCATAAATGTACTCACCTATGCAGCCACCCAGAAGGACACTAAATTGAACCCTAAAAAAGAATGTCCGATAACTGTCCAATTCCTCCCTCAATCCTAGGAGACAATGCCTTTTCCAGCAAAAAGTGCTTACTCGGTGTCAATTATAATGCAAACACTGACTGTGATACAGGCACTTGAAGTTAAAGCTCATAAAGCCCTCTTTAGCAGGAGAAAAATCTAATTCAATGGTTAAATGCCAATCAGAGTGGGATAATGAGGCAGCAGCTGAAAATACAAGATTTCAAAAATCAACCGCGACTCCTTTGGGAATGCATTACTACCGAATGGCTGTCAGAGCAAAACATAAATGAGTTAGCACCATTAACTTGGGGGAAAAAAAGAATGACTCCTGTTTCAGTGAACACAGAATCCCAGTAAATTTTTATTTATATTTTTCCTGAACAATAACTGACATATAATATTAGTTTTCATGTGTACAACATAGTGACTTGACATGTGTACCTACTGCAAACTGATCGCCACAATGTCTAATTGCCTACTGTCACCATACAGTTAATGCGGTTTTACTGGCCGTGTTCCCCACGCTGTCCTTTATATTCCCATGACTTATTTTATAACTGTAAGTATGTAACTCTTTTTTAAAAAGATTTTATTTATTTATTTGAGATAGAGCAAGAGAGCGAGAGAGGGAGAGCACAAACAGGGGGAGCAGCAGCAGCAGATTTTATTTATTTATTTGAGATCGAGCAAGAGCAAGCGAGAGAGAGAGCGCGTACAAGGACGGGGAGCAGCAGCAGAAGATGCAGAATCTCCACTGAGCAAGGAGCCCAATGTGGGGCTCAATCCCAGGACCCTGAGACCATGACCTGAGCTGAAGGCAAATGCTTAACCAACCAGGCCACCCAGGCGCCCCAAAAGTATGCAACTATTTCACCCATTTTGCCCTCCAACTTCTACCCCCTCTGGCAACCAATACTCTGTTCACTGTATCTATGAGCCTGGGTTTTGTTTTCCTTTTTTGTTCTTGTTTTTCAGATTCCATGTAGAAGTGAAATCATGTAGTATTTGTCTCACTCTTATTTCATTTAGCGTAATACTCAAGATGCATCCATGTTGTCAGAAATGGCAAGATTTCATTCTTTTTATGGTTAAGTAGCCCATTTTGTGTGTGTGTGTGTGTGTGTGTACACACACGCACATATTTATTCATTCATCAATGCACACTAAAGTTGTTTCCTTATCTTGGTTATTGTAAATAATGCTAGAGAGAATATAGGGGGTGCATGGATCTTTTGCATGGTATATTAGTTCTATTTTTAATTTTTTGAGGAACCTCCCCTACTGTTTCCATAGCAGTTACACCAATGCACATTCCCACCACCAGTGTGCAAGGGCTCCCTTTTCTCCATATCCTTGCCAACACTAGCTATTTTCTGTCTTTCTGATAATAGTTCATTCTGACAGGCATAAGGTAATATCTCATTGTAGTTTTGATTTGCATTTTCCTGATAATGAGTGATGGCAGGCATCTTTTCATGTGCCTGTTGGTCACCTGTTTTCTTTTCGAAAATGTCTATTCAGATCTGCTCATATGTTAGATTGCTTGTCGTTGAATTGCATGAATTCTTTATATATTTTGAATATTAACTCCTTATCAGATGTATGATCTGCAAAGGCTTCCTCATTCAGTAGGTTGTCATTTCATTTCATTGGCGGTTTCCCTCACTGTATACAAGCCTTTTAGTTTAACATAGTTACATCTGTTTATTTTTGCTTTTGTTGCCCTTGCCTTTGGAATCAGATCAAAAAAATAAAAAAATCACTAAAATCAATGTCAAGGAGCTTACTACTTGTTTTCTTCTAGGAGTTTTATGTTTCAGGTCTTAAATTCAAATTCAAGTCTTTAATCCTATATGAGTTGATTTTTGTATATGGTGTAAGACACTGGTCCAGTTTAATTCTTTTGCATATAGCTGTCCAGTTTCCCCAGCATCATTTATTGAAGAGAATGTCCTTCCCTCATCGTATATTTTTGTCTTCTTGGTAGTAAATTAACTGACCATACATGTTTGGGTTTATTACTGGGCTCTCTTCTGTTCCATTGATCTTTGTGTCTCTTTTATGTTAAAACCACACTATTTTGAATATGATAGCTTTGCAGTACAGTTTGAAATCAGGGAGCATGATGACTCCAGCTTTGTTCTTCTTTCTTAAGATTACTTTTCTAGTCAGGATTTCTGTGGTTCCATATATATTTTAGGATTGGTTGTTCTGGTGTTGTACAAAGTGCCATTGGAATTTTGATAGGGATTGCACTGAATATCTAGATAGCTTTGGGTAGTACGGACACTTTCACAATATTAATTCTTTCAATGTAGGACCATGAAATATCTTTCCATTTATTGGTGTCTTCTCCAATTTCTTTCATTAATATCTTACAGTTTTCTGTTTTGAGTTTTACCTCCTTGGTTAAATTTATTCCTAGATTTAATACAAGTGTAAGTGGGATTATTTTCTTAATTTCATATTCTGGTAGCTCATTATTAGCATATGAATCACAACAGATTTTTATGTATTGATTTTGTATCCTATATTCTTTTATCAGTCTTAAGTTTTTCTTATGGAGTCTTTAAAGTTTCCTATATATAATATCATGTCATCTACATAGAATGTCAGCTTTACTTCTTTTCCAATTTGCATGCTTTTTATCCCTTTTCTTTTCTTTTTTCCCCCTAATTGCTGTGGCTAGGACTTCCAGTACTATACCGACTAAAAGTGAGGGGAGTACACATCCTTGTTTTGTTCCTGATTTTAGAGGAAAAGTGTTCAGCTTTGCACCACTGAGTATGATGTTAGTTATAGGCTCACCACTTATGGCCTTTATTATGCCAAGGTACATTCCCTCTCTACACACTTATTTGGGTTTTTATCATAAATGGATATTGAATTTTGATAAAAAGCTTTTCCTATGTCTATTAGGATGATCATGTGCTTTTTATTGCTTATTTTGTTAATGTAGTATATCACATTGATTGAATTGTAGATTTCGAGCCATCCTTGCAAATCTAGAACAAATCCCATTTGATTAAGGTGTGAGAACTTTTTAATGTATTGTTGAATTCAGTTTGCTAGCATTTTGTTGAGGATTTTTCCATCTATGTTCATCAGAGGAATTGTTTCATCATTTTCTTTTGTTGTGGTTTCCTTGTCTGGTTTTGGTTTCAGAGTTATGCTGACTTCATAAAATGAATTTGAAAGCATTCCCTCATATTCTATTTTTTTCAAAGAGTTTGAAAAGGATTGGTATCAATTCTCTGAATGTTTGGTAGAATTCACCAGTGAAACAATCTGGTCCTGAACTTTTTTTATTGGTAGGTTTTTGATTACTGATTCAATCTTCTTACCAGTGGTAAGTCTGTTCAGATATTTTCCTTATTCATGATTCAGTCTTGGTAGGTTGTATGTTTCTAGTAAGTTTTCCATTTCTTCTATGTTGCCAAATTTGTTGGCATGTAATCGTTCATAGTAGTCTCTCATGATCCTCTGTATTTCTGTGATATTAGTTGTAATGTCTCCTCTTCATTTCTGATTTTACTTAATTGAGTCTTCATTTTTTTCTTGGTGAGGTGAGTCTAGCTAAAGTTTTGTCAATTATGTTTATCTTTTCAAAGAACCAGCTCTTCAGTTTCATTGATCTTTTCTATTGTCTTTTTAGTCTGTGTTTCTTTCCACTCTGATCTTTGTTATTTTCTTCTTTCTATAACTTTTGACTTTTTTGTCAAAAAGAACTATTTTGTTCTTTTTCTAGTTCCTTGAAGTATAGAATTAATGTTTGAGTTTTTTCTTGTTTCTTGATGCAGGCTTTTATTTCTATGAACTTGCTTCTTAGAATTGTCTTTGCTGCATCCCATAAATTTTGGTATGGTGTATTTCCATTTTTATTTGTCTCAACATATTTTTTATTTCTTCTTTGATTATCTAAATTAACCCACTGGTTGTTCAAGAGCAAGACCATACTGTTTAATTTCCACATTTTTGTGGTTTTTCCAGTTTTCTTCTTGTAATTAAGTTCTAGTTTCATACCATTATGGTTAGAAAAGAAAAGATGCTTGTTACAATTTCAGTCTTCTTCAACTTAGTGAAACTTGTTTTGTGGCCCAACATGTGATCTATCATGGATAATGTTCCATATGCACTTGAGAAGAACATGTATTTTGATGGTTTTGGATGGAATGGTTTGTATATATAAAGTCCATCTGGTCTAATGTGTCATTTAGGCTGATGTTTCCTTATCAATTTTCTGTTTGCATAATCTATCGATTAATGTAAGCAGGGTGTTAAAGTCCCCTACTATTTTCACATTGTTGTCAATTTCTCCCTTGGCGTCTGTTAATAGCTGCTTGATATATTTTGATGCTTGTATGTTAGGTGCATAGATATTTATAAATATCACATATTGCTGGATAAGCCGTTTATCATTAAGTAATGCCCTTGTCTTTTAATTAGAGTCTTTGTTTTAAAGTCTATTTTGTCTGATATGAGTACAGCTATACCAGCTTTCATTCTGTTTCAATTTGAATGCAATATCTTTCTCTATCCCTCATTCTCAGTCTGTGTGAATCCTTCTGAAAGGAGTTTCTTTTAGGCAACATATACATGACTCTTGTTTTTTGTTTTGTTTTTTATCCAAAGACAGCTACTCTGTCTTTTGACTGGAGAATTTAATTCATTTATATTTAAAGTAATATTGATAGGTATGTACTTTTGCCATTTTATTGTTTTCTGGTTGCTTCTGTAGTTCCTCTCTGTTGTTTTCTCTTCTTTCTCTCTTCCCTTGCGGTTTTGATAATTTTCTTTAGTGTTTTATTTATATTTCTTTATCATTTTCTTTTGTGTATTTATTACAAGTTTTTGCTTTGTGGTTACCATGGGGATCACACATAACAACTTTTGCATATAACAGTCTAGTTTAAGTTGAAAGCAACTTAAATTTAAATACATTATAAAACTCTACATTTTTAATCACCCACCCCATATTTTGTTTTTGATGTCACATTTTACATCTTTTTATTTTCTGGATCCCTTAACTAATTGTTGTAGTTTTAGTTTATTTTAGTAATTAAATATGTTTTATTTTTTAACCTTCATACTAGCTTTAGAAGTAATTAATCCACTACCATTACTGAATATTTACCTTTTCCTTTTCCAATGAGATTCATTTTCAGCTTAAAGAAGTTCCTTTAACATTTCTTGCATGCTGGTTTAGTGGTGATTAACTCCTTTAGCTTTTGCTTATCTGGAAAACTCTTTACCACTCCTATTCTGAATGATAATCATGCTGGGTAGAGTAGTCTTGGCTGGAGGGTTTTTTTCCTTTCAGCACTTTAAATATGTCATAACACTCCCCTTAGACCTTTTAGGTTTTGCTGAAAAATCTACTGATAGCCTTATGGGAGTTTTTCCCTTGTAGGTAACTTTGGTTTCCTCTTGCTGCTTTTAAGATTCTCTCTTTAAAAAAAAAAAAAAATTTTTTTTTTATTTGTTTGTTTAGTGCAGGGGGGAAGGAAGGGGCAGAGGGAGAGAGGAACTCTCCAGCAGACCCCACACTGAGCATAGAGCCTGATGCAGGACTCAATCTCACAACCTTGAGATCATGACCTGAGCCAAAATCGAGTCAGATGATTAACCAACTGCACCACCCAGGCATCCCTACAATTCTCTCTTTAACATTTTAGTTATAATGTGTCTTGGTATGGATCTCTATGGGTTTATCTTACTTGAAACCCTCTAGGACTTCTGGGTCTAGACGTTTGTTTCCTTCCCTAGATTAGAGAATTTTTCAGCCTTTATTTCTTCAAATCTGTTTTCTGCCCCTTTTACTCTCTCTTCTCCTTTTAGGACCCATATAATGCTAATGTCATTTAATTTGATGTTTTCCCATAAGTCCCTTAAGGTATCTTCATTTTTAAAATTTCCTTTTTCTTTTTGCTGCTCTGTCTGGGTAAGTTCAATTGCTCTGTCTTCCAGCTCACTGGTCTGTTCTTCCATCTACCAGTGGCCCCCTCTAGTGTATTTTTCAGTTCAGTTATGATATTCTTCAGCTCTGTCTCTTTGTGAAAGTTCTTAATGTGCTCCTCCATTCTTCTCCCTAGTTTGGTCAACATCTTTATGGCTATTACTTTGAACTCTTTACCAGGTAGATCACTTATCTTTGTTTCAGTTAGGTCTTTCTCTGAAGTTTTGTCTTGTTCTTTTGTTTGAAACATATTCTTTGTCTCTTCATTTTGCCTGATACTCTGCGTTTGTTTCTATATATTACATGAAACAGCTATCTCTCCCAGACTTGAAGCAGTGTCCTTACATAGGAGATAAACTATGGATCCCTAAAGCAATCCCCCTGGTCACCAGAGTCAGGTGTTCCAAGGGCGTCCCCTGTGTGGGCTGTGGATGCCCAACAGCTGTGGCAGGGCTGAGAATGAAGCACAGGGGAGATAATACACTTGCCCAGATGGCTGTGGCACAATTGCCAAATGGGAGCAAAATAGGCAGAATGTTCACCTAGCTTATTGTGGCACAGCTGCAGTGCAGGAGGGCAAGGATTGCCACCTGTACTAGAGAGTTAGAGAGAGAGACTGTCAAAAGGGCACCGACCAGTGCCAGCATTAGCACAGTAAGATCACAAAAAGGGCACCTGCCAGCATATCCATCCCTGGAAAGAGTCTCAACAGTTTCCTGCCCTCTGGCAGTTACTTTAAAATTAATAATGAGTCTCCTTCACAAATAGTCTAGGTACTTTCTAAACTTCTGCTTCTGTGCTGGGTCCCAGGATGAGTGAATCTGCATCATCCCTTTAAGGGTGGGTTCTCCATCCCCCACAGCTCTATAGTTCTCCTGGACACGATCATATTGGTTTTATGTTTTTGGGGCTGGACTCCCCAGTATAGGATCCAAAACTTGGGAGTTCCTGCTATGGGGTACAAATCCCCCAAGAGAAAGGCGTTGCCTTTCTCTCTAACTCACTGCTTAGGAAAAGTTTCATATTGTTGAGCTCCCTCCTGGTTGTGTTCTGCAGTGCCTGGGAAGGGGTTTTTGGCAAGAGCACATTTCTGCCTCTTCTACCCATCTTGATATGGCCCTTTTATCCTTTGTTGTGGGGACACTGTTCATCTAGTTCTTAGGACCTTTTCCAGGGAAAGTATTCCCACATGTAGCTATAGATTTGTTGTATCCATTGGAGAAGGGGAGTTCAGGATCTCCCTACACTGTCATCTTGAACTGCCTATAGAATCCCAGTAAAGTTTTGAAGAGTTACCTGTTAAATGAGTTGGGAGAACTTTCTTAGCCTAAAAAGTATGTGCAAATGAATCTGGATAGTGAAAACAAATTAGAAAATAAGAAATATAAAAGTGCATTTTCTCCAATTACTATACATGTTATACATACATAAAGGATCAAATATCTCCTAAGACAGTCATAAAATTTTGGACTCATGACTAATCCATCCATCCCAAGAAAACATTTAGCCTTTAGAAAAGGGCATTATCTCCCAGGCCTAAAGCAGATTGTGAGCTTCATCATTTGACCTTTTCATTTGCCTTCTCTTGAGCTGCCACTGTTCCCTAAATTAGAAAAAGGAAAATGAGCATCACCAGGACTAAAGGGAAAAGACTAGAAGTGACCTGCTCCATATCACTGACCCAGGAACTTGGGGCAAGACATTGATTTGCCAAACCATCAAAAGCAACAGCATACAAAGTAGAAATGAGAAGGGAAAAGAAGGTATGTGGCAGAGGCCAGGAGATCATGGTTGGGAAAAGAGACACAACATGTTCATGTATGAGGAAGGAAAACATTTCGCCTGTATCAAGCTTCTCTAGCCCACACCGAGTCTCCTTTTGCTGATACACTGATAAACAGAAAACGGGCCACCAAAGACAAGTACGGGTTGTTCTACCCTTACCACAGCTGACTGGTCCAAGTTGATATCTGTCCCAGGCTGAATCAATCAGCTCTCTTCCCCAGGACTGTTGGTCTAGGACCAAAGAGCATGAGTCAGTCCTGTGCAATGGCATCAACTATAAGATGTTTACATCTCAGGAGAATTGGAAGTCATCTTTCTCATTTTATCTGCACCAGGTCTACAGTAAGAAAAAATGAAACTGACAAGCTAAGAGAACTCAAGAGATAGGGAGACTGTATCAGATGCATTCAAGTCCTTGCTAGTGAGGCCCAGTTAGGGCCCTGGTCTTCTAGGAGTTTCACTGTACGATTCTTCCCTCAGTTATTCTACATGAAATCATGTAAGAGAGGGGTGGTGCAATCCAGCACCATAAGAATTTACTCTTAGTTAAGTATGCAGACCCAGAGTGCAAAGGCCAATCCTTACAGAATACAAAAAGAATAAATTAGGGGCAAGAAAAAGATCAGTTCTGCTCCACGCATGAGAAAATCCTTTAAAAATAAATTTTCCTAAGCTAATTTGAGTTGGGTTTTTCTGCTTATAGATAAGAAAATCTAAATACTTGATTTAAAAAAAAAAAAAGATGCTATGCCTAAGTCCCTGCCAGTATAACAGGGGACTTAGCAGATGATTTGTTTGAGCAGCAAAGACCTCCATGACATTTGGCCATCTGAGTGTGCACAAGTCCTTCACCTTGTTGATCTTGGAGTTCTTTGGAAACTGATTCCTCATATACATGGATATATGTACATACCTGTATATATAAGTTCATGACTATCGGGACTTTGCTTAGCACTAGAGGTTAAAATCAATATGTCCTCTCCTTGATTCAATGCAGTCTCAAGATAATGTGAGATTATTGTGGGGGAGTGATAAAGACAATTTTGCGGCCCTCAGAGAAGTTCTGACAGCTTACATGTAGTGAAACTACATGTAAGTCTTTAAGAAAGCATATAAAATGCCAATGTGATAAGCATTATATGTGAAAGCATACACAAGATTTATATTACAAGATTGATTAGAAGACCAGGTCTCATGCAAGCAATTATAATTGACACCTGAAGGCAGAAATTTCTATCACACCAATGTAAAGAATGCACCTGAGCAAAAAGGTGATGGTCCCAAAAACTGTAGGATAGTATTAACAGGTTTTGATATTTAGTTATCGAACACTGAGCTTCGTGCTAGTTTTCTTGACCTTATCCAGGTGGACTGTTCTATCAGCCAGAAATAGTGAAAACACCTGAATGAACATTCAATATAACTTGGTAAAGATTACCCCGTTTACCAGGAACAAGTTTTGTCCCACAGGGAAAAATATATTACTAATTTTACGTAAAAAATTTTAATATAAATTTTAAGTGAAATTATGTAACTTTATATAATATTTTAGAATAAAATATTAACTATTTTAGGTACCTTTTAAATAAATTCTAATTCTCTTCATATCCACGTCTCAAAGGCCACTTCATAAACACCACAAGTAGATGCCGACAAGTCCATGTTTCCTCCGAAATATTTCCTCAAACCTCCCAAATGCCTAATTCCTAGGACTCAAGAGCTCCCAAGGCACACAGATCAGCACATTGGAAGTCAGCAGGTATAAGAAACACAGTTTTCAGCCTGCCTTGCCCACACTGTCAAGGTTAGCTTCTTCCTCAGATTTTGCAGATCATTGATATTCCTGAACTTCTACTCAAACTTGAAGTAGATTGGCTTCCTCATCTAGGAAGAAGTCCGTTGCCCTCCCAGCCTCCTTATACACCACAAAATGGAGAGAAAAGGTGAACACAAGTGGTTGATGGTATCCCTTCATGGTTTCCCAGCAACACGGATGTATTTCTTATTACAAGTTGCACAAAGGCCAGAAAGAGCCCGCTGAGGCCCCATCTAGTCTCTTGCTCCTCCAGGTGCCCGATGTTCTGCGCCTCTAGTTTGAACGGCCTTGCCTTTCTCTCTAAAGATCCTCTAGGAAAAATGTCAGCTAAGTCACCCGAGCTACCAGGGGCAACCTTCACAGCCGCCATGGCCACCGCTCCCACCTCTTATCGACCTTAATCGCCTGTGCAGCTGGCCAGTTCACAGATAATGCTGCACCAAGTGGGCCTGTAGGTATGTGTGCGCACACAGGGGGTTTGGGGAGCAGGGAGACGGGAAGGAAGGAAGCACAGGCTCTTCTCTTTGCATCTTTCTGACACCAGTCCCTGTCCCTAGTTACAATTTTTCATGGCAGACTTCGGGACAGAGCTCCTTTGAAAAATAGCAAACTACACCACCAAGGTCGCATTCAGTTTTCCGCTCAGACCTTCAGGCCCTCCCTGCACGGTGCGCAGACCCACCGTGTCCAGCTCCTCATTAAGCAGCGATCTTTATCACAGCCCCACTGCTTTCACCACCATCTGACCAGAGCCAGAAAGTTTTGATTTATAAGCTGGAGAATGAGAGAAAAGAGCCTTAAAATGGTTTCAGGGTGGAGATTTCTTTAGCTTTTTAATGAGCATATTTAGGCTGTTAGGAGTCAACTTCAAAATTCGAGTCACATATGAACAATTTTTATAGGAAGAAGAGTAACCTGATGTTCAAATTCATTTGCCTCCCATTTTGAAGTAATTCATCTTTAAAATTTCTGTGAAATTTCTACAGAGTTACCCAGAAAACAGCACCAACCATCTGTAAGTAAAAACAAAAGCTCTCCACAGTATATATCACAGGTTCAAAGCACTTCGGCATGGGCAGATGGAACACGTTATTAAAAGAATTTAACTGCAAGAAGAGCTACCGTAATTACACAGCAGCTGGTCTAATGTTGACAAAACAACTTTTAAAGGCTTTCAGAAGCCTTAAAGGCTAATCAATTAAAAAGGCATGAATAGTAATGTGCATCCTACCCTTAACACTGCGAGCTGCATCGCCCGCAAATACAGTGAGGTTTTCATTTTGGAACGATCATTTCTTATGTCGTACAATTAAGCCGAACACGTGCATAAATTCTAAGTTGTGTCTAGGTGAGACCATTATACTTAAAATAACTCCAGAAAACTCAATTATAAACATTGAACTGAAGGAGCATTTCCACACTAGCGAAGTTATCCACAAAATGCCAACAGCTCATGCCAGAATTTGGGCTTACTTTACCAAGAACAGGCAGAGACGTATTTTGGAGCATTGTCTATATTGGCCAATAATACACTGGAGGCATGAAGAATAAATGAATGGACCGGTGAGTGCTGGAATGAATCCGTCCTTGGCATCTAAGGAACGCTGACTCAATCCCTGTGAGATCAGCCCTGGGGTTATGTTGGATGGGTGTCCTCTGCCAGGACCTGCCAATTTCCTTCAAGGTCCAACTGAAGTCCATCTCCAGCAAGACACTCTTCACACTTCCCTCATGGCTTGCTTCTGTTCCAAATCCCTTACAGTCAGAGAATTAGAAAGGATTTTATATATCACTGGTCCCAATCCTTTCTAGGACCCTGCAAACTTTTCCTATCAAGGCCCAGATAGTAAATAATTCGGGCTTTGTAGGCCACAGGACGTCATCACAAGCCCTCACCTCTACCACTGTAGCGGGAAAAGCAGCCTGCACAAGATTTAAGCAAATGGGCACAGCTGGGTGCTGACAAAAATATTTACGACAGCAGGAAGCCGGGTTTGACCCACAGCTGGGAATCCTCTGACCCTTGCTCTACCAGCATGAGTCCCCTCATTCCCACCCAGGGTCCAGGAAGCCTCTTTGGGGACACCTCCCATGAAGAAGGTTAATCCCCTGATAGCCTCTTCCATTTTTTTTTTAAAGATTTTATTTATTTATTTGACAGAGAGATCACAAGTAGGTAGAGAGGCAGGCAGAGAGAGAGAGAGAGAGAGGGAGGGAAGCAGACTTCCTGCCGAGCAGAGAGCCTGATGCGGGGCTCGATCCCAGAACCCTGAGATCATGACCTGAGCTGAAGGCAGAGGCTTTAACCCACTGATCCACCCAGGCGCCCAGCCTCTTCCATTTTGTGAAGCTTTCCCTTCTACTGACTGCAAGGAATCCCTCCGAAACTAGCAGGCACCGTCACACCATCATCATCTGGGCACTCCGCCCTCTCCTCAACCTCTCTCCCACCCCAGCGTGCCCTGCAGAGACAGGCCTTCAAAACCCTTTTCTTTAGCTAAAGACAATACCACCAGTGTTGCCTTCTGGAGCCCCAGAGAGGAAGCCTAATACCTCTCCCACCTGACGGCCCTTTACATTTTGGAAGACAGCTGCGGGATATGGCATTTCCGCTCCGCCCCACTTATGTGGGATCCATCTCATGGCAGATTTTATTGTTAGCTTTCTTCTTCCACGTACGCATT
Source organism: Procyon lotor (assembly GCA_028646535.1). Lineage (NCBI taxonomy): Eukaryota > Metazoa > Chordata > Mammalia > Carnivora > Procyonidae > Procyon > Procyon lotor. The sequence continues at coordinate 69,246,972 of CM053605.1, forward strand.
TTTTCCCTCCTCTTTTAGATGGCAAGTAAAGCATAGTCCCTGGCACATAAGCTCCAGTTAGTTTTATGAGTGAGAGTGGCAGAATGACCACAGAAAAAATCAATCAACAAATCTTTCTAAACACCTTTCTCCTCAAATTCAGCGGGGATAGCTTCCCATACAGGAGGTGGCCCGCACGCTGCAGCCGCAGCAAGACTACCAGTGTGTCAAGCTTCCTCAGACATAAAGACCGAGCTCTGAGAGGCAAAAGTCCTCCTCTATTTTTTACCACCACCCACCAGGATTCTGGAGAGAGCTTTTAATGTGGCACACTGTGTAACACCAACATCCAGCTGAGCACTGTGGGGCTGGGCCCACTGTCTGTCCTCGTCCCCCTCCTTACAGCAGCCCGAGCTGGGTCATTTTCATATCCTGTGCTTTTATACCTCTCCTTAATAATCACTACCCCAGAGCCACACATACACTGTCGATATTTATGCGAAAGCACACAGTAGGCCTTCAATAATCCACTCTCAAACTCAAGAAATCAATAGGAGTCTCACGAGTGCTCCTTATAAACAAGCAATCCTCCTCAGGTAAGAAATCAGGTCCCTCACAGAGTGCTTCAAGGCACAAGTAAAATGAGTTTCTCACAGTGTTAACCTCTAAACTCTACTCCCAGGATCATTCTCTTTCATAATCAATGGTAAAATATTCAAATAGGCTATTTTTTTTAAACATCTTAGTGAGAAAAGAGTCTTTAAGACCAGGACAAATACCTCATCTCATTTAATGTCACTTTACCTTTTTATGTCCCTTCTCCCCACTCCCGCGAAGGACAGGAAGGAGGTATTTCACAAAGTCCTGTACCACATGCACTCTTTAGCAGTAACCCCAGGTGAGGAGTCTCTCCATGAAAGATCTGCTTGGGGACACTCATTGAGGGCGAGAGACACCGCTACAAGAGGACACTGGGCACATACCCATTCCCCACTCCAGAAAGCCCAAGACAAACCAAGTCTGCTGAATTGGACAGCAGACACCAACCACATGTGGCCACTTAAATCTGAGTTAATTAAAAATAAATACAATTTAAAATCTAGTTCCTCAATTGCATTAGCCACCTTTCAAGTACTCAGAAGCCACATTTGGCTAGCGCCTCATGTTGGCCAGTGCAGGTATAGAGGATGTCTCTCACCACAGAAGAGACTAGAAAGTTCTACCGGATAGCACTAGGGGGCCAATGTGCTTCTCAGTGATTGCTGCTCTCCAGCCAACACCTATGAGGCTTGGTTGGTAAATGGTCAAGGCCTCCTGCAGCTATGATCTGTACCTCCTTGAAACCCAAAGGGAAAAGTGGGGAATGGAAAATCACACTAGTTGTGCCAAACAATTAACACCACATTGTTGTAAAGGCACTCTTTAAGTAAAATGAAAAAAAATAAATACATAATTTTTCTTATCTCAGGGAGTTCTGCCAAAGTCCTCAGCCTTTGCAATCCACGAGAAACTTGTATACAGAATAAAAAAGAAGCTTGAGTCTCATCTAGATTTTACTAAAAAGTAGGGGACAGAGACCAAGAGTCAAAATGTCTCTACTTGTTCTGAACTCGGCATCCTTTGTATTATTTTATGAAGTTAATTTTTGCTTTAATTATCATTTTGCATGGAAAAAAGAGTGGGGCTTTTTTCCTTTATAAAGTAGGACTCCAAAGTTCCTGAGAAAGTATTAAAATACTTATGTGCCTTAGATTTATCACCAGGCAAGGAAAGTTGGTCAATAATCTGCCTCTACATACCACAGCATATAATTTTTTTTTTCAGGCTTACTGAAATTGCCATGTCTTTAAAATCTAAGAACAAGAGAAAGTTGCTAATAAATTTTAAATTTCCCACATAGTTACTTTGGAGAATGTAAAATTATGAGAGAAACTAAATTCAAATTCCAGGCTGATTTCTGAAAGATGAGATGACCTCCTGATAGTCTATAAAGTCTGTGGAACATCTGTTTTGATAACATATGTACTTAAAATTCCCCACATGTCGGTTTCAAGTTACTACAAAATATAAGGCAGCACCAGCTGCAGGGATAAGGAGGAAAAGCTGTTAGCAAAGTGCCAGGAAGTGTTCAAGATTTTAATTGGGACCAAGTCTCTTTACCATTTGCATATCATGATCCTAGGAAACAGACCAGAGACTAGAAATCCTACCCCTTCCACTTTCTCCACAGGAGAAAATTCTACTGTCATCTTGGTATGTTTTCCTTTTTACCGTCCTCTTAGGGAACTATGGTATGTTTAATTCTGGTACCTTTTTTTTTAACTGAAGTATAATTGACACACAATGTTACATTAGTCTCAGGTATACAGCATAAGGATTTGACAAGTTTATATGTTATGCTATGCTCACCTCTAGCATAGCTACCATCTGTTAGCACACAACGCTGTTACAATCCCATTCATTACATTTTCTGTGCTATACCTTTCATCCCTGTGACTTACTCATTCCATAACCTGAAGCCTGTACCTTCCATTCCCCTTCATCCATTTTGCCCACCCCTCCTACCCCATTGCCCTTTGGCAACCAACAGTTTGTTCTCTATATGTATGGCTCTGTTTCTGCTTTGTCTTTTTTACATTACACGTGAAAGTGAAATGATGGTATCTGAAAGACGCGGTATTTGTCTTTCTCTGTCTGACTTATTTTACTTAGCATAATACCCTCTAGGTCCATCCATGTCCTCGCAAATGGCAAGATTTCATTTTTTATGGCTGAGTAATATTCCATTTTATATATAGATACAAAGGTAAATAGATATAGATGGATATAGATATATTTATATCTATCTAACTATCCATAGCAATTTCTTTTTTATCCATTCATCTACTGATGGACACAGGCTACTTCCATATCTTGACTATTGTAAATAATGCTCTGTAAATAAATAACAGAGGGCTGCATATATCTTTTCAAATTACTGTTTTCAGTTTCTTTAGGTAAATATCCAGTTGTGGAATTACTGGATGACATGCCATTTCTACGTTTTATTATGGGGAGGACCTCCATACTGTTTCCCATGGTGACTGTAATTTACACTCCCACCAACAGAGCACAAGGGTTCCCTTTTCTCCACATCTTTGCCAACACTTGCTGTCTTTTGATACAAGCCACGGTGACTGGTGTGAGGTGATATCTTATTGTGGTTTGGATTTACTAATGCTGGCACCTCTTAACCAAAATGCCCTCCCCTCATTCTGTCTATCCAAATATTACCCATCTGCACAGATCAGTTCAATTCTCACACTTACCATGACTGTGGCTTCATCTCTTCTAGTCCACAAATTCCTACTTATCTCTGTCTTTACAGCAAATAATAAAGGATCATACATCTGCAACTTAATTTTCCTCCTTCTGCTCTGACACCCTGATCTAATCTCCTCATGTTCATGGATCTGCTCCCATTTCATGGCTCTTACAGAGATGGTGAAGCTCCCAAAGTTACCTCTCCCCAGAATTCACCCGTATTCCCAACACCTATTCCATATCTCCACTTGGAGGCCCAACAGGGTATCTCAAATGTAAGATGTCCAAAGCTGATCTAATCCTTTTCCAAATCTGTTCCTCCTCAAGCTTCCTACCTCAGTAAATGACAGCCCTGCCCTTTCAGGTGTCAGTCATCTGACTCTGCTTTCTCACTGATGCCCAAGTAAATCCTACCTCCTGCACTCTTTCCAAACAGACAGGGAATGCCCTTTCACCACCTCCGCTGCAACCACGTGGATCTAAGCCAACATCATCTGGATTGCAACAACCTCCTTCCAACCTTCCCTCCCTTCTATTATTTATTCCAACAGCAGCCAGTGATTTTTAAAATCATACAATTAATCAGGTCATTCCTAGATGCAAATTCTTCCAATGGTTCAACTGACTCAGTCCCGAAAGAAAGAAGAAAAGAAGGAAGGGAGGAAGGGAGGGAAGGAGGGAATATCTTTCAATAACCTCTAAGGCCCCACATTATGGACGGCCTGCCCCTTTATGCTTCTGACCTTTTACTACTCTCCCTCTGGCTTACTTCACTCCTGACACTGGCCTTCCTGCTGGTTTGAGGGTGAGGCATGATGCCACTTTGCATTTCTGCCTGGAAGGCTCTTTCTGCAGAGGCCCCCAAAGCTCTCTCCCTTCTGCTCCAGGTGCTCATGTGAAACTTTCACCATGCAGTCTCCTATGACCACCATATTTAAAGTTACCAACTGTTTCCTGTCCACCTCAGACATTCCCTCTTCCCCCTTTAGTTTCTCCATGGCACTTATGACCATCTAACATGCTGCATATTTTCTTATATTTCCTTATTTTCTGTCTCCACCCTTGTAGAATGTAAGCTCTAAGGGGGACAGGGATTGTGTGACCCTTAGTCACTGCCTTCTCCTCAGAGACTTTTGCCTGGGGAGTTGTATTGTATTTCCACCTTGAACTGTGACTGACACAAGTTGATCCTCAAATACTTAAAGAGAAAGAAAGAAGCCAATTACAAGTATCATAAGGACAGTTGCCATGTCTTACCGTTCCTTTCTATATCCCTGGATAGGGTCCAGAGAAAAGCACGTATTGCCTGATTATTGCTATGTTTACACTGGCAAATGTAAAATATTAGGTCATTCAAATTGTTGGACATGTTAAATGTAGACAGTGGTGATGCAATATTAAAGCACGTAACAATTTTTAAAAGATTTCAAAGCTATTTAAACTTAAGCTCATAATCTCTATTCAAGTATGAACAATTCTCAAAATTACCAACCAGCAAGAGACAGTTTCTTAAGTGCTGCCAAAAAGCAGATACAACTACCTGCCCAAAAAAGACAGGAAGAAGAAACCTCAATGCTGTCATTTATTGGGCAAATTACAGCAAATAAAATTTCAATGAAAAGCCCCAAAACAAGTCATTTTGTTTTGGGGTTTTCTCCCCCCTTAGGTTGGTTATTAAAATGGACAGGTGCTTTTAATAAGTCAACAACACTTTGCCAAGCAACGAGAATGGTGATGACCGAGATGAACCATTAGGGAATTACAAAACTGGGTGAAGTGCGACCGAGAAAGGAAGAGCCTTCCCCTTCCCCATGTGCACCCTGTCATCTCCCAAACAACTAGACTGCTTTTAACAAGGGAGACTGACTAGTCAGTAAGTCTCAAAAATGGTTCAATCTCTCTACACATCCAGAGCATTGCCTATAAAACATCAACATCAACTACACACCAACTACACACTAGATTCTTTTTCACATGAGGTAATTTGAAGATCATGCAAAGAGATCCATAAAATGACTGAGCGTCCCCAAAGGGGAATGCCATCACATCCCAAAATAAACCCTACCTAGCGTTTTTACAGCACTTAGGTTCAGGCCCATAGAGAGCATCTCACCCATATGCAAAAGGACCCGCATCTCTTCCGAAGTTCACTGAGCTACTGAACAACAGAGCCAACTGCTCAGATACATTTCTTGTTTTCTACGAGAACTTCTAAGTAGACTTCTTTCATCTGTGTATGTTTTTTTTTAAAAACAGAAAATAAACATTAGACACTAGTATCCTATTTGCAGGTGACAAAAATGTACTTTCAACTGTTAACAAACATAGGGTTGTAGGTCAGGTAATGATTACATGACTGGGACAGTGGTGACAATTACAGGGAGCACTGTTCATGAGCTGATCTGTTCATTTATTCGGCAAACACCAACTGAGTAGGGAAAGTCTCTGCTCATTAAGTATCTAGTGAGTATCTATCTACTTTGTGCCAGGGCTTGTGATGACTGATGAACTAAGGCATCATGCATATGTTTAAGGGAACAGGAAAGGTGGCCTCTAAAATATGAGAGTTGAATTCAAGAGCTAGAGCACAGCGTGGTTTGGAATCCTTGCCAAGACAACTCAAGGTGAGGAAACATGAGCCCTCCAAATTAAGCCACTATTGTTATATGCCTTTTATCATTTGTGAAGAGAAATACTTATCAATTGTCCACCAGATTTCAAAATTCAATTGAGACTTTAAAAATATAATTAAATGGATACAGCTAATCCCAATTTTTTTTCAACAAGACAAGAATAACTAAATGGGAATATCAATGATTCATCAGAGACAAGCTTGAGTTCAAACAACAGAACATTTGACAAAGATTCTTAAAAATTTAGAATGGTGGAGGGCAGAAATAAGTGCTATTTCTAACACTTAGAAATAGCAGGACATGTAAATTCAATTATAAAGTGAAACTGGTATCAGATTGTGGCTTTTAGGGCACCTGGGTGGCTCAGTGGGTTAAAGCCTCTGCCTTTGGCTCAGGTCATGATCTCAGGGTCCTGGGATTAAGCCCCGCATCGGGCTCTCTGCTCAGCAGGGAGTCTGCTTCCCCTTCTCTCTCTGCCTGCCTCTCTGCCTACTTGTAATCTCTCTCTCTCTGTCAAATAAATAAACAAAATCTTAAAAAAAAAAAAAAAAAAAGATTGTGGCTTTTATATCCTAACACTGCCTCATAAATTATTTTTTTAAAAAAACATCTGAAGAAAATTAAGTTCATAGGCCACTGTAAATTGTTTGCTATAAATTACCTGGAGGCTAACCTACAGAGATTCAGATTAGCCTAATGTTAGAGAATTCACAAAGTGCAATGATTACAATATGAAAAACAGCCAGTGTGAATCCGTACTCTTCCTTCCAACCCAAGAGATTACAGATGGCCACCCCGTATTCCCCCACTCCCACCACCTCTGCAGGTGGAGCTATTTCAGTAGGAAAAGGCGAAATCCAGACCTAGCCATGCTATGCCTTGGACATCTGTAAGGACCGCCCCACCCTCCTCAGAACACTGCAGTTCCTTTACTAGGTCCTCATCAAGACAAGGGTGAATCTGGCAGGAGCCAAATAAAAAAAATCCAAGATTGGTACTGGTGGGGCAAGGTGAGATAAACATCTTCTGGAATCCCGAAGATGAAGGGAGGAGCAGTGCACGTTTTGTATACACTTGGTATTTGTCTTTTCATCTCCCTGTTACAGCTCTGTGATTAATTGCACTGCTTTGCTCAGAAATGCCTCTGTCAAAATAAAATCCGGGTCTTTTGCAAATTGTGCTTTTCTGAAATATTATCCCCTCTATTAGCATAAATATTTCAATATTTTTGTTAAGGGTGTGGGTGTATGGGTGTGTTTGGGAAAGTCATTATTTGTGTTTTGGCTGCCTGTGACTTTATGTAGTCTAAAATATAAAGAGGAAAATGCATACCTTGCAGGTTTGCACTCTCTCAACATGCTCCTCTCTTAAAGTAGATGCAGGAATTTTCTAAGAGTACAGTTTTTATCAGGTTTATATACAACACACAAACTCCTCTAGATAAGATTCAAGGAGCTAGCTAGAAAAGAAACAGAAGAGAAACAAACTAACTGTAGATTCAGAGAATCTAAAACCAAGAACAAACTCAGACATCAGCTAACCCAGTATTTCCTGTCATACCGAACACTGACCCTCAAGATATGCCTTCAAAAGGGTTGCTATCATCACCCAGGTTTGGGGTTCACTGAGAAGTACATCTCCTTTCAGATATTTCGGATGATATTCAGTTACTCAAGGTTCTGAAGTCTTACAACTTAAAAAGGTATAATATTATTCACTTCATTGTTTCCCAAACATATTGGACCATCACACACCTTTTTCTGTCTTCAACATTCCTCAGAACTGATGTCTCTTCTTGCAGATCCTGTTCTAGAAGTGCTGATCTTATATAATCATTTCACAGATGAGGAAACTGACATTCAAAGTTACCTTGTTTGGCCCAGATCCAGTAATTACTTAGTGGTTGATAAGTCAGAATAGCATGACTGGAGTTTAGATAAAAGGGAGAAATAAGCAGAGAGCCCAGCACCTTTCCTATCCACTCATGACTCACTGCAAAATGATTGCCTCTCTGCAAAATGATTGACTCTCCTGAGTCTCTATCTCTTAGATTCCCTCAACTTCTACTTGTCTACTTGACCAATGTGTGTAGCTGTTAACTGGCTCAGATTCATTCATTAGTGAGTGTGTCCTTCCCAAGCCCTCACCCTAAGCCTTTTAACAAGGACTTACCAGGGAGTGGCTCTCACGAAGCCCATAGCAGGAACATGGCAGATAATTTAAGGCAGACAGAGCTTTGTGTCTCTCCTCAAATTTATTTACATTTATCATAGGGATTCCCCAAATAAGACTGGAATCAGACAGGCTAGGGAAAGTTTTCTCAAACTGATCTTAAAGTAGGTGATCCTTTCCTTATTGTTCAGTCCTTTAGCTCCTTCTTTTCTGCACCCTTTTCCTTTCCATCTTCCATGGCCAACTGTGGTCAGTACAGCTTCTCCCGGAGCTCAGAAACCCTCCTGCAGTGTCAGAGCGACCTGGAAGCTACAGGAGATAAGTTTCCCCACAGGCCTGCAATGTCCTCTGGATGCTACATAGTACTCTGCATTCCCTGAATTTGCCTAGCCTAGCTGGAAATAACCCCTTCTGGCAAAGGTCTTTCCCAGAGAGTTCCTATGCCGGGAAGAAAGTACCATTACAAAATGTATCTTTTTTTTTTTTAAATGCTATTCCATTAGAAGCTATTAGAAAGCTGTGCCTCTAACTAGCTTTGGTGGGAAAAATGTCTTTTGCATCCTGTTGCTCATCCCTTACCTGGCCTGGCTCTGCCAAAGAACAACACTGGCAACAGTGGAAGATGAACCCACAGTTGTTTCTCAAAACTGGGTGGAGTCGATGTTGATCCTTCCACATTTCACCTAGGGCTCCTTAAAACAACATTTTAAATCAGCTGGCTGTGATTCCAATCTATGACAATGGAACAGGAGGAAGAACACTGGCTATCAGAGATTGAATCTTGCCTTGTCTAGGTCTCCGTTTTAAAAGTGCCAGCCCTAACGATGCAAGTGACTCCCTTCAGTGAGAAGCAGGCCATATGGGAGATGGTTCGTAAAAGAGTTTTTCAGTAGCATAGAAAGATTTTGTATATCTTTAGCTATATAGAACACATGTGATATACTGTCCCCTAGTTTATTCTACTAGAATAAGACTCAAACACACTAAACATATGCAATATACATAGGCAGCCACCATGTAACCTAGAGACAAAGAATACTATTGAGGTGGTAAGAAATTACATATGAATAATATGGGTGATAGGAAGGAGAATGATTATTTTCTTCCTTCAATATTTCTGTTGTTTTTGTTGAACTGAAATGATCTATGTACTTTAAAAAGCACAGTACACCTTAGCATGAAAATGTGATCAGCCAGTTTTTTATTTCCACCTGTGAAGATGGTTACACCTATCTTTCCCAAGTCCTCAGTCATGGTGACAAGCAGCTTGGAGTCTGTTCCATATAAACCTCAATACCTAGAAGCCTCAATACCTAGGAAACAAAAGTAGGGAAGTGTCTCTGAAGAGAACAGTCACAGCTTGTGGTATTTGTTCTTCATGGACATCCAGAGACTAAATTTTCCATTGGCAGAGAAGTGAAGCCAAGTAAAAGTTAGCAAACCAATCCATGCCTTCCATCTCAACCAATCTTTTGTGATGCTCCCATCTGATCTTTACAGCTTTTCTCGGTCAAAGTGCTAATTCTACTCCACATACTCATTGAGGGATTACTCTGTGTAAGACAACATGCTTATTCAAGCTTTCAAGAGAAATAAGACATTATGAAAATAATAAGCTACATGTAGGAAACATGTTGGTACAAAATTCGAGCATAAGTAAAAGAGTTAAAATTTTACTGATGAGACAAGAATCAGGAGAAAAGGCTTCTGTCGGAAGGATGCACTGAACTAGGACTTGAAGGAAGAAAAGGATTATCAGTTGGGAAATAATGGATGTAAGGACATTTCTAACCAAGGACATTTGTGACCCAGAGTCAGAACTGCTGCAAGTTTCTGGGAATTCACTTGGTTGGGTGACTGGGAATATGAATTAAAAGAATCTCATAAAAGAAAATTCTTCTATGAAGTTATACATAAAAGAAAAACTATGTACTTCTAATACCAGTCCTTTGATCTTATACGGAGAGATACTATATAAATGTGGAATATTACTTCTATTAAAGTCAGTATTTCTAAGTGGTAATATTTTTAGAACACTTGAAAGTGGGCTTTTTTCCACTTCCAGATAGAAAAATTCTAAGAAATTGAATGTATTCCGCATAAATAATCAAGTCAAAGAACAGTGAAGATCTACAAAGCAAGAAAAGAAAAAATTCCAGGGAGATGTGCTAGATCTTTTAAATTATTTATTATAGATCTCAGCTCTTAAAAGCCAAGAACTCTGTTTAACTTAGTTTGGTCTAAATACCAACATTATGCCACACTTTCAGTTGCTCAAAACTATTTTATTAGATCAGCATTAATGGGTAGTTTTAAATGGCAAAAAAAAAATATATGTTGGTTCCTACTCACCTGGGAATCTATAGTTTAATTGGTGCAGCCTCTTAATTTTATAGTTGAAGCAAATGAAGTCCAGACGGTGGGTGACTAACTCACTAAAGGTCATCCAGCTAGTTAATGGCAACCAATTGAACTGGAGTAAACTAAATAACTTGCCCAAGGTCTCACAGTTGGCAACTAGTGGGGCAGAATTACAACCCAGGAGAGCCTAGACCCCTAACCTTTACGGGGCTCTGCTTCTCTGCCAATGGAAAATTAACATAATCCCATACATATATAGAGCACAGCAGATAAAAAGCCACATAAACAAAAAGTAGAGAGTAATAAATGCTATTATTATAAGTGCAAGTAAGTATATAAATTATCTAAATTGCTTTAATGGCATAAAAGAACTAGTATTTCTAGATGTCTTGATGGAAACTTAAATAATGTGTACATTTGCTAACTTACTATATAATTCAGTTCTGAAAAGGACAAAGTGAGATGAGAAAATGCAATCTTTATTTTTTCTGCTTTTTGTGCATAAAAACATTAAGAAATGTATTTCTGAAAATGGTCACCCAAAATCCTGCCGCTCAAACACAATAACTCTATTGGTAACCATTTAGAATGTTTAAAGATACCTGTTTTGAAAATTCAGGTAACAATCTTGATTTTCTTTTTCTTGGCAGAGACAGTAGGACAATCCTGGGTTTAAGAACTCTTACATCTATGGCTTCTAAAAGTCTATCAAAAGATGAAGATTCCATGATCAATACTTCTGTCTCCCCTAACAACCTATTATGTGGCAATCACTCACACATATACCTACACATTTCTTGAACCTATTTTTAATTTTAGCCTGCCTGCCTTCTTGGCAAGAGAGAGAATGAGGCTGAGCAAGCAGGAGGGCAGGGCGGGGATGGGGGTATTAACACAGTCTTTGGGCTTATTACTTTCTGTCCAAAGTCCCTTGCTTTCAAATGCCAATAGATGTCTTCTAGTTCTAGGTTTCCACTTTCATGAAAAATAATCCAAGCTAACTCTATATGTAATGTGGGCATGAGAATTTGACTTCCAGTATCCGTCTAGCTCTTCTTTTGTAGAAACCTGATAAGGGTAAAAAAGTCAACAAGGTTACTAGTTACAGTAACTCTGACCTAACTGGTAGACTGAGCAAAATCACCTGATGGGGACATCATACTTCAGGTATTTCTGATTGCCATGATTCTGGAAATTGGGCACATCCCTTATGGAATCCTGGAAGCATTGTCTAGGCAGTTGTTAAAAGAAGTTATCAGCTCCTGGGAGCATGAGGCCTCTAGGCCAAGATGGCTCCCACATCTATCCAATGGGAGTATCTTCTTCTCACGCCTGAGCTGTGCTCCATGAACGACAGAAAGGACTCCCACAAAGGAATGCCTGATGGCAAGCTGTAGTTCCCATCCTATGGTCTCTGCTTACACTGGTGTCATGGGTGACCAGTGGTAGTTCTGCAGTCAGATTAGTTGAATCTGAGGAGATCTTCTAGTAGGTATTACAGGAACCTTCATTACATATAGATAAGGGTCCTATCCCTTGAGCCTTTATCTTTCCTGGCAGAGTTCTTTCCTTTATATTCTGTCATCAGATACTAGTCACCTTCCCCAAGTGCTCATTCACAATTCTGAGTACTAACTTGGTCATTTGAGTGTTCTTATCTGGTTCCTTCATGTCTATTTTCTTGAGGAATGACAATAAGAATTGCATTCAGTGGGGCACCTGGGTGGCTCAGTCTATTGAGGGTCTGACTCTTGGTTTCAGCTCAGATCTTGATCTCAGGGCCGTGTGAGATAGAGATCATGTTGGGCTCTATGCTCAGCATGGAGTCTCTCCCTCTCCCTTTGCCCCTCCCACCACATGCTGTCTCTCTAAATAAATAATAAATTTTTGAAAATCTTTAAAAAAAAGAATTGCAGGGCGCCTAGGTGGCTCAGTTGGTTAAGCGACTGCCTTCAGCTCAGGTTATGATCCCGGAGTCTTGGGATCGAGTCCCATATGGGGCTCCCAGCTCTGCAGGGAGTCTGCTTCTTCCTCTGACCTTCTCCCCTCTCATGTTCTCTCTCTCTCTCAAATAAATAAATAAATAAATAAATAAATAAATAAATAAATAAAATCTTTAAAAAAAGAATTGCATGCAGTAACACATATATCAGATTTTATGTAATAACAAGATAAACTGATCTGTTCTTCCACTAAGATTCTGACAAACCAGGTATATTATTATTTTGACCACAGCAACTTATTGCTCTTTAGAATGTTGGCAAAGAATATACATTGCTCCTGGGTTTCTTCTAGAGATCTGGTGTTGTATTCAATTGTGAATATTTAATAGTTCATGGCATGCATTTCTCTCTTGCAAAGATTCTAGCTTACCAGGAAGGAGCAGAACTCACTGGGATCATACACACAGGAAGGGGGTCCAAATCAAGGAAGGAAGGTGGTGATCCCAAGTCCAGGCCTGAGAGAAAGGTAAAATCTAGAGCTAATGAAAGAAAAAAAAAAATACAGGAAAAAAATGAAATAAGAGATGGAATCAAATGATAGGATCTGGATCAAAAGTCAAGAATGAGTCAGAGGATCAGATAACCAACTCAGGCCATTTTTGTGGCCCAGGGGTTGTAGAGTACAAGGGATGTCAGGATGACTTACAGATCACAATTAAATTAAGAGTTGAATGAGTCATATGACTTCAAAGGATAAAATGGGCCTTAGGATATCCTCTTATTTAAAATTTCTGGGAGTCAGAAATTGTGGGTGGGTGACTGAGTGGGTTAAAGCCTCTGCCTTCAGCTCAGGTCATGATCTCAGGGTCCTGGGATCAAGCCCTGCATCAGACTCTCTGCTCAGCAGGGAGCCTGCTTTCCCCTCTCTCTCTGCCTGCCTCTCTGCCTACTTGTGATCTCTTCTGTCAAATAAATAAATATCTTTTAATAAAATAAAATGAAATAAAATTTCCGGGAGTCTACTGGAGCTTTCATCCATCTCATTCAATTCAGAACATATAATAAATTCAGGATTTATTGGGAGACTGTCATGTACCAGGCACGAAGGCAAGTGTTGTGAAGTCTGAGGTGAAAGAAACAGACTTGGTCCATGCCCTCATGAGGCTTACAGTCCACAAAGGAGTCACCAATGCTCCCAATAACTTGGTTCTGCTTATGCTGACAGGGTACAAATGGTATGAATCTCTTTCAAGTTCCTGGTTCTCACTACCTAGAGGAGAGCACAAGTGTTCATCTTCATCCACACTTTTTCCTAATAGGAAATACAAGCCAAGTATTCACACATGCTGCCTTTTATATACACGGAGTTCAGGGCAAAATTTGCAACTGAGTTGCAAGATTTCCAGAAGACATAGATATGAGAATCAAAGAAGCCTTTCTTGCAGTCAAACAGTATGAAATCTGAGGTTTTAACACTCCATCCTATTTTCATAACACTTTTTCTTATAAGAGCGATACATGTTCATTGTAGAAAATTTAGAAGACACTGAAGTAAAAGAAGACAATAAAAACATTTGCAATCCCATAATGCCCAGAGATTAGCCACTGCTAATATGATGATGCACTGCTCTCTATCTAGATCAATGAACAGCTAACTAGAGAGGATTTATATAAGCTTACTCAACAACAATTTTCAAAAAATGGTATCACAGTAACACAGTTTTAAATCCTACTCTTCCCTTAATATTGACTTTAACTTGGTGGACGTACTTCTCTTTAGAGGGCTAAAAGAATATTATCCAGCTCTGTTGACTGCTGATGGGAATAGAATTTAAAACCATCTCCTATAAATGTGTTTGGGATTGCTTTTCCCAAGTACACTTATCTTCAATCTTCCATTTTGCCTTTAATCTTCTAATCTTTCTTCCCATTTAGGTTGTCTTTTAAGTTATTCCTATGGTTCAACTTTATCAGCTTGATTTTTACTCACTCATAAGAACTGCATGCCATCTATGAACATTTATAAAAGTTTAAATAAAATCATCCCCAAACTACTTCCTGGAAGAGCTTATCTGTCCACTCAGAGAGTGTCTATTTATCTTCACTCTTTGTTTCTTGCCTCTCGGCCAAACAAAAAGGTCATGAATTGGGAGGGAACTGGGATTTGAGATCTGGTTAAGCTTTTGCAGAGTTTAAGAATATCACATTTTCTGCAACACTGTAGCTACAAACATATTTCCTCCTTTAACTTGAATCCATTCTTCCCCCCTTTCTATAAAATACGTTGCCTTTGCTGTCATCCGCCTTTGCTGTCATCCGCCTCTGAATACCTATCTCCCAATTGTCCATGGAGACACAGATCTGGTTTGATGGCTCCAGGGTCCTCCCTGAAACCCTTCTGCTGTCAGGAACCCTAAGGATACCAGCCAATGCCCCAGAGAGCTGTCATTTACACACTAAGTTCATCAACACACTAGGGTAATGGCCACCTGGTCTTAGTGATTTCTCTATATCTAGTCTGTGGATTAGGTCTGCAATATCCTGAGCATTTATCATTCGCTCGATTTTCTCCAATGTGATTATTGCTTGAGAAAGCCTGGGCGTAAGAACATTACTCAGCAAAAGGTGAAGCAAGGAATTCATTTGCCATGTATATGTATGTTTTTTTAATCTCTGAGTATATGCTTGGTATAAGCCAGGTGCTTCTCCAACTCTCATTTCACAGTATTTAAGAGTCTTTCACTATTATTTTAAGAATCCACTGCAAGGATTTTTTCAAATTCATTATTGGCTATCTCATTTTTGTGTGCCTGGGATCTGTCACCATTTGTAAGCTCAATTCAGTAATCTGACCCTTCAAAATTTTCTTTTTCATTATATATCTAAGTAAGAGCTCATTTTATTTTTCCCCCCCTAGGTAATCAGTGCTTCAAATAGCTTGAATACAAGACCTTTATTTTTTTTTGTCATAAGTTTCCATAAAGAAATTCATATAGTCCCCACTTTCTTATGGGTAATTTAATTATTTAGTTCCATTTTTTTCTTCTTACATGTCTGCATTGAATTATCTTTCAGAGAACTGATTATGTACTTGATGTCTTTCTTTGGAGTCCTCTCTCCCATTATAGTATCAAATTGAATTGAATTGAAATATATATATTCCTCATTATGTGCTCCAATATGCATTGCATCTGCAAGGCACTCATTAAGTGAACATTTCCAGAATGAACACATGATAACAACAGCTAACAATCATGGGGCACTTTCTGGGTGTCATGTTCCACACTATGCATTTGACAAGCATCGTGTCATTAATTCTCAGGCACTAGACTGTAAATATCATGGTCAAGGAATTTGTCCATGTATCCCTACCATATACAGCAGTGTTGGCATTTAGTAGATGCTTACTGAATATTGCCATATGGATAAACTGAAAAACTGCATGGCGTAGGTCTCATTACTATCCATGCTTTACATATGTTTTCTTATGTGCCCCTCAGAAGCACAGAGAAGTTCAATAGCTTTCTGAGGTCCCACAGTTAGTATATGAAGCCAAGAGTTGCTTCCAAAGCCCACATGCTTAACTAGAACTTATTACGAGGAAACTCAATACCTACCTACATTAAGGCAAACAAAATTAATTCCATTTATCTTAACAAATATTATGCAATGTTACAAAAAAATGTTGTGAGCAATAATTTCCCAAGAAAAGATTTGCAAATGATGGGTTTTTAATAAATAATCAGATAGGCAGATAGATATCTGTATGCTCCGTATTGCTAACTATGCAAGTAAAAACAGGATTTCTCTCTAATCAATATCTTCTGTTGCATTTGTACCCTAGTTAATGAGGATTTCTGGACTTTTTGATAAATGGGTATTTGGTTTTTTTCATGAGTGGTTCTGGGTTTATGTAAGTAATCTGTTTTGTCTATTCTTTTTAATATAAGAATGGCACTAATGACATAATGATTTATTAGGGTTTCCTTGTAGTTGTCTATAGAGTTATGAGGACCTTCTGCTTATAAAGTGGGAGACTAACATATTTCTGTCACTGTTACAAACATCTCTGTCACTACCGGTCCCTTGATCTTCCTGAAACACTACCATTAGGACATCATTCTTTAGGGCTTTGATTACTCTTATATCTAACTATTAACAAAAATTATATACCACTTTGAAAAGAATAGTTCCTTAAAAACATTGTTAACTTTCTCCTTAAATCCTTATCAGCCTACATCTTAGTGGGAGTTAAATGATATTTAGCAGAAAGCAAAGTTTTGGGGGGAATGGTACAAAATGGTCCTGAAGCCACAGTTGAATAGTAAAAAGAGGTGCAGAAATTAGAAGTAGGAAAACACTGGAGAGGTAGCCCACATGAAGGAAGGGAAGAAGGGAGGGAGGGAGCAAAGGAAGTAAGGAAGGTAAGAAAAAACTTGAATTGTACTATTCACCTTGGAAAAATCATAATCTCTGTGAGCCTCAGCTACCCCACCTGTAAAATGGGGGTGACAAAAATATGACTTCCTCACAGACACTTTAATAGCAGATCTCAATGAGTCCTGTAAAATGTATAACATGTTACAACATATGGTATGGTTTTTTTACTTGACATTATTTGCCCATAATCAGCCCCATTGATGCATTCTGTAATATAAACATTCATCTTAAAAAGACTGTCAACAGTTTCAAAATGTAGACCCATGAATCCTATCTACATTTTTTTGGTCTGGAAGCATTGCTGATATTTTTAACCCAAAGAACCAATTCACAATTTTTATAGCCTCTGTGTACCTACAAGCTCAGAAAGCTTACTGTGTGCTCTGAAGACTAGAGTTCTGTACAACCTCTGTTTAAACAAGGAAGCCTCTTTTAAGTCCTATTTCAGTCTGGTGCCTTTGGTCAAGGTGGAAACTAAAATTGAAAACAGATAGATGTTTTACATTTAAATGGATTTAACATAAATGTGCATTAAGCCATTTCATGGACGATTGCACAAATATCTTTTGCAAACTTGGTACACGTGAGCACATATACATTAACCATTAATGTCTTCCAGAGAAATAAGGTGCAGATCCAAAATTTTAAGCAGCTATCTTGAATCCTCTCACTCGAAAGAAAATGTAATGGCTTTAGGGGAATTGCTCTAATAATATCATGGCATCTGCAATGGCTGGCCAGAGTAGAGCAGAACAGAGTGCATGTCACCATAGTTCAATTTAACAAGAAATAAGCTGCTCCCTGGAGAATCTAAACTCCCTAGTCTCCCACAAAGAAAATTGAATTTTGGAGGTCACACTTTGGGTAGGTTACCAGAGGGAGAAGCTTAACATTCTTTTTGTCATGTGCTCTGGGAGGTCAATGCTATTCTACCAACAAATCGCTACCAAAGACCTGCTGCCCGCTCAACCCCCTCTCAAAATTATACGCGTGCTCATAGTCCCCTGGGAAATGGCAAATGATTGTGACACTTAAGATATCTGAGACCACGCCAGATGCCATCACATAGAAACATCAAGTTTTGTACCGCGAAGTGAGGAGAGGGGTAGATGCCGGGGGGCGGGGAGTGGGGAGGGGAGAAGAGCTAATGAGACAGTGGTGGAGGTCGGAACCAGTCAGACAGACCTACAGATTGAGAGCTTTAGGCTAAAATTGACTGTTTAGCCAAATGTAAATCAACTGAACTGCTGTTACCAGAGAGAAAAACACATCGCCAAGTCAAGCCCAGGCGAAGCCCCGGCTCTGTGCGTGGACTGCTCCTCCGCTGAGTCGCCCGGGTGGGTGGTCGGAGGGCCCGGAGAATTCCGGCAAAGGCTGGAGGCACCCCAGCTTACCGCACCTAGGGCAGCGGCCCCGGGGCGGGGGGGGGGGGGGGCGCAGCCAGGTCATCGACACCCCTCCCACCCCCCGCAGCAACATGTGGGGCGCTGCCACTCCGCCGCCCAGGAACTGAGTTCCTGGTGGACGTACACTTGGCCAAGAGAAGGTGCTGAATTACTCTTGACAAAGATTTCTCCAGCGTTGAACTTGGCAGCTCCTGACATTTCCATCCCACCCGCTGTGCGCCAGTACTACACACGCGCGCACACACGCCCCTCTAGACCTGCCCAGGCTGCGCTCAGAACTGGCTACCCACTCGAGGACAGAACACCGGAGCGGGATGCAGAGGCGAGGTCCCCAGCTCCGCCGGCCCCAGGAAGGGGTGGGGGGTGGGTGTCTGAGCACTGGGTAGTCCGGGGACTAAGCCCACTGCCTGGAGGGCCCAGAACCCGCCTTAGTTAGGGCCGCGGGGACCAACCCAGTCTCCTTTTGTGTTCTCCCAGGAAGCCCACCTGTACTCACCCGGGCTGCGCGCGGATTCCGGCCGCCAGCGGCAGCCCGCTGCCCCATCCCACGAACACTGCGGCGCCCCCTGAGTGTGCAATGCGGAGCCCCGCCAGCGCGCGGCCGGAGCCGGGGAGTGCGGGGCGGGAGCGAGGGAGGGAGGGAGCAGGAAGGAGAGGGAACGCGACGGGGAGGGGCGGGGGTCGGCGGGCGGCGCGCGCGCCACTCCCACTAGCGCCGGGCTCCCGCCTTCGCCTGCAGCCCCGGCCGGCCAGCCCTGCCTCGCGGGCCACGGGACCAATCAGCGCGCGCGGGGGGAGCCGAGCCCTCCGCGGGGCGCGCTCATTGGCCCGGCGCGCTCGACCCAACTCCAGGAGTGTCCGCCTGAGCGCCAAGTCTGCAAACTCCAGCCCGCAGGAGCCGACCGCCCCGTGCAGGTGGGGCGCCTCGCTCCGCGCTCAGGCGGGCAGGGGGAGTCTGCCGAGTTCGGCGGGCAGAACAGAGAGGATTTGAGACCTGTTGTTAAAGCCCGTTCCCAGTAAGGGTTCCAAACCATCAGTGTTTGCTCAGGTTGCACCGATTCCTTCCTGTGAGCGACCCCCTAGGCGGCTCGCCGCACCCTGGCTAGCAGTTGAGTGATGGAAAGCCTGGCAATGTGAAATGGCCCCAGCCAAATCCTACTCCTGGCCACCCCAAAGGCCGCGCGAAAGCCGCAGCACCCAAGAGCTGAAAATCAAGTCCCGCTCCGAACCCAGGGCAGATCTAGACCGCTTGACGTTGGCAACAGGAGACAAGACTGCGGGGTGGACGGTGGAGCGGTGGGAGAAAGCCTGGGAGGCAGGGTCTTCCTGAGAAAGTGGGAAACTAAGGGTGGTTTTGGTAGGCATAATTCTCCCACCCTCTGTCAAACCCTTCTCCCAGGTAGAGCCACCCCCTACCCCCGACCCCACCAATCTCTCAGGAGGTATTGATTTTTCTCTTCCTTGTAAATCAGGTTTCACTCTCCTGGACTTTTCAGTCTAAAGTCTCAAAGTGGAAAGGCAGCACAGCCTTACCCTTCTCCCACTCTGAGCACTACCGGAACTGGGGGTGGGGGGGCGGTGACCAGACAAGATCGCCGGAAGGTCTCCCACCAGCCACCCTACCTCTGCCTGGTACCGGGTTTGCAAGACTACCTTCGCTTTAGATACATTTGCCCATCTATGAGGCTCCTCTCTCTCCTCCTTGGGCATTCTATTTTTCAAGACTCTTTTCGGGTAGGGCTATTGTGAATCTTCCTGCTTCGGCCCCTCTCCTTCCTCTACTCCCTCTCAACGTAAAAATGTCTTTTTAAAATTTATTTAAATTCAATTTAATTAGCGTATAGTGTATTATTAGTCTCAGAGGTAGAATTTAGTGGTTCATCAGTTGCATATAACACCCAGGGCTCATTACATCAAGTGCCCTTCTTAATGCCCATCACCCAGTTGGCCCATCCCTCCCACATCCCCAACCCCAAGCAACCCTTAGTTTGTTCCCTGTAGTTAAGAGTCTCTTATGGTTGTTTCCCTCTCTGTTTTTGTCTTATTTTATTTTTCCTTCCCTTCACCTATGTTCATCTGTTTTGTTTCTAAAATATCTTTTTTTTTTTTTAAACTTCCCTCCTATTCCCTCATTTTGGAAGGGGCTTGGATAAGATATTTTTGATTAAAAGTTCCTGGCCTCAGAAAATTTTTCTCTTACTTAGTTTATGTGCCCAGGTTTACACAGCTCAGGGTTCAGATGGGCAAAAAATAATTAGCACTCCTTTAGAACCTTTGCACACACGAGGTGATCACTGCGGTGCTGTCTTCCTGCAGGGCTCGGCCGGCTGAATGATGTGAACATGAATTAATCAAACTGAAACTGGTAATGTCCCTCAGCATCTAAGCAGATTACCTCTGCAAGTTAGAATCTGGTACTTATAAGTACCATGTCCTGGGTGTCATTGCTGTTACTTACTTAGTTTCCAGGAAAGAAATTCCTTCTTGCAGAGTTCCTATCCATGTACCCAGCTCATGTGATTTTTTACAAAACTGGTTCAGCTCCTAGTTTAGTCAAAACTTAATATTTGCATTCAAAATGAAGCTCAGTATATTCATGCAGTTCATGAGACTCTGAGTTCCTGATGGAGATCAAAATCTTAGGATCCCTTTTCAAAAATGTGTTTTAAAAGAAAGAGAGTGATGCCCTGGAAATGTCAGCAGTGGTTATCTCTGTGCTAGGATAACAGATGGCTTTTTCAGTCTTTTTCCTTATACTTCACTCTATTTTCTAAAGAACATGTAATACTAATCAGGGAAAAAAATTAAATATATTACCTCCAAACACACAATAATACTCTTCAGACATCATAAAAGCTAAAATATTAAATCCTCCTTCTACTTCACCCTTCACATCTTATCAATCACTAAGTCCCATAAATTCTGTCTCCTAGAATAGTTTTCAGAACTGTCCTCCTCCACCTCCCCACTAGCACTGCGGCACCCCTGTCATCTCTTACCGGTTTCAGCAACAGCTGCCTTGTCTCCTTAAGGTGATCATGTCAATGAAAAGGTTACTATCTGGGGGGCACCTGAGTGGCCCAGTAGGTTGAACATCAGATCCTTGGTTTCAGCTCAGGTCACGTTCTCAGGGTCTTTGCATGGAGTCCACTTGGGATTCTCTGTCTCTCCCTCTGCCCCTCCCCCAACCTCTAAAATAAAAAAATAAAATTATTTTTTTTTTTAAAAAGCTGAAAATCTACCTCCAACTCCATTGCGATGAAGTTCAAACTTAGCCTGGTTGGCAAAGCCCTTCCTTCCCGGCCTGACCCCAGCCTTCCATGTTGGCCTCTTCTCCTGCCCCCCCCATACTTCTCCACACAGGATGATCCTATCCCCCCAGCAACTTTCCATCCTTCCCACATGTGTTATGAAACTTCATGTGTCCATGGCTAAGACTGTACAGTGTGGGAATGCTGCTCTTCTCTTCTTCCCTTCCCCTTCCCAGCCCCCAAGCAGTTCCTAAATCTGCTTCAGGACTCATTTCAAGTATCACTTTTTTAAGGAAGTCCTCAAAACTGACAGGGGCAGAGTTAGCAGTTCCTCCCTTCTGTATTTCAATAGCAAGTCCTTTCTTTATTCAGCAACTGTTTCTGCAGTTCCCATTCTGTGCCAGCCACAATGAAGCAAACATGTATCATATTTATACTGCTGGAACACACCAGGAGAGAGACAAACATTAAATAAGGTCACAAAGATCAATGATTGCAAACTGAGATAAGTGTGATGAAACTACTTCATGTGCCAAAAAAAAAAAAAAAAAAAAATGCGTGGTTTACTTTGAACATATGCCAACCATAACTCTTACCACATTGTTTTATAATCTGTAGATTTGTTTGTCCAAAGTTTTATCTCCCATCATATTCAACTGTGTACTCCCATCTAAAACACAAAGCCTGGTTCATAGTAGTACATGCTTAATAAAATTTTTTACATAGATAAATAAGAAAGTGAGTATTCAAATCCCCATGAAGCATCTTATTTCATGTATTCACATGCTGTTATTGTATAAAATCTAAAAGACTTCACTTCTCAGTTTTCCAATTCATATCATTAGGTCCTTAATCTCATCTTTCTAATGTGATTCTCCCAACATAAATTATTTAATTTCTTCTCATTTGATGTCACATTTAGAAGCTATAGCTAATTTACTATTTGTAGATAATCTATTGTCGCTGGAAGAAATTTATTCTTTTGTTTTTTTATAAATTTGGCTTTTAACATATAAAAATCCAATTTGAAGATGCAAAGCTAAAAGACACAAAGCACAATCCATAAAAGAATAAATAAATTGGGCTTGGTCAAAATTCAGAATGTTTGCTCTACAAACAACACTACTGAGAGAATGAAAAGAAAGACTGGGAGAAAATATTCACAACTCATATATCTGACACAGGACTTGTAGCCAATGTATATACAGAATTCTCAAACTCAACAACAAAAGCAACCAACCAAATTTTTCAAACGGCCAAAGGATGTAGGCAGACATTTTACCAAAGAAGATACACAGATGACAAATAGCAACCAAAAAAACGCTCAATATCCCTAATCATTAGTGAAATGCTAATTAAGACCTCAATGAGATACTACTATACACTTAATAGACTGGCTTAAAACACACACACACAACTGGTAATACCAAATGCTGATGAGGATGCCGAGCAATGAGAAATTCTTGTACATTCTGGTGCGAATGCAGAATGGGACTGCCACTCTGAACACAGTTTCACAGCTTTTATAAAGTTCACTATCTGCTTAGCCATATGATCTAATATTCCCCTCCTAGATATTCACCCAATTGAAATGAAAGACCTATGTTCATACAAAAACCTGCTAACAAATACTTATAGCAATTTAATTACTAAAATCTTGAAACAACCCCAAAGTCCCTCAACTGGAGACTACATAAAACTGTAGGACATCCCAAGAATAGAATACCACTCAATAATAAAAGGTACAGACTACTGGTACAAACATGGTCTATCTCAACACACCATGCTAAGTGAGAGAAACCAGACTCAGAAAGCTAAATGAACACACTGGTTAGGAAAAGCAGAGCAGTAAGATAAAAGCACTACAGGTTTTTCACCATGACAGAACCACAGCTGGAGGTCTAGAATGATCTACTTTTATATGAGGTGGTTGTTTAAACCACTGTTATTTCACATTTCTTGTCACACAGACCTAAGCCTCATTTTCCCTAGTATAATAAGTGCTGGAATTAGTCAATTAATGAAGATTTCACCATATATGGTCTTTGTACAAAAAGAAACTGTAGCCTCTCTTATTATTAAAATACCACCAACACCTCACACAATACCAGTACAGAGTGGGTACTCAATAAATATTGGTTTAATAAATAAACAGATAAGAATAAAGATAAAGTTGCAATTTTATAGGAATGTAACAAAATTTTCCATTCAGATGAGTGTTTTCCCCACTCCAAGTAGCTACTTTGGTGCATCGCATTTTTCATTCCAGTGACACTGCTCTTATTTCAAAATATATTCCTTTTCCCCTTTCTGCTTATTAAAATATTGCCCTTTCTTTAAGTAAAATTGTTTTCCTTAAATAAATTATTCACTCTCTTTCTTTCTCTCAATGAGCAAACAATAAATTTAACATGTTTTAACATTTTGCTCATTTTTCAATATCCCAGTGTCTAATTTATCTTCTCTTCCTCTATCACAAATATCAGAAATTTATATAACAGGCACACAGTAAAAATAAAAACCTAGATTTTATGCAAAGCTTGAGAGATTTTTGGCTCAAAAAAACCATCATATTTCCAGATGTATCACTAAAAGTAATTTTCATTTATTGGACACTGATGGTTGACATTAAGCTCTTGAAATATCATTAAAATATTTCTGCTCTAACCAGTTTGCACAGTCAAGTGACTTTTAAAAAATCATTTACAGCTAAGCTGCTGTTATGGAATTTATTATAAGAACTCAATTTTCTCTACCAGTTTTTCTACCAGGAAACAGTAATCCTGGCTGCCAGCAGAGACCCCCTCAGTTGCTTTAAGACATCAATCAGTTTCATACCTTGTTTCTATCAGGGAGCACTTTTTACATAAGCACGAAAAGATTCTACCAGGAATCGATGCTGTAATTCTTCACACAAATAAGGTTGTCTCCTAATGACCACCTGACAATGAAAATACTAGAGGTTAAGGAGAAGTTGAGGGAGATGGACAGATACATGTAAACTAAACAAGATATTATAAAAAATGAATCCAGAAAGGTCTAAAAGTTTCATTACCTTCTTTTTTCCATTTCTATGACTATACCCGAGAAAATCAACTACTGGTTAAATATTTGCCTCTGATCTTAATTCTGTATGTAGGGCCAAGAAAAAATGAGATAGGTAAAATTATAAGAGGTTGGGTTTACATCATATCATCAACTTCTTCTCTCATTCCCATTGCTGATACCTGTAATTCCACAATCAGAGCAAATTTCCTTAGCCAGATGGCAAAGAGGGTTTATCCTGAATTGAGTGCTAATCTGAACTATGGTAATGGCTGCAGGAAACACTCTCGACAAGGATCATGAGGGCAATCTGATGGCTCCATTAGCAAACCTTTGGTGGAAGAGAGCAATTATAATTTCGATTTTAGCCATGTGCAGATTGAGGGGGTTGCAAACATCCAGATAAGGTTACCCAGTAGATAGTTAAGATATGCAGGTCCAAAACTCAATAGAGATATACATCTTTGAGCACTGTGTATAAAATTAAACTCTCATTTCTGTCCACTCGTGTCCACAGCAGACATTGTGAACTAGTCATGTGCCCACATGTGGCCTTGGCACCACTCTGAGTTCACCACTCATAGCTACCACCAACAGATAGCTGTTGGAACAAGATATGAAGAACAATTTCATCACAAAGTATAGGATTAATCCAGGTTTAGCAACCAGTGGGCTAATACAATAGGACAATAGCTCAGGAAGTTGTTTATGCTAACAAGGGCATTATTCAAATGACTGGCCAATGTGTCTAGGTTGGATAAAGAAAGAAAAAGTCAAGAATCGACTTAAAAATTTTTTTTCCCTTTGTCCACCCCAAGAAGTTAAGCCAACACAATGTCCTTGTGTTAACCAATTCTTGGACCAGGTATACTTTTCTCCCCCTATGTTAAACATTACTGGGACCAAACAAAAATAGCCCAACTTTTTGCTCCAGGGATTAACCACTCCTGGAAAACAAGATGGTGAGCCTATTAAACTGCTTGCATTTCAAGGCTAACTTCTCATCGAATGAGTACTTCAAGACTCTCACCTCAGTGTGCCTTCCAAAAGTATTATGTCATAAACTCTGCCCATTCTAACCAGTTCCTGCTTTTCTTGGCAGGACTTGCCTTGAAATCCCAGCCAACCCTCTAAAACTTTCATAAATATATGTGGAAAAAAATGAAGGGAACCCAGATGAAAACAGTGGCTGTTTATTCAGAGTCGACTATAGCAAGAGAGTCAGCCACCATTGCTTGAATTTGACAGAGACTGAGCCTGACAGAAGAGTGGTAAAGCTTTAGTTTAAAAAAAAAAAAAAAAAAAAAGTTGGGAGTGGGGGGAGGATTTGGGTATGCTCTGATTGGAAGCTGTTGTCATAGAGAAGCTGGAGGCGGGCCAACAAGAAGCAGGGCATCCCATGGGGCTGGTTTGAAGAGCATATGCGGCTTCCCTGGTTGGTCCTGAGTTGAGGAAGCAGAGGCAGAATTAGGGGAGCTGTTAGCCATGGGCCAGTCCTGATCATTTTATGCCAGCTGCTGCAGAGATTATGGTTTGGCTTCTTGTGGGTCAGAGTTCTATTGTTACATATGGTCCGGCCATTGCCCATTTGTTATATTCAGTCTCTCATACCATACCCTAATTTTCCAATTCTGAATTTTTATTAAAACTGTCCAGGAGGTACCCATACTTCAGTAGAGCTAATAAATTTAACTTTGCTTGATCTACAGGTTTTCCTGATAGTTTTTTGAAGAGTCAACAGTGAACAGTTCATATACCTAGCACTACACATTGGATGTTGTCATAATGATCTATCTCCTGCTTTTTCCCCATGAGAGATTGCTTCCAACAAGGAAACAGGATTTTCCAATAAGATCATAGAGTGCTCTAGCAACACATCTATGTCCAGCAGCCGCTGTGCAGGATCTGGTTATCACATCTTAGGAGACCCTTGAATATCATTGGCTCCTAAGACCTAATTTCCAGGATCCCAGCATTCAATCCTTTTTTGGTGGAAAGGCATAAGGCACAGTCTTTCAAGTCTAACACAAAAGTGCTCCTTTGCTAAGTGCTCATTTTCCATGACAGGTAGATTGGGCAAATGGAGAGGTGTCCTGGGGGTGACACACTGTGAAAGTACATAGAATAATCAAAGCTGCAACTATTAAAATTCCCTGGAATTTTATGTGAAAAGAATAGCAGTAGGTTTTGCTGACAGAGAAAATTCATTCATTTATTAAATATTGAACAAAAGGTACATCCTAGAAGCTAGAAAGACAATGGTGAGCAAAACAAAACATATCTGATGCCATGTTTCATTGAGCCTTCAGTCTAGTGAGGGACAAAGTCTTGATCAAATAATCTAGCACAAAAATATGAAATATGAGCATGTTAACAGGAATCTCAAGGGATTAAACACCAAATTTACTTTATCATATAATGTGCCTGAGCAGAAGGTATTCATAAATAAAAGGTATTCATAAATTTAAAAATATGAATAAATTCATAAAATTTAAAAACTCAAAAAAACCTTAGGGGATCTTGGCTTCTAGCTAAGATGGAACTATGGGAATTGAATTTACCCTCCCACTGGAAACAACCTATAAATTGACAATATCTGTATGAAACAAGATTTGCAAGGTACTGAACAGCAGACAACAAAGGACAGCAACCTCTGAGAGACGGGAAACATTAACCACAGCATATTTACTTACTTGCCAGATTTCTCTCTATTGAGGATGGGAGTTATAAATATGGAAAGAGGAAGAACAGAGCAAACTCTGAGGTAACTGGTGAGAATCTGAGGTGTTGCTATAAATTCATTTTAAAATTCAGATGGATATAGAAAAGATACATCTGTATGTGGTTGTATGTTTCTTTTTATATACAGACATAGATATCAATATAGATATAGATTCCACCCCGTAGTTCTATTTGAGAGGGCCAAGAAGAAATCACTTGGACTACAAGCAGCAAACATCTAGAGTGAGCACACTTGGCATCAGATGTTGATTTCTAAATTCCATTCCCCACCAAAGCACCTAGGGTTCCTTATAAGATGGCTGATTCCCAGCCTAAGGCATAAAAAGGACATGATGAACCCGGAACATCCAGCCATGACAGAAAGTACCAAAAAAAGCTCAAGGAATAAGGGGGACATGTCAAAAGGACACAGGAGCCAGCTTAAAGGGGCTACCACTGGCCTAATCTGGGACAATTTGAACCTTAAAATAAAATAACACTAAAACATCAGAGCTATAAAATCAGAAGAAATAAGAAGTATATAACTTATATAATTATATATAAATAACAAAATTATAAATAAAAACAAGAATGTCTTGGGGCATCTGGGTGTCTCACTAGGTTAAGTAAGCCTCTGCCTCCCGCTCAGGTCATGATCTCAGGGTCCTGGGATCAAGCCCCACATCGGGCTCTCTGCTCAGCAGGGAGCCTGCTTCCTCCTCTACCTTTGCCTGCCTCTCTGCCTACTTTTGATCTCTTTCTCTCTGTCAAATAAATAAAATCTTTAAAAAAAACAAAAACAAAACAAAAAACCAAGAATGTTTTAGCTCAAGCTCAAGCTCAACACTGGAGCAAGTACTTTACATTCTCTGAGTTTTAATTCCTTCCTTTATAAAATGGTGCTAATTAACAGTGCCTACACTGTAGGATCACTGTAAGGATGAAATGAGATAAGAGATGTGAGAAGTGCTTTAGACCCAAAGGACCTAAGCAGGTGTTTATATGTTATTCCCAGGACTTGTGCACAAGAAGAATTTGTACTAGTGTGCTCGGGACACCCAACTGAGAATGTACTGCTGCTAAAGTACCTCACCAGCACCATAGCATGTGTGCACATGTGTGCGGATGCACGTGCGTGCGTGCGTGTGTGCGTGTGTGTGTGTATTAGTGGTGGGATTGGGATTGCCATACTCCAAAAGCAACCATCATAATGAAGAGCCCTGAAGTGAAGGTGGTGGCGCTGAAAGCTAAGAGTTAAGAGTCAGTTAAGAACATGCTCACTCGGTAATTAACATGCAAGAGTTGTTAAGTGCGGCTATTTCTATAAACCACGTTTCCGACCTGTCTAATGGTACTGCAGGAGAGTGGGCTAAGTCATCCTCAAGAGATGGCGGCAGCTATAGACCTTTTCCCTGAAAAGACCAAACAAGGTAAGTAGATGTGAAGTGTGTTCTTTTCAAACTAACAACTTCTGTCACCTTCCTCTCTGTCTAATCAGCTTAAAAGGATGACTTCTGTCTTGCAGCTAACATCATTTCCTTTTGCTATAAGAAACATGAAAAAAATGTACAAGCAAGATCCTTTTTAGTTATTATACTACTTACTCTATACTAACATTTAAATTTTTAAAAAGCAGAAAATAGAATAGGAGAAGCTACATAAACTCTCCACATAGATTCCCCAAAGAAAATGCTCTATATGCTCCTGTTCCCTGGAACAGATAGTAAGAGCCCCCAGGCCCTGTGTGTAGGGTATGGGACACTCTGGCAGACTGGGGTGGTGCTGTGCCCTGCAGGGGTACACAGGGGCCCACAGGGACCGGGAAATGGTCATCTCATGCCCAACACTCCGATGTGGCAGGCAGGGTGCCTGCCTTCTCCCTCCTGGGTCCTCTGATTCTCCCACAACAACAATCTCTGGGCTATCTCACTGGCCGAGCTCACTTCTAGCTCCTCTGGCACCTTACCCTTCCATCTTACATCCCTTTTCTGTTTTTTGCAGTAAACCTTCTACTTCAATTTCATGAAGATTCATAAGGTTTGATGAGATGAAGAGACAGTTATTTGCCATATTTTTAGTGTGACCTGCCAAGATCTATTGCTATGCTATGGAAGAGTCTGTAGAAATGAAGGAGTAGACCCCATTTTCCAGAAAGTATGCACCAGGAAGGGTGACATGTTGGGACTTTTTCAAGTTGGAGAGAAGGAAGGGCAGGGCCTATGAGATCATCAAAGACTGGACTGTGTGTCACATCATCTCTCCTTATGCCACTTCCGAATCTCCAAGAACCCCAGGTGTGATGGGTCACCTGGTTCTTGCTAACTTTGATGACACAGCACTTAGTTTAAAGGTCTTGGGCACTTGGGGCTGGGTTGGGCCTTCTCTGCTACTGCCAGTTCATGAGCTTCTATATTGCTTAAAGATAGCCAGACATATCTCCAGCTACGAACAGGGGGAGGTCAGAGTCAAGACACTCATGGTTGAACATGTTTTAAAATTTAAAAATTGTAATTTGGGAGGGATAGAGGGGAAAACTGTTTACTTCATCCATTTGCCAGGTCATTCAAAGGATTAAACAAATAAGCAAAGGTTTATTTTTATAAACCCAAATGAAAACCCTAATGACCTTAAAATGAAGCAACCAGAAATTAAATAAATCCAGAAATTAAAATATCAGTTCCTGGAAAAACGGAAAGTTGACTAAGCTATCTTTTTTTTTTTTTAAAGATTTTATTTATTTGACAGAGAGAAACACAGCGAGAGAGGGAACACAAGCAGAGGGGATGGTAGCGGGAGAAGCAGGCTTCCTGCGGAGCAGGGAGCCCGATGCGGGGCTCGATCCCAGGACCCTGGGATCATGACCTGAGCCGAAGGCAGAGGCTTAATGCCTGAGCCACACAGGTGCCCCTGACTAAGCTATCATAAAAGTTCATTAAATAGGTCATTGTACAGGGACCCAAGGCTAGTTCAGATGCCAGTGAAGTAAAGTAGCAGATATTCCAGGTCTTTCTATGAGATCATTCATTCTACTTTTCTGAACACATGAAAACCCTTTCCACAGAGTCTCCTGTCTCCCTGACTTTTCATCTTGCAAAATATGCTAAAATAAATTGAAAATAGAGCAGGGCAAAGCAGTGACAGTTTGTCCCTGGTCCTCTTGGCATTCAGCAGGGGCGGCTAGAAGGAGGGCTGGCAGCTGGAAACATCTGCTCCCACGTCCATGAGGGGGCTGCTGGCTTCCTCACAGCATGGTGGCTGGCAACCAGGCGTGGCCGTCCTAAGACAGTGCTAGATGTAAGCCCTTTGTGACATACTGCCTTTTGTAATTTAGCTTCAGGAGTCATGCATCAGCATTTTTGCCAAAGCTATCTAGCACAATGGGAATCACCAGATTACGCTCTTTGATGGGAAAGGTGTCAAGGAAATCGAGAACGTGTTTTAAAACCACCCAGCAATGATGCCTTGTTATTAATCTTTTCTCATTTATTATACTGTGCTTCATAACAATGGTGGGAGCGGTAAGAGCTCAATCTGGAAACTCATGTTTTCCAGTTCAGGGAATTTGTATTGATTTGAAATTTTCCTATCCTCTTTTTTGTATGTTATTTCTTTCCGGTATGCCAATTCGATTTTGAACCTCCTAAATCTATCCCCTAATTTTCATGTCTCTTCTCTCCGATTTTCCACTTTCTATGTCTCTCTCTGTTCCAATTGCAGGGAAATTCCTTCAAAATTATCTCCTAGTCCTTTTAGCATATTTTAAAACTTCTACTAACCTACTTTTCATTTCTAAGAGCTCTTGTTAGTCCTCTGTTCTGATTTTACGGTAGCCTGTTTTTGTTATACAGATACAAGATTTCTCATTTCTCTAAAGATATTAATTTAGCTTTTGATTATAAAAAAACCCATGTATATACACGAACTTAGAATGATACAGTGAGGGGCGCCTGCCGTCGTTAGGCGTCTGCCTTCGGCCCAGGTCAGATCCCAGGGGCCTGGGATCGAGCCCCGCATCGGGCTCCCTGCTCGGCAGGAAGCCTGCTTCTCCCGCTACCATTCCCTCTGCTTGTGTTCCCTCTCTCGCTGTGTTTCTCTCTGTCAAATAAATAAAATCTTAAAAAAAAAAAAAAAAGAATGATACAGTGAACACCCCTCCCCCCATGCACTTATCACCTCACTTCTGTGAAGAGCTGAAAGGGAAGAAAAGCAAAGGTTGTCATGCTGAAAACAAGGGGTTAAATGAACATCTGTATCCTGACCTTGGATCTCAGCTCTTCTTCCTGCTCAGTTATCAGAAGCCTAGGAGACAGGCTACCC
>CM053605.1:69284701-69300203 GCA_028646535.1 Procyon lotor
GTGAGATTTACATACAAAATTATGCCATGCGTATTCCGAAGAACAAGAGATAATGGCTGGTAAAGTGCGAGATAGGGTCTGCGTGGTAACACGGTTTCCCAGTCCATTAATGAGGGGGAGCAAAACACAAATACAGGCTCTGCTGTGATTATAGTCAGTCGTTCAGATCACCTGGAGTGCTCGGTATCCAGACTAAAACATCTGCTTTTAGGTAAATGACCACTTCAAAGTTTACTCGAAGAAAACTTGGTAGGTACCATGTGTTTGGTGTTTTGTTTTGTTTTTTGTTTTGTTTTTAATGTCAAAATAAGGGCTCGCTTCTAACAGTTCTCTCACATCAAGAAAACTGCCTTCTGGGCATCGGGGTGGCTCAGTTTGTTAAGCAACTGCCTTCAGCTCAGCCTGATCCTGGAGTCCAGGGATCAAGTCCTGCATCAGGCTCCTTGCTCAGCAGAGTCTGCTTCTCCCTCTGACCCCCCTCTCATGAACTCTTTATCTCATTCTCTCTCTCTTTCTCTCAAATAAATAAATAAATAAATAAAATTTAAAAAACAAAAAAAAAGAAAGAAAACTGCCTTCCTCAAAGACTAAAGCACTCTTCTACTCCTTGAGAAATGGAACATTTCTTGCAACTTTTAAAGCATTCTCCCCAACTTCTATCTATTCCAATTGCAAAAGTCTTTGCTAAGTCACTGTGTTTTTATATTTAAATTGTTAGTGGTGAGAAAACACATGTTAAGCAGTCCTTGGAAAGATGGAGAGTTTGACAGGTAATCTTGTTTACTACGCACTTACTCTGTACCTGGTGCCGTGTGAGGTATCAGATTCATGTCGGGAAATAAAGCAGGCACTGTCTCGTAGTTGACCTTACAGTGGGTAGGCAGGTAAGTCAATGTGCACATGTGAGTGCTATGAAGTAAACAGGATGCAATGAAGACACAGTAAAGGGACAGTAAAGGGGAGTATTTAACATGATGGTCAAGGAAGGGCTCTCTACAGAGGAGACATTTAAACTGGTCTCTGAAGGATTAGAAGCATCCAGAAAGAGAAAACATTACGTTACCCTGATGTGCAAAAGACAACATTTTCAAGGCAGTAAGGGGAAGCCGAGTACAGAGGGAGAGAGGAGAATGGCCAAGAGGTAGGCAGGAGTCACATCCTGTGAACAGTTTATAGACATTCCAGTTTTATTCTAAATGCACTAAGAAGCCATTGAAGAGTTCTACACAGGTCAGGTACTTAATCAGATTCAAACTTTTAGAAGATGAGTTTGGTTTTCCGATTGGAGAATAGGTTAGAGGGGGCAAGATTGACAATAAGGGCAGCTACGAGGATTTTGTGGTGGTTCGATGATGGTGCCTTGGCTAAGATGGTTAAGAAGAGGTGGAGACTGATTTGAGATGTATTTTGGAGACCAAGGAGAAAGTTTTATTAATTGTAGGGAGTGAGGGAAAGAGGCATCAAGAATGACTCCTAAGTCTCTGACTTACACCAGTGGATGGAGGGGGTACTGTTCACTGAGATGGAGAACAATGAAGAAGGAAGTTTTTGATCAGAGGGGTCAGAATCCAGAGTTCAGTTTTAAACATGTCAGCTTTGAGATATTCACAAGATAGCCACAGGTAAATATCATATAACGAGGTGAATGATATAAATACCATATAACCAAACAGTGACTCAGAGCCTACAGATACACACTTGGGAAACGTCAGCATTTTGGTGATCTTCAGAGCCGTGCAGTGGCAATGAGATCACCAGAGGATGTGGTCAGGAAGAGGCCCAGGATGAAGTTTTAAGACTCCCACTAATTAGTGGTAAGGTAAAGGGAGAGGAGTTGGTCAAAACACAACTATGGAGCCACTAAGGAGGAAGGAGGAAGACCTGAAGAGTGCAGGGTGGACAAGGCCAGTGTGAGAATCCCTGCAGAAGGAGCACTCAGCTGTGAGAGATCTGGGAGAAGTGACCAGAGAAGTGAGCATTGGGTTTTGCTTCGTGGAGGTGATGGATGATGACCTCTGTAACAGCTGTTTTGGATGGGATAGGGGAGACAGAAACCAGAAGGGGTCAGTGAGTGAATGGGAGAGGAGGAAGTAGAGAGAGCCTACATGGAGGATTGACCCAGGACCATGGTAAAGGGAGGCAGGGAAAGGGAGTAGTTATTGCAAAGGAATGCGGGCCTTAGAGCATTTTGATTTTCTTAGATAGGAAGTACTAGACAGTGTTTGTTCTGATAGGCATTCATTATTATTTTATCAGTAGGGAAAAGCAAATGAGGACTCAGGAGAAAGAGAACGACAAAGGGAACAAAGTTCTTAAGAAGGGATAAACTCAAGAGTGGTGCTTTTCAAATGTTAGTGTCCTTGCTCCTGTAAAACCCCTGGGGGGCCTGTCCCATGGCAGAGTCTGGTTCAGCAAGTCTGGGAAGGGCCTGAGACTCTGCATTGCTAACAGTTTCCTAGGTGAAGCTGCTGCTGCTGCCCCAAAGACCGCTGTGACTAGCAACGGTGGAGCAAGAGGGGATCTACATTTAATTGGAAAACAAAACAAAACTATTTCTTCAGTTGTGTTCAGAGGGAGGCCTACACAGACTGCTCCTTGACAGCTCCTAGTTTCTGAGTAAATTATGAGAGTGAGGGAGAAGGTCGAATAGGAAATTTGAGAAGACAACGGAGGGCATGGAAACCATCTCTTTGAGTGGAAAAGCAAGCCCTAAAGAAATGTGGCTAGATTTTTGGGCAGAGCTGAGGGCCCATTTGAGGTTTCCGGCTGTGTACTTAACATCAAATCACTCTACAACATTGGGCAGCTTGGATACCCATGAGGAGAAGGGGGATAGTCAGATTTCTAGGGTGTTGGGGTTTTGCCGGTTGAGTGTGGGAGTGGGAATAGGGATTAGAAAGGGGAAGGTCTTTTCAAACTGATTGTAACGATCACCATGGACTCCAGGCTGGCCAGGAATGGAAGTGGACTTACTCTTCCTGCCAAATGTGTGTCAGTTGAGATAATGCCATTAATTTCTGTGAAGAAACATGTC
Source organism: Procyon lotor (assembly GCA_028646535.1). Taxonomy (NCBI): domain Eukaryota; kingdom Metazoa; phylum Chordata; class Mammalia; order Carnivora; family Procyonidae; genus Procyon; species Procyon lotor. The sequence continues at coordinate 69,287,736 of CM053605.1, forward strand.
AAGGTCATCCTGGAAAAAAATACTGGCTCCTTATATGAGCACATGCTCTATTCTTAAAAATGTAGATTCTAATTGAGAAACGAGAGCTATGGGACAGCTGTGGGTTTTCTGTGATTCCTGTGTATTTGTTTGAAACATATTTAGCTGTAAGAACAGATTACTCAACAGTAGCCTAAATAGTATGTAATATAACAAGAAATCTAGAGTTAGAATCATGATTATTCTTTAAACTGCTCAACTGTGCCATTTTGGTTTTGGTCTCTTTGTATCCTTTTTGTCCTCGGAGTTATTACCTCTGGTTTACAAAATGGCTGCTGCTGCTCTAGACAGCCCTTCCATGTTCAAGTTAGGAAGAAAGAAGGAGGGGATGATGCTAACTGCAATTGCCCCTTTTTATCAGAAATGCAAAAGCTTTTCCAGAAACCCCTCGGCAGACTTCTACTTACATTGCATTGGCTAGAGTCTCATCGCAGATCCTTCCTGCAAGGGAAGTGGGTAAAATGATTATTTAACTTTCCTACTCCCCATGATAGAAGCTCACAAAGGATAAAAGGGTTGGGAGTGGGTGTTGGCTCTGCCCACTTACAGTATCTTCCTCATCCGGAGCTGGCTGGAGGGCTTATCCAAGTATCTCTGTTGCAGAGCAGTCCGCTAAGGACAGTAACCTATTATGTTCAATGCACTGTGCTCAATAGCAAAGAACTATCTTCTCTTCTGCTCGATTCTCCTTCTAGTCTCCGAGAACTCGAAGGTCGGAGTTAGACAAAGAATTTGGAATGTACCAACCCCTGTATGCTCTGGGCTTGCAATCACTCTCACCTGGCTCGTGTTCCCAGGTTAATTCGGTGGTTGTTTAGAGGAAAGATGAAGTGTGGAATGTAAAGATGAAGTGAAGAATATCAACTCTTTTAATTCTAGGGGAGCAGTCACCTCTGGATCATCCACCAGCAGATGATTTGTTTAAGAATTTTCCACATTGAGAGGGGGAAACTACTTTCTTCACCTCAGTTCCGTGTTTTCAATTCTAAGAGTAATTCATGGGGTTTCTCAGCATAACACAGAGGGAGCTCTTTTGCCTCTCAAGCAAGTTATTTGAAAGCTTTATTTTGTATTTCAGTGGGAGGGCAAGGCTTTTAATCCAAAGCCATGAATTATATGAGATTCTGAGGAATTCTGAGGAAATCGCCAGAAAGCCAAATACATAAAACCCCAGTGGTATAGTATTAGTCGGGTCTGTGATAAGGTCTCTTACTCCTCTCCTTAGCAGGAGGCTCCCGGCAGCCTGGCCCCTGAGAGCCTCTCCAGCTGCAGCCCCTCTCTCTCGGCTTCTTGCTTTCCACGCCCAGCCATCCGGCGTGAGCAGCAGTTCCTGAAGTGAGCTGGGCCATTTCCCATCTCCTCTGCATACACGGTCCTCTATGCTGAGAGTGTGGACAGTAAGGGAAGGTAACTAGCCTGCTGTTAGCAACCGCAGGTGGCTGCTAAACTTGCCCCTCTTGGGAACTTCCCTCTGTCCCTGGAACTTGGCAGGGTGTTGTGGTCTTAGATAGAGGAACGCAGCTCCACTGGACCCTGGCCAGGCAGAGTGGGAGCTGCCCTCCCGGCTCCTGCTGAACACAGAGAATGAGGGAGGAGGCAATGTATAGAAGTCCAACTCCCAGGCTCTGGAGCAGAGACAGACCCTAGAAATTATGCTGGGCATTCTCTGTGTGCCCCTACAGATCCAATGCCTTTCCTTCTATTTGTTGTCAGAGCAAACTCCTAGACCCTGTTGAGACCTGTGTAGCTTGTCCCTTATGCGGCCACCTTTAATTACCCCAAGCCCTTCCTTTGAATCAGCCTACACATAGCCATACCTGTCCTGTGATGCTTCCCACTTACCATCATGTTTATGATTTAATAGGTCAGTTCCCCTGGTAAAACTGTGATTTTGAGGTCAAAGACTCTATCATATTTATTTTGGTGTATGTATGTATTCTCAGCCCCTGGCCTACTATCTGCCATACAGTCGATATACAATAAATGTTTGCCAGGGGCACCTGGATGGCTCAGTGGGTTAAGCATCTGCCTTCAGCTCAGATCATGATCCCAGGGTTCTGGGATCAAGTCCTGCATCGGGCTCCCTGCTCAGTGGGGAGCCTGCTTCTCCCTTTACCTCTGTCTGCCACTCTCCCTGCTTGTGCTTTCTCTCTCTCTCTCTCTCTCTCTCTCTCTCTCTCTCTGTCTCTCTCTCTCTCTCTGTCAAATTAATAAATAAAACCTTAAAAAAAAAAAAGAAAAAAAGTTTGCCAAATTAAGAAAGATGGCGGAGTATGAATTACAGAGGCCTCCAAAGACCGGTCTACTGAACTATAACTCTATCAGCACTCCTTCCAAATAACACAGACTGCACATTCGTGTGGACGAAATGTCAAATGTTCTATACGTAATTTGTAAGTCCCAGGCTTCACACAGTGATGATTATACTTATACGTGTGTCATATTTGTAATCATAGCTGGAGCCTCTGTGCTCCAAAGTCCCTGCCTGCTTCACGGGCAAAATATCTGATCTTCTCCTATGAGCCCCTCTCCCCTAGTGGCAGAGAATCTCTGAGTATGTTACAGGGGTCACCTGACTGTCCCTAGTTCCCACCTCACTCTTTCCTTAGAATTTAAGGGCACAGAACAGAGTTACCCCTCCTCTGAAAGCTCCAGGCTGGGATTTGTCTCACAGGGGGTCAGGGCCACCATGTGCAGCTTTGTGGTCCCTATACTTCTGCTTTGACCCCTTCACCTTCCCGCCATCACTTGGCCACCTGGACGTGGCCCTTGCTGCTGCCCACTGCTGCCAGTTCTCCTGGGGGCTGCCTGCGTCCACACCGCCGCCGGAGCTGGGACTCTCCGGCTGACCGCACCCAGCCTTCCCCAGAGACCACACACCTGCCCACTGTCCACGGGTCCTGTTCACACAGTTCTTGACTCCATCTAACTCACTGACACCTTGCTTCTCTCCCTGCCACTGATGAGGGGAGTACTTTCTGCCTTGGCTGCCTGGAGCTTCCAGGAGGGCTTCCTAGGTCAGAGCTGTGGGGCCTCTAGGACATGTTCTCTATTCCACATCCCTCTCTTTACAAAGACCTCAGGTAATCTGGGGCCACGATGGCTTGTACCTAGGTGGGCTTGTGAGGACGCTAACCCCTACTCAGAACCAAAGTCTCAGCCCTTCTTGCTCATTTGGCCACAGTTGACTTCTTCCCTCAAGGAGATTTTTCTCCAAAGGTTTAATTTTCATTTCCCGTAGCTTTCTTCTTTTTGAAGATGCCTGGCCCATCCAATGGGTGTGTAGTGACATAGGAGTCAAGTTCTTTAATGTGAGTCTCCAGGTCCCATAAAAATCGGGGGAAATTAGTGGGCACCTGTTTTAAATATTTTCAAGTTCTCAGATAATTAAGAAAGTCACTGAACTTCTTCTACAGGAGGCTTTATGTCTAGAAGACCCCAGGTAATTAGAACGCAGATTTTTAGAGAGAAGTGCTGTTTAACCCGACAGTCTACCCATGGTCCCACACCAAGCCCAGAAAAGATAGATACCCAGTGACATCTGGAAGGGACAGCACTTTTGAAGCCTACACAGGTGACCTTAGTGATTTTATCTGTTGGCACAGCAGGCCATGCCCAGGCCTGCAACAGGCCCAGTGACACGGTAAGTGCTAGAACTCAGAAGTAGGACTAGGGTTGCCAGAAATTTCTTATATAGTACCAGGATGGCACTTACCTGTGGGCACTTATCTGGCCCAGCCCATGGCACTGCTACATTATAAATCTGTGAGCTTCTGGGTCCAGGTCCTTCAATGTGACAGATTCTAGCCAGACCACTGATTATCGTGGAAAGAACTACTCACTTTGTAATCACATGTATGTCATTTGCACTTCTTGTTTGCTGGTTTGGTGGGAAAGAGAAGTGAAAACCAACTGAGGCAGATTCATTATTCTTGCCCAGTTTCAAAACTAATTCAGCCCTTCTGGTGTGACCTCCAGCTTTGTCCTTTCCTGTTGGTTTCCGTCAAGTCCCCAAAGCTCTGTGGCTCATCTTGATGAGTGGAAGAGATCGTAAATATTCAGACATTCAGAAGCTTCTGTGCAGGCCTGGGCTCAGGGATTAGGATGAAGGAGTGGAAAACTGCGGGCCTTAGAATGCCCAAGTCTCCAACTTTGCCACATATCTCTTTCATGACATATGATATAGGGAGAGAAGCATCTGCCCTTCTTCCACGTTTCAGGCTTTCAACGAGCAGTGGTCCCTAAGTGAAAGGCTATAGATACACTTTGCAAAATATATACACAGGTATAAGGATTCCCTAGGGACATAAACAGTACAAAAGAAGGAAGTTGGAGAAAGGGGTTCATGGCATTAATAATGCTAATCAGAGGCATTAATGAGCAACGTTGAGCATCCCCCAAGCAAGACTGACAGCATAGGGATTGTGTTAGAACATGGTCTTGGTAGTGAGCTGGGATGTGAGTCACGACTGATCCTTATTAGTTATAGATCGATGAACAAATTAATTCCTCTAACCCTCCCTTCTTTCATTGGTTGAAAATATATATTCCAGAGACTTTGCTTGTATGAGGTAAGGGGTATATGGGAGATCTCTGTGCTTTCCCCTTGATTTTCCTGTAATCTAAAGCAATTGTCTTAATGAAAAGAAACTCTACTCAGAAAGATTTATTAATGATATTGATGTATAAAATACCTAACAAAGAATAGGTATGCACTGAATGATCTAGAAGGGAAAGATACAGTCTTCTCACATTGTCACTACTCCTTTGTTAAGTTCTAAAAAGGAGAAAACCTTTGAAACTCTAGGAGCAGAAACATCTCTCTTTCACCATAGACAATAAGATGAATGAATTTATGTATATAAAACATAGCACATAAAGCAGACACACTCAAAGCACATAGTACATAAAGCAGAGACATAGCATATAAAGCAAACACGCTCAAAGCACACATGCAGGAGTCTGACTACCTGGGTTCAAATCCCAGCTCTTCTATTTGCTGGATATGTGACTTTGGGAAAATTACATGACCTTGGTGTGCTGCAGTTTCTTCAACTTAGAAATAATGATCATATCTTTCCTAGAATATCATTTAAACGGATGAATGACTTAATAATACATATAAAGAGCTTCGGGCAGGGCCTGGCACTTAGTATACCATGTATAAGCATTTGTTATTACTGCTACTACTACCATCTTTATTATTTATTATTTATATATTTTTAATGACTGACCAGACAGTGCCTTGGACATGAGAGGCATGCAATACACATCAGTTGAAATGTTTTCTGAAGGAAGGAAGATGAGGTTAGTGAAGTGGTAGGTGATGGGGGGGTGACTCCTAGTATTTATTAAAAGTGGTACTAATTTTGAGCCCAAGAAACCAGAGTAAGAAGCCATACGTGAATACATTAGAGAGAGTGTCTTCTTGCCCACTGACTTACATGATAGCCATCCGTATTCAGAGAAATTAAATTCCATGTTGCCCCTTGCTGGATCACTAAAACCCTGTAGTGGAGTGACATCCATGCCTCCAGCCCTACACCTGCTCGGACTGGGCAGCTACTGTGGGGGAGAGGAAGCCCTGTGGACAAGATCTACTGTCAGGTGCCTTACATATTGTGGTTTCACTGCCCTCAAAAGTTTTTTGGTGATTTGTTTGTGTTTTAAATCACCGCTGTAGATGAATCAAAAGAATATGCAGCTACCGTTTAGATTTCCAGTTCTGCTGGCCGAGATCTAGCACACGATGCCATTTCCTGGTAGGTGTGAGTAAAGTGACATGTGAATTGCCCTGTGAATTGGAAACCAAGTGAATGGCATGCTTCTCTAAAGACTTTTCTTAGTTCCCTCTCCTCACTCTTTATTTCTTCCTGTCCTTCCGTCTACCAGTTATGCTATGCATTTTCTTTTTATGTTTTTATGGCTGCTGGGTTGTTTTCAGAGGAATACTAGAAGACAGCAGAGAAATTAATGCATCAGGGGACCTCAAGCAGAAAAATCCATCTGACCTGGTGACAGTTGGTAAGCATTAGAGAAAATCTCATTTACTTGAGAACCGTAAGTTTGGCAATTTCATTTTGGCTTACTTCGCTGCCCTTCCCAAAGCTCTGGTTCAATCAGAGAAAAGAGGAAAAAGCAACCTCACTGAATTTGGTCAGAGAGAGAACTTTGAAGGCTGCAGGAAGGCTGTTCAGAGGAAAGGAACTGTAAGAAAAATATCTCATTGTTGTTGGTCCAAATCCGACTTCCTGACGCCCTGTTGCATTTTAATGAAAACTTTAAGCCATGTCCCAGATTTTCCTTTTCAGCTGATGGATGGAGGGTAGTGCTCCATAAGAAGGCACACATTCTTTCTGCCTTTTTCTACTTCCGGCTGCTTTATTGGGTGCTTTATCTCAACCACTTACAATTGTTTTATGATGAAGGCTGCATTCCAGCTCATCTTGAAGTGGAATGTGCTCTTCCACATGGGCAGGGCTGAGGAAGAGTGTCTTTCTCAAAAGGGGAAAAGTGGAATTTGTCACTGATGCAAACCAGACAGGAAGGGAAGGGAAGGAAACTGGCTGTTCGCAAAAGGGTACTAAGACAAAGAAAAGCGAGCCCGAAAGACTCACTCAGCAACTGAGGTCATCTGCCTGCAATTCAGCGATCTTGTCTCTGAAACTCAGAGCAGATAGGACCAGGGACTTTGAAGGTAGTGACAGACACTAAGGGTTTCATCTGTCTCAGGAGGACCTTTGACCAGGGTCACGTTTTTTGTATCTATAGTCTCCCACCTGCCCCAAATTTAACTCTTCCAAACAGGCCTGAGAAACGATTATGTCTTTATGAATCTAATCAGTCTAATTTAAGAACTCAAATGAGAACAAAAACAACTTCATTCCTGTGAGAAAGTCCATTTTTAGCTTCACCCTTCTATGAAGTCCTCGTCTCTCTGGGATATTGTACCTTCCTGACCAGGGTTTTCTAAAAAGGACTCTTAAAAGAATAAAAGATTTTATTATACCAAATAATCTGTTATTTTGCAGGACCTGAGAGGCTATATCTAATCTGGGTTTTAGTTCTATCTTTTTTTTTTTAATGTGTGATTTAAACCAAAGAGTCAATTAATGATTGATTGTATAATTGTGTAGCTCTTAGGTACTTAGGCCTATTTTACTTATGATGGCATTGAAAGTTTCAATATTTTTTGTTTGCCAGAAGTTTAACGTTTAGTTGAGGAAACAAAATAATCTCAAACAGTTATTAGTGAGAAGACAATGTGATAATTAACTATACTTTATGCTGACAAAATAAAGTGGAAAAGAATCAAGTGTAGAGAACAGAGTTGGGCATAATGAGGTGTTAATTGCATAGTATAGAATAAAAAGGCAAAACACTTACATAGAGACAACTATGCACCCACTTTGTTTAGAGGTACTGAGGACACAGCTCTTTGGCAACATCTAAAAAGTCTTATTCTTGGTTGTGTTGCATTGCTCTGAGATTAGTTCATGATTTTTTTTTTTTTTTTTTAAAGATTTTATTTATTTGACAGAGAGAAACACAGCTGGAGAGGGAACACAAGTAGAGGGAATGGTAGCGGGAGAAGCCCGCTCCCTGCTGAGCAAAGAGCCTGATGCGGGGCTCGATCCCAGGACCCTGGGATCATGACCTGAGCCGAAGGCAGATGCTCAATGACTGGGCCACCCAGGTGCCCCATAGTTCATGATTCTTGATATCAGATCCTATTAGTTACCCTAAAGTCTGGGAATAAAAGAAAATGCCAATATTTCTGTAACACATTAGGCTAAGTTTGACTATTCCTGGGAAGGTTTACCATGGAAAAAGAGCTACTAATTTAAGCTTTTACCAGATTTTAAGCTTTTGTCCCATTTACTAAACTCCTTTCTCTTAGAAATTTCCCAGCCTTTCCTAAAATGTCTCACCATATTCACAAGGATTCGTGACAGGGGCTTTTTTAAAGAGTAGATTTCATTACTTGATGTTATTTGCCATCTACCATGTTACTTTAAGTGACATAAGGCTGGCTCTTCATCTCATATGTTCAAAGCCCTGAGGTGTGTTAATATCTCCATGTGAGTAACAAGGGGCTTCTTTATCTGTTTTTCACTCTGTTTAGTAGGGGAAGCTGAAGAAAGCAAAGAGCATTCTGAGTGACATTACTTGAGGAGGCTGTTCCAGCCTTTGGGAAGAGTGTTCACTGGTTAATGTTCAGTGCTACTGACCAGACCAAGGACTTATCTCTTACACCTGTCTTTTCTTAGTTTCTTTCTCTTTGCATTCCCTTTGGCTCCAGTCAGTCCCATCAGGAGCTTCTTGGTAGACTTGGGTTTATTATAAAGGATCTAATGGCATTTCTGTAAAAGTCATAATTGATCTTACATTCCCAATTTGTGAACTGGAAGGGAACAGAGTTGGTGCAATGCTTTTGTCATCTGAAACTGTTAAAGCTCATGCCAATTACTTGATGGGCTACCTGGCATCACCAGTGTTCTTTGGGTCTCATTACAAGAAATACTGCTTATTGCCATCCATTGATAGAATGGGCGGCATTGTGTAAAAGAACAAGCATGGGACTTAGTGCTCTGTGGGTGGAAGAAGAAGGAAATCTGACCCTGGGGTGTGGTTGGCTTCCCTGAAACTGGGCAAAGGAAGGAGGTGGTTGCAATGCAATGTTCTGGAAATGGTAGAGCCTCAGAGGGGAATGACTCTATACCTAGAGAACTAGGAGCCAAGCAGCATTGATGTCGGGGCCCAACAAAGTTTCCCTTTAGCTGAGCTTGTGAGGGTGTGAAGGATTGTTTGAGAGACTGTAAGCAGTGTTAGTTTTTGTTTGTTTGTATATCCTTAAAGGTCTGTAAGATAAGGCAAAGCCGCCATCCCAACTGGGTTGTCCTCCGTATTTCTGGATGACCTAAGCTCGGGATACTTCTAAGACCTGAAAACAGCGATGAAGCCTTGATAACTAAACTTCTTATTAACCGTAGTGACAGGGTGTTGGAAACAGATTTAATTTTATTTAGAAAAATTAAGAAATATAAATGCTATTGCATTTCAGAGGCCATGGGGGCAATTCAGATCTGTTGTAAGTCTTCAATAGAAGATCATTAAAAAAAGACCTACTTCTGCTAGGATGTGGATTTTTTTGATCCTGTTGGAGAACTGACTTCATAGACAAAGTTAACAGAAATGCAAACCAATTAGGAATCACCTAAGCTGTGCTCCCATTTGGGAAAATGAAGACAAAAAACCCTAACTACACTTGTATTTAGTGGGATTTATCACTATGTCTAAGCAAAGGTAACAAGCAACACTGGATGCTTCTATGGAATTTCATTAACTGAATTTGGGCCATTTTAAAGCCCTTTTGACCCTAAGCATTCTTGTGCACTTCCTACTCACATCATATCAAGCATATTAAAATGAACTGACAATCCACATTTAATTAAATGAGTTGAGTTGTAGTTACGTCTTCCAGTGTTACAATTTTAGGAATAAAAGCATTAGTTTTAAATTTGTGATTTTCTTTTTTCCATTTGGAAGAAATCAATTTCTTTTTCCACATCTCAAATATTTCCACAGGCCCTTGGAAATCTTGAATGTTTCAAGAAATTGCTACCTATGGTGCCTAATGGATTAAAGTACCTGCTGAGATGGCAAGCTGGTGGTCAGGTGTCTGCTTTCTATGACAACTGACTTGTCTTCCTGTTCCTCACAAAAACAGTTTACAATGGGAGATGACTGAGGCCAGTGTCAGATTCAGTCACTTAACATGATATAATCCTTCGCCTTTCCAGATGAACTGCAAAAGTATTTTATTTCAGTGCAAAGAATGTGAACAATTTTGTCCCTGAAGTGTCTATAAGGCTAAAAAAGTTTTTATAAGTGTACAAATAAATTGAACCTGTGGTTGTTTTTTATGGCTTCTGAATGCAAAGGCATTACAATTTTTTTAAAAAATTTAAAAAAAAATTTTTTATTTGACAGAGAGAGAGAGAGAGAGAGAGAGCATGCATACAAGTAGGGGGAACAGCAGGCAGAAGGAGAAGCAGGCTCCCTGCTGCAGGGAGCCCGGAGTGGAGCTTGATCCCAGGACCCCAGGATCATGGCGTGAGCCAAAGGCAGATGCTTAACCAACTGAGCCACTTGGGTGCCCCACATTATGATTTGATCAGGTATGTTTTATAAGAATATAATATTTCTCCTTTATAATAGGCAGGTTTGGAGCAGTTTGAAACAGCAAAATATAGGGGCATATGGGTGCCTCAGTTAGTTTAGTATCTAACTTCAGCTCAGGTCATGATCTCTGGCTCCTGGGATGGGGCCTCATGTGTGGCTCCATGCTCATTGGGGAGTCTGCTTGTCCCTCTGACCCTCCCCCTGCTCGTGCTCTCTCTCTCTCTCTCTCTCAAAAAGAAAATCTAAAAAGCCCCAGCAAAATATTGACAAGCATACTGCACACATTTGAGGAAAAGTGAATTTGGTTTTATTTCTCTCACTAAGGAGGTATATGAACTTCATTGCATATCTTGCTTCAGTTATGTTCCTTGTGTATGAGTTGACATACACAGGTATTTTGTAAACTTCAGTTACTTACAAAGCACTTTAATGGTTTTTGCCATATTCATGTGAAATCAGGCTAATAATTTTGTAATACTTCTGTTTACATAATTCCATTTTTTATATTTTTATTTTTAAAAAAGATTAAAAAAATTTATTTGAGAGAGAGAGCGTGTGTGGGGAAGAGCAGAAGGAGAGGGACAAGCAGACTCCATTCTCAGAGCAGAGCCCAATGTGGGGCTCCATCTTGTGACTCTGAGATCATGACCTGAGCTGAAACCAAGAGTCAGATGCTTAACTGACTAAACCACTCAGGCACCCCATAAATCCCATTCTTTATACTAAAAATGTATTTGAGAAGACTTATGCTTCTGGTCAAAATGGAATAGCAGGGGGCAGGTTTACCTCCCACCTGAAACAACTAAATATACAAACAAAATATACGAAGCAAACATTTTCAAGATGTTGGACATCAGGCAACAAAGACCAGTGATATCTGAGAGAGGAAATAAAATGAAGAGAAATCCTACAGTTGCCTCAGCTTTTGCCCAGAAAAAGTTTCCAGATCTTTCTAAGCAATAAGTTAGGGGAAATTGTAGGGTTTGATTTGTTTGTTTTCAGATATGGTGCAGCAAGGGGAAACCCCAGTAGAGCCTCGAAATCTCCTTAGGTTGAGGAAATAGAGCTGGGAGTCAGGAGGCCAGGAAATAGCTACAGAAAGAAAATGATAGAGATCTGAAGATTTGCTTCCAATATTGAACTGAGTACTTTTCAGTGCATGCATGTGAGGCTGGAGAAAAAGCCATCTGAAAATTTTAGAGGGAACATGAAGGGCAGGGAATAGTGCCTCTTCTCACCACTCAGACCTCACGATTCACTGAGCATCAGGTAGTCAGTTGGGTATTGCTTCAGTAGTGGGAAAAGTTAGCCCTAGACTAGAAAGACTAACTGTTCTAGTCTCATCTAACAAAGATTAAAATAAATACCTGATAGGACCAATTATTTCCAAATAACTGCATCCCAGAGCAAAATTCAATATAAGCACCAAACAAAGTAAAATTCTAATTTCTGGTACTCAATCAAAAATTACAAGGCATGAGAAGGAAAAAAAAAAAAATCAATTAAACCAATCCAGAACTGACACATTATAGATTCTGCAGACAAGGACATTGAACCAGTTATAATTACTATATTCCTTATGTTCCAAGTGTCAGCAAAAGACTAAAGATTGTTGGTAGAGAAGTGAAAGATATGAAAGAGATGTAGTTTGAACTCCTAGAAATGAAAACTACAATGTTCAAGGGAAAAAATACACGGGGTAGGATTAATGGCAGATTGGACATTACAGAAAAAAAAAAAAGATAAACAAACCTGAAGATAGAAGTAAAATCAATCCTAAATGAAACATAGTGGGTAGGAAAAAAGGAATTAAAAGTAATGAACAGATCTTCAGTAATTAATGAACAGAGGGTTATGGGAAAACTTTAAGCAGTCTAATATGTGTGGAATTGTATTCCCCGAAAGGACAGAGGAGGAGACAGAAAAAATATTTAAAGAGATGGTGGCTGAAAATTTTAAAAATTTCATGAAAACTATAAAGCCACAGACACAAGGAGCTCAAAGAATAAAAAGCACAAAGAATAGAAATAGAACTAAGGCATATAATAGTCAAGATGCTTAAAACCAGTGATAAAAATATTAGAAATAGCCAGGGAGTCTTGGGTTTTCCACATAAAGTATCATATCATCTGCAGAGAGTGAGAGTTTGACTTCTTTGCCAATTTAGATGCCTTTTATTTCTTTTTGTTGTCTGATTGCTGAGGCTAGGACTTCTAGTACTATGTTGAATAGCAGTGGAGATAG
>CM053605.1:69300703-69355033 GCA_028646535.1 Procyon lotor
CTGAATCAATCAGGGTTCAGGCTAAAGGGATGGGATATTTTGGGAGGCCAGAGCTGGGTGCCAGAGGAGTGAAGGCCATGTGACTGAACAGCCCCACCACATAGGGGAAAGGCAGCTAGCTCCTGAAAGGAAAAGATGCTAAATGGACAACAAGTAACTTATATCCCTTTCAGTGAAAAGCACATAATTAGATAATAATTTAACCAAAGGCCTTTACTAGTGGGAAATGGAGATGAAACATGGATGTGCAGGCACAGGAAACATAGTGGAATGACAAAGAAGAATGGAAAAACCCTAGGGGTAAAAAAAGGAAAGGGATGACAAAAAGAAAAAAAAGGGTGTGTGTGTGTGTGTGTGTGTGTGTGTGTGTGTGTGTGTGTGTGAAAATGTGTTGATTTCAAGGAGACAATCATGCAGTTGAAAATACACCATAAACAGTACAGGTACCCATGGTTTCCTGAAGGTATAGAAATGATTCCCAGAGGTGAGGCCCTGGAATATACAACCCAAGACAGTAACATCCCCTTCAGTCCTAAGGGAGAAATGAAGGCCATTCTGAGACTGGAATTTGAGATGCAAAGAGGAAAAGTGGCCATAAGAAATTCACAGGTTTTAGATTTGTCTCTGTTATTTCCTGTAAATTAAGTTTCTATGCAGGGGACCCATATTTTAAAATAATCACAGGAGTTCTAGCAAAGGGAAATAGGCCAACAGTGGCCACTTTCTTTGAAGCAGGCTACCAGCTGGATCTATATATGATGAAACTAATACAGTGTTTTGGATGCAATACATGGCATGGTTAAAGACAGAAAGAAAAAAAAAAAAAACCAATCTATATGTTGGTAATGATCTTAAGACAGTCTGAAAGAATCTTACCAAAAGTTTTTGATCAGGTCCAACTGATCAAAACTGATCTCCGGAATGACAGCCAGGCTGTGGAATCCTGTTATGCAGATTAATATCTGGAATCAAGGCAGATTTCATAAACCATAAACCATATGGTAGTAAGCATATAAGTGTCTTCACTTCTGAATCCCTTTAAAAATAAGAACAGGCATGCTGATAGTGAGGGGGTCATACAGAGAATAAAAGAAAGATTTTAGGATATATTGCAACTGACATCTTATTTTCACAAAGAAACCCGCACAGTATAACATAGCAACATGTGTTGAATTCCCTAAGGCACAGATAGCCATGAGACTGTGTTTCCCATAACCATGTGACAGAAGGGGGATCACCATGGCTTTAGCTGGAGGAGCCACAGAAAGATGTATCTTATTTTCAACATTTCCATGCATCTTTCCTCCACAATCCCCCAGTACCTTCTCTACAGCCACCTTCATCTACAGCATCTACAGTGCTGGTCAGTAGCTCTTTCAGCTGATATGACATCTAGCCATGTGAAAAAGAGCAAAAGTCTAGAAGAGGTAAGGAATATCCATTGGGCTATGTGAATGACAGAAAGAACAAAAAGAAACAGTACAAGTGTCTTCCTGTCAGTCAGCCCCTCAAGGAACTAGTCAGTTCCATTACAAATCATCAAAACAATTATTTTATCGAAACTTAAACACCAGCCAATGTCCCTGTTACATCATTTTCTAGGCACCATTCATCTTTCAACTTCAAGAGCTAGGCTGCTATATCACTTGGTTCTGAAAATAAAATACTAATAAGTACCACACCTTGCAGATTCATTTTAATCAGCCTTATCTTGAAATAGCTGTTTCCTAATTTTGCATTATATAATTAAATGCCCAAACACTATATTTAAGAAACATTAAAAGTATCACTTATACTAATGGGAGTTGGGAAATTCCAAATTTAGAAGGTCTACCACCCCTGGTGTTGTGAAAGTTAAGATTCTCCATGAAGACAGCAAATTGGAATGGGAATTAGATAGCACAGCTCCCCTTCCATTAAATACCATGATACACAAAGAACACAAAAGGCAGGAGCTGAGGAAGGCTTAGAATCTGGTTCAACATTTCCTCTCTTAGTGATTCCAGTCCTCAGAGACTGAATTTAATGTTACGTTTCAGAGGCTCCTAGCCATGAGCGTTTGCAGAAAAAGGAAGAGGGGCAAGGTAAAGCAAGTTAATTATTTATTCCACTTTCCAGACTATTCCTTCTCCATCATTTGTTGTCTCCCCACCTCCTCTAACACCAGGTAGGAAACCTTGAGGTCATCCTTGATTTCTCCCTCTTCCTAATGCATACGCTTAACAGTCTCATGTCCTACCATTCCTATCCATCCCATAGAGCATTTACCCTAGTGAGGCTAGGTCCTGACATATTGCAAGGATCCTTTGATTGGTCTTCTATTATCCAATATAATTTTGCTCTAGTCTTTGTTCCTCATGGTACCTAATTAGCTCCTAAAATGGTGTGTGTTTCATTCCCACTACTCAAACCCCACCAATATACCTCAAACTCTCATTGCAGGAATTCACATTTCCAGGCTACATTCTTTTTTTTTTTTTTTTTAATTTATTTATTTGACAGAGATCACAAGTAGGCAGAGAGGCAGGCAGAGAGAGAGGAGGAAGCAGGTTTCCTGCGGAGCAGAGAGCCCAACTCGGGGCTTGATCCCACCAGGACCCTGAGATCATGACCTGAGCCGAAGGCAGAGGCTCAACCCACTGAGCCACCCAGGTGCCCCTCCAGGCCACATTCCTAACACATTTTGAACGCTCCTTGACTCAAATACTCTATTTCAATCAAATCAATCTACTTCTCCTCTAATAGAGTAGCTAAAGAACCTAGCACATAAAGGAGGATAGGAAACACTTGTTTTACCTACTTAGAATAAAATGAAGCTACTGTATTCCTTTGACTTTTGTCCAGGCCATTCCTCCTATTTAATGCTTTCCCTTCTCTTTGCCACTTCTCAAAATCCAATCTTTCTTTTAGGAGGTCAAGTTCCAATCTCTTCCTTGAAGCCTTTTCTGTCCATCCCACTTTGATCATTCCCTCTCTAAATTTCTACAGCAGTTGTCTGTCAAAAGCAATATTTGTTTTCTGTTGAAGAGGAAGTTATTTATCCACCAGTCCCCATCCATCATGGCTTGAGATCTATCTCCAGGAGCACTGACTCTCTGGTATTTTGGCCAGCCCCATGCATGGATCAATAATGTTTTTACCAAGGAAAACCCTCAGCAAAAACCAGCAGTTCTTGCAACAGAAAGCTGCAGGACTGTAAGGGAATATTGAGTGCCTGGAGATAGGGGAGGGAACATCCTTTCATCGAGTCACAGTGCAGGATGGCAACGAAGGGATTCCCCAGTCAATCTCTCATGTTTCAAATATACTTCTCCCTGCCCTCCTGTTATAGCAGTAACCCCATCCTCTCAAGATGTCAGCATCAGGAACTCTACTAACTCCTTTCTCTAATGACTAGACTACTGGCATGATCGGTATCATATCAGAATTGATCATTAATTTATGCAAATGATAGGTAACATTATTAGAAATAAGGGTTTTGAGAGTCTCTGACTATATGTTGCTAAACTATTAAAATGCTACCTCTGTTGGAATCAGGGAACACCAACGAGATATGGGGCTGAGACCTCAAAATGTGAATGAGGATGGTACAAGTTAGACCCTGATCTCACCTGGAAGGAGTCGTCGTGGTGACCTCTGGACCAGGCTGAATAAAGCTTAGTTTTGACTGTCGATGTTCTATACATTGTGTTAAGACTGAATACCTCAGACTTTGGGGGATATAGTTGTGGGTTCTGATATTTTTTTGGTGAAGATAAAAAGCCAGGATCAGGGCTTTCCTTGGGAAGAACTGGCCATTTCTACTCTCATTCTTGGGAAGAGCCAGCTTTAGGACAAGATAAAGACTAAAGAGACAGGCTTTCAGGGAAATAATACTTCACAAAGGAGATAAGTATATAAGCAAATGATTATTAAAATAAACAATTATAAGTAAGAACAGGAGAACTGGGTTATCATTATTTTCATTACAATTTAGCTGCCCAAACAGGTTTAGCCTGAAATCCTATGACTCAGTTTCACAAAAGGGAAATGCACAACCCATATTAGGGACCCACACAACTAGAAAGCAACCACTTTGTCCTGCAAAATAATGTCCAAAATGATGGTAACTATGCCAGGAAGAATGGGCTAAGGCCTAGGAAAAAAGAATGAGTAAAAGAACGCAAAACAGAAGCAGTAGTTATATTGGGTTTATTCCTTGCAAAATCTTTGATAAGACTGACTCTAACCTACTGTCACATATTTCTATTGATGCTGCTGGAAGCTTCCTAAAGTACTAAACAATAAGTTACTACCTGACCAGCCTGGGTCCTTGTTTGGAGGGACATATCTATGACTGGTGCTCTCCTAGTCATAACCTGCTTCTACTGCTTACGAGATCCAGTGGGGACCACTATAGTCCCAACACCAGAATGGGAAGTTTTCTCTCCATGTCTCTTAGGGAACTTTATTTTGCAACATTTTTTTGATTTGCTGTATCCCAGATCCATTGATTTCCAAGGCAAATACATCTACTAAAGCTAGTTATAAAAAGCTAGTGATGTCATGCAGTGCCATAATCACCCCTAATCTACAGAACATATGCTCTTAGGCCCAAAAGACACTCATTCTACTCGCACTGGATAGATCCTAATTATTGCCAAGTCTGTTATAATAAAAAGTAAGTATATCGGTCCAGTCCTTGTACCACATAAAAAGATACTAAACATCACACCTAGGAATTTGGTACCTTCTTTTCACAAATGTGTCCCTTTTCCCCTTTTCTCACAGTGCTGCTAAATGTTATCCTTTAGTCTGAAACTAATGGATAAAGCCTCTACTTCGTCTGCTCTCAGCAGCTGTGGCCATCATCTAAATGAATATATGAATTAAATTAATGTGCGGTGAGTGCCTACAGTGTCCCAAACTATATTAAAACTGAGGAGTGATGGCCCCAAGGAATAAGGTCCTATTTTCTTTGAAGCTCAGAATCTGGGTAAGGAATAGATTAAAACCACCAAGTACATAGTTCACATATCAACTGTGAACCAGAAAGATGGATAACTCTTAAGAGCACTTTACTTTGGTTCTGGGATTTATTTCTGTACTAACCTGCTCAGGTGTGGATGAAATTCTGAGAATTTGTAAAACTTCAATCAAAATAACAAAACCACAATGTGAAACTCTGCCTCCGCCAAGGGGGTGTTCAATTTCCTCTTGGCAATCCAGTCCAGACTCAAGAGGTTGTCACTGTAGCAGTCAGGGGCTCACAGAAAAGAGAAGGCATGTTCTGGGTGGATTCTGGAGAGTTTATAGTGAAAGGACTCTTATAGATGCTTGGGTGTGATTAAGGAAACCTACAGGCAAAGATGAGGGTTCCACGGACAGCACCAGGGGAAGTCATTATCACCCTGACACCTGAGAGGAGGAGGGAGGGAACACGGTATTGGAGACAGGTGAGCTGAAAGAAATGGAAGGGGGTCCACAAGGAAGGGGCAATCATCATGAAGGAATGTAGCCCAGACAGAACCACAGTGCAAAAGTAGAGGGAGTGGTGGGAAAAAACTCTGACCTCCTCCTCTTCCTGCCCTTTTATCTCTTGCATTGCCTCCCACTGGCCAAATCCAACCAAAAACCAGAGGTCAATAGAGCTCACAGGGTGTAGCCTCTAGGGGTCAGGACAGAGGAGGGTGGAAAATGGATTTGGGGAAGGACACAAAGTGAATGACCAGCACAGTCACCATCTAGATTCAGACTAAAAACCAACCTCCACTGAGTTGTCTTTTCTTGGTCTAAGATAATATGTTTCCAACTGTAGTCCAGATGGGGGCTCTGTGTATGTTGTGGTAGGGGGAGGTCTGTGCATAAATTCACTTGGGAAACACTGGATTAACACATTTAAACAAGCTTCACTACTCCAAGAATCTTCAAAGCTGCAGTATACTAAGGTCTGTCGTGTTTTTCGATAAATAATTGTTGAGAGCTATGATGGGCCAGGTACAGGGGATACAATGGCAAACAGGACAAACACCTACACCTGGATTACTTACAAGCAAGTGGAGAGCGGACAATAAACAGTAAACTAAAAGCTGACTAAGTACAAAGTGTTTATAATGAAGTTCCCAGATGAGGATTAACATGTGCAACATGTCTCAAACAAAAATATTTAGCTTCGAGAATCTTTGTTTCTAGAAATTTTGTAGGAAGTGAAAGGCTTTCTTTTGGAGAGTCCACTCTAAGGTTTTCTTGACTACCAGTTACATATTTTGAGCTGAAATTTACATAATTAAATGCCTCATACTTAGTTTTTGATTACGGCTTTCACCCTGCCGGCCCTGGGCAGTACATTCGAGAGTAAATCTGATATTTATGGAAAATGGGTAATGGGAAGATAACATGAAAAAGGAGAAACAATATCTTAGTTGTCAAAGCCACTAAAATCAACATAGCATTTTTCTTGCAGCATAGACTTTTCTTAGTCTCTACCCCATAAGGCGAGATGGTACTGAAATGGCCATGGGTATATGTGGATACGGATATGTATATATCCATATATATACGTCCAAGTATATGGTATACTTGGTATACTTCCAAGTATATGGTAAGTATATGGATATATACTTACGAGGTTTTAAGGCAAAGTCTTTGGTGGTTTGACAAACACAAGACAGAAAGCAGAAAGTCACTTTCAGGAATAATTTATTCATAATAGACATTGACTTGACTTTTTGTTTGAGAAAAAAAGCTTTTCATTAAGAAACTGTGTGACCAACTGCTGTAGATTCTGTCTGGTGCCCCACCTTGCTGCCCTGGCCAGGCCGGTACACTCCACCATAGCTGTTGCCTACTAAGGGCTCCCAGCTGCCCCTTCTCACACCTCCCTAACCACCCCCCCACCCCACGGTGTAATGGTTTACACCAGAGACATGAGGCCAAGGCTCAACTCTACCAGAGACAGCCACATCCTGGCTGCATTTCCCCTTTTCACCTTCTTCCTGGTAAGTTTTTCCTAAAGAGCACCTCCCTAGCCCTGACCCCATCTTCATCAAGCTTCACAAGCTACTGAGAATCAGAAGGGATTTAGCAGAAACCAAAGAGCAAGTTAATGCAACAAGAAGGACATTAGTAACCTCTTTACTACTCTAAGAGTACGATCTGAACAAAACGTGGCCACCTGATATTACCTACTGTTACAATAGCATTCACATTGCACATAATGGTTTATAACACACTATCATAAAATAGTTTGTCTTCACAGTAACCCAGTGGCCTGAGTAAAATATTGGGATCCCTGTTTTATAAATGAAGAAACTGAAGTTCAGGGTTTAAGGAAGTTGCTCAATGTGTGATAGTTATTAAGTTGCATAGTGAAGATTTGACAGTTTTGCATTTGTTTTTTGGGAGTTTTTTTAGCACATTTGGAGCTTTTCTGCTTTGTTGCCTATTTTACCCACCTTATCATGTTTTGTCATTTCCTAAGTTATTAGAGTTTATAACATTAGTTTACGGCGTAGTCATCATAAAACTCTGTAGTACGGTTTGTATCTTGGAATACAAGACCTTCTAGAATTTCTACAAGGTACCAAACAAAATAGGCTACATAATTAAACATTACCTAATTTCTGTGAAGTTGATATGTCAAGATAGGTCTCTCCACTTATTCAAAATTTGACTTGTGGTTCTGCAAAATTAATGTCCATTGATTTCTCAGAAAACTGTGCATGTGCTTCACAAAGGGTTTGGTTTTTGGAAAAACCAAACAGTACATCATTATTGATTATGTACTGTCTTTCCTTAAGAGCTGTTGAGAATGTGAAACTCTTTTAAATGGGCACTCGGACATAACACTTTATTTAATTCATTTCCCAAACCCAGCCTGTCTCCTAGCCAACTACAGCATGGTTTACTTTAGAAATATCAACATGTTTTTATCAGAAAAAAAAAGAAGTCAAACAAGAAAACATTGCCCTAAGGCTTAGCTTTTCTACTTGGAGCAAATATATAATTTTAGCTTAGTGGGAGAGAATAGAAACGATCTCTTCTCTGTGGATTAAAAGAATATACCTTCCATTTGCCTTATCTCCTTGAGTTTGTGCAGCTGGAAGTGACAATGAGAATATTGATGAGCCAGAGAGGGAACACAGAGCTATTGATGGGCTCAGGCATATCTTGGAAATTATCATTCCAAATGCCTTATGCATTTATTTCTGACTCTTGGCATTCATGAAAGAGTCAAGCAGATTTCATGTAATTGCCATACTCTAAGGGTTCCAGAGGGAAATTACTGATCCCAATTATTTACTTAAACACAAATAGAAAACTCAAGTAACCTCAGGGTCACACTGAAGCAGCTCCAGACTTGGGTTACAACTTCTAAATTAATGGGAAAGAGCAAACAGTTCAGGCCGTTGGGGTACACTGAGCAGTCCCACCATAATTAAAGACCCACTTGCAGCCAAATGACATTACCCCCTGCTCTGGGAAGGTAGAGGGTTTAGCCATTCCAGCAAACTCCTAACATCAGGTGGTTGCAGGCTCTTGCCACACAGTTCCGTGCCTCAAGAAGGCAGGGTTCCTTCAGTGTTGTCAATGAACTGATTGTCATGGGCTGTCATTTTAATTACTTTTTAATCCTCAATAATCATGTTATCAAAGGATTTAAATAATATCCCATGCCTGGTTGGGGCTGCAGGCACCACACACGTAAGGTATCAGTGTACAATTAGCTCTAACGAGCGTAGAGAGCTTAACTCTGCAAGCTTCAAACAAACATAATTTGCAAGTCGATCAAACGTCACTCAGAGCTGGAGATCTAACTATTAGATTGTTGAAAGGTACAATCTCTTTGGAAGGTTATTACAATAACAAGATGAAGCAAGATTTGGAAGGGAACAAGAAACACACATGGAGCCCCAGACGACGAAACTTTACTGCTGCCAAGTGGACACATACGTTCAAGCAATGACTTAGTCTGTGGATGGACTGAGACCAGAGTCGTCGTCCAGGCATTTCATGATAGCTGGGTTTGGATCACTGTGTTGGCCATGCCTTTCTCCAGAGATGGGTCTTCAACACAGAGAACAGACAGCGCCTCTTGGCAGCCTCCATAAAACCCTACTTTGGGTACTGACCCTTAAAAGACGGACACTCCCCACTGCTTACTTTTGTGAAATTGTGGGGGAAAAATAACTAAGGAAGAGAACTGATGCAATAGAGCAATAGTGGAGGAAAGAACTTTTCAATATTTCCTTTCAAGCTATCTGATGAAATTAATTGGCAAAAATGAGGAGTGGGGTTTTTTGTTTGTTTTATTTATTATTTTTAGCTTTATCTGCATAAATGCTTCTGATTCCATCTGTCAGGTCTTAGTGATGACAGACCAGACATCTGGGTCCCTTCTTAGGGTCCAGCGGAATCTCATTAGAACCCAAGGTTGATAAGGCAGCAGCTAGTTTGACCATGACCAAAGTCACCCATTCCTCTGCTCTTCTAGCTTACAGGGAGTGACAGTCCCCTAGAAAGCCATTATAACAAGAGATTTCATTCTCATTGCACTTTCCCACATGACATATGAAAAATAGAACTGCTCTGAGAAGCTGGACAATGGGGAAACTGAGGCAGAGCTGAAGAACAATTTGCCATAGTACATCTTTGTCAGAAGAGTTTGGGATCAGCCACTCACAAAGATGTGCACTGCGTCATCAAATGGATTCTCAGCAAACACCTGAAAATGACAACCAATGTTTGTGAGTCTCTCTAGGACTTACCAGTACCTTCCTTGGTCATAGATTTCTACTTCAGACTTTATATGTATCCATTATCAAACTGATTCAAAATGCTTAAAGAATTCTGGATGGAATATCTGGAAGATTCAAATTTTTAAAGTTTCCCATTCTCAAGGGTTGAATTTTAAATCTATCTCCTGGTATAACTCAGTCAGACTCACAGATAACCCTAGGATCCAAATACCCATATTGTTGGCAGACTACAGAAAAAATTTTTTTTTCTGATAAAACAAAAATTTTGCATTCTTGCTCTCCAGTTATCAGGCACCATATTATTTTTTTAATTTAAGAAATATTTAAAGTCTGTGAAAGTAAACTGTTAAATATGCAACACCAGCCTACTTGCTACTAAGATGAAGTATAATTCTAAGGTACCATCTTAGTCAGTCAGTCTATGTGTCCATAAGACAGTGCTTCACATACATTCACGATAAGTTGCCTCAAGCTTGGGGTCTGTAACCACCTCCCTAGACAGCAGGATCAGATGCCTCTAATTCCTTTCAAAATCTGAGGCTCTTCTGATCAAAGCTTTAAAGAGTATACAAATTAAGCTACATGCAGAGAGAGGCATTGAAAGAAGCTGAAGATGTGCCCTAATATTATTTCGCCATTCCTGTTCTAAAGAAATCCATCATTCCCTTTTACAGTTTAAAAAAAAATTACTCATTTCAGAACAGTAAAGTTAGATAATTTGTACTTGTCTTCATGTTTTCAATGACTGATAGGCAGGTTTGTTTGTTTGTTTGTTCTAAAGAATGTCCCTTTTGTGTGATGAAATCAATTCATCTGTTCTAAAAGTGATGCTTTATTTTTCAATTATTTCAAGAACTGAGTGCATTAATTATCCCAGCAGCAAGTTAAACTAAAACACTGGTTACAGACATTTAAACTCTGACCCTAAGTAGTAGTTGCCCTTCAAGATGATTCATTTTATTTTTTTCCCTCTAGAGGTCTAATCTTTCAACCCTTCCTAGACAACCTATAATTCTGCTCCTTTGCCCTCTCTAAAATTACCCAAGTGCTGTCTGCCTTCAAGAGAGATTTACTGCTCTAATGGCAGAAGCAGTGAAGGTCAGCTGAAAACTTCAGGTCTATCTGCCTGGGGACAGGGGATTCCTCAATAATTTCAGCAGTCCCCCAAAATAATGACTGGTTTCAGTAACCTGATGACAGGCAAAACTACTACCGCATTGTAGCAAGGAAGTTTGTCTCTTCACTGAGAAGAAGGCGTCTGCTGACTTTTGTACCTAATGATAAGGAACTGCAGGACGCCATAAACAAGCCATTGGAAACAACAACGCCTACGGGTCTGGGGGTTGGAGGGGGGCATTTGTTGCCCTGACCCTTTACGTGCGCACAACGTTCGATTCTCATTCCACATCTTTCAGGGGCTTTCCTCAGGGGCATGCAGGGTAGGCACCTGTGTTTTATTGCTCCTCAAGAAACCTCTTTAGACCTGGCTTCCTAACTGATCTTAAGGATTTATGAGATGATTTCAGCTAAGTTCTTTGGAGGGTTTGGTCTCAAGCTAAGTTAATATCCATAAACTTTGTGAGCTAGAAATGGGCTCTGATTGGGAAAGTCAATTCTCCACTGCCTGGGAGGGGCTTACCCACGGCTGCCCCCCCACTTCCTACCTGCCCGTGGGGCAGCCCATCGAACAGCAGAAGAGACCAGATGGGGGGTAGGAGGAGAGCAGGAAGGCACCAGAGGTTGGCGTGTGCACCTGCGCCAAGCAAGATATTGTCAGCCATTCATTCAATATTCACTGAGTCCATTAACAATGAACTCCTTTGGATTTTCCAGATCTCTTCTCCTACTAATCACACATTTAAATTCTAAAAATAAAATCTGTCTCAGATAGGACACTGTATCTGTGGGCAAATCCACAGCTATTTTACTGCGTTGTGCTCCTCTTAATCAATTTTCAGTCTCAAGTGGACAAAAAGTAGAAAGAGAAATGGATCAATAGCACGGGGCAAGGCTCTGGAATATGAGAGCTGAGTTCCTCAGACTTGGCTTAATCTTGTCACTGGCATCCTAAAGAGCATTATTTTAAACAGAGAACTGGAACTGCTTCAAATCCATACCATCTCTTTTCAGGTTTAAATTTCTGTAATTAGGATCATTCAAAAAGCACCAAATGAGTACCCCAAATGCCTCACTGACGCATATTAAAGAGACATGATTTCTACTCTCAAGGAACACATAATTGGACAATTTTCTATAAAACAGTCTTCAAAAATCATTCCCTTCCATTCCTTAGCCCTCATTTGCCATTCTCAAAGGGTGATATTGGCTTTCCTCCCTCGATCTGTATGAAGTCAGAGATTCTCATCTCAGTCTTAAAATGTCTTCAAAGAATTTCTCCCTCTTAAATCTCTTTATGGTCTTCACTGTTCCTTTTATGTGCTACTTCTTCAGTTTTCTACGAACTTCCATAGTCATTTGATATCGTTCTTTCTTTTCTCTTACACTGGATTCATGAACAAATTAAATGATGCAAACTATATGTGTGTGTGTGTGTGTGTGTGTGTGTGTGTGTGTATAGTCATAAGCTATTTGGCTTTTGTCCTCATTGTAAGGTAAAACTCATTCAGTTTTAACAGCTAACTATTTTGTATCATAGTATTGGTATGTCTACACTCAGAAAACACACAGAAAAAAAGTTATTGGTTTTCTAAATACTAGGCCATTACCTCACTAATTGCTATTCTTGTTTGGAGCTACTTATGCAGGCTTGAAGGACATAATTTAGTCTAGCTTCCTTAAATAAGTCTCTGCCTCATTTTTCTTCCTTTATTCAAACTTGCTTTGTCCCTTTTCCATCCTTCAGTGTGATTATTAATCACTTGTCCTTGTTTTCCACCAAACTTAGATTAAATTTCTTAATAAAAATCTCCCAAATACTAAATCAGCATTTCCTACGCTGCAAAAGACACAATTATTCACATTGTGCTAAGGATTTGCCATCTATCCACAATAACATCTGTCTCCAAAAACGAAGGCAGACATATTACTTTTGTTGATTTTTATATTTTAGTTTTTGGCTTCCTCAGCAGCTCTGGATTTATTGCCCTATTACTATGATTTGGTCCCTTCTTCATCTTTGTGTTGTTGACCCTTCCATGTACTCACTGATACAATTACTTTCCTTCAGAAATGGAAATAAATCTGCTCAAACTTGGGATGGATATAATTTATTCCCTTGGCTGACTTCCTTGATTAGTTTCTCACTTTTCTTTAAGAATAGAGGATGACTTTACACACTATCTCTTTGTCCTTGCTTGTCTACTAGAGTCAACGCCCTAGAGCAACTCGGTAAGGGTCAGAAAGCATTGGTTACACATACATTTTTCCAGCCCCAATAAATTCTGCACTAGCTCACTAAGGCTTCATCAACATAATCTGTCTAGTCCTTGGCAAAGCCAATAGGCCTACCTTGAAATTTTTCAAGGAAGGAACCTAACATTTCCTGAGTGCCTTTCATGCAGCTGTCATTATTACCACATTAACTCATTTAAGTGTTGCAAACAGTCTCATGAATTATGTACTATTATCCCGATTTTGCAATTAAGAAATCAATCATCTCACAGGTGGAGTGACTTTGCCCAAACTACATAGCTGCTAAGCAGCGGAGATGAAATTAATGCCCAAGTCGGCCTGATTTCAAAAATAGCTGTTTTTTCTATGATACAGCATATCATTCTGTCTCTAAACAAATTCTACCTTTTCAAGA
This sequence comes from Procyon lotor, assembly GCA_028646535.1. Classification (NCBI taxonomy): domain Eukaryota; kingdom Metazoa; phylum Chordata; class Mammalia; order Carnivora; family Procyonidae; genus Procyon; species Procyon lotor. The sequence continues at coordinate 69,314,207 of CM053605.1, forward strand.
AACAGAAGAACAAGACCTACTTTCTCTGCCAGTTGGAATAATAAAATAAAATTCACAATATTTGTTAACGTCCTTCATATGTTATTCCCAAGAAAGCGGAGACAAGTAAGTGAATCCACGAGGGTTCATGATAGAAAGACTTTATAAAGTCATTTTCTATTTTTAATTCTTAAAGTTTATTTACACCTCTGTCCAAACTATCCCCTTGCAATATAGTATCACCCCTAACCAGCTCCCAAATCTAGTCAAAATTTATTAGCTTGTTCTTGACCACTGTTGACTTTGAGTGTACGTAGGATGTTTGTGTCTATGAAATAGTCAGCAACCATCAGAATACAAAAAAACTTTCCACAATGTAGATGTATGGTTCATCTAACATTGAATAATTGAACATGTATTTGAGAACATCTGGATTTTCAATGACATGCCTCCATTTTCTCCCAGCTGTTTTAACCCTGAATATGAATGCTGTCTGTCATCATCTCTCATTTGTTCTTCCTTCAAAGAATTCCTTGGTTTTGCCTCTCTCTGTCCATTCTCGTCTATGGTTTTTCATTTTTTTGTTGCTCTAAAACCTTTCTAAATGTACTTTCTCTGTCTCCAATACATCCGACACACCCTAATAGTCAGGCTAATCTTTTTTAAAGCTTTGCTTTCATCCTTTTACCCCCTTGCACAAGCATTTCTGAGCATTCTGTCTATTCCATCAGATATAAAATTCCTCAGTCCAACTGCTGATTTTCTCTGAAAATGAGCCCTGCCTCCATCAAAGACCTTTCTTACTATTCTCCAGCAAAAACCACCACCCCAGGAAGGTCAGTTCTCTCTTTGGTCTCCCCTGGACCTGTGCTGCAGAGCCTGGGTCTGTGCTATGGCTGTGTGGCTTCTGTGGTCTGGAGCCTTGTGCCATCTCACCCACGTTTCATAACTGAATGTGTGGGCGATGGGATGGCCTGTTAGTGGACAGCAAAACCTCAGGCCCAAACACCTGGTGGCTTGAAGAAGGCCCAAGAAAAACCATGGGAGCTGTGATGCCATAGGACCTGACAAGTCCAGGAGGGATAAGGAGTGGAAAGGGGGGTGGGGGAGGGAAGAAACTGATGCAAAAGGGTTAAACCAGTGTTAGAATTGTTGAAACAAGGGGGAGAAAGAGAGATGAGGTGCTAGAAAAATAAAGCATAAGCCTATTTCTGGGACTCTGAGATCATCAGAAGTCACTGAACCAACTGGAGAGAGTTCTAGTCTCCTCGTGTGAAAGTAGATCTACAGATGCTGAGGAGTGGCCTACCGGTACCTGTGGGTAAGTGACTCAGGCTGCAACGTTCAAAAAATGATACCATCAGGACACCAAATAGAGCATCACGGCACTGAAACTCCCAGCGTTGGTTCGGCAACTTTTACGAAGACCAGAACATGAGACTAATTCCTCCTCTCACAGAGGCTCAATCTCATGACGTCCAATATCTTTTTGTAACTGCAGGCACTGTTTCTAGGCTTACATGCAACTTCCCTCTACTTATGTGTATGTGTGGTGGGGGTGGTGATGGTGGGCTCTTTATCATAAATCCTAAAGGTAGCACAGCTTGGCGAGACCTATGTCCTAGGAATTTTTTCCTCTTTTTTCATTCAAACTCATGCATCTTTTCGTTCAATTTGATGTGAGTATGGAGATCTATGGGTGGAAATTAATCTTCCTATGGGCTCCAAAGTGCCAAGAGGATTTTCTTTTAGGAGTAGCTGGACGGTAGTAAGGCAATCCTAAAGTTGCTATTCATATGATTATGCAGCATTTTCTATGGTAGGGGACACTGGGATCAGAAGTTTGTCAGCAAATATTACATCTTAACCACTGCAGGTCTGGCCACATTCAAATTTGGAACAGGGGGTTTGAAGAGCCTCTGGACTCTGTGATCAGTGTGATGCCCCTGAGGAGACATACAGGCATAGCTGTCAAATTATTCAACCTCTTTAAGCTTCAGGTTCCTCAACTCTAAAATGTATGTACTTACAGTCATAACCTGCCTTATAATATTCTTGTGAGGATTAAATAAGATCATTCATTCAAAGTCCTAAGCATATTGCCTGGTATCTAGTGAGTGTTTTAATATCAGCAGCTATATACTGTTAATGTATCTAATAACCCCTTTTTTTTCAACATTGTTTGGAAATAACAGTGTATTTTGCAAGTAACTGAAGTCTAATTCTGTGTTAAAACTTAAATTTTTATTGTTCTTATTGAAAATATTTCTAAATGTACTCCATACATTTCTGTCTTCTTCTTAATTTGCTAAAGTGAGTTAAGTTCTGTTCTAGGATCAGAGCACAGGGACTCTCTGGGAAAGATGTTGTGGGGCACCTGGGTGGCTCAGTGGGTTAAAGCCTCTGCCTTCAGCTCAGGTCATGATCTCAGGGTCCTGGGATTGAGCCCCACATTGGGCTCTCTGCTCAGCAGGGAGCATGCTTCCTCTTCTCTCTCTGCCTGCCTCTCTGCTACTTGTGATCTCTGTCAAATAAATAAAATCTTTAAAAAAAATTTTTTTGATGAAATTTAACTCATCAATCTCTTCTCTCTGCCATAGGTGTTTTATCTGTTTTTATTTTTGTTTTTATTTTATTTTGTGTGTGTTCAGTCTAAGAAATCTTTGGCTCGATCCCAGGCTCGATCCCAGGACCCTGAGATTATGACCTGAGCCAAAGGCAGAGGCTTTAACCCACTGAGCCACCCAGGCACCCCAATATTTCATCAGAATTTTTAAGTTCTGCTCCTAAAACAACTATTAAGAAAATTTAAAACAAGTTTCAGAATGGAAGAAAATACTTGCAACTTATAAGAGAATGATAGCCCATTTTAAAAAAGATTTTATTTGAGAGAGAGAGATAGCAAGAGAGAACATGGGGGGAGGGTGGGGAGAGGGTTGGAAGAGGGAGTCCCAATGCGAGGCTTTATTCAGGACCCCAGGACCATGACCTGAGCCAAAGGCAGATCCTTAACAGACTGAGCCACCCAGGTGCCCCCCCCATTTTTAAAATGGACCGAAGTCGAACAATCACTTCATAAAAGAAGACATAAAAATAATCAACAAGCACCTGAAAATGTCATTAAGAGTATTAGTCATCAGGAAAGTGCAATAAGACCCATGAGACATTATTTCAAACCCGTTAGAATGGTTAAAATTCAATTAAATTTCATAATACTAAATACTGGGAAGGATGTGTTAATAAACATGAACTCTCACACATTTCCACTGAGACATGAAGATGGGACAACCACTCTGAGAAATCATGATGATGGCTTATTAAGTTAATAATACATCTTCCCTTTGACCCAGAAATTCCATTCTCAGATATTTACTCAAGAGAAATGAAGATATATGTCCCCAAAAAGACAAGTATAAAGATACTCATAGCAGCCTGATTATCAACAGCCAAACTTAGAAGCAACTCAAAATTGCACTAAAGTGTGAAAGGATAAACCAATGGTGGTATGTTCGTACACTGAAATACTACTGGGTGATAGACAGGAACAAATGGACGCCCACAACCACACAGATGCCTATCAGAAACATCTTGCAGACTGAGAAAAGCCAGCCTGCCCTCCCCAAAAAGTACATGAATTACAAAAACTGGCAAAATTAATCTATGACGTTAGAGAGTCAGAGTGACTGCCTCTCCGGCGAGGAAGAGATCACTGCATATGATGAGGGGATTCTCTGACGTGACAGAAATGTTCCATATCCTGACTTGGGTGTTGGTTACATGGGTGTATGTACTTGTCGAAACCCATCAGATTCTTCACCTAAGATCTGTATGTTTTCCAGAATGAAAAATACGTTTTTAATTTAAAATAGAACTACAAAACTGGCCAGGGTCAGCCTCTTCATCTTCCACAGAAACAGAAAGTTCTCTATTCTCTCGGCACTATCACAAGATTGTCCTCAGAGCAATCAAAAAGTATACAAGCTGAGGGGGGACCTCCCAAGCCCTTAACTGGGTGTTGCTCCTTGTTCTTAGACTTTGCACTGATGCGGGGAGATGGGGGGAAGAATTTTTAGAAAAGGTAGAATGAGTTGTTATGGACACGGCACAGCTGAGTTGTTTCTTCCAGGACTCCAGCTGTACCAGTTGTACAAAAGGTTAAAATAATCTGCTTTAGGTCATTACGCACTGTCTAATCTGTACAAAATCTGAATGTTCACACAAGTAGTTTCCAAAAAGAAAAATGCACACTGGCCAAATCATTGATTTGAGCATTCTGTGAGCTGATTTAAATCTTAATTTGCGGGGAGCCTGGGTGGCTCGGTGGGTTGGGGCCTCTGCCTTCGGCTCAGGTCATGATCTCAGGGTCCTGGAATCAAGCCCCATATTGGGCTCTCTGCTCAGCAGGGAGCCTGCTTCCCCCCCTCTCTCTGCCTGCCTCTCTGCCTACTTGTGATCTCTCTGTCAAATAAATAAATAAAAATCTTTAAAAAAAAAATCTTAATTTGCGTTTATTTCTTTATATTTTGCACAGATCGTAAGTCAGGACTGACATCTATTACATGACATTGAGTTGGCAGAGCAGGCTCTGGGTTTTTCTCCATACTTCACTGTGACCCAGTTCAGTCCAAGATACTGGCTCTGAGTCTATGAATATGTGAATACTTCTTGTAACTTGAGTTCTTTATGGATATCAATCACTTAGTCAAAGTCGCAGAGGTTATCAAGACATTTAAAGAATTGTGACTTATATGAAGTATTCCCAAATAACTTTGATTAGGTTTTCAAGACTACTTTGCAGTGTTTTCTACCTCCCACCTCTTAGTCAGGCTGATCACAGTCATTTCCTCATGTGCACGGGCTCCTTTTAAGAGCCTTGCAGTTCCATCTTATAATTTGCTGAGGGCCAGGAGACTAGAAACTGCAGTAATGCATGAATAAGTGTAAATGAAGTTCATACCAAATAATAATCAAAACCACTAAAATACTGATACAAAATGTATTGGTGAAACATCACAGAAATCACACAAGGAATTTGTAAGTATCAGAAATTAGGATATTTCGAGTAAATGGAAAAGGGGTGGATTTTACCAAGTGGTAGGTTAAAAGACTTAAAATTGGAGGGGAAATGAGGTAGTCTCCCTATTCTGCACCAAACACCAAAATGATTCCAATTTGATTTGAGTTTTAAAAGCATAAAAAAGATACTATAAAAACAAAAGAAGAAATAGATGTGAATATTAACACATTCTTGGGATGGGAGGGCCCTTACTAGCATACTATGATACAAGGCAGAAATAATAATGAAAAAGACTGATTTTACTACATAAAACTATAACAACTTTACATGTGAAGAATGAATAAAATTATAAAGCAATCAACAGAAAAAAATATTTGTATATTTATGACAGGATTGGAAGGCTTAGTATGTAAAGAGATCCCGCCAACCAATTTAAAATCACAAGAATGGAAAATGGACAAAGAACCTGCAAAGACGACTCACAAAGGAAATGTGTCTGCCATGAGAAAAGTATTACAGGAACCCTCCTAAAGGAGACATAACGGACACAGGCCTTATGACCGCTATTTGGGTCACTTTATGGTCTTTCCGGTTTCCCTTCTTGCTTCTTGAATGGTTGAGTTTGCCACCTCTATGCTCCTGAATATAGAATCATTTTCCCTGATGGAGCCACATTTTCACTGGGCTTCCATTAAGCCAAGACTACACTTACAAAACAAATAGCTTGGGCTCAGAATGCAGACTATGCACATGAGATAGATACAAGTTTCTTGGCTTTGCCAGCCTGGAAACCATGGTTTTGTCTTCATTTACATACCTATCCTAAGTTCCTGAGGTAAGCAGCCACAGACACCAAGCAGTGGCTTCCATCTCTCCGGTGTAGGGACCAGATGTGTGGAGGCAGTTCAGCGAAGTGGACAAAGAGGAGGCCCTAGACTATTCTTGAGTTATGGCTACCTCATCCTGGCACCCAGTTTACACTCTGAGTTCTTAACTTCTCTGAGCCTTACTTTCCCAACTATAAACTAGGGATAACAATAGCACCTACTTTATAGCATTGCTCTAAATATTTAATGAGAGTATACCTATAAAGCACTTAATACTGTGACTGATCCTTAGGAACTGCTGAGTAATTGTTGGCTATTACCTCCATTATGGGCAAAGGACCATAATTCCCTTCCTTCCAGATAAAAATGTGCCAGCACATCAAAGGATGGTTTAGTTTCCCTTTACGTGGATATGCATGTGGTACACTGGGAAAACCACAGCACTTGGCACTAGGAGATCTAGTCCTAGTCTCAATTCCACCCCTAACATTAGAAATCACGTGCCCACTCCAGGTCTATTTGTTCATCTGTTAAAGAGAGTAGGTGAACTACTGATTGCTCTTTCTCTCCCTTTCTGTCCAACACTCAGCCCCAGAGAAATACAAACCAGCAGATAAATCAGGGTCTTTAAACATGGCTAAAATCTACAGTTGGTAAAAATGAAGGTCTTTGAGCTAGTAAGTCACAGTTTTTAAAGCCTAAAAGAAAATAAAGATTAATTTGCTAAGCAGCTGGAATTTTATCAATCCACAATAGCAGCAATCGGAAGCTCCAATTGGCAGTTAAGACTGTTTAATTTTTTTTAATTACTTCATAAAAGGAGTTCATTTAGTGTACATGGAGAGCGCCTTTGTGATGAAAAGTTTGCAAACCACTAGACTGGGCACTTACTATTAATGAAGATATCCCAACCATTTACAGTTTCATAGGGAAGCCAAAGTTGATGCTAATTTATTCTCCGAAGCAGGTAGAGGTAGTAATAACGAAGACACCCAATAGTACTGGGCATTTGTAGTGAGCCACCAACTGTCCAAATCTCCTTATGTAGATTACCTCTTTTAGTCCTCACAATGATCTGTTTATTTCCATTTTACACATAAGAGAAAGGAAGCTCGAGAACGAGACCTCCTATTATCTAAAAAGATGAACCTCGAGAACTGTGGTGTTTCAAGAATAAAGGAGTCAAAAAAAATCATTTGAAAACATTTGAAATTAAATGTCTCCTTTTCTTAGGGCAGTCCAAACATTTCAGAGGGGCAGTATTTGGTAAAACACATAGGTGACATACGCTGGTGTTGAGAAAACTTCACTGGATTACCCACTTAAGAGTTAGCACTGGAACATTTTTCATTTACTCTTGATGCCTCCTTGCTATTTCGCACCCTCTAGCCTTGTAAATTCACATAATTAGTGTGAAAGCACAAAAAAACCATGTATGTTAGTATTAATTCAAGCAAAAGGTAATTAAGGAAGTAAATCTACAACAGAGAAAAAAAACCATCTAATGCTTTGCAAAGTCCAAGGAAATGGTTTTTAGATTATCTGCTATTAGAAAATATTTCATTCCTATTCCCATTTCCTCAGCTCATTCATTTATTCACTCCCTAATTATATGGAATCTGCTAACTACCTGGGAATTGGGCCTTCGGCAGAGGCAGATCCTGGAAAACTGTGATGCTGAATTGATGTTGAGAGGTTATTTTCACCATTCACCTCAGGGTCTCCATCCAGAGCTGTCCCTTGATCTTTAAGTACAGACGCAGAAAGTGACAAAAAAGGACAAAAGTCAATACTGGCCACGCTTAGGGCTTTGTCTTCCAGCTAGAAAGTCCAAGGTGGATTTACAGACCAGTCATTCCCAGCTATATGCCAGTTATCCATCAGAGTCTCAGCCCCATGGCTGTTGTCCTAATCTCCCCCCAAACACAGGGGTCACTTTGAAAGTGCCTCAAACAAACTCTAAATTGCCAGGATTACTTGCTGTTTCTTTGAAAATGACTTCAATGTGAAAATGCTTCAGAAACATAAAAGTTAATCACCCCCTATCATGGCTTGCATCTAGCAGCAGAGTAAAGAGGAAATGAAATTCTTCTTCATTCTTTCTTACGAAATGAATTAGGACCTCACTCAATCTTCTCCACGCTTTATGTAGAAATAGAGCACAACCCACTGCTTCTCTCTCTCACTCTCTCTCTCTCATTCTGTCTCTCAAAAGAAACTCTCAAAAGGTAAAACACAGACTGTTCTAAAACTCACAGTGGGAAAGGAATTCAGGGCCAGCTACATCCTACCACTTGTGTATTGTGCAGGTGTGAAAATACAAGTTCATAGGAGGTTAGGTCTCTAGCCGAAAAGACGTACTTCCTGACCCAGTCCACATGAACCGTCCAAGCCTTCATAATAAGTAACGCGACCCCACATATGCTATTATCAATGCTCAGCAAATCCTTTATGTTCGTATTTAACAAGGACGCCCAACCCCAAATTTCCCTTCTACTTCAAACTTTTTCACAGGCTGGCCTGAGAGTAAAAGGAAGCCTTGTGTTTGGCTAACTCCGGGGTGCTCAGCTTGAGCTCTGTGAATAAATTATGACTCTGGTCATTAAAATGTAATCAAAGCAAGTACTTTGAAACCTTCACCTAAACAAGCCTGCTCTCTGCTCTTGGGGGCAGACATCAGCTGGTCTCCCAGCGGGGCCTCCCCTGCCCAAAGCCCAGGCCTCATGGACACCGCTGAAGCCAGCCTGCCCATCCGAGACACGCACAGCTAAACACACAGAGCCACTGCCACAGCAGCAAGCTCCCAGTGGCTCTCGGGCTGTCATTGTCAGGCCGCCAGGGCCATCCTACTCCCTCTCCTCCCAAAAGAACAATGGGAGAGGGGCGCCTGGGTGGCTCAGTCGTTAAGCGTCTGCCTTCGGCCCAGGTCAGATCCCGGCGTCCTGGGATCGAGCCCCGCATCGGGCTGGGATCGAGCCCCGCATCGGGCTCTCTGCGCGGCAGGGGGCCTGCTTCTCCCGCTACCATTCCCTCTGCTTGTGTTCCCTCTCTCGCTGTGTTTCTCGCTGTCAAATAAATAAAATCTTTAAAAAAAAAAAAAAAAAAAGAACAATGGGAGAGGCAGGAGTCAGCCCTAGACTGCAAAGAGGTTAAGTTGGCAGTTGTGCCTCAATGTGACTCTTCCAAAATCTTGCAGGAGAACAGAACAAGATGACTCCTCAGTCTGCTCGTTCTTTAAGGGAAGGCCGTCGACCCAGAGCCCTGTCTGAAGCAGACAAGTAAGGGAGAGACCGTCCAAGGCAGAAAAGAACAGGCAGAAACACGCGGGCTTTCCCCTTCCTCCAGCCAGCATCTCCCATCAGCTGAACCGAATCAGAAGCCAACTGGCCTGGGAACATGGAAAACAGCAGAGGGAAGGGTGGTGAATCAAAGATGAACAAACCTGGGAGGGCAAGGTGTATTTGGGGAAGATAATGGCTCTTCTCTCCTTCCTAGTGTTGCTATGAAGCTATGTGTATACATAGTGAAGCTGTGTATGTATGTATATACACACATACATATATATACATACATATATATTTGAAGCTTTTATATATATATATATATACACATATATATGCAAATACATGTCATCAACTGTAAGATGTGATCAAAAAAGGTGTTTAGTATAATTCCCACTTATGATCCTTGGTTCATGTTGCCTTCAATTATTTTTACATCACTTGTCCAAGTCAATCTGTTATTTAGTAGTTCTATTAACTTAAGCAACTTAGCACACAGCAAAGAATAAACAATACCAATCTCATGCAAGTTATCTTCCAATCTTGACTAATGTGCGCACAGCTCTATTGGAATTAGCTCATGCATACCACTGATGTTCTGCTTTTTTCACTTCACATCATACCCCGTTCTCAGGCACTGACACGCCATGCAAAATAACTCCGTTACCACAAACCGCTAACGTGCTGTAGTTCGCAGCATCATTCCTCACTAGGCCCTGATCTTAAAATATTGACCAAGACACAGAAGCCTTTCGAGATGAACGTCTGTGCTGGCTATGCCCTTGCACAAAAACAGCACGCTAGAATCGGATGCAAGTGGGGACAGAGGTGGAGTGAATCTTCTTAGCTGAGAGAATCCTGAGGCGATGCCTTGAGGAAGACAGAAATGCTGAATGTGGTAAACAACAGTCCTGAAGAGAGTGACCTCAGTGTTGCCAAGTTATTAATAGAGAAGCACAGCTAAATGGATCACCAGTGAAAGACCAAAAGAGTTGAGTAGGGAACCCAGAGTAGGGGACAGTATACAGAGTGACTCACGACTTCAGCAGCAATCTCTGAACCGTGGGTCTGAGCTGATTCTGCCACCAACCAGGGCCACTTTCTTATCATTGGGAAGGATGCTTGACTGCCGTAAGTCCCACTGTCCCATCTGTAAGAAGCGATGATAGTAGTCTCTAGAACTGGTAAGGCTGCTCGAGAAATTAGATGAGAAAATGCACAGAAAGCACTTAGCAAGTGCTCAGAAATCATACCTATAAACTCAAACTTGGCAGTGTTTCTAGACCTTAAACACGCACAGTGGTAAAGCCTCATGAAGTCTCCGTGGAGTGCTCAAGGCATAGCAGCCCTGTGAGGATCAGGCATCAGCAACTTGGGAGTGGCAACTCAGTTTCTTTTTAACACTGACTGTTTTTAAAAAGTAAAGCTGCATTCAGTCAGTAGCAAGATGGCACCCATCTCTCCTACTCAAAACCCTGACTGACTCCTGGGTGCAAGGTAAAGGATGTACAATTTCCAAACGTCTGACCTTCTAGCGTTAATAAAATGGTATAGCAGCCAGTCTTGAGTCTCAGGGCCTTGAAACTCATCTTTAATTAGATAGCAGTATCTATTAGCGATGGAAAATACTAAAGTCCACATCCAGCATTACAAATTCGAGACGAATGGAAAATATTTCTAAAGCTGCTAATGAGAAGTAGGTTTATCCAAGTGTGAAAGCAAATCTTGTGGTCCGAGGAAGGCAAGTGGCATGAAAACAGCAGGAGACCCACAGTTAACGAAATTCTAAGAGTCTGAAACTCCTCAACCTGCCTCACACCTGGCTCCTTTCCAAATACAGGATCCTCTTCTTAATATCGACCCAGGAGCCATGTTGGTTCCTCATTTCATTTGGCATAAAAGTCAGTTTCCAATAGATAGGAAACATCAAGGAGTCGATGTCAGGAAGAAAGCTTATGCAATTTTCCTGTTTTTCCAAAATCAGAATTTTATGGGCATAATGTATGCCCCAGCAATTTAAACCCTAGGTGTATCCTCAATACTGTTAACCATATGAGTACCAAAAGCACATACCACATAGTCAGGGTAGCTTCATTTATAAGAGCCCCAAAGTAGAAACAACCCAAATGTCCATAATTGGAACGGAAAAATAAATTGTGGTATATTCATGTAAAGGAATAATAATCAGCAATGAAAATGACTGAACTACCACTGCACGCAATAATACAAATGAATCTCACAAATCAGTAAGAAGCCAGATTTATACATTATGAATTTATACATTATGATTGCTTTTATTAAAACTCAAAAACTGGCAAGCTTCACCTATGATGTTGAATATTATGAGAGTGATCATCTTTATGGGAGAGGGAAGGGAAAGTCATTGGGTGAGTGCCCAGCTGGTAATGTTCTAGTTCTTGACCTAGGATGTAGTTATATGGGTGGGTTAACTTTGTGCTAATTCATCAAACTGCCACTCTGATTTGAGCATTTTTCTAGATGTATACTGTACTTCAATTAAAAACTGTATTAAAATGGATTTTTCCTAAATTGATGAATATGAAAAATAGAGAAATTGCCTCACTGGATCAGACTGATGGACAATTAATCTAACTTTCTTATAATAAAATCAGGAGAGGGGCGCCTGGGTGGCTCAGTCGTTAAGCGTCTGCCTTTGGCCCAGGTCAGATCCCAGGGGCCTGGGATCGAGCCCCGCGTCGGGCTCCTTGCTTGGCAGGGGGCCTGCTTCTCCCGCTACCATCCCCTCTGCTCTGCTCGTGTTCCCTCTCTCGCTGTGTTTCTGTCAAATAAATAAAATCTTTAAAAAAATAAAATAAAATAAAATAAAATCAGGAGATAAGGGTTGGAGTTGCTACCTATGGTGTCATCAGTAAGTTAATCAGGAAGTTAAAACTTCCTTTTGTCCAAATGTGTTCTGAAGCTCTAATATAATGATCTAATATTACTTCTTGAAGTTATATTATTTGTCTGATTAATAAGCTTCACATATTATTGCTAATGAAAAATATTTCCTTCTATGTATTAAATGATGTCTTTTAAGCCTCAAGTAGTATCCCACCCATCCTAGTGGACCAACTTTGATCAGTTATGTTCCCTTTCATATTTCATAATTTTATCAATGTGTTTGGTGTATTCTCTCCACATTCATATTTTTCAGAGTCAACAGTTCTAAGGTTTTAGTCTCTGTTGGTAGAACCTTGTATCTGGAGTTTCTTTTTTTTTAAGATTTTATTTATTTATTTGACAGAGGGAGAGAGATCACAAGTAGGCAGAGAGGCAGGCAGAGAGAGAGGGGGAAGCAGGCTCCCCACTGAGCAGAGAGCCCAATGTGGGACTCAATCCCAGGACCCTGAGATCATGACCTGAGCTGAAGGCAGAGGCTTTAACGCACTGAGCCACCCAGGCGCCCCTGGAGTTTCTTTTTACACATGTCCTTCTGGCTTCCTGAGCATTTTAACTGCCCTCTTTAGACCTGTTCCAAGTTGATTATGTCTTTCCTAACGTCTCAATATGCAGTGATCCTATAGGAGGTGGGTGAGCCCTGGAGCGTGTGAGCATCCCCCCTTCTTCCTTACGCCCAGTTTTGTGGGCCTTTTTGGAAGCTTTAAGGAAGATAACAGCCGCCAATCTGACTGGCCTTGTAGCTCACCTTCCATGTATTTTATGGAGAAATGTATTATTTGGATTTGCCACACTGAAGTTCATCTGTCTACCTCACTTTGGAACATTCACAGAGCCTTCCACTAGCTTTCTAAAATAAATACTACTAGAGATTTTTGGAGCTTCTTAACTCTTTTTTGCAAAGTTGACAACATCAGTGTGTATCCCTCCCTTCAAAATCATTATAAAGCGGTTTCAAATGTATGGACCCAGTGTTGACTCCAAACATGACCCCACATTCAGTCCTGTTGATCCAGAGATGTACTTCTATAATTCTGAGTTTATGTTTCCTGGCACTAGTCTGGCTTCTCCTTCTTGATAACATAATTTCCAAAGTCTGTAATAATATAGTTCTTAAAGATTTTTTTAAATTTACAATATATGCTTTTATGCATAGAAAATGTGCTGGGAAAATATGCAGCAAGATTTTTTTTTTTTTTTTAATGTTCAGTTAACCACTGAACATTAGTTTTTGATGTAGTGTTCAATGATTCATTAGTTGCATACAACATCCAATGTACATGAAACCTCGTCTATGACTTTTGAAAATCCAATACATATGACCAATAGTTGACACTTATCCAAATAATGACCACAATAATAACTAATATTGGGAGCTTGCCACATACTGAGAATCACGTTAAGTGGTCACATGCTTAGAGCTCATTTAATCCTTTCAAATATCCTGCGAGGTACCAACACCATCCAAGTTTCACAACCTGGCTGAGTTCACCTACTTCTCCCATGGTAGAGACTTGATATGAATTCAGGTGTGCTTGCTACTGTCCACACTCTTAACATATTTCTACCTCCCCTTAGCCTATTTAATTTCCTTACATAATCAAACTAGATTCACCATGCTGTGTGAAATATTATGAATCTCAATTATCTTATCTTAAAATGAAAGCACCAAAATGCACATCAAAGCTAAATTTAACTTATTTTTGGAGGCCACTCTTAGATTAATCTTCCACCATTAGTTTTGGTAATCAAGGTTTGGATGTAAGTAGTAGCAATTTAAAGAGTAGCTGGAAAATATAGTTGGCCCAAAGTTTTGGTGCAAAGAACAGAAAAGACTCCCCTCTCGTCTGACTTCACTGTTGCAAGCTCACATGATCCTGCCCTGAAGTTATTGCTTGTGAACAAATATGCAGGCAGACATATCAGGTACCTTCAATTATGTTTTTAGTTTATTTTTTCCTATTATCCTCTAGTCTCAAGTAAGAAGATAACAAGATTAGTGTGCCAACCACATTTTTTAATGTTAATAGCATTGATTGTGCTTTAATTTGAAAAGACTATGATAAATGACCAGATAGATAGGACTTGGCAGCAATCTTAAGAAAGCAAAAAAAGTTAAGGGCCAAGGAGTCACTGGGAACATTATCCTAATGTATATATGTACATATAAAAAAAAGTCTACTAAACAAGGAGCTTTAAACTTAACAGGTAGGGTAAGTTAGGAGCACGGTGAGAGTGGCTATAATTTGCTCCTTTGAAACAGGCTCAGATGACCATAAGGAGATTTTAAACAGCTTCATCTGAAATGAGCTGCAAGAAGTCTGATTGTGAAGAACTACTGTACAGAAGTGAACTGGCAGGAATTTCATTTTAGAAAAAATGTTTTTATCCTCAACATCATTAGCCCTGTGACTGAATCAAGAACACTTGAAAATTAATTACACATATATTCAAAAATGGAGATGAGCCAATACACACAGGCCTGGAAAAGGCTTGTTAGCTCAGTGTGTTGATGCAAAAGCAGTGAGATCACATAATACTCAGTGAAGACTTCACTCACCTTCGGGAATTGGGCAATGAAGGAAGAGGGCTGATGGGACCCGAAGGATATTTATTCGTTTCAAGTATATGCCAATTTCACTAAGGTTGAACTATCTCCTTAGAAGTGATAATAAAATATTCACTAGAAATAAGCTTTTCCGTGAAGGAAAAGAAAAACATAGTCCTAGAAGTCCTCACTCAGTCTGCCTTGTCTGTCCAAAAGGAAGAGTGAAGGGAGGGGAGAGAAGAAGAGTTGGGAGGGAGGAAGATGGGAAGAGAGGAAAGGAGGAAGAGAAGAAAGGAGGGAAGCAGGAAGAGAAGGAGGGAAGGAGGAAGGGAGGAAGGAGAGAAGGAAGGAATAACAAGTCTTCCTTCTTTGTCCAAAAGACACTATGATATTTGTGGTGAGACTCAGAGTGTGGTGTCTAACACATGCCAGCCACTGTCACATTTTATCCTTTTACCCTTGCTCTATTTTTCGTCACAGCGCTCATCAATACTAGAAATGAGCAAATGTCATTTATCTGTTTGCTGGTTGTCATGTATCTTCTCCATGCAATGTAAACCCCACGCCGGCAGGGGTGCGATCTCCCTGCAGCTCTGCCCCCGGCTCCTAAAATGGTGCCTGGAACAGTAGGCCCTCCATGTAGATTTGTGGAAGGACGATGGATAAATTGATTGGTTCAACAATTAATTAATAGCTGGGATACCAAAAGATCTCGCTTTTTCAAAATGTTACTGTCTGGGCTTTCTTTCACCTATCAGACATATTGCCATGGAGGTGGGCAATGTTGACATTACTTCCCCATTCCTGAGCCCAATTTAGAAGCACTGTCTTAAGCACATGCACATGCGCGCACGCGCGTGCGCACACACACACACACACACACACACACACACACACACACACAAATTTTGCTTATGCAAAGAATTCAAGCTAAAAAGAGAAAATATATATTCTGATAACAAGTGAGAAGACAGGAACAGGCAATTAAAAGGAAAGATAACAAAGAACAAACATATATCCTCTGTGGCGATTAAAGAAATAAATCTAAAATAGTCATGAGATACCAATTTTTTAAAATCTTTGCCACTTGGATATGAAGAGGCAATATCCATTCTGGGGAGCGCACAGTGAAATGAGAACTTTTATGTGCTGCTAGTGGGAATGTCACGTTAGACATTCTTTTCACTCCATCTCATTTCTGGGGTGGAGTGCCAGTTGTGAGGTCTGTCCTACCACAGAGGTTAGCCCACGATGACCCACCCAGCAAAAGGTAGGAAATGGTCCTGGGAAGATTAATTCTTTAATCACCACAGATCACTACAAATATTTAAAATGTTGGGCTCATTCAGACAAATCAATAGCCTAGGAATGATCCACTACAGCACTCTTCCACTCACTGTAAGTGCAGCATTCTCTGTGGACTTCTGGAGAAGGGGAAACAAAAAGAACATTGTCCTGCTTAAGAAGGATGCAAAAAAGCTAGCCTGTAAACATCCAGGTCTCGCCGCCAAACACCATGGAATCACACATTACAGTAAGGGAGAGAAGAAGATAGGAATGGCCCCCATTAAACCATAGGCTAGCATAGTGCCAGAGACTGTAAACAGAGTGAGTATTCTTCTCCCTTGAAAATCAGTAGCTTTGCTTTATAAGTTAAAATAGACATTTACCTACATATATATTGGAGAAGAGCTGAACAATTTGGTGTTTGGTATCAACACTAAAACAATGTTTAAATGGGCTTTTGGTTCACTTTGTGTGAGCACAGGTTAGTTAAGCAATGAGTCAGTGTTCAATCCAAGCCATATGGAATTCTTGGGATTCGGTCATCATTTGCCTAAAGTAATCTCAAGTAAGTGAATGGAAATCTGTTCTCTTTTCTATATAGTTTAAAAAGAATCAAGAATAGTTTTCAAGGGCACCTGGGTGGCTCAGTGGGTTAAAGCCTCTGCCTTCAGCTCAGGTCATGATCTCAGGGTCCTGGGATCAAGCCCTGCATTGGGTTCTCTGCTCAGCGGGGAGCCTGCTTCCCCTCCTCTCTCTCTACCTGCCTCTGCCTACTTGTGATCTCTCTCTCTGCCAAATAAATAATCTTTAAAAAAAAAAAAAAGAATAGTTTTCAGAGTTTCTCAACAAATATCTTCCTCTGAAATAGTGCACAATCAATGTCATATCTGTAAAGTAAATATAGCCATTTTGGTGATACACAAGTCAAATTATTGAGTCCCCAGATCTAGTTGGTGACATTTGGGGCAGGGCTGATGGTGGCTCAATCGTGTGAGAACCTTTATCCTAGACATCCTGCTACCAATTTCCAGGGGTCCCAAGAAAGGCCCACCAGAGGGGGTGAGAAAAACAGTTACTCCCTTTCAATTTCAACTCCTCTTCACTCAGCAGACCACGGGACTATCCTCTACCATTCTGTTCAACCAAACATAATTTCCAGAATTCTTAAGGAGGAATGGAGAAAATAATACTAAATATAACTCAGAAATCTTAACCAAAATGATTCAAAATCCTACTCATGGAAAAGCTTTATCCCTGTTTCTCCTTCCCTCCATACTCTCCTCTGCAAGTAACAGAATGTTTTTTCTAAGCATCTTAAGTGAGAAAAGCAAGCCTTCACTTTTACTGCCAAATCCACGGGCACTGCAATTCCAGCATCAGTTGTTGTTTTGGATCTGATTCTCTGACTCTATCTTGGCTCTCATCCTCATTGTCATAAAATGGCTGCCTCACCTCCAAGCATCACACCCTCAGTTTATGTAGTCAGAGACCGGAGGAAAGTAGAGCAGCAATTTCTCTCATAGTCATAGGTAGACCATATAATTTATCATTTAAACTAGAATTTTACTAGGACTATACATATATTCCAACACCATCAGAAAAAAACTGGGGTGTATGCTGGTCCTACTTAATTAGAGACCAAAGCATTTCCCAGAAGTCCCAGAAGTTTGGAAAGATCTCCCCTTTCCTGAGCATGTTGCCACCCACATAGATTTTTGTTACATGAGCAAGGAAGAAGGTGGGTTAGCTGTTGAGCAGACAATGAAGTATATCTGCCATCAATCTAAGTATATGACCCTAAAACTGAATTTCTTCTTCAGATCTTAGAAATGGAAAAGGTGGCCTGCTTTTCTGAGAACACAGCTACAGTAGAAAGTAGAGCTGTGTTGGTAGTTACCATTCTTCCTCCAGACCTACATCCTCACAAATCCTATCATTAGACACAAAACTCTCTACTGTCCCACTTGAGTTAGTATTCCCAAATTGCACAGAGCAGTGCCCCATACTTGGCACAAGTATCGAACTGGTTTTGCGTAAGTGGGCATTCCTTAGTCCAAAGCATAGACATCCACATACAGGTGAGGCTCCTCACCCCAAGAGACATATTTCAAACTGTGTGTCGGGTTGAATGGCATTTATATTCTCAAAGTCAAGAATTTCAGAATAAATACCTTGATACTTTATTCTAGTTTCATTCTCCAAGTCATAACAATGAAGTATTGCCTCTTATATAATCTCTAGCCACTCCAATTTTTAAATCAGTTGATACACTTTTTACCAAAATGCTTCAAAGCCCCAAAAGGTTATTCAGAAGACTGGCAAGCAGTCAAAGAGATGTGCAGTTAAAATCTTTGTCATCCTGTTTTTGACGGCACCTGAACCATCTAAAAACAAAGTCAACATTCTGTTCCAAGACTTTTCCTTTTTATGGTGGGAACACATATGAAACCTGCCCTAAAAACTCTAAGTGCTGGGGGCACTGACCTAGTTCAAGTTCAATATGTTCACAACCAAAAAAGAAATACTCACTGTCAGATTTTGACAGTGATGGCTAAGGTCCAAAACCCAAGGCTTTGACATTCAGAAAGAAAAAAATCCTTTAAACTCTCTTTATATTTCTTATTTAATCTTCATTTCTATCTGGAATAATTGACAATGAAAAGTATGGATGAAGAGAAATTTTTTAGAGTTGCCTAAGTCTTATACTTGACTTTGTTCAGGAAGTTGAGACAGCATAGACCAGTTGCTGGGGCAAATGGAGATGGAGAATGGTATAGGATGCATTGCTTGCACATGCGTGTGTTCGTGGGGGGACGATGACGGTCACTTAGGGAGAATTAAACCCAATCTCCACACCTCTGGGAGCATCCTTTCCAAAATCTCCCAGGAGAGGAAATTAATCTATATGTCAATTGCTGAGCCTCTTCCCTTGTGAAATATGGAAAACCTCTAATTAAGTAGAAGGCAATGGAAATCAGACAAGAGTCTTAGATTGGGGGCAGAATTATAATCTCATTATTCTAAAACGATGTGTTAGAGAGACACCTCCCTTTCCACGAATGTATAACATGTCCAAGAAAAGACAGACTTAATTATATTTTTGACTTTGACTCCCGTGACCATTTACCAAGGGGAATTGGTACTCTCATAAATGTGCTTCCCAAATGATAGTGTATAGACTCTAATTAATCTAGTCCATTTTTAACCAAAGATGTACTACTTCATTATTATTTTGGTCCATATTGCATTGCTCAGAAACAACAAAAATCAACTCAAACATTAAAAGTCATTCTATGGGGGCTCCTGGGTCACTCAGTGGATTAAGCCTCTGCCTTCTGCTCAAGTCATGATCTCAGGGTCCTGGGATCGAGCCCCACATCGGGCTCTCTGCTCAGCAGGGAGCCTGCTTCCCCCTCTCCCTCTGCCTGCCTCTCTGCCTACTTGTGGTCTCTCTTTCTCTGTCCAGTAAAGAAATAAAATCTTTGGGGCGCCTGGGTGGCTCAGTCGTTAAGCGGCTGCCTTCGGCTCAGGTCATGATCCCAGGGCCCTGGGATCAAGCCCCGCATCGGGCTCCCTGCTCGGCAAGAAGCCCGCTTCTCCTGCTACCATTCCCTCTGCTTGTGTCCCCTCTCTCGCTGTGTTTCTCGCTGTCAAATAAATAAAATCTTTAAAAAAAAAAAAATCTTTAAAAAAAAAAGTCATTCTATACCTTGATGAAAGGAAGAAAAAGGCAGCTGTAGATTTATAGTGATTCCCCTTTGTGGCTGATTTTTTCCATGGGACAAGAAAGAAATGAGATCATAGAGAAAGATAGAAATTTAGAAAGTGCTTTCCAGGAAAAGTGATTTTCTGGACTTAAATCATCACCAATGTGGGGAGGGGGGAAAAAAGGCAACTCTGTACAGGTCAGAAAAAAGGAGTTTCATTCCGCACATTACAAAGCGAACTCATTATAGTCTCTTGCTAAGGTCCCAGAGAGAACCCTAATCTTACCACCTAAAGTCCACCATCCACCTTGGAAACCCTTGTCAATTTCTGCACTTTGTAGTTCCTCATGCAAAGATTGCACATCAAATGTGTCATCCCAGGAAAGGCACAGAAGTAAAAAGCAGTCTTAAGATCCCGTCCGAGCATACTAGAGGGTTGACAAACAGATTTGCAGGTAAAAACTTTCCTCTTCTTTAATAATGGTCTCAGAAAGCCACAGGAACATCCTCTGTGTGTGTGCTTTTAACATGCCCCATTGATCTAGCCTAAAATTGTGCATTGCTTGGCAAACAGGCCTATTATTTTAGCCCGGGGACAAATTCCATCAGACAACGGAGGATTTGCCTCAAGCTTCCCAGGCAGCAGTCAGCTCTATGGGGTTCTCCATAAAGGTGTGCCTGGCTCTGGAAGGCACCTGAGGAGGAGGTTACAAAACAATTCCAGTAACCAGGAGGTTTTCAGCCTGAGCTACCTCCACACCTATATATTAAAAACTAAAATCCCTCAATAAGTTGTTCTAAGTATGCTAGTCCACTCAGTCCTCTTCTTAATCAAGTCTCTCCTACAGGATTAAAGACTAAACATAGATTGGGGTACCTTGAGCTAGAAATACCAAAACTTAATTTAAGAGCTTCATAGCCAAGTTACCCTTCCAACGCACAGCGTCCTCTGCTGCTGTGGGACTCTTCCATCCCAGAACTTGAGTTCCTCTTCCAGGTTTCCATTACACAGTGAAATATTTTTAATTAAATGAAAAATATGATACATAGAAATAACAGTATAAGACAAGAGTAGCTAGCTATTCTTGGCTGTAGAACTATAGGTGGTATTTATATTTCCTTTTATTTTTCAAATATTCTTAGAGTTCTTCAATAAGTATATTATTTGCACTGGCAAATAATACACTTTCCATGCACAGGCACAGAAAACTAAGGCGTCTGGGTGGCTCAGTCAGTTGAGCATCTGACTCTTGATTTCGGATCAGGTCATGACTGCAGGGTCCTGAGATCGAGCCCCACCATGGGCTCTGTGCTCACTGGGGAGTCAGCTTGGGATTCTCTCTCTCCCTCTGCCCCTCCCCCTGCTTGAGCGCACATGGTCTCTCTCAAACAAATCTTTTTAAAAATGCACAGAAAACTAATAGTCACAATAATTATATTGTTGATATAGTTTCTTTCCAAAATAAAACTTCTAGGTTTTTCTTAATGCAAATCTTAAGGAGTTCCCTTCAGGAGGTTAATTTTCTACTCAACTCCTTATTTCACTATTTTTCTTTATATTTTCCAGATTAATTTCATTTTGGGCTGGGGAGAGCTGTCTCCTTGGGCCCCTTTAACAGAACTCTTAGACATTAGCCGAATACAAATAGATTATATATAAATATCTTCCACGCATTTATGTCTTGAGAGAAGGGGAATTATTTGTTCTATGCCCTGTGTACAGCTGTAACTATGAGGGCTTAGGTGGAAAAATAATACAGGTCCTATTTTCTTACCTGAAAGTTTTATTTACTCATTATCTGTCCAAATGTTCCACAAACGAATCAGCTGAAGCCCCAGAGTCCTGCATGATAAAGTGTGGAAGAGACGTTCTAGATCTGTGAGATTCTGAGGGCAGGGATTATCAACTTTCTGCCTCTTCCAAACTACAACTTTAATAGTGTTCCCACAGAATACTTGATTTCTGAGAGAAGCTGCATATCAGTGAGCCTGCCTGGTCATTGAGCTACACAATGTACTTCCAGGTAAATCATTTAGCCAATGATTTGCCTTTCAATGCATCCGAGAGCCTCTTTTAAATACAGTTTCCACACTAAACTGAAATTATTCATATTATCTATCCCTAGGGACACGAGCACTCCATGAGGGCTGAACGCTTGCTTCTCCTTCTCATCCAGTCCTTATCAGAGTGCTTAGTGAACAGTTGATATTTCTTAAATATTTGTTCACTCACTTCACAGTGTATTGATTATTTGCATTTTGGGATGAACACAGCTATAACAACAAAAGCCTTTTTTAAAAAGCACTGTTTGGGGTGAGCCTGGTGGTGGGTATTGAGGAGGACGCGTACTGCGTGGAGCACTGGGTGTGATACATGAACACCCAGTTGGAACACTGAAACTGTTCCAACACTGTTCAGTTGGAACACTGAAAAAATAAAATATAAGTATTTGGGGAAAAAAAATAGAAAAAAAAAAAGCACTGTTTGATAGACACAGGTTACTCGTGGTATGACACTTCAATGTCTCCCTCTGCCCCAGTCCTGCTCCCCTACCCTCCTTTCGCAGGCTTGATCCCAAATCAACATCATGTACCCAGAGCCTGTTTTAGCACCTGCTTCCAGAGAATTCAACCCATGACTGCCTGGAACTAATATCTAAGACAAAGCAGACTTCAAGGCCAAACACTTTTATGGCTTCTGCAGAAATGTCAGGTCTTCAAAGAGGCCTTTGCTGACACCCCTCTGCCCCAGAATACGTTCCCTCCATCACTCACACCTACTCCGCCCCTCTTCGTCCCCCTTAGGTCGCTTTAGTTTTCTTCCTAACAATCTCTCTTCCTGGATCGCTCACTTGCTTACTGTCTCCCTCTACTAGAAAAGAAATTCCATAAAGCAAAGACTATGACTTGTTCATTGCTGTACGCCCAGCACTTGAGAGCATGCCTGGGACATAGTAGGCATTCAATAAATATTTACTGAATGAATAAACCATTGCTAGATTTATTATCTTAGAAACATAAAGGGAAAACCTAAAAGCCAGTTTCCACATATTGAAATTTTAATAAGAGTTTCTTTCTATGGTTGAATTAAAAAAAAAAAAAATCATTGAATGTACCAAATAGTCTCAGCAGTTAATTGGATTCAACAGTTATGACTATAAGCCTTTGTGCAATCATGGAAATAATTACTAATTCATAAATCCTGAACAAATAAAAATCTGAGGCAGACCTAAGAGGATCATCATCTACCTTCCCTTCTGTAGTTTGGTTTGGTTTCCATGTAAACTCTTTGTGTTGCATTTTGTTTTTATAGAAAACTCTAAGGGTATTTGTTTCAGGAAGATCTCATTCTCTCGTGGGCTAGACAGGGAGAGAAGAAAAGCAGTGGCCAGGAAGAGAAGGGTGGAACATTATTCAATGTGGACTCAGCCTATTCATTAATTCATTTTAAAAATATGTATTTAAAAGAATGCATTTGGGGACTCCTGTAACCTGAGCATAATGCTCAGCATACTCCTGTGGAGCATATGCTCGTAGGGGAGACAGATAACAGACAGGCCAATAGGTCAGCAAAGTAAATTGTTAGAGATTGTGAAAAATCCTACTAAGAAAAAAATTAGAGTGCTATCTATGATAAAGAGTAAATGGGGGCAAGGTGGGATTAGTGTTGAAACAGGATAATCACTTTCTCTACGGAGATGTCATTTAGGCTGAGACCCGAAGAACAGAAAGGAACCACCCATGCAGTGAGCTGGTGGAAGGCAGATTCCATGTAGAGGGAAAAGAATAAACAAAGATCTGGGGCGCCTGGGTGGCTCAGTCGTTAAGCGTCTGCCTTCAGCTCAGGTCCTGATCCCAGGGTCCTGGGATCGAGTCCCGCATCGTGCTCCCTGCTCAGCGGGGAGCCTGTTTCTCCTGCTACCATTCCCTCTGCTTGTGTTCCCTCTCTCACTGTGTTTCTCTCTGTCAAATAAATAAAATCTTTAAAAAAAAAAAAAAGAATAAACAAAGATCATGAAGCAGGAATGAACTTGGTGATTTGAGCAGGGCAAGGACTAGCACTAGGTTACAAAATTAAAGGGAGTGCCAAAATCTCAGTAACCAAAATAAATGAAATTTTAATGCAATATTTTCAAAATCAAAATTAATGCAAAAAAAAAAAAACCCATGATGCACAAAATATCAGTATGGGAAATAAAGACAGGTTGAGTATCACTGACTTCCCTTTGCCTCAAACTCCAATAGAACTTGGCATAACACTGGTGCTGATCCTATCTTTAAATTTTTTATATTTTGTGAGTCATTCACTTCACACTAGTCCCAGCCCTGGGAGTGAGAAATAAAAGCAAGGCAGTGTGGCTGGAGCATAGTAAGTGAGAGGGGAGGGAAGCAAGGCCCACAAGCTCCAATCCCTTGCAATGTATGGATTGCACTACTACAATGTATGGATTGCACTCCTGGAAGTCAAGAAAATGATTTAAGCAAAGGCATGTCAATCTTCTGTTGGCATTTTACCAGATGAGACTGTGGGTATAAGAACAGAAGTGGAGTGACTAGAGAGGAACTTACATAGGGGTTGCCCTAGCTACATGTGGTGGAAGTGTATATTTAGAGATAGAAACAAGGCTTCCTGGTGTAGTAGATTAGAGAGAATGGGGAACAAGGCAGAATGCACAATAACTCCCCCTTTCTGGCTCGAGCTGGGCAGATGGTGGCATCATTTACTGAGGTGGATAAGACTAAGGAGAGAGCAAAAGGAAGTGAATCAAGAATTCCATTTTGGTTTGTTTACATTTGAAATGCCATTGAACCATATACGACGTACATGTTGTATACAAGTACACAACTGGAAATGCAAGTTCAGATTTCAGAAGAGACATCTGAAGCAGAGTTAGAAATCTGGGAT
The DNA here is from genome assembly GCA_028646535.1 of Procyon lotor. Classification (NCBI taxonomy): domain Eukaryota; kingdom Metazoa; phylum Chordata; class Mammalia; order Carnivora; family Procyonidae; genus Procyon; species Procyon lotor. The sequence continues at coordinate 69,338,681 of CM053605.1, forward strand.
TAAAACAACATGGAGATGACTGTTAAAGCTTTGGAAACAGATCAGACCATGGAGGAGAGACTTCAGAACAGCACTCTTCAACTTTAACCGCCCATTAGAGTTAATATTGTGTCATTCCATCTCTCAGCTCTGATACTTCACACCTGACACTTCCATTTCCTGCCCACATGTGTAGAACTCTGTATCGTATAAATTTCCCTGCCCTCACATCCTTTGTGCCACTGTTGACCCATCCTTTACTTCTACATTCTTCATAAACTCTACCTTAAAATGTTACTATTTTTGCTTTTAAGAGTCAAATGTCCTTTAAGAAAATTAGAAAAGTTATATTTTTTTATAAGGTACACATCTACCATTTTGTGTGCTTCTCATTCCTTTCTATACACAAGTTTCCAAATGGTTCCATTTCTCTTCAGTCAGAAGCATTTAGCGGTTGTTATTGTACGATTTATTGCCTATGTATCCTCTCAGCTTTCATTTACCTGAGAGTGTCTTTATTCCATTCACATGTTTAAGAAATATATTCACTAGATATAAGATACAGAGTAGGAAATTTGGGTTGTAGGGTGCCTGGGTGGCTCAGTCAGCTGGGCTTCCACCCAGCTTCAGCTCAGGTCATGATCTTGGGGTCCGGATTGAGCCCCATGTCAGGCTCTACACTCAGCAGGAGTCTGCTTCTCTCTCCTTCTCCCACTGCCCTTCCCCCAACATGCTTTCACTCACTCTATAGAATAAATTAAGAAATCTTTTAAAAAGAGAGAGAGAGAGAGAGAAAAAAGTTTGGGGTTTTTTTCTCCCCCTCATTTTCAATATATGATGGCATTTCATCATATATTGGTCTGCATTGTTTTTTGATGAAGACCAGCTGTCACTAATCTCATTTTCCTCTGGAATGTGACATTTCTCTCTGGCTGCTCTCAAGATTACTTCTTCACCTGGGACGCCTGGGTGGCTCAGTTGGTTAAGCAGCTGCCTTTGGCTCAGGTCCTGATCACAGGGTCCTGGGATCGAGTCCTGTGTCAGGCTCCCTGCTGAGTAAGGAGCCTGCTTCACCCTCTGCCTCTGCCTGCTTCTCTGCCTGCTTGTGTTCTCTCTTTCTGACAAATAAATAAAATATTAAAAAAAAAAAAAAAGATGATCTCTTCATCTTTGTGTTTGCACATTTTGACCATAATATGCCTAGCTGTGATTTCTTTGTATTTATCTGCTTGGAGATCATGGAGTTTCTTGAATATGTAAGTTGATGTTTTTCATCAAATCTGAGAAATTTAAACAATTACTTTAAAATTTTTTTTCTACCACACACTCTTCTCCTGTTTGGACTCCAATTACACATATATTAGACCACTTGGTATGTTTTATGGGCTCCCTCAAAGCTGTGTTCATTTGACTCTAATCTTTTTTCTCTGTGTTCTCCAGATTGAATACTTTTTTATTGATCTGTCTTTAATCTCACTGACTCTCTATTCTGCTACCTTCATGGATAACTGGGTATGGTGCATAAACAATGAATCTTGGAACACTGAAAAAATAAATTAAATTTTAAAAAAATTCCACCCAATGAATTTATTTATTACAACCTTTTAGTTCTAGATTTTCAAAAATTATATAATAAAGGAGAGATGGAAGGTGCAGAAGAGAAAGGAAATTGGATCGAGTGAAAAAGAGGAGAGGTTTACCTCTAGCAATTCCATAATGAAAGAGAGTAAGAAGAGAAGACAGGTACAGATGAAGATTACTTTTAGCTTCTGACTCAAGGATATTTCAGATATGTTCAATAGCTTCTGATTTTTCAGTGAAATATGAAGCATGTTGTCAACTGGAAACGAAGGGAGAAGCTTGAGATAGAAGATAGTAATAAATTGCCATCTTCAACTGTAGAAAGTTTTATTAGGCACTTGAGTGCAGTTTGCTATATGAAGGTTGTTTTCATGATTTTCTCACAGTATTGAAAATTTTGCAGACAGGTGTGACAGAGATAGAGAGTGGTAACAGGCTTGGGTGCACTTGATAAACTAAAAAATGAAGAGAGAACAAAGTGAAGATACAAAGGAATTGACCACTTGTGGGGAAGTGTTAGGACCACTGAAGTGAAAGTCATGATGGGTTCCAAGACCTGTAGCAGTGAGGGTAGAGGGGCCAGGAAGCCTTGGGAGCCATCAAAGGATGGGGTGTTTAAAACTGAGAATTTTAATTTGGTACAGTTTCTAGTGAAGAGACATGTAGGCTACAAACATGAGAGGTGTTTGTAGTGGAGTAAGTCAAGGAACTGAGATGTTAGGGTGTCATGTGGATAATACGGTTTGGGAAGGTAGAAATTCTATGAGGCAAAAGGCAAACTGGGTACCAGGGAAAGATGTTGGGTGGAGGAGAGATCCTGGATGTACCAAACAGTGTGTAGAAGAGTCCAGGTTATAATGGCTACTTGGAAAAGAGAATGGGACTGCTGGAAAAATCTGATATAAATAGGGGTGAAACATGACAGGACAGGTTTTGAAGGTCCCTAAGAAGGTGAGAACTCACTTCTAGAATTATAGACCTAAGTATTTTGTTCCTTTTGTTCAAAAGCATTCTAGCAGCAAAATGATTTGTGAAAACGATGAGTGATTCTTCCTAAAGTCTCTGACACAGGCTTGGGTAAGCTGATGATAAACTCTACTATAATAGTGATAGCTAATCTACCAAAAGTTTTATGGTTTTTTCCTAAACTCATGGCATATATCTAGCTTTAAGGTTCCCCAACCACCTCTAAACCAGGTAACATAATAAATTTAATAAATGTACAGATGGAGATTTCTAATTTAAAGAAGAAATTAGGGGCACCTGAGTGGCTCAGCCAGTTAAGTGTCTGCTTTTGGCTCAGGTCATGATCCCAGGGTCCCAGGATCAAGCCCTGCATTGGGCTCCCTGCTCAGCGGGGCTCCTGCTGCTCCCCCTTCATCTGCCTGCAGCTCCCCCTGCTTGTGCTCTGTCAATTTAATAAAATCTTTAAAAAATTTAAAAAGCAGGAAATTAGCCTTAGTACTATTTTTGTCAATCAGCACACATCTGGGTTTGTTCAGGAATGAACCAGCAGCATGTACCCAAAAGCCCGATCACAATGAGATTATCGCACTCAAACATAGTCTGGAGAAACTTACTGTACTCTTCCTATTTGGGCAATATAGTCAACATACAGAAATCAGTGTATCAGGATTAGTTTAAAGGACAAAATCCAGCTTTTGCCTCCAACAATGATACAGAAAGACTGCCCACACAGCAGCTCTGGTCAAACTTCTGTGCTCCACCACACAGCTGTGGTCACGAGTACTTCCCCACATGGCCCTCTGCAGCCTGAGCGCTTTGCACTGATCTGTGTACTCCCTTAGTGGACATCACAACATTTTCATACGCGTGAGTTTTGTTGTTCTCATTATCAAAACAATTTACAAAAGGAGATGTGCTTCCTCCTTTTCTTCTCTTTCCTCTGTGTCTCTGCCTTTCCTTTGTCTTTCCGGCCTTCTTCCCAATTTTCTGTTATTTAGTTTCCAAAGAGCTTGTCCTAAGTCCTCTATCTCTATTTACTACCAGATCCTCATCCTCACTCTGAACTTCCAGGTGATCCGAGAATCTGAAGACTTTACAGGGTAAAGGGAAAAGCATTCATGCAGAAGGAACAGCAAGAACTGATCTTAGAGGAGAGGTAGGAGTTCCTAATGCTAGCTCTTCTTCAGTGTCTCCCTGTGAGGAAATGGTTGTTTTGTTCTAAAATGTCATTCACCCCGGGGCAGGAGAAGAGTGTCAGGCCTATGAAAAGCAAAGGATCACACCTGCTCTCACAAAAGTAGGAAAAGAAGGGCTCATGCTCGATGGCACATGTAGCCAAGACTAGGAACCCCTTGGAACCGTCTACCTGCCGTGGCACCTTAGCACTGCCTGGGTAAACGTGTGTTTAAAACCCCAAAGAGCTGGTAACTTTTGGAGCCTAGTTCTGAGGAGGCTTGGAATGACTTTATATGAGCAAAACAATTAAAAATAAAGACTTCAGATAAAGATATGACAAAGATGAAGATACACTCAGTGGCCCTAGATCCCCCAAACTGTCTTCTTTAGTGGGCAATTATCATCCCAGACTGCCAGGTTATTGGACTTTGGTTCTGTGCACGTCTCCACATCCCTGCAGCTTCAAGCAATGGCTGGCATGACACCAAGGGGCCTGATCATCAGTGTTTCAACAGCGTAAAGGCAGCAACAACTACCCCCAAACCAAGAGGCCTATTAGTGGACTGAACAGGTTTCCTGGATTTCTTTCAAATAGAAGATTATCCAATCAATCAATCAATATCAAATTAGGCCTAGGTCTACATCCTGGGCAGAGTGACTGCTGCTGGAGTTCTTGAAGAGATCCCAGGAAGGAGAGCATGTGGGAGAGAATAATATTATTTGTGATAGGATGAGACTCCATGGCATTTAATATGAATATTTAAAGTAATGAGCTGCTATTCCTTGGCCCCAGCTAAAGCTGTGGCTGCCAGGCCCAGAGCTCCTGGCTGCCCCAGAGGTCACGTGCAGACAAATCTTGTCCAAGGCAGAGCTCCGGCCACCTCTCTCTGGAATAAGGAGCAGGCTCAGTCAGTGCACAGGGCACCCCAAAAGTCCTCGAGGTCATACCCAAGGGTGACTTCAGCCAACAAAGCGGGGGAATTGTTGGAAAAGTGCCTCAGGTTCCTCACTCCTCAAGGAGACCATTCTGAGGTGTGATCCATACTGTTTATCATAAGGTCCCAGGGAGATTGCGCCCCAGTTGCCCAAGTGCTTTCTTCATGTTCTCCTGGGTGGCTTTGCCCTCTTCCTCTCCTGCTTCCCGCCCGGCCCTCAGTGCTTCCTGGGACTAGCTGGAAAGGGAGAGGAGAGAGGCTCCCACCCAAATTCCTTTTTCAGGGTTTGCTTTTGGGAAAACAATTAAAACTTGGGAACACAAAATTTAAAACAAGTGTGAACAGTGGAAAGGGACAAACCTGTTTAATCTCTCTATACATCTAGCTTTCTACTAGACTTCGCTCTTTGGGGAAAGGACCCATGTTTGTATTCCTTGCACCTTTCCTATCCTCATACTTATCAGGTTCTTAAATATTTAATGAATAAATGAACAAGGTACCGGAAAATGTCTACTTACGCTATCACAAATTCAAGTTCGGGTTCAAGAAGGCGATTTTGGAAGCCTGACTCAACCTCCTCCCACAGACACACACAGTGAGTCGATAGTTACAGATGGAAGTTTCCTCTGGGAAAAATCAACAATGACAAAAATACCTAAAGACCACTGAGAAGAGGCTGGGACACAATCGTGGCATAAACCCCACTCCGGGCACAGCAACCTTCAGTTGGAGGGAACTCAAAACCTGGAGTTTTTCCTTGTGGAGCCAAGAGTTTGAACCCCATTTCAAGCACCCCAACTTTTAAGACCTGCACCGGAGAGACAAACCCGCAAAACGCCTAGCTCTGAAAACCAACAGGGCTTTCATCCACAAGACCCGCAGGCCCCGTAAGACCGTAGCCCTCTGGGAAAGCGGCCCCAGGCCCAACTCAAACAAAGAAGTCGGCCCAACTTACACTGAAAGAGGTTCATTTGCTTATGTTATTAACACAAGGCCCGAGAGGCAGACAAGTAAATTAACTCACACGTACAGGCGCCGGCGGGAACGCTCTCTGGAGCTCAGAGACTGGCGGGCGCCATCTTTCTTCCCCTTCTTTCTTGCTCTTCTTTCATTTCTCTCCTTTTCTTTTTTCCAGTGGGCGCCATGTTCACACTCTCCCTCCGCCGTGCAGCGGCATCTCCCAGAGAGAGCTCTTACACACACCTGGGGTCCCCGGACTTGCAACCGCGGCCCGGCTGTGGAGGCCCCGGAAGCTGGCGTCCCTCGGCCCCGTGGGGCTGTAACAACCGGGATCGCCCGGAAGGAAGCTTCCGCCCTTGTCTGGTTCCAGCGCTTTCGCGGCTGCCGCCCGGGAACGCTCCACCTGGCCTGGCTCCAGAGGCCGGCAGGGTCTGCTTGCAGGTCCCACGGGACTACAACCGAGGAAACTACGAACCGAGGTTCGTACGCAGCAGTGACGCCAGGGCGCAGCCAGAAGCAGCCGCCCCGGGCGCTTGGCCTTCCTGCGAAGGAGGCCTGTTAGCTGATCAGGGCTTCGGCCTGCATGTGGGGCCGCCTTCTCATTAACGCCGCATCTCAGGGCTGGCGGCAGTCCCTTCCGGAGACCTCGGAGAGGGGAGCTCGTGCCAGGCTCTCCCTCACGGCCTCATCTTCCAGGGCGCTCCAGAGTGCCCGTGTCTCTCGGAAAGGAGCTCCTAGACGTGCCTGGCCCCCTGTTTGGGGGGGCAGCCACCCAGGTACACCCCTTTATTAAAGCCACTCTCTGGGGGCCAGGTGGACTTGCCTTCTAGGTCCCAAGGGGCTGTATCCATCACAGACTGTTCTTGGCAGGCTACCACCCCCGGACCCCCGGGCTCAGACCAGAGACTGAAACACACCCTTTGTCTTTCTGTGAAAGAGGCCCATCTGCTTGCCCAGGAGCTTTGGCCTACAGCGCAGGCCTCTGCCGTGGCTCACTTCTAAGGGCCTAATTTGCTGCTCCCTGAAACTTAGGCTGGTGGGCGCCACCTTTCCACGACCCTCTTCCTTGCTAGAGCTCACCAGTATCTCCCGGAGAGTTTATACACTCATCCACAGCCCCGATTTCTGGGACTACCACCCAAGGGGACACCCCCAGATCACCTGGCTCCAGTCACCAAAGGGACTTATGCTTGCAGCCCCACAGGACTGTACATATTTGCAGACTTTAAAAGCTGCCTCCTGAGGATCTGGCTTCTTAGTAGACTGAATCCAGGTGCTGAGATCCTCCCCTCGGGGCTACCAACAGGTCTTAGCACATCCTCAACTACTGGGAATGTGCTATTAAAAATAAAGTAGGCTGCCTGGACAATCACAAAAATTCAAGAGACAACCAAGAGCTGAGGGAGGTTGAATGACAAGGTTCACCTCTGACATGAGACCACCCCTTCAAGACTTCAAGACTGGGAGTGGTGGTTGTTTCATCTACTGTGTAGAAACCAGCAAAGGGCCAAGCAAAATGAAAAAGATAAAAACAAAAACAAAACCAAAACAGAAATATGTTCCAAATGAAGAAACAAGATAAAACCTCAGGAAGAAAACTTAATGAAATGAAAATAAGAAGTTTACCTGATAAAGAGTTTAAAGTAATGGTCATAAAGATTCTCTCCGAACTTGGGGGAAGAAAGGATAAGCTATCATACTTTCCTTCTGATAAGCACAATGCTCAGTTTATTGGGTAAAAGCAAACTGGTGATAAATATTGCAGCCCATGAAAAGTGGGCTTTTCAAAAGAAAAAAAAAACTACTTCAAAAAAAAGAAGACATCCACTTAGTTTTTTATAATGAAAAGCAAAGATGATCTCAGAGTCTAGGCCTACCAAGAGTTCCCTGAGGGATTATTCAACACACACACAACCTTCCAGTGCCATACAAGACAACACCAACACCATGCATGCAATACAGGCATACAACACAGCTAAGGCAAGATGCCTTTTCATTTCATACAAAAACATTCGGCAAAGCCCATGCTGGCTGGTGGAAGACACTCAGAGGGAATGTTCTAGCAGGTAATACCTACCCTCTCGATTACTGGCAGCTATCAAAGTGGAGGGATGTCTCAGACCCAATGTTGAAAGACAATAAAAACCTCCAAAGATAATTTCTATCCCTTCCTGCTCTCCTAATTTTTGCATCTTTTCCTTTTTACCACTCTCCCAGATTAACATCTGGAACAGTTCAAAGAATGGTCTGACATCAGTACATTCTTGGTTTTTCAGTCTTAACTAATGCTATGTTTCCTATAATTATTTTTGAGGTCAAGAGACCATAATGTGCCATAGGAGATGGGGATAGTCTCTTAAGTGAACTAGGCATGAAGGCTGGGGAAACAGACTATAAACCAAAGAGAAGAAAAGACTCCATCCTTTCTCTGTGCCAGGTATAAATGGGTCCTCAAATAATTAAAGCATGGATATATCCAGTGGAGTTATGGAAGTTGAGATGTTGTGGGCCAGGCAGAGAATGGGAGGTAGCCCATGAGCTGGCTGCTGGCAAAGGGAAGCAAGCCAGAGGCATGTTGGGACCCCATGGTGTGACCCTACGCAGCCACTTTGAGTATCAGTGGTCAGTTATTCTGTGTTGTACCTCTTCTACAAGATCATCTAACTTTCAGTGAAGTTCTCTTCACACCTGGCAGTACGGTCTTAGCTCTGGAGGATTAAGGAAGAGGTTTCATGTCGGGTGACCATGCCCTGCTTTCTAAGTCCTGAGTGGTATTAAGAGGATCAAGCAATTGGGCAGACTGCTTTGTGGGGGGACAAAGAGGCGATAGAGCAGAAGGACTTAGAGAACTAGTTCCTATGGAAAATAGCACTGTAGGGGAGTTTTTGGAAATGGCTAAAATCACTCTTTCATTGTTGGTCCCCAAGTCCCCTCCAAGTGGGTGTGCTGAGCATTTCCTGGATGTCTTTGGTTACATGCGGTCACAGCTATTTGTTTTGAATGATGATGTACACATTATATTACTCAAAAGAAACCTTCAGGAGCAGGCCAGCTACAAGGGATTGTTCTCTCTTTAGTGTCCATTGCAAATATTGTCTAGACACTTCTCATCTCCCAATTATATGGTCAGAAAGAACAAATATCATTTATTGATTATGGTGGTGGTTCATTGCAAGACCAAGGTTAATGATTTGTTCATTTAAACTAGGATGATGTGTTTGTATTAATCATTATGGTCCAGGAGCAAATATTAAGGAATTTGAACTTTCAAACATTGACTTGAATCTCTCCTTGACCTTGGCATTTGAAAATGTAATTCATCAATCTACGAATTCTTTACTGCCATTTGGACACCAACTTGTTGGATTTTATCCTTTATTTAATTAAATCTGTTAAGGTTAAATAAATAAATAAATCTGTTAAGGTTAATCACTGGGTGTTAAAGTCTAATTTTCTTGCTCAATTTCTAGAGCCTCTTTTTCTACACCATCCAAAATAAAACCTACACATGGATTTTTGAAATGCATTGGAATTTGAATACTGAATGAGACAACATTTCTGAAAATTTGATCTTGGAATGTTTTTCTCAAAAAGGTCTTATACACTGATAGTCCAAATCTCTTAACCTTCAGAGAGCAGAAGAGACAACCCTTTAGCCAGCCCTTGGCCTAATTCAGTTGAGTCCCAGAGCTGACATTATTTATTGAAACATAAGCAGTTGGTTGGATGAATGCCCAGGGGCCTTGGCATTGTAGGTACTTAAATAAATCAAATGATCCAGAAAACTGGTATTATATGAGACCTCCACTTGAACTGCCACTCCCCCTATACCCACTGGTAAATCCAAAAGACAAGAAGGACCCTCATCCATTATAAGGGAGAGCAGGGCCAGGCAGAATGGGGGGAGAGGGCCAGCCAGGCACGTCCAGTGGGAAGTGACATGGAGACCTTGTAATAATATCATGGTGGGAGTAGAAAGAGATCCTCCCCCCTTAAATGAGAAATGCTACTTAGATTATTTCTGGTGCAAACTTAACTTCTAGAATCCAGGCTGTTCTTCAGATCCTTGCCCTGAAACTTTACCGAAGCATACAGTACAGGGTCAGGCAGAGACAAGAATTTGCATTTTTAATCAGGTTTTGATTTTCATTAGTTCTATCATTTTACTGAACACCTTTATCCCTGTGGTTTGTTTTTCAAAAATCTGGTTATCTTGCAGCCAGATATTTTTCAGAAATCTCCTAGGAAAACTAAATCCTACTTGAGCATGTTCAAGAAATGCAACCCCACCGTCGAAAAATTCAGGATAAAGACAAAAACGCCTAATTGAATATTGATTGACCAAACAAAGCTATCTTGTTTGTTCCTTACTTTAATACTCTTTCTTAAAGCAAACCTTATCAGTCTGGCTTTCGTTCTCAGTTAGAAAGACCCACCAGCAAGATCAACGGAAAATTGGAAATGCTGCATTAAAATATTTAGATCATAAGTCTCCAAAAGTAGAACCACATCTGTCTCCCGATTTAGTATGGATACTCGGAGAGACCAATGGATGTTATAATCAATTATCACAACAGCAACACCAGCAAACAGGCAGTGAGTTACAGCTTGAATATATTCAAAATGGACTTCACCTCCATGAGATTTAATTAAATGCTATGCATATAAATAATCTCACACATTCTAATTCCTACTGCAGGCAGAGTAACTCTGGGCTTGCAGCCTCTTGCTCTGCTGCATGACTAGCTGTTGATCTGAAAGCTGAGAGCAACTAATAAAAGGGTTGGGCCCAAAGGAAAAGCAAGCATCTGAGCTGTCACCTCTATCATCTTCCTTGGTTCTCTGTGGATTTTATCCTTTTACAAACACAATCCTCCCTGTGCAGAACATTAGGACACAGAATGTTTCCCACACCACTTTAAAAATTTAAGCCACTGGAAGTGCAATAGCTGGCAAGTCATGGTCTTCTTCATTGCAATCCTCATGCTGGTGGAATATATTTGATGTTGGGAAGGGTTGGGATGTGGAGGTAAGAAGAGAGACCAAGGGGTGCCTGGGTGGCTCAGTCGTTAAGCGTCTGCCTTCGGCCCAGGTCAGATCCCAGGGTCCTGGGATCGAGCCCCGCATCGGGCTCCCTGCTCGGCAGGAAGCCTGCTTCTCCCGCTACCAGTCCCTCTGCTTGTGTTCCCTCTCTCGCTGTGTTTCTCGCTGTCAAAAAAAAAAAAAAAAAAAAAAATCTTAAAAAAAATAAAATAAAATAAAATAAAAAAAAAGAAGAGAGACCAAGAGAGCAAGAGGTCCCGGTATTTTCACACTTAGCTTTAAAAAGATCCTCCAAGGTATATCCTCACATATTCCTGGAGGTCCGGACCAGAGTACCTAGCCCACCCAGCGTACAAGGGAAATGGCCCTGCTCTTCTGGTGGGCATATGAAAGTCTCCTTATGTGATTAGCATCAAGGACAGTATAGGAACACTTGAGATGAATTTACTTTTAACTGTCAAGTGCAATAGAACTGTTACCCATCAGCATCTTGAGATGAAGGCCAAAAAAAAAAAAAAAAGGATAATTAAAACCAGCCTTCCAAATAAGCATCATTGCAAAGATTACAAAGCACTGCAGTACTGCCAAACTTGGTGAAATCAATTTCCATTTTGTTGCAGTGTGTGTCATGCAGAGATTGCTGAAACCAACAAAATGAAGAGCATTAATAATTGGTATTAATAGCTTATACAAATTAATTTGCTTATTTGCCTAGAAGAAAATTCACCAGACAATTAATTATATGGAAGCCCCACACATTGCGTAACATACAGCAGACACTTCCTATTGTTTTCAAACATAAAAACAAGCATTTGAAGTTTGAGGAAATCTAACTGACCAATTAAAACTGAGAATCCCTTTGCCAAGAAGATGAAACCAGTCTGTTGGGGGAACAGAAAGAGCATCTTAGTGACTTCCAAACTATATAAAATATAAAGTGTAGTGTATTTGATATAATTGAATGACTGCAAATAAAATGGAGATAAGGCAGTTCATATTTGTTTGCAGCCCTTGCTGCCTACCAATACTTAAGAGTCATAACCTGATTCCCTTGTCATGCCTAGGAGGAGGGATTCATTTCAACAGGTATTTATTGTTGGGCCAACCATGATTTGCCCGCCATTGGCCCTATCAGAGGAATCAATGTCCAGCGTGGTGGGAGGGGCAGGAAGTTGAGGACCTTCTATGCCCATTTTTGTGTGTGTATAATCATATCTCTTGTCATGCGCCCAGGCCACCCTCGGTTCTTTGAGAGCTAAGTTAGAAGCTTTGAGGACTGTTGGGCTCTAGGCTTTTTCTCTATTCTTCCTCCCTTCTTGCCTGTTCATTTTTGTTAAGGATTCTACCAGAGGTTGGTTTCTACCTGCTCTCAACAAAGGACAAATACATCAAAAGTTGGATACAATATCAGAGTCTTAGAAATTTATCATAAAAATCTAGCAGGACTTCAGTCTCATGGAGCAAAACAAGGGGTGGGAAGAATCTGATTCTCAAATGGGATAATATATTAGATTGCAATGCTGTTTCCTACTCCTGTCTTATAAATAATTCACCTTCTCACCTACTGACCCACACAACACCATCCTCTCATCCTTGGTCAGAGAGAACCAGAGGGAATAAGAGCCATCCTCCCTCGACCACCTGGTCCTGAGTATGTTTAGGATGTTAGGGCCCACGTCATTTGGACCCTGACCCCTCCTCAAGCTAAACTCTCCAAACAGAGCCTCAACAGCTGCAGCTCCCCCAAGTGTGTGTAACTTGTCAGGTCAGGTGCCACTGAACCCCAGCACAGATTCCAAGAGAGCAAGTACTGTGAACCCTCCGCACATGGGGTTTTCTGTGCAAATCTCAGCATCTCCCTCAAGGCAGTGCAGGTTGCTCTGATTGAAAGAGGGAAGTACTTATTAGGATTCTGCACATGTGCGCTGAGAGCTGCACCCCGCATGCCTCAGTGTTGTCCTTGCATCGTTAGCACACACCGCATCCACGTCTGACCAGGGACAGCCAGCCACTCCGGTAACTGCATTTCTAAAGCAATTGATATTAAAATGGGGGAGGCTCAGTCTTGCCCCTTGCCTTGCTCCAAAGTAGAAAAAATCTAGCATTCTTGCTGTTAAAAAAAAAAAGTCAAGAAAGTTTTGCCTCAAACGTTTGACTGTTTTCTCCCTAACCAACAACTCTAAGTTTTTACCATGTTCCTTTGTTTGCCATATGTGCTTCATTATCTTATTTAATCATGGATTATCTTTCCACTTAATTAAACTCACTTTTCACTTGGAAACTTTGTATTAAAAAGAAAAATACAGATGTCATGTAGAATTATTTTACTAATCTATTGTATCAATCAAATAATTGCTCCCTGCCCCCAGGTAGTTAAAGATGAGACATGGTTGATCAAAATCTCTTGCATATCTTTCTTCAAATTCCAGAATTTTTAAAGCCAAGTATAAAAGACCCAGATTGCAAACATTGCTGAAACACATCTTCCAAAATCAATGTCAGACATTTGGCTTTCTGATTAATTACAAAAAAGATCCACCAAAAGGAATGTAGGCTTATATAAGGGAGGCAAAACATTGTGTTCTTTCTTTACTTTTCAACTCAGCTCTATCTTCATGTTCCTTTGTTGGATAACATATGGAAGGACTTTTCTTGAGAATCTGATCACAACCCTGATAAAAAGGCCTCTTCAGTCCACTGATGAATTCTAGCTTAATTAGTTGAAAGGAAGATCATTAACATTCAAGACCATCTCTAACTCAATACTGATTTCATAGTAAGTCTTAAAATATTTAGAAATAACAAATGACTACTTCGGATTCTTCAGAGGGCATATAGAAAGAGAAAAAACAAGAAAACATGATCCTCAGAAAACATGTCTTCTAGATTGATTTAGAGTTGAGTCCCAAGGAGCAGCAGGCCCTCAGACCTAATGGAAAATGCTGTAAGTGGGATTAAAACCCATTCAGGACACCATATTGGTCAACAAACATAAGAACAATACCAAAGAAAAAGTATTTGAAGCTACCTCCCTTTTAAGGTGGGTTTCTCAATTTTCTGCTTCTGTTCACTGAAGGATATTGGGAATATCTGTACAGGACAGAGCCCAAAATCTTGGAGAAATGGTGTTTCTGAAGGATTCCAGGTTCTTGCACTGAAAACACATTCATTAAATCCCTAGGATAATCTACACATTTTAGGAGTTTTTTTTTTTTTTTTACCCCTTGCCATGGTCTGCAGCTCTTCCTCTGTTTCTCTACATTTGCAAAGTACTATTGACTAAACCAAGTGTGTTCTCTGGAACCGAGATGCTCAAGGAAGAAAAGCTTCTCTCATAGAACAGTTCAGGATCTCCACTACTTGCAGATTTACAATGTACATTAATCAAAACTGTGGTGGAAATCGCAGTAGGTAGGAGAGCTTCCCTGTCTGGGTCTTCGTCTGGCTGGCCGTGCGGTTAGGGCAAGTCTGCACAGCTCTGGAGGGCTCAGTTCTCTCATCTCTGACATGATGGTATTTTCTCAACCACCGTAACAACTGCCTCCAGACATACTCTGGAGCAGACATTTCTGGCGGCCCACACGGATCCATTTCTTCCTTTCTCCTTTTAAATTCCTATTTGGTTCAGAGAGCTACCCTCCGCCAGGCACCACATAAGACTCAGGAGCCACTGAGCTCCCTTTAGCTGGACTAAGCCAAGAGTGACCATATCTTGCTTGTGATTTGCTGGCAGCCTGGGTGAAGACCATCTTCTCTTCTTGGAGGGTTGTCTAGTAGTATCCCTCCGACTGCCTCCGGACACTAGGTGGGCTGTATGGGACAGCTAGAAGACAGGTGGGAGGCGAGAGTTAAAACAACAGCAGAAAATGGAGCTAGAACTGTTGGCCTAAGTCCGCTCTGAAACTCGCTCTTCCTCTGGACTTCAGTTGTGTAAGCCAATATACTTAATAACAATTTGATTGGGACTCTGCGGGTCACAGTTGAGGTCATCCTGGTGGATAAGACATTCTATAAAAGCTACACACCTTTGGGGCCCTCAACCACCTTATCAGAATCTGTCTCTAGGACCTACTTACCCTGCGTTGCTCATCCTCTTTTAAAGAATATTTGCACTGGATTTCATTTTTAATCTTTAGCCACTGTGGATGAGCTCACCTTGCCCTTTACTTTGCCTTGCTTCTTCCTGCCTCAGTCAATAGGCGGAAGCCTGGACATTTTGCTTGTAAGAAAGAGGCCCCAGGTTTCCCAGAGTTCCTACTCATCCCAGCCTCCCAGGACCATTGCCAGCAAGGCAGCTCTGCCAAGTCTCAGCATCCTCCAAGTACTCCCAGCCCCTTAGCTGAGACCAATTTTCCTAGACCAAAAAAGTACAAGTACGGAGGTTTTTAGAAGTTGTGCGGTGCTCTCAGCTTACACCTTCGTTAATGTTTCTAAAATGATGCCCTCAGATGACCAGTATCCCAATCGCCAGTCTCATGATCAGATGCTTGTTAGAAATGCAGGTTCCCAGACTTGCTGAGTAGTACTCCTGGGCTCACAGCCTAGCCCACGGTTATCTCACATTCTGCATTACCCTAAAGACAGCTCAGCTTCCAACCTCAGCATCTGCTGGAATGGAGGCCACAGCAGTGAGAGCAAGGGTGTGGGGAAAGAATTAGGAGTCAAAGGGAGAACCCAGAAGTGTGACGGGAAGGTACTTCGGATGCACAGAGTGGAACTATGCCTGGAGACAGATGCAAATTCCGACAGCCTTTTGCCTCCCAGTTTCCATGACTTTGTCCTTCGTGCACCCTCTACTAGCTTTTGCTTCTGGCAGGATTTGCACCCAGACATACCCAGCATCACGATGTACCCCTCCACAAATTGTAGAGTTGATGACAAAGAACTAGGTGAAGAATAAAATGTCCAAGACTGAAAGATCAAAGGGAAGTTTTATAAAATGGCAATCTACATGCTACAAAAGTTTTGTGTAAGAGTTAGTACTTTCACAAATGTGAAATACATTCCCCAAAGATGCAGCACACCTCATTTCCCAAGTCCGTGCCAGTTCATGGTGCTCATTTCACGCTTTGTGTGGCTTTATAAGTTCCTTCCCAGTGAAAAAGAGAAAACCACCCCCTTCTTTCCCTTTTCTTATGAAATATATTTTACACAGTGATGGACACAACAGAATGCAGATTTAAGGAGAATATAACTTCTGATTGCTAACTTCACCCAGAATTGGCTTTAGGAAGACTTTAAACACAGCTGGAAAAAAGTGTTCAGCACCATTTTTTTTCTTTTTCAGAAAATGATGGAAGGGAAATTGAAACTTCCATCTGTTTAGAGTCTAGAATTTGTTCTAGAATTCTAGAACCTGTTTTTCTGGAGTCTATTCAAAATAGACCTTTGGCAGTTCATTCTATTAGACCCTCTACATACTTAAAATTAATCCTCTTTTCTCTTTTATAACAAACCTACATCCTCTTCCCCACCCCTACTACTCTAGTTCTCAATGGATATTTTTTGTTTTAAAGATTTTTTAAGAAAGAGAGAGGGGGGGCATCTGGGTGACTCAGTTGGTTAGGTGTCTGCCTTTGGCTCAGAATATGACCCCAGGGTCCTGGAATCAAGCTCCACATCTGGCTCTCTGCTTCATGGGGAGCCTGCTTCTCCCTCTCCCTCTCCCTGCTGCTCCACCAGTTTGTATTCTGTCAAATAAAATCTTGAAAGA
>CM053605.1:69355533-69373207 GCA_028646535.1 Procyon lotor
TGTTTTCAGCACCCACACGGTTATCTTTCAAATGGGAGAGGGTTAGGCCCCAGAACTGTTACTCTAGATCTGGCCTGTCATCTTTCTTCTGCACTAGGGTTTTATGTCACTGACCATTGTTTATAGAGCCCCCAGTAGCTCAACTTCATTCTTGATTCTACAGCTGAAAATATATCACATAAGTAAACAACATGTTTGTGGGTGTCATTCTGAACACAGGAGGGCATTTTAAAAAAACAACAATAAACTGCACATTATGGGAAAAGAATATCATGCTGACTTTTGCATAGTCACAGAATTTGGGACAGATTAGTCAAAGAACTCTCTGGAAGCTGACAAGCTTATAAAAGCAATCCTAATAAAAAATTTCTGCATTCTGCATATATAACAAAGTTACAGCATGTCACTTGCTCTATAAATTGTCACTATTACCGCTTGGAGCAGAAGGAAATGTACATATATAAAGATATATATGTGCATAATTTCATATTCCCAGAGGAAACTGAAAAATTATGTGCATTAAATAGTGCTTTAATTGCAACATGAAAAACTGCATTTAACCAATAGTTCATGATCACACAAGGGTAAAGTCAAGTGTAAATGCTGCCTGGTATAATGGCAGAAGAATGGCCTTTGTAGGTAGCCAGGCCTGGGTGTGAATTCTGACCCATCACTTGTTGGATCTCCTATCTCTAGCCAATCTACCTCTCTGAGACTCAGTTTCCTTATCAGTAAAACAGAGATATTAAATATCTGTTTTGCAGAAAGCTGTGAAAATTGGAGAATAACTAAGTCCTTACCCATTGCCATTGTTGTCAAATTATCAATTAGGAAGTGAAATGTAGAGATTTATGGTTGGTTCCTCTATGTATTACAGGCTGGCAAATATCATTAAGTTCATGCAGCACCTACTTGATTAGGGCTGAAATTCAATAGTTATTTTTTCAGCTCTCAAATTCTATGATTGAGCATATATGAGAGAAGGATGTAAAATTCCTCTGAAGACCAATTTTAGGAAAACTACTCTTGAATATATGTGGGAACAATAAGCCTAAGGTTAGCATTTTCATATATCTGTTTTCTGATAAATCTATATTCTTAGCCTGTACTTACACGATAGGCAGTTGCTCTTACAAAGTTTGCTTTCAAAAGCAGCAAGCTCTGTGCTCTCACATGGGTCCTACCTGTACTTGCCACTCCTCATTAAAGGCCTAATTCCAGTATTTCTCATTCATTCAACCTTACTGTATCTGCTCCAGCCTGTGGGTCAGGTCTACTCTGAAAAAAGCTTGGGCTTCATTTGGGGACAGAAGACTATATCCTTCCTAGCTTAGCACTGGATTGCACACAGCGAGTTCTAGTCCTTGCTTGTAGAGCAGTTGAGAGTTTCTAAAGGTCTCACACAAAAATTGCAAGCATTACTGATAAAATAAATTGGGGGGGATTTTTTTTCATTATCTCAACCAGGAGAATTCCCATTTCAATTGTTTGTGTAGATTTTAGGCTAACCCTGTGGAGATGGTGAGAATTCTCTTTTCAGCAATGTAGGTCTACCCAACCACGACCTAGTGCAGTCACGTGTTGTTCGACACACACTGTGTCAAGCTCAAAAAATGCTACGACCACACCATCTTCCCAAGCTATCCTCGCAGGATGGAAGGGAAATGAAGCCTCCGGGCTTTCACCTTTTGCCCTTCCAGACCCACCCTCTATCCCTCTCCACCCTGCTCCGTGTCCTGCAAAGCCAAGTTATAAAGACCACTCACGCAGTTCATTTTTCCACAGGCTTCCAATTTAGTTTGGCCAATGGCAGAAACTGGCAGTCTGGAGGATGGGAAGAAACTGAGACTGCGGTACCTCTTCCCTCCATTCACTCCCTGCCTGGTTGTTATCACACCCCTTGGCTCCCGTCTAGTAACCGATTCCCCAGCTACCTTCTCTTGGGTTCTCTCAAGAGAGAGAGCCATTCTCTCTCTCTGTTCTGTAGGCCTACAGAATAAGCTCTTCTCTGTTGCTGACTCTGGAGCATGGTACTATCTCTTGCTGGTTTTCCTAAATCTAGCCATACCATTATGAACAGCCCCCTGTTAATTCTCTCAAACCATACCAGTCTGAATATGCCCTTGAATATGTCATCTGCCTGCCAGGTCCCTGACTGGGCCTTGAATCTGGTCCTAAAATACCAGGAGTCACTTTGGACCAAAGCATCATGGCTTATTGTTATAGCGGACTTATTATACTTATTATAGGAACAGCTGTAGTGGATAAACAGTACCCTTTTACTAGGAAAGAGTAAGAACAAGTATTACTATTGGCTTATAATAAAGCAACAACTGAATTTATTCTGTAAGCCAAGGTAAAAATGAAGGCTGTAGAAAGAAAATGAGATCATTATATAGAAGATAAATCCATCTGAAGAATGCTATAATCTCGGGCAAATATCACAAGTCCACCCAAATTAGCTTTATCCTCTCCAACTGTCATTGAAAAATAACATTAAATAAGTGAAGAGATAGGCAAATTCTTGAACTTCAATAAAAGAGCTGAGAGAACACATATTGTTACGGGCATAGTCCTGAAGGCCACTGAAGCTTTAGTGTATTCAGGTTGGACCCTCCTAGTGCATTATAGTACCTACAAATATCTGCACAAAGATGTAAGTTTATTTAAATATAATAAATCCACTATAAACTAAAATCCCATATTAATACAATGGTGCTTTGCCCTGTAGTCTCCTTCCTAAAATCTTATATTTTGAGAAACATCCCTAATTTTTACACACAATAGGCTTCTCACTGAAGAAAATTTCTTGACCTGCCCCCTTTGGTTAGGCTTCTGATTACTTCTCATCTTCTGCAGTTCCAACCCTTCCTGTTGGGGTAATATTTTCAGTAGCCTCATTTGCCCAAAAAACCCTTTCCTTCACCTTCCAAGGTTACTCATACCCACCTTTCTTAATTTTCTTTCCTCCTCCTCCTCCATTCCCTGCTACCCTCACTCAAGGACAACTGAAAGAGGGTAGGAAAAAAGTGCAGCTCAAAAGGTACATTGAGATCTCATCCATATTCTGTACCGATTTCCAGACCATAAAACTCCTTATTGGCAGAGAAAGTGTTCTGTGATGATGCCTAAAATAGTCCCTTTTACCTTGTACTTAACATAAAGCACACCTTGAATGCAGATTTTAAAACACTGGCATATAAGAAAAGAAGTCAAAGAGGCCAAGTAAGAGTCTTCTCTTTTCTAGTACTTTCTTGTTAGTGGGCTCAAAGACTCCCTTTGTTGAAAGCACCTAAGAGAGAAGACTAGCTGAGGGATGAGTTAAGGGTGACGACCGGAAAGCGATGGACTAAGGAAGTGCTAATGACCCTACTTACTATTCTGAGTTTGCCAGAACGTGGAGCCTACAGCAACTGAGGCCCAGCTCACACTATTGATGGCAAAGATGATGGCCTTCTAGCCCAGAGTCGCCATTCTGGGCTACCACATCTTGCCATGGGCGATTACCACTCCAGCAGAGAGCACAGTGCCTGCACTTCAGAGTAACCCCTCCTCAGTAACCCAACCCCCCAGCACCCACCACAACTGCCTTGTACATGTGCACAGGGTAGGCAGTAGTCATTGAATAAATGCCTAAGGTGGACTTCACCTTAGTTTTTCTTCATTCCTTCATTCCTTCAGTTTCTAAAGTCCATTTCCTTGACTCTGAGACAGACTGATTTCCCCTTTTCCTCTGGTATCAGGGTTTGGGCAGCAAGCGATGACCCAAACTCATGACTGTGTAGCCTCAAACTAGCAACCATCCCTTATGACTCAGCAGCAAAGAACTTTCCCATCTGAAACTAGTTAATCTGGCCCACAAGCCCACACATCCTTGTGAGGCAAGTGCCCTGTGCTCATCTGCAGGTTATGAAGAGGAAACTGGAGACGAGAATGCTATGGGTTGTGCCAAAGGTTATTAAGGGCGACTGCTGGGGAATGAAGTCATAAAGCAGGGATCCAGGTTCGGTATCAGCACCCACTCCGAATCCAAGCCTTTTCCCTGTGCTTTGACCACCTTCTCATTCTCTGGGCTTTTAGGAAGGTGTAGACAGTATCTAGCGGATACGTGCACTTCAGAGGGGGGAAAATTATGATTTGGCCCTGCTAAGCAAATGTTTTTGGGTATCTTTCTGAGGAGAACGCCTATTAGAAGTCATCTCGGTCAGATCTTTTCCAGCAAAGATATGTTTTTAGATAGACTTCATACTGTCCCTGGAAAGAAGGCTGAGAAGATAAATCCTCGCTGCTCTTCCTGGGAAATGCGCAGGGAGGTTCACCCTCGGACCCTCACAGACACAAGTCCCCGCACAGAGCACTGGGGCATTCAGGCTGCTGCCTGTCTGAGCCTGTGAAGTGTCTAGAGCAGAACAACGGCATGGTCTCCTCTGCACGCTTCATTTACCTGGGCTCTGGCTGCTCTACAGCACGTTTCTTGTCTCTGATCAGTTCCCCAGAGCACGCACACAGTGTGTATCTCAACCTTCTCAATTATCAGCCATCCATCCTGATTTGCAAAGAGAACTGGATCCGCTATTTACAAGGGCAAAGCTTCAACCATCAGAATAATGTCCTTCTCCCTTTGTGGGTTCCTCTTCCTCCTCCCACCTTCTAGATGAGGACCTGCCCTGAGTTTCATGCTCTTCTGTAATTACTACTTACCTTCCTATAGTGTGTTATTACTATGACTCTCCTTGGGGACCACATTCACTCTCACTCATTCAACTCCCATTCCTTGTCCGTTTCTAAATCAAGCCCATCCCTGACCTGAGGAGGCCGGACTACCAACTATAATTTTCTGCCATTTTTATATAGCCTGCGTTGGATTAGATGACTGTTTCTTTCAGAGAATGACTTCTCCTGACAGACGTGGGAACATTCTCTATTGCCACAGTAAAACAGCACAGTAGTTGTACATGAGTAGACAGACGAATGGAATGGATAGTCCAGAAACAGACTCAAATACATGTGGGAATTTCTTATATGGTAAAGATGGCTCCTCAAACTAGTAAGGTAAGATTTTACTTTAAGAAATTGGGTTGGGACAACTGGATAGCCAAGAAAAACATAAGACTGGATACATACCTTATACCACACACAAAAAAAACAAAGCCATCACAGTTCCATGAGAGAAAATTTTGAACACAGGATGGCATTAGATAATCATAAGGAACTATTGGTGTAATAATCACATAAGAGTTATGTTCTAAAAAGTCCTTATATATTATTGATATATATTGATATACTTAAAAAGAAAATATGTTGGGGTGCTTGGGTGGCTCAGTTGGTTAAGTGTTGGTCTTGGGCTCAGGTCACGATCCTGGGTTCCTGGATTTAAGCCCCAAAGTGGGCTCCCTCCTTTTCCCTCTGCCTGCCACTTCCCCTGCTTGTATGCTTGCTCACTCTCTCTGTCAAATAAATTAATTAAATCTTAAAAAAAATATGTTGTCTGAGGTTAGCTTTAAATATTCTCAAAATGGATGGGAGAATAGATAAAATATAAGATTGGCAAAATATTCCTAATTGATGAAGCTGGAGAATGGGTAGCTGGGGTTTATTATACTATTTTCTCTATTTTGTGTATGCTTAAAATTTCCTGTAACAAAATGCTTTTGTTGTTGTTGTTTTTTAAGTACCAGAAGAAAATACGAATGACTTCCTTGGAGTGGGGGAAGGCCTTTCCAATTATAATTCAAAACCCAGAAAGTATAAAATTAGAATTTTATAAATTCAATTATATTAAACAATAAGTTATGTACGACCAAAAAAAAAAAAAAAGTAGCATGATCAAAGTCAAGAAACAACAACCTGGAAAAAAATATTTTCAATTTATGTCACAGACAAAATGATGAAAATCTCACTAACATGGAAACAGCTAACAGAAATCAATAAGAAAATTATCAGAAACCTAACAGAAAAATAAGCAAAGAATACTAATAGACATTTTATAGGACATAGGAAATAAATAGTCTTGAAACACCAGGAGAAAAGTTAAGCATCTTTTCAAATAGGAGAAATGCAAACTAAAAGTATACTTTAAAATTTCCAGATTTTGACCAGTCTGACTGGTAAAAATATTTTCTAATACTGTCTTGTAAAGAGACTATGGGAAATCAGTTGTTTTTATATATTGCTGGTGGAAAGGAAACTGCTTAGGAGCAATTTGGTAACATTATAATTTCAAATGCATTTACCCTTAACCCAAAATCTCACTTGTTATAATTTTTTCAACAGCCTGTACACATGCACCCTGATATATTTCCATGACAGTCATCACAGCACTATAACAGCAAATGGCTGGAAATAATCCATGTCCATCAAAAGCAGTGTGTGTGTGTGTGCACGCACGCGTGCACATGCGCGCGTACGCGCACACAAATATATATGCACGTATGTTTATATACACATATATATTTATACACACACACGAGCACTGAAATATAATGCAGTCATTAAAAAATGAAAATGTTCCCTATATATTGCTATGAAAAATACTCTAGGATACAGATATTTATATGAATGGAAAAAGGTATAGAGATATTAATATAATGTAATTTTTATGTTGGAGAGAATACAGAATAAAAATTACTATATGTATTTACTTATATATGCATAAATATACTCAGTAACGATATACAAGAAACTACTAGAAGCTAATAGAAATGATGGCCTGTAGGTGAAGGAACAGAGTAAAAAAGCAGGAAGAAGACGTCTCAGAGTACACCTCATTTTGTTGTTTTGATTTGTGACCCACATAAATCATAACTTATTAAAAACACCTTTTTAGAGGAAGAGGTGGGGAGAGGGAGAACCATAAGGCGGCTCCATGCCCAGCACAGAGTTTATCGTGGGGCTCCAACTCACGACCCGAAGATCAGAACGTGCACTGAAATCAGAGTGGGACACTCAACCGAGCCAACCAGGTGCCCCTATTCAAAATTAAAAGTTAAAAAAAAAGGTTCAATTGGCTCTATAGTTTATGATTAAGCATATGCTATCTAGTTAAAGCTCAATAGTTCTCTCTTATGGACCCAGGGCTTGGAAAGTCCAAAGAATAGATGACACAGAACAGGATTTTTTTTTTTAATTTGGCTTTGAAATGAGTCATCTTGTGGCAGGAATGGAAACACCAGATAATTCACCACCCTGATTACACTTTACAAATTCCATCAGGAACGTCTCTGTGTTCACAGTGGTCTGCAGTAAGAGCAGAGAATGCAGTCAAGGAAAAGAAGCATTCTGCAGAAGAGAAGTGTTTTCTATCCATCTGGGTATATTGAGATTGTCTTTTGCACTACGGGCCAATATTGGATAATGTTTTCATCTCCAAAGTTCATTTCTATGTTGCCCTGACTCCAGACCCCAGATTCCAAGTTTAGAAGGATTTATCTAAACGGTATGTAGGAGTGTTACCCATTTTAGGATTAAAAATGTACGACTGCCACAAAATAAGTTATGTTACCATGGTATATAATTTTGACAAATGAAAAAAGTTTTTAGGGGCACCTGGGTGGCTCAGTGGGTTAATGCCTCTGCCTTCGGCTCAGGTCATGATCTCAGGGTCCTGGGATCGAGCCCCGCATCGGGCTCTCTGGTCAGCAGGGAGCCTGCTTCCCCCTTATTCTCTGCCTGCCTCTCTGCCTACCTGTGATCTCTCTCTCTCTCTCTCTCTCTGTCAAATAAATAAAATCTTAAAAAAAAGTTTTTATATACTCGTTAGCCCATATGTTATTTCGTATGTATGTCCCTATACGAACAATTTCTATTAGTCTCATGACTCCATTAGAGGTTCTGAGATCCCAGATTTCCGACTTCCAAGTAGAAAAGGGGCAGTGGCGTGGGAAGCCTGTGCTTAGTCCCTAGTGTCAAAGCTTCATGGTATGAGGGGGCAAGGACTCACTCCTGTAGGAAAGGAAGCAATGGCTCCTTGAAGACTTACAGCAAAGGGGAAATTCCCCTATATTTAGCTGAGTGACCAGCTATGTATCTTGACATACCTAGGCTATTTCTCAGGATGTAATCAAATGTTAAAAGTTAGTGCTAACATTGGGCAAGTCTCTTCACCTCCCGGTGCCTCAGTTTCCTCACTGTAAAAAGGAGATAACAAACAATAATGACTTTGAGTGAGTAAGTTATTATGTTTCAAGCACTTAGAATCATGTCTAGAAGATAGTGTGAACTCAGTACATATTAGCTACTCACATGTTACATCTTAGAGCTATGTTTAAAACTCGCTCTTGAGAGCCAGCCTTGCAAGGCTACCTCCTGAGAGGTTACAGAACACATCCCCTGTCACCATTTCCCTTCGACTAATTAGTTGTGGTACAAATGGAAATTACTCTCATAACTTCAACTTTACTTGTGTTGAATGATTTACATAATCCAGTAGCTAGGAGGTCCCAGAACTGCATTCCTTTCTTTGGCAAATTTGTACACCTTCCTCCAAAGGCAGTATTTGTTCATCATGCCTTGTCTGAGAAAGGACTACAGGCCACGCTTAGGTGGAGAATGCCAATCCCTTTCCCCACCTTCTGTGTCAGGGCCTGGAACCCCAGGGGAGCAGAGGAAGATACTGTCCACGGACAGGGGCAGAACCAACCAGTCATGTTCCTGCTTTATTTACAAATGAGAGAGCGGTGATGCAGTTAAGACTTCCCCCAACATCTAGCCCCTCTGAGCCTCTGTTCTCCATCACAAGGGGATACTCAAGAGTCATGCTCTGGAAGTAAACTGGAGAAAAGTGTGTCTATAACCAGTAGTGCTTCTCTCTCTCCTATAGCGTCTCCTCTTAACACAATCCAAACAGGAGAGTAGAAGAACTGTGACTCTGCTCCTCCAAAGAGACCATCTAGAATGTTACAAAAATGGTCCCCCAAGTCATTTGGTCTTAGGGAAGAAAATGGAATCAAACCCTTGTGGTTTGATTCCCAACCTGATGGGCAACAAGAGGATGAATATTTTCTTGGCTACAGGTTTCAAAAATACACCTTTGTCACACTTGAAATTTTCACCCATTATTTCTTTCCTATACTTTATTCATTTAAAATCCATATTAGGGGCGCCTGGGTGGCCCAGTGGGTTAAGGCCCCTGCTTTCGGCTCAGGTCATGATCTCAGGGTCCTGGAATTGAGCCCCGCATCGGGCTCTCTGCTCAGCAGGAAGCCTGCTTCTCTCTCTCCCACTCTCCCTGCTCATGTTCCCTCTCTCGCTGTGTCTCTGTCAATTAAATAAATAAAATCTTTAAAAAATAAAATAAAATGCATATTAATTTCATAAAATAATCCAATTTATACACTCTACTTTTATTCAATTATTTATTCAATTTATTTATTCAATTATTCAATCAATATTTATGGAGCATCTACCAAGTGCCAGGCATGGCCTGATTGGCAGCCATAGCTTCCGTCTCTAGAACAAAGTTTCTGCTCTCAGATGTCTGGCTTTCCAATGACTTCCGAGGCTTTTCTCCATGTGTCCTCATGCAGGATACCTTTTTCTAAGCTAACACTTACAAGAAGGCTTCTGGGTGTCAGGTACAAAACATCACTAGTTCATTTTATTCTTATGACATCCCTATGAGGTAGGTCCTCTTAGAATCCCCACTTTACAGATGAGGAATCTGAAGTTTAAAAAGAGGATCAGTAACTTGCCTGAGACTACAAGGTTAGTAACTCATGGCTAGAATACGAATTACATAGCAATTCCAAACTCCTCCATTTTAATTCCTACACTGTAGAGCCTTCAAAACTTTTTAAACATAGCTTGCTATGATGGACTTCTGGCTTAAAATG
The DNA here is from genome assembly GCA_028646535.1 of Procyon lotor. Classification (NCBI taxonomy): domain Eukaryota; kingdom Metazoa; phylum Chordata; class Mammalia; order Carnivora; family Procyonidae; genus Procyon; species Procyon lotor. Next base: position 69,365,364 of record CM053605.1, read on the forward strand.
GTCTCCTCTGCATTTTCCGTGTTTGGTTTGCTAGGATTCTTTGCCTCTTCTGTACAATCCCCTTCTGGCATCTAGAAAATGATCATTTAAAAGCAACCGTCGTACCTAAATATTTAAATATATGCACTGCACTCCATTTAGTGCATTATTCAGATGCTGGGCTTACACAAAAAGGTTTCCAGAACTTACCAGCTGCTTCCTTTTGTGATCTCAGTGATTCTTGCCCAAACAAGACTCAGAGGACCCATTTTCCAAATCAGCTCCCTCATATTTATACCTGGACATTGATGTCATTCTCCTTTCCTGCCAACCTTAAACTGACTAAGGAGGAGAATTTGGATTCTCTCTTCCTAATTACTTTTTTCCTTTTCCCCAAACCTTGCATTTTTTTTTTCTTTCCCTAATGCTCCCCAAGCCATAAGCATAGTCCAGTCAGGTGAGTGTGATTAAGCAAATTAAGAACCAGCTCAGGGAGTCACTCTAATTGCTCTAATCAGGGGTGCTTTCCCTGGCCCTGCTGGAGGGAGGCCTGGCCGGCTTAGAACATTCACTCCATCAGTCAGCGGTGTGTCAGCAGATGGCAATCACTACGGCTATTTTTCCAAGTTAATGTGAGATTAAGTTTGGGGCTTTGGACCCTAATTATTCTCCTCAATGATTTCTTTTAATTCGTCTACCGAAAAATGCTTGGCTAATCCCCTGAACACTCCAGAAGCCCCTGCAACCACTCAGACCAGGACATCAGATTCTTCAATAAGGAGAAGAATCTGTGTGCAAAGGGTGGTTCCTGTCTCCCTCTCTCACCAAACTCAAGCTCCCTGAAGGCAGGAATCATCTTTCATCTCCAGCAATGGGCGTGGCACAGAGCAGGTGTCCAAATGTTTGCAGAATATCGTGGAAGGAAGAAAGGAGTTTTGTGAGTCCCATTTTATTTTAAGGAGCACTTTATGAGACAACGGATTTGATAAGAAAAAAATTTGCATAGGGTACGTGCACTTTATATGCTACACTTAAGTGAGAATGTACTTAGAAAAGACATGGCCGGTGCTCGGTACATACCTTACAGAAAACATCATCTGATTTCTCACCATTAACGCAAAACAGTTAACGGTTTAAGCCTGTATGAGAAAGAGACAGAGGCTGACGCGCAGAAGAACCAAACTGACATCCAGTCAGGAGCTTCCATCAGGAAAAAAGCAGTGGCAAGAATAATCAACATTCTAACAAGCTTGATTTGCTTATGAATGCCTTCAAGGAAAATTCCAGAACCTCAGGAGTCTCACAGCTAAATAAGGGCTACAAGGCGGTTGTGTATTTAAATACTGCTACCCCGTGTAGGCTTTTGCTTAACTTCCTATAGCTTTTGGCAATGGTGAATCACGAAGGGGAGCTGAGAGAGCCGTCACAAGAATTCCTCTGGGTCTGGGTTCACTGGGCCCTGCAGACAAATCTAAGGAAATCCAGCAACGTTCTGCAGCCGCAGCACGGCCACATGATGGAGTCCTCGTTTATCTCGCTTCCTTTTGTGTGGGTAATTACATTGAATATTGGATTAGAAGTGTCATGTTTTGACATCATTAACCCACATTTATTTGGGGGGGGTTCTTAGCTGAGAAAGTATTAATCAAATAAGCCTTTTAAAATGGAAAATGCACACACACACACACACACACAAATATATACACTCCTTTTATTGATTTAATAAGTATTCTTGAACACCTACTATGTACCATACGAGGAACCAGAAATAAAAATTTAAGACATGGTCCATGCCCTAAAGTGGTCTGAATATAGGGATAAAAGCAGTTCACGTACAAACAGCAAACATGTGCTAGTTGCTATGGAAACAATGCTATGGAGTGTTACTAACTCTACCACCTTTACTAGTTGTTTTTTTAAGATTTATTTGAAAGTGCATGTATAAGCCTGAGAGGGGGGAAGGGGAGGGAGGGAGAGGGCGAGGGAGAGAGAGACTCAGACTCCCCGCTGAGCACAGAGCTCAATGCAGGGCTCAATGTCACAACCACGTGAGCCAAAATCAAGAGTTGGATACTTAACCGACTGTACCTCCTAGGAGCCCCCCACCTTTACTTTTCTAAAATGTTAGTGATTCCTATAGCTTGTAGTAGGTAGGGAAGCATATTATCTACACTGAAACCATGTAGAGAGGACCCCAGAGACAAGTAAATTAGAAAAGAACAGATCTCCATACGTTTAGTTTGACCAAGTAGAAGAAATGCCCAGGAAAAACTTAAAAAAAAAAAAAAAGCAGCAGGCTGGTGGAGACTTTTCACAGATAACCCCAGAAAAACCAAATGTGTGCAGATGAACACTGCCTCCACATCCCAAACTAGGACTTGGATGGCCTGGTACTTTGAGGATTTCCAGTAAACTTATAGCTCTCATGTCCCCATTCTTGGCTCAGCAATTTCACCTGCCAACAAATCCAGTTCTTCCAGAAGCATGTGGTACCCTAGATAAGTGAAGCTGGGGGGGCGGGATCCAGGTTTACAGATTGCCACTTTAGTCCAAATTAAGCCTCCATTGTAGTAAGATGCACCCCAGAATTACCCGCCCACCCCCGCCCGCTCCCTCCTGCCCCCTGAGAGTTTATCACAGCACGCTCACCTTACCTTCCTGAGGGAATTCTAGAATGTCATCTAAAAAAATGGTATCTTTCCCTGGGATTCAAAACAAAATAATTTTCACTCACATGAAGAAGTATTTGCCATCCACTTACTGAGACACTAAGAGCACTCACTCTCACAATGAATATAGCACAATAACTTATTTTCTGGGAACATATTTGACTTGGAAAAAGTTGGATGCAAAGTCATGTGAGCTGCTAGAAGACATCATCTGAAGCCTGCAAGGCTCTTTGGCTAGTTCTGATAGACGCAGCTTCCTCCGGGGATCCCAGGGCGGTTCTGATAGTCCCGGTGACATCTTCACTCACTAGAACCTTCTCCCTACTCATTGTGAGCATCCAGAATTTTTAAATGGCTATGCTGACCAAGGACTGACTTCCAGACTCAGTATAACTGGTCCCAGAACAGACTGGCTTCGAGTCAATCTTCAGGAGAGCGTCTCACCCAGATAATATAGTTAGCCTATTTCTAAGGCCTTCCACATCCATTTTAAATCCTTAAACTTTTAGTCTTATTTTGAGAGGATGCCAGAATCCAAGTATCCTTCTGATAATTAAGTGACCTCTACAGCCAGCACACCAAAAATGGTCAGTTCTTGGAAACACTAGAGATCAAAATTCTATTAAATCCCTACGAGCTACCAAATATGTGATCAGCACTGTGAGAAACCCTGTAAAGTTGTATTGAAGTCAAATTTTAAATATAGGAAAAATCTTTACCCTAAAGAACTGGCCAGACTAGGTATCACCCATGAAATGACTGCAATGAGGACAGGGCTGAGTTTGATTAGTAATTAAAACAAGTGCTCTAGGAGGAGACAATAAGGAATAATACCACCTTACTACTATGTAAGAGCAAAACCTGAAAAATGAGGTCTTGAATTAGATAAAATGCATTCACATATAACTCTTGATTCTTACAATTGCATGGTGAGGTAGGCAAGGGAGATATTTTATTAACCCCATTTTACAGATGAGGAAACGGAGACCCAAAGAGACTTAGCCAAGGGCATCTTGCAAATAAGTGGGAAAATCCCAGGACAGTAGTCCTGTTGTGTGATTTTGTTGCCACCTGAAGCTGCCTCCTTGCCAAGCATGGGGGGGGGGGGGAGAGGGAGTGTGGGGAACATGAAGGGTGAGCTATAGAAGATTCATGTAGGCAACAAAAAGGATGAAGGGTCTTTATGGGGAAAGGAAGAGAGAGATGGGCAAAGAGCACGACCATATGCCTGGAGGCAGAGATTAGGGAGAGAATGACTTACTGAAATGGAATTATATTAGAGCAAAGTAGGGAATAGGGTTTGGGAAGAAATTAAATAATCCTGGAACTTGCAGAAAGTCGGTATCAGGAGCTGAGTTTGGGTCTTTCAAACAATGGGGCTATTTTTTGAAGCAGACGGACATGATAAATACAGAGGTTAAGAAAGTTGATATGGTATTTGTATAGTAGAGGGTTAGAGGGGTGGGAGGTGGGGAGCAAAGAGTCAGGGTTTCTGGAATCCAGGAGAGGGAAGCAAAGGGCCTGCATAGTTCTGAAACGTTGAGGTGGGTACGCTTTCCAGAATTCATCACCCACATTCATTTGCACATCACTGAACAAGAGCTAAAAATACTCAGGTTATAAGGAGCAGGGCATATAAAAGAGAAGAATGATTGGCGCTTTCAAATTCATGATGGATTAAGTCATTGTAGGCTGGTTGACTTAAAATGTGTAAAATACACTGTCTTCAGGATTGACAAAGGTAAAATCACTTGCATTTTTAGGCCTTCTATCAGTGCTACTTTCTACATTCTGTTATCAAGAGAGCTGGAGGTGGCCCCCAGGCCTGTTGGGAGTTCCAGCAGATGGAGGGGATTTGAGTGGGGTGGGGGGGGATCTCTGGGTCCCTCATCCACACTTAAATGAGAATAAGTCAGATTTTGCAAAATTGCTCTTTTCAGAATAGATCACAACTTCATGTGGGTAAAGGGATCCATAGCTTGAAACATCTGAAAAGCCAATGATCTAGTCTAATCTCAGCCCAGAGAAAGAAACAGAAAAAGGCCCATGCAGTGTCTTTACCAAGGTCTCAGGTCAAGGAATCCACCAGAGGGGCATTTTTGCACAGCAAAGGAAACAATCAACAAAATGAAAAGGCAATGTCTGCTAAGGGATTAATATCCAAAATATATAAGTAACTCCTAAAACTCAATAGCAAAACACCAAATACTCCAATTAAGAAAGTGGGTCATCAGGGAAATACAAATCAAAACCATAATGGGCTACCACATCACACCTGCTAGAATGGCTTCCATCAAAAAGACAAGAGATCACCAGAGTCACGAGGATGTGGAGAAATGGGAACCCTTGTGTACTGTTGGTGGGAATGTAAGTTGGCTCGGCCACCATGGAAAACAGTATGGAGTTTACTCAAAAAATTAAAAATAGAACTCCCATAGATCCAGTAATTCTACTTCTGGGAATACATTCAAAAGAAATTAAATCATTTCCTTGAAGAGGTCATGTGCACTCTATAACTTGATAGATGATAAATGCACTCCTACATTTATCATAGCATTATTCACCACAGCCAAGATAATGAAACAACCAAAGGGTCCGTCAATGGATGAATGAAAGAAAGATATGGTTTTCTTGGTATATATTCATGGAATATTATTCACCCATAAAAAAGAAATCCTGTTCTTTGTAACAATGTGAATGGAAGTAGAGGGATTCTCCTAAGTGAAATAAGCCAGAAATAGAGACAAATCCTGCAACTTGATAACTCCCTTTCATGTGGATCCTAAAAAAGTCAAAATAACAGAACCAGAGAGTAGAATGATGGTTGCTTGCCAGGGCTGGGGGTGGGGGGTTGGTTAGAGGAGAGATGCTGGGGAGATGCTGGTCCAAGGGCACAAACTTCCAGTGACTAGAGAAATAAGTTCTGGACTATAGAGCATGGTGGCCAGAGTTGATCATGCTGTAGTATATATGTAGAATTGGCTAAGAGTAAATTTTAACTGTTTTCACCAAAAAAAAAAAAAAAAAGGTAACTGTGTGAGGTCACAGTGCAGGCGTTAACTGACTGGATTGTAGTCATCACCTCGTGAAGGATTTAAATATCAAATCATCACATCCATATTGTACACCGTAACACGATTTTGTCAAATTTACACATAATTATGTTTGTCGATCTGACCTCAATAAAGCTGGGGGTGTGGGCAACTGAGAACTGAACAAACAAAACTCATTTCATGGCTTTGATACCCAGGCTTCCCTCCAGGCCCTTTACTGTGCCTGTGGCAGAGCTGGTCCTCGATGCCCGAAGCAGGACAGCAGAGGGATCGAGGGCAGATGATGGGGACATGTGGCGACACACACGGCCAGACTGGGCCAGCGGTGCAGCAGCATTTTCCCGTGGGAAGCCTCCCATCAACAAATAAAACTTAAGCAAAGAGTCTGGTTAATATCTTTTCTCCAACTCATTCATATTTCAATATTTGCTTATTTCTCCTTTTCCTTCTCCTTCACCCTTCCTCCCTCCCCCCTCCTTTTTTTTTTTTAAGATTTTTTCTTTTAGAGAGAGTGAAAGCAATCACAGAGGGCGAGGGAACACAGAGGCAGAGGGAGAAGCAGATTCATCACTGAGCAGAGAGCCTGATGCAAGGCTTGATCCGAGGACCTGGGATCATGACCTGTGCCAAAGGCAGACACTCAACCGACTGAGCCACCCAGGCACCCCCCCTTTAGTCCCCTTTTGAAGACTAGCTGAAGCTAGCCCACCCTCACCCCACAGCAAAAAACCAACCCACCACCACCTAAAAAAGTCACCTTAAGAAAAGGGATGCGTGTGCCCTAAGGAAGATCAAGGATTACAGGTTTGGGATTTCCACTGTTGCCAAAGAATTACGACCCAGAAGTAGAGAATCGTTAAACCGACTGGTTTCACGTGTACAACAGCACATAATATTGTACCCATTGCCGTACTGCCCGCTGAATCAGGAAGTTCAGAGGGAGAAGGCCCAGCAGAGCCCCTAGTAAATCTGTCTTTTCATATTCTAATCATAAAAAGTATTCCCCTCACTTTCTCACACAGGGCCTAACATCATCTTACCTTAACTGTGTTTATCAAGACAGACAAAGTGTCTTCACCAAAGCTTGAACATTTCTCTTGTTTGACAGCACGCACTGATTAAATCTTCCCAGAGAAAACTTCCGCAGACCAGAATCCACCTTCTCGCCAGGTACAAAAGGACAGACTTTATAATTCTGGTAGTTACAATTCTCTTATTGCCAAGAAAAATAAATAAAAGTGATAGAATTGGGGGCACCTGGGTGACTCAGTCAGTTAAGCAACCAACTCTTGATTTCAGCTCAGGGCTTGATCTCAGGGTTGTGAATTCAAGCCCTGCATTGGGCTCCACGCTGGATGTGGAGCCTACTTAAAAAAAAAAAAAAAAGAATTTTGTAGAAAATGTCTACTAAAGATATAGCTGTTTCCATTTTAACTTAGGTTCAACTATTTCTTACCAGTTTTGTGCATTACCTAACTGAATTAAAAGGACCCCTCAAGTAACTGTATGACTGATCGTCAATTTAGGAAAACTGGAGTGAACACAGATGGTATATAAGCCAGCAGTGCCGGATGAGCTTTCCCTCACAGGACCATTTCAGGGTGGAGGATCCCGAGGGGATTGTGACTTTGCGTGCAATGACATTAGTGTCAAGAGACATTTCCAAAAGGGGCTGTAAGTTATGAATTAACAAGAGCTCTCTGTGAACTGATTAACTACTCCATACTCAGAGTGCTCACTTAAAAAAAAAAAAAAGCAAATCAAAATGGCCTTTCCAGCACTCACCAACACTGCAAACAGAAATAGATTCCAGTTGGGAATCTGGGGAAGAAAATGATGTCTGTGGCATATGTGCTGATCTGAGCAATAGAGCCTGTTATTTTAATCACCCCTGTCCAAAATATAAAATCTCCTTAAAATATGTGATGCAGCTCTCTGTGCTTCATGAGCAATTCACCACAAAAGCTCCAGATCATACAATATAAAGCAGTTATGGGCACGGTCTGCTCACAGAGAGTTATTGAGATGGGGGGCTTGGTAAAATACCTCCTGGTGCCTTTGAAAGTCATCCACATAATTGCAGAGCTTCCTAAGCCCAACCGAAGACCCATAATTGTGCCAGGATCAAGTAAGGCTCTCCGAA
>CM053605.1:69373707-69400114 GCA_028646535.1 Procyon lotor
TATATACAATGGAATATTATGCCTCCATCAGAAAGGATGAATACCCAACTTTTGTATCAACATGGATGGGACGGGAAGAGATTATGCAGAGTGAAATAAGTCAAGCAGAGAGAGCCAATTACCTTATGGTCTCACTTACATGCTGAGCATAAAGAAAAACATGGAGGGCATTGTGAGAAGGAAGGGAAGAGGGAATGGGGGGAAATCAGAGGGGGAGATGAACCATGAGAGACTGTGGACTCTGAGCAACAAACTGAAGGTTTTGGAGGGGAGGGAGTGGGGGGTTGGGTGAGCCTGGTGGTGGATATTGAGGAGGGCACGTATTGCATGGAGCACTGGGTGTGGTGCATGAACAATTAATCTTGTAACACTGAAAAAAGAAAATAAACATATTTGGAAAAACAAAAGCAGAGGAGACATTTCAAAGTAAAGATGGCAGGACATCTTAAGGCACGGGGGGTAGTGGGTGTGTATCTAGAGCGAAGTCTCCCTGTAGAAGAGCTATTGTTGGTTTAAGGCAAAGATGCTACCCTAATAGGGTGCTTGGGTGGCTCAGTGGGTTAAAGCCACTGCCTTCAGCTCACGTCATGATCTCAAGGTCCTAAGATCGAACCCCGCATCAGGCTCTCTGCTTAGCAGGAAGACTGCTTCCCCCTCTCTCTCTCTGCTTGCCTTTCTGCCTACTTGTGATCTCTCTATCAAATAAATAAATAAATAAAATCTTAAAAAAAAAAAAAAAAAGATGCTACCCTAATAGGTGCAGATCCTACAGGACTGCGTGTGACCTTCTTCAAGGTCATAACAATACTGCCTTCTGTAGAATCTATGGGTTGGCTGCCGTGCTAGGACATAAGTAACTGTCAGACAAGTCCTGTCAATTGCCTCCGGTCACCGGATTAGCCTGGATGCCCCGCAGAAGCCAAAAATCAGACATAGTTTGGAAGTCTGTGAATCAAATAGCGAAGGTAAAGGCAAAAAAGCAGTAGTTTATATGACCAAGTGCAAGCCGCAGGTATGGGAGTCCGGAGGTTATGGTGGCAGAGAGAGGGGCCAAGGCACACCAGGATCAAGGCCCCGAGCACTTGTCAGTGGAAGCCTTATTCCTTTGAGCGCTTTTCCATTCCTTATAAAACTAATCATCAACTCCTTGAAGGATCCTTGATGGTAAGGACCCTGAAGTGCCTTCCAATTCCCAGGCCCTTATTGGAGCTGATGGGGAAGGAACCAGAGAGCCAGGAGACTGAGATCGCAGACCACTCAGCTGCACCACTAAACTCAGCACCCTCCATGCTGCGTCGACTGAGACCGGAAACTGCTTCCCCCAGGAGAGCGAGGCCCCTTATGAATCCACACGTGGCTCACGATGACCGGTCTGAGTATCCTGCTGCTGACACCTTAATGTCAGGAGCCATAAGGAAAAGGAGGCAGAAAGGAGCAAAAGGGGGAAGAGTAGAAAAGCTGAGCCTTTCAGCTATAAAGCAGGGAGCTGGGGTGCGGACCTGCGATTCAGAACAGAGAGGGGTAATCACAGTGCTGTGGGCGCTCGCACACATCATTGGTTTTTATTGTAGAGCTGGGGAAGAAACCACAGAGCCAATTTCAAGTAGCAGAGAATTTTCTTCTTAAACCAGCACAACCACCACTGCACCACCAATGGCTCCAATGTTCTCATACCTCTCAGTAGTGGGGAGGAGCTCTGGAAAAATATTTTTTTTTCCCTCTTCAAAACCTTTCCCTGCAATTCTTGAGTCCCCTTTTTCCCATCCCCTGTCCCCCACCCCCACCACACACAACAACAGGATTGAGGCTATAGAACCTCCTGGGGGGGGGGCGGTGAGGTGTAGAATCCGAGGGCTGGGGTGGGGGGAGCCTTCACGTAAGAAATGAGAAAAACAAGATTCCTATCCTTGAGTTATAAAAACTGAAAGGTATGGGGAATTTTATAGACCCAGAAAGTGATGAAATGAAGAGAAAGACATCGAGTCTACCCAAAAGGTGATAAAATATTTTATTTGTTTTTTGGTTGTGAAAAAGAAAATAAATCATTAAGATGACTATCAGAATGCCTCAAGGAGAAGGGCATCGAATAGGACATGGCTATAAATGTTGTAGAGAGTAATAAAAGAGCTGGGTTTGTTTCCTTTGCGTTGGTCCGGCTGAGTCTTCCTATTGCAACACAGGAATCAGGTGCAGTGGTTCAAGTCCATCGGCCAAAGGGCACACATAGGCATTATTGCCTTTCCAGGCTGGTCCTGTCCAAGGGTCCCCGAGCAGCTGCCCCCCACCTCAGCTCAGGTTCCCATTGAACATGGACGCTACGGGACACAATGTCAACTGCCAGGACCTCGGGTTTATTTTCATGACTACTGATTACTTCATATGTACCTACTTATAAAACAGGGTTGGGGGAGGTGTCCTTATTTTTCTAGGCCCTAGGAATTCCGGATGAAGAAGGCAAGGCTCCTTCCCCAAGCAGCTCAGTCTAAGGGGCTTTGGATTAATTCTGATATTATTTAATGATGCATTTCAAGTGCCTGAAAGGCAGAGAAAGGTGACAGACTAGCTGTTGTAAAAGCAACTATTGATTTTATTTAAAGCCCAGCAGGATTAGTTAAGAATTTGTAAAAGAGGTAGGATTTTCAGCTACCTCACAGACTTGCATTCAGCCCTTTACCTTGACTATTTTCTTTCCCTCTTCTGTAGGTCAAGCACTCCTACAAGCATGTGATGGCTCCACTAAGTCTTCCAAGGTAAGACTCAAAACTCGCTTTCTCTAGAACTGTAATGAATATACACATTAAGAACTCGGAAATAAGCTGAACTTTGGAACGCACTGGAACTAAACACGCATGCCGGTCAATATGGATCTCCCCAAGTGCCCATATATTCCGATTTGATCTGGGACAATTCAGCCTCACATTCGTCATCCAAATCACCTACAACAGACCCAAGGGCAGAGGCGAGAACAGCGACCCCCTATGGGGACAGGCGGTATCTGTCAAATGGAACAGACCAGCTGCCTTGCAGCAGTGCCCGTCTAGGATGGCCCACGTCTTCTGCAGTGGTTCACCTGCACCTACCATCCCGCAAACAAGGCCTTTAAGCAGCTTGACTGAGACCTCAACTGAACACTGCCTTTAATCTGCAGCGCTTCTAAGAAGGAACAGGCCAGAAAAGGTGCTCCCAAATCACCATTTTCATCGCCTTATCTTTATGCTTTAGATCCACACCAGGCAGGCTGGAGATCTGGTAACTCCCAGATTCATTCTACACTGACCATCAGGATGGCCACTTTTGACTGAACTGGACAATCCAAGGTCTCAAATAGACGCATAGCTGCAATCCTGCCCCTGTGAAGTATTTTTCCAGAATGCGACATGACTCCATGTCCAAGGTAGGTTTATATGAGTAATATTACTAAACAGCTACCTTGGCCCTAGAGTCCACTGCCTGAAGACTCTTATTTATTTGGAACCAATATGAGCTAGCCTGGATGACTCAGGGGAACAGTAATGATGGGATGAGTAATCATTCTCTTGAAGTCACCAGTTAGGATAAAAGCAGTTGTTCATTACCTGACAGGACAGGTTTCTCAGGCTGGCCAAAAACAGAACAAATAAATCAATGTCACTTTCCTCCCTAACATCTTAGAACTCTCTATTTAAAGTCTGCATTTCAGCTCACAGTTCAAGGAAATCTATCCAAAGAATTATCCATTCGGCCTCTCCCTTACCGAGGAGATAGGGCAGAGGTGGCAAAGAAGACATTTGTAATCTTTGTGGAGAACAATCTTATAGGAACACCACCCGGCTCTCTGCTCACAGAGAAACCGGTCACTGCCTCGGTTACTTTAGGGATCCTTTATATAAAACTAATACGATGCCTAATTCTAACAAGGGGAACACACATGCTGACATTTAAAGGCTCTAACACGGCAGTTCATTTTAAAGACTTGAAAACTGGTTATACTCTGAAAGTATACTCTGAAAGGGGCACATTTTCAATCTCAGGAGTAAATCCATAAATGCATTAGGGATTCTCATTTTCTAATTAATCTGCATCTCCCCACTATTCTCCATGTTGCATTACTCTAATATTCCCTGTGGGGAGGCATGTTAAAATATGGTTTACTTGCAGGATGCTTGGGTGGCTCAGTCAGTTAAGCAACTGCCTTAGGCTCAGGTCATGATCCCAGGGTCCTGGAATCAAGTCTTGCATCAGGCTCCTTGCTTAGCAGGCACTCCGCTTCTCTCTCTGCCTGCCGCTCCCCTTGCTTGTGCTCTCTCTGACAAATAAATAAAATCGTAAATATATCTATACATGGTTTGCTTGCAACTAGTACAGAAGTAAGTCCTGGGGAGCCAGTGCACGGTAGAGTGAATATAGACAACAATATCGTATTATTATCACACTTTCTAAAAGACAATCTGAATCCAACCCCTAAAAAGAAATGGTAATTATGTGACATGAAAGAGATGCTAACTATCGCTACAATGGTGATAATACAACATACAAATGTCTCAGCATGTTGTGTACCTTCAACTTCAACAATGTTGTATGTCAAACATATTTCAATAAAATAATTTAACAATATTTCATTCCAAACAAAATGCTACTAAAGACAGACAAAAATTAAACTGATTTATTTGGTGGCACCTGATTTATATGAAATAAACTGATTTATTTATTTAGATGGCAAGGAACTCTCCACATTAGTCCCTCATTTTAGAGTTCCCTTGGATAATAGCTGAATAGATTTATACCATGTGTGATTTTGGTAATAATCTGACTGGCTATATTGCTGAGGCTACAAAGTAAACTTAAGTGAAAAGGCTTGACCACACACCTGATCAAAGTACAGCTGAAGGTTAGTAGCAAGAGAGAAGTGAGGACCTGTGATTGAGTAACCCCCGCTGCAGGTAACATCACCGTCCACACACTTGGACTCTTCCCCCGTCTGGTGGTACCATACTGTGGCTCGCGCAGACCTTCTAAACTGGAGTAACCACTTTTTCCCCCCTTCTTTCCTTAGCCGTTAACCACATTTGGGAAAAGGGCGGGGAGGGGACCTGGCTAATAAGTAGTCAGGACTCGATGTTCACAGGATAAATACGGAACGTGATCATGGTGAAAACAGGAGAATCACGCATGGGCTTGTCATGTTTAGACATGGAGGAAGTTTTCGTGTCTATTCTAGAAAGACTTCTTGAAGATGAAATTTCAAGAGCTGCTAAAGGTTCCATTTGAAGAGCTGTGCTTTAGTTGGCTTGCTAACAACAACCTTTCAAGAAAGAGCCATTGAGGATGGCAAGGAAGTCACCAGTGTGCCTGGTGCCGTGGGTTAGAAGCTGAGGGATGCGTGTGCAGACGGGTAAACACACATTTTTACCATTTAAAAGGCCTTCTTCAGCTCAGACTTCCTTGCCAAGAGCCAGCCTAGAGCAAAGTCCTTTCTGTGTTTCTTATTAAGCAATCCTCTTCACTGCAAGGGGGGAGAAAGGAGGAGCTCACACAGACTTGCAGGTATCGCCTTCCTACAACGCTGGTCTCAAAACCAATGAGAAGGGGGAACAGTGAAACCCAGCAATCCCAGGGTGAGTCGAAACTGCAGTGGATTCAAGTAAACACCAGATCTCTGGTGGGGCTAAGGGACTCAACCTCCCCTTCGGGAAACACGAGGACTTTGGCGGGCACTCGAGGCCCCTGCGGTGACCTGGTCTGCAAGGGTCATCGTGTACACCGCGGGCGCAGAAGGCCCAGCGGCCTCTCACCGCCTCCTCCGTCCCCGAGCTCACAGCCCGCCCCCGGGCACCGCCAGTCCCTCGTCACAGGCGACGTCAGCCAGAGCCAAAAGCGAAACAGTGTTCATCAACCGAGCCTACGGGAAAACAGAAGTGCGGGCTTTGGTGGCCCTGGTTGGCCAAACAGGTGGGAGCTGGAGGGGTACTGGTCTGCTGGACAGACCCATCCCAGGAAGCAACTACGTTTACAGCCAGGAAAGAACAGCCCCAGAGGCCCTGGAAACAAAAGAAGCTTCCTGCCTGTGTTCTGCTCACTCGTTCTGTCATAAAGGCCAGCTGAACCATGCAGCTGCAACAGCGGACAGCAAGGCCCTGTTTAGAGAGGGTCTGCTTCGAGACCTGCCTGTCGGGTTCATTGCTGCGCGAGGGGACAAACTGTCCCAGCTGGCTCGAATCAGAAAAAAAGCAAGCCAGTATCCAGAAAGGAACAAGTCCTCCATGCAAGGCAGGATTAGCAACTCTTGAAGATTAGTAGAAGGAAAAGATTATACAGGTGACCGTTTCTACCAGTATGGGGGAAGCATCCCCAGGATCTCCTGTTTGGCCATCACGAGATCTGGCCTTCCAGGGAGTTCCTGGTGTGGGGAGGGGAGAGGGAAGGGGAGGGCAGCGGGCAGCAGCCCCTCCCTCGTCCCCATCCGTGTTCTGCCCTACCTGGTGGGGCTGTGCCTGTTTCGCCTGCCCATATTCCAGCTTAGATTCCAGCTGGAGTCTGTATTAGGGCGAGCGTGCAGTTTCTCACATATACAGAAGTGTGGTAAATACCCCTCAGCAAGAAGAAGAGTCAGTGCCGCTAACCTGAGTCCCAGTACGAGGACAAGGACATCAGAAGGAGAAGGCTACTTGCGGATCCCAGGGGCAACAAGGAGATTTGATGGAGAGAAGATGCTAGATGGCTAGAATAACTGCCCTCCAGTCTTAGGCTGGGGGTCTCTCTCCCATTCTAGTGGTAACTACATGTCCTAACCACTAAATATGTCCCACGTCTGGGGTGCCTGGGTGGCTCAGTGGGTTAAAGCCTCTGCCTTCGGCTCAGGTCATGATCTCAGGATCCTGGGATGGAGCCCCGCATCGGGCTCTCTGCTCAGTGGAGAGCCTGCTTCCCTCTCTCTCTCTGCCTGCCTCTCTGCCTACTTGTGATCTCTCTCTCCTCTCTGTCAAATAAATAAAATCTTCAAAAAAATAAAATAACATTAAAAAAAATATGTCCCACGTCTGTCAGGAAGGGGCCATGGGCCACTTCATCCATGGTGACAAGGGTAGCTTTATAAACGTTGGTGAGATTTGTCACTTACTTTCCTTATGCCACCTGGGACCGCTTGGAGACTGGACTGGATGCAGCCCCGCAAACACTATGTAAAATCAGATGTTTCCCTGAGGTCATCGTCAGACAAGGAGCTAAATATATTCTTTTCTTTTGAGCTTAGGCTCTGTGATCACCTGAAGCCAATAACCAGAGACTATCTGAAAGGCCAGGAATGATGTTATTCAATATTCTCATTCTTCAAATATCTCTCCAGAAAACAAGCATAGTGACAGCATGATCATGGCCACCAGCATCACACAGGCGCACTCAGAGCCCCTCTCTGTTCCGTGGGGCCATGAGCATCATTACTCTCTCTCATCAGGGTCTCCCACGGGGTAACCAGATCCACTTCTGGCCACAGGGGTGGACCCGGAAAGGCTATGTCCCTCTCCAAACAGCCAGCCCCCAGTACGTGGCCCAAGAGAGAACGCTGCTCAGAGTCAGGAGGATTTCACTTCTGTTGATCTGAGAGGCACGTGGGGTTAATGCAGACTCTGGAGACAGTCGGCCTGGGTGGAATCCCCGATCTGCCACTGAGCAGCTTTGTGGCATTGGCGGGAGTTACCTAACCTCTCTGCGCCTTGGTTTTCTCACCTATAAAATGGGGATATTTACATTTATATTTATATTAAGACTTATGTGTTATGACATGTAAAGGATTTAAAACTGTTTGACGTTAGTAAGAACAATATTAACATTTGCCATTTGTATGTCTTCTTTGGTGAAGTGTCTGTTCTTGTCTTCTGCCCATTTTTTGATGTGATTATCGGTTTTGTGAGTGTTGAGTTGAGGAGTTCTTTATAGATCTTAGATATCAGACCTGTCCATATATACAATGGGATATTATGCCTCCATCAGAAAGGATGAATACCCAACATTTGTATCAACACGGACAGGACTGGAAGAGATTATGCTGAGTGAAATAAGTCAAGCGGAGAGAGCCAATTATTTATGGTCTCACTTATGTGTGGAGCATAAGGAAAAAGATGGAGGGCATTGTGAGAAGGAAAGGAAGGGTCAGTGGGGGAAAATCAGAGGGGGCAATGAACCATGAGAGACTGTGGACTCTGAGCAACAAAGTGAGGGTTTTGGAGGGGAGGGGGTGGGGGTTGGGCGAGCCTGGTGGTGGGTATTGAGAAAGACATGTATTGCGTGGAGCACTGGGTGTGGTGCATGAACAATTAATCTTGTAACACTGACAAAATAAAATAAACATATTTGGGGGAAAAATTAACATTTGCTATTGTTGTTGTTATTATATTCTTGAGCATGATACACAGATCTCCATTTTCCAGAACTCTCTCAGATGGGCTGACAACACCATTCCTACTCCAGGATGGTTTAAGACGAAATAATAGTAAAATAAACTAACTTCAGATTGCTTTCATATCAAAGTTAAGAACCTAGGTAAATTTTACATGGCCATGAATTCTTTGCAGCTATTCCATCAGGGGGTGAAGTCTATTTTCAACTCCCTTGTCAGTACCAGCTGAGTATGATGGCATGAGGAATCCCAGACAAGACTATCAGGGCCCAGCCCAAATTGCTGACCTGCAGAATCGTGAGCAAATAAAATGGTTGTGGTTTTAAGCCACTGAGTTTCTGGTGGTTTCTTATTATGCAATAGACAACTGATACAGAGCCCCAAACAAATGAGGCTTTATGACCAACAGTATTTCCAACACAAACATACACAGGAAACCAGGCCACTTGTCTGTCAGCGGGCTTACCAACTACCACGTGGTGCTGCCAAGCTCTCATCCCACTCACCGAGGGCCACCACAGTCAGCCTACAAACTTGGGAAAACCTAAGGCTGATTGATGATCAAATCTGGGGAGACAGAAGCAAGCTTTCTGTGCCAAGGTGACAAATTGGGTCTTTGCAGAGGTAGGGTTCAGGAGGTGGGGTATGGAAACACAGGATTTTGCCCCTTTCAGTCACAATACAATCCAGGGCCCCAAATGGCAAGATATGGCTTCCTCAGAAGTCGCTTTATACCATGTGTCTTAAATATTGCACAATGAGTTAGGTAGATACCTTCAAGGCAAGAGCAAACGGATTCAAGGTCCTCCTCACCAAGTGAGAACCTGGGAGAGCCAGTCAGAGCCAACCAGGTGATCCCCAGGGTCCAGCTATACGGCTCCAAGAAAGCAAGGAGCCCAGAACATCTTCACTTTTTTCTGCTGTTCACAGTAAGAGAATGATTACATTCCAGGCCTTGATTTTGCTGTGACCCAAGCAAAAAAACACTCTCAACCCACAACACAAAGGGAAAAAAAGACCAAGTTCCAAAGATCAGTATTCTATCATCTGTAACATGGGAAGAAGTGATAATTAACTTTGTGGGGAAAATCACCCTGAAATACGTTATGAGAAACTTTGGAAGCTTAAGTTCCTGTCTGTTAAAAGCAAAGCCATCACATCTAAATGAAAACAATCTTAGTAATCTTAGTGATCTCAGGGTTGTGGGATCAAGCGCTGCACCCGGTGGGGAGTCTGATGGAGATTCTTGCTCCCTCTCCCTCTGCCCCTCTCCTGACACATGCACATGTGCATTCACTCTCTCTCCCTCTCTCTGAAATAAATACATCTTAAACGACAACAACAACAACTCCGCACTTGTCACATGGCAGCAACTCCAGGATACAACTTCTTGCAGGATAAACTTAAGGGCCCTCTAACCATATATGCTTGAGTGTTCAACCAGTTACTAAAACATGCTTATAAGACAAAGGCACAAGAAAATACTTATGTTAGATTTAAATTTCAAAACTTAAATATGTAGTAACTGTGTGAACAAACTACACAAAAGTAGAAATAGTAGTAAAACACACTAACATGTTCATGACTATAAAGCTGGTATTTTTTAACACTGGATAAGTTTTTTGAATTATTATTTGACGGAAAGAGAGTGTGTACATGCAGAAGCAGGGGAACATTTGCCATTTGCAGAAGCAGAGGAGAGGGAGAAGCAGGCCCCTACTCAACAGGGAGCCGGATGCAGGACTCGATCCCAGGACCCCAGGATCATGACCTGAGCTGAAGACAGACTGAAGACAGACGCTTAACTGACTAAGCCACCCAAGTGTCCATCACTGGGTAAGTTTTATTCTTCATTCTTTTCTGCTGTTCCCTATGGGCCAAATAAGTAGTTCAACATTCTTGAACTACTTACATATTTTTTAATGTTTTGGCTACCTCGATGCAGAAGAGACACAATGTCAATGGTGGGCAGAGGGCACGTGAACAGGGGCAAGCGTGAAAGTCAAGTAGAGTGCCAGCCCTGCGTATCAGCATGTGCCTCAAAGCCCCACTGTGCTTGGCCCCTATTCCGTGCTGTTCCATCGGTCGTATTCCTGATCTGCCCCTTTTGGCTTGGCTATCTAACTTTAGGCAACTTACCTACTCTTTCTTTAAAAACCTCAGTTTCCTGGGACTCCCTGGGTGGCTCGGTCAGGTAAGTGCCTGACTCTTGATTTCGGCTCAAGTCGTGATCTCAGGGTCTGAGATGGGGTTCCACACTCAGCAGTGAGCCTGCTTGAGATTCCTTTCCTCTGCCCCCACTCTGCTTTTGCACACCTGCAGGCATACGTATACTCTTGCTTTCTCTTCCGAACCAGTCTTTACACATCAGTTTCTTCAGCCCTAAAAGGTGGATGCAAATAGGACCTTCTTCATGGGAATGCCATACAGATTAAGAATAATGCAAATGAAATGTTTCGTGTAGTGCCTGACAGAAAGTGGGAGCCAGCAAATGACAGCTGTCATGATGGTGGAGCTAGAGATCGCTAATTTCACAGTTATTATTTTTTACCGCCACTGTTACCGTCATCGTTATGATTATCAGTATTAGGAGGTTCCTAGCACTGTTTAACACTGTAACTAAGAAGGCATTAAGATTCCTTGCTTTGGAAGATAGCCCACTCGTCTCCACACATCTCATTGCTGGACCGTCCCTTCTCTGATCTCCATACTCTCTGGGTTTATTAATAATAGACTCTTGGGTCGAAGTAACAGCTTGCACACCATCCAACATGCCCGAAGGGAACTGGTGATAACATACAGATTCCTACTTGTTTTCTTAGGCCTAATTAGGAGAACACAATGTCATCCTTTAAAAAAAAAAAAAAAAAGGCAAGCAGTAAACCATCTCAGTAGATACCCTACAGAATTCTGCTTTGTGCTTGAAACTTGTAATTATCTTTAACAAACATGGGTGCTAATAATTCTATCTGCTCTTTAGACAAGAAACAAGAAGATTTCTGGCTCCATCAGCTCACAATCTCAGACAACTTCCTTTGGAAGCTGCGTCTCGCGCCCATTAGATGCAAGGTGGGAGGTCTGTTTGCAAAGCAGAGGGCTTCTGGGCTGGGAGCCAATAGCCCACACCAGGAAGAAGACTCCTCAGCAGACCAGGCTCATGTCCCTGAGGTCTCAAAAAGACATTCCCTAGCCTTGGCAGCCTGACCAGCAAAAACCAGACCTCGGATACAGTTTTTTCACTGAGAAAATAGAGACAGGTCAAGCGAACTGAATCTGATCAACATGTGTATTAAGCATTACACCTAAAATGGAAAGGGCACATGAATGAAGTAAAAAGCAGTCATCAGTAAAACGTACAACTTCAAACATGCCCAAATAGATGCTGTTTCCTCTTCTCTGCTGGAGTAACACTTTCATTCTATTTTGGATCAGGAAAAATGTTCTAATCCTCAACATTTAAATGTCCTATAATTATAAATGCTCAATAATTAGTGTATGCACTGCCTACTTAGACTTAAGCAATGTATTTCATCTCATCTAGACACTTCTGAGCTTCGCTCCCTATCCCCCACCTATTCCTGCCTCCATCGCTGAAATAGTAACTCTCGAACATTCTCTTGTAACTGGCCAAATTAGTGTATTATGTGGGAAACAGGAGTCTTTCACCCACTGATCATTCGCTGGGCATGAGGATTCTCTCCTTGGGTTTATCAGAAATACGACCTAAGCCAAAAATCTGTCTCCCAAGTCCCAGGACCACGCATCGCATGGTGAGGATGGGCTAGAAAATCAAGTAAATCACCCAGGAGACAGGTAAAGGACAGAGTCCCAAGATTTCCAGAGTCTGCCCGGATCCCCGATCACCTAACCCAGAGCTCCCAAACGAAAAGCCAAAGTCCATAATCGCTTCCATCCTTACCTCAAGAGAGAGCGTGGCAGTCAGGCTCCTCTCTTCGACTGACCGTGAGGAGGTCTCTGCCCACACAAAGTAACCAGCCTACCAAAGATAAAAAGATAAGGTAAGAGCTACTGCGGGCGATGCATCACATTCCTCAACAACTGGAATGTTTCCTCGTGCAGAGCAGGTCTCTGGATGTTTGAAGAGCTTTCCGACTACAACAGCAGCAACATAGCCAATTGAACAATATCAAATGCATGAAATCCCTGGAATCAAGTCAGGTGGGGCTGCTCGAGCCACAGGGAGTGAGCTAACGTTTTCTTAACATGCAGCTGGGGCCCGTCTAATTGGGAACGGTAATAACTGGTGAAATCATACACCTCATCACATCCCTCAACAAAAATGGCTGTTTACCAAGGAGCTGGCAGAACTTTGTGTAACACTTACATATACCAGGGTACGTCGGCAGGTCAGAGCATTCACACATTCACACACTCAACACATTCGCACACAATGAAAACTCTATGCCATTAACTAACCTTGCTCTTTGGAAGACAGCCCTACCAATGGATGAAACGATGACAACATGAGACTTGAACCTCAATGAGGGGGTGGGAAGGAAATGCAACCTTCTTCTACATGCACTCAAAGCAGCACATGTAAAAGACCCCAATTATGGCCCATTTTAAGGAAATTCTATTGTATTTTTATAGCCCTCATCTGTGATGGTTAATTTTGTGCTTAATCAACTTGACTGGGCTATGGTGCCCAGTTGTTTGGCCAAACCCAAGTCTAGATATTGTTGTAGAGGTATTTTTTAGATGTGATTAACATTTAAATCAGTAGACTTTGAGAAAAGAAGATTACTCCTCATAGTGTGCTCGGACCTCATCTGAGCAGTTGAGGCCTTAAGAGGAAAGGCTGAGTTTCCCTTGGGAAGAGGGAATTCTGCCTCGGTGCAGCCTTTGGACTCAAAGCTGTGACATCAACTCTTCCCTGAGTTGGCCTGCCCTGTAAATTTTAGACTTGCCAGCCTCCATAATCATGAGAAGCAATTCTTTAAAATTCAAGTGACTGAGTGGCTCTGTCTGTTAAGTGTCTGCCTTCAGCAGATCCCAGGGGCCTGGGATTGAGTCCCACATAAGGCTTCCAAATAGAAGCTTCTCTCTCTGCCTCTGCCCCTGCTCATGCTTGCTCTTGTGTGCACCTTCTCTCAAATAAAATCTTAAAAAAAAAAAAAAAGATCAATCTATCTACTGGTCAATCGCACCCTACGGGTCAGGATTCTTTGGAGACTCTTAAGACACCATCTAACATCAAGAACAAATGTGTTAATTTATAAAACACACATACGAAGTGAAGACAATATAAAAAAGAGGCCAGAGCATGAAGAATAGTCCACAGAAATGCAATTTGTAAGGTATTACACTATTACTTGACATGGTTCATAAATTAGGTTCTGAGCATCCTAGTGGCCAAAGCAATAAAGAGACATAATCACACTGACTCTAAGATATAAAGTATAACACTTCAAGAGTGTTAGCTTTTTCTTGTTAAGAAATTTCTCCCAAGGTGTTAACCTTTCCTTCCTAAGGTAAGTTTTTAAAGCATCCTTTATCACCCAGGTGAGGATCAGGAGGGAAAGTCAGGAGGGAAAGTAATTAATTAGAAGTGCCTCTAACTATATATAGTGGGGAGTCTGCTATACTGCTTCTTACGGCATCCATCAGGCAGAGATAAAAGGCCAAAGCACAACTCACTGAAGTGATCTAGCAAGGCCAAAAAGAAGCCCAAGCACACAGCAGTCTGATCATCTGACTTGATCCAGGAGAACCCTATCTTATTTGAGGTAGTTCCCAGAAATATCATTTTTCCCCATGAAAGGTTGGGCGGGAAGTGGGCTGCACTCTCTGAGGCTGTGGTCCTTGGCAATTGCCTGGAGCAAAGGTTTTCTCTACTGTTGATCGGGGGCAGATCCACAGCAAAACTGCCCTCAGGTAGGTTTGTGAGTTCAGGTCACACATGTCTGAGAAAGGTAAGGTTTCATTTTTATAGGTCTGCATTTGTAGAAGTCTTAAAGAGCCTTCTTGCATTAGAATCCATTTTTTTTTTTAATTTTATGATGGGAAAATATACATAAAATTTACTCTTAACTATTTTTTAAAATTTAACTCACTTTATTTATTTTTATTAACATATAATGTATTGTTTGCTTCAGGGGTACGGGTCTGTGATTCATCAGTCTTACCCAACTCACAGCGCTCACCATGGCACATACCCTCACCAATGTCCATCACCCCGCCGCCCTATCCCTCCCCCTCCAGCAACCCTCAGTTTGTTTCCTGAGATTAAGAATCTCTAATAGTTTGTCTCCCTGTGCAACTCAGTGGCATTAATTATATTCACAGTGTCATGTAACCATCACCACCATTTTCCAGAACTTTTTCATCATCCCCGAATCTCTGTACCATTAAATGCTGAGTCCCAATTGGCCACCTGCGCCTGCCCCCCCGACCCCCTGCAGCCCCTGATAACCACTATTCTACTGTCCGAGTTTGCTGAGTTGAGGTACCTCATGTAAGTGGAATCGTGTAGTCTTTGCCCATTTGTGCCTGTATTTAACCTAGTGTAATGTTTTCAAGGTTCACGCACATTGTGCCGTGTACCAGAAATCCACTTCTCTTTATGGCTGAGTAATATTCCATTGGTGGTATATACCACATTGTGTTTATGCTGGAATGATCTTTTATGTAATTAACTCAACAACTGTTGGATATCGACAGTGTGACAAGTCTGATTTTGTAGACATTTACTTACTGAGACCAGTAAGTACTATGGCAGTCAGAAGTGCTACTCCACAAGGAACCAATTAATTGTATAAATCCTACTTTCAGAATCAGTAGCAGCAGCAGCAGCAGCAAGAAAATAAAAGTCTAAGTTCCTCTCCCCTAAGGGTTAGGTAAACCTCCCCCACAATCTTAATTAATGTTCTTCATGTTTAAAGCTGGAGTGAGATTCGAAATCCCCACTATGTGGCCAGCATGCTCTGTAACGCTTCATGTCCCAGTGCCCAAAGCTTACCAAGGGTCCTTCTTGACCTCCTCCCCCCAGCGATAATAAGCTTCCATCTAAACCGCTGCTGTCAAGAAGTCAGAGAAACTGCAGTCCTGTGAAGCGCTACTTTCTGTCCCTACAGATAAAATACCCTGACAGAATCAGCTAGAAAAACATCTTCCATACTAACTGGCTTGCCATCTATCAGCTTTTTATTACTAGACATGCACATAAGGGAACAAGTCTTCTGTGTAGACACATGGGTCATAAGCAGCCCACAGCGCCTCCCTAGCAAGACAATTTAATAGTTGAAAGAGAACTCAAGGACCTGCACTCCGCTCTGGGTTTCACCTTTAGAGTGTATAATAGAGCAGATGGCGGGAACCGGGGTGGGGAGCACAGCGGGGTGGGGGGCCACCGCACACCTGAATTCACACAAGTGGCCCAGTGTGAGTCATCAAAAGATGTCCGCAGGAAGTTGATAAAAAACCACCATTTTTGCCCACTGACAAGGGAATTGCAAGCAAAAATCAAGAGACAGAGAGGATTTGGGCCACTTTTTTCAGCATAAACTTCTCAGCTGGGAGAATCTGCTGTCATCCCAGATTGTTAACAATTGGCTGAGCTGAACTTCATTACGACTTCTGTGTGCAGTTTAGTGGGAATATGCCATTCAACCAACCAAAGTGGTTTTAGGAAAAAAAAAAAACAAAAAAAAACAAAACAGAGTTTTGCCTTGAGTTCCTTCTGTATGTTTTTTAAGATTGATTTTGAAAGCAAGAGTTTTCTGTAGATCAAAACAAAATGGACACTGTTAAGATTATTCTTTTTACACTACATCAAAGACTAATAATGTATTGTATGGTGACTGACATAACACAATTAAAAAGAAAAGAGATAGTTCTTTTTAGTATATAGTTGAACAGTCCATTGCCTCTGAAACAGGAGACATTTTCATGGGTTATAGAAGCCAGCCCCAAACAGGCTAAAAGTAGGAGGCTAATACAAAGATCACAAACTTAGCCTAATTGGGAAACCTCAGAAGGAGAAGACACTTAGTTCTCTGTCCCAAGTCATTACTCTAGCCCTCTGCTCCGGACATCAGTAATACACATTTTGAGAGTGGATGAGGGACACAACTGGAGTATGAAAATCTCATCTGCGATGATCATTCTGATCCTCCAACTTGGGTTAAGTTCAAACCTTTCTCATGCACATCCACAAACACCCTCAAAAATATCTTCCCACGGCTTGGATCCATTTTCAAATGGGTCAAAACAAGAATCCGGATAAGGCAGGGCCCCTGGGTGGTGCAGTCAGTTGACTGCTGACCCTTGATTTCAGCTCAGGTCGTGACCCTGAGGTCGCGAGATCGAGCCCCAAGTCAGGTTCTGTGCTCAGTGCAGAGTCTGCTTGGGTTTCTCTCTCCCTCTCTTTCTGCCCCCTCAAATAAATAGGTCTTTAAAAAAAAAAAAAAAAGGAACGCTGATAAGACAATCAGGGTTCATCAGAGTTATAAACTTGAACCTGGTAGAATGCCACTTCCTTTCTGTTAAGGGCTGAGTTGTACCCTCTTCTGTGTGGACACAGAACACAGATACAGGAGAGCTGACCGAGGTCTTTGTTAGTGCTGCAAGCCATGAGCACCACGGCTTAATTTCCACTCTTCCCTCCAAAATTCCTATGTTGAAATCCTAACCCCCCACCACCACATACCTCAGAATGTGACTATATTTAGAGACGAGGTCCTTAAAGAGATGATTAAATTAAAATGAGGTCCTTAGGGTAGACCCTCACCCTATATGACTGTTGGCCTTATCAGAGGTAATTAGGACACAGACATGGACAGAGGGAGGACCGTGTAAGGACAGAGGGAGGACCGTGTGAGGACAGAGGGAGAAGGTGACCATCTACAAGTCAAGGAGAAAGGTCTCAGAAGAAACCAAACCTGCTCACACCTTGACCTCAGACTCCCAGGCTCCAGAACTGTGAAGTAAGAGATTGCTGTTCCTTAAGCCACCTAGTCTCTGGTACTCGTTATGGCAGCCCTTCCCTTTTTCCTTCTCTGAACACCTACATTTCCTGGGAGGAGACTGTACAGGTGACAGGGACACTCTGTCTCCTACCTCTCAAGGGGCTCACTGCCATTCATTCATTTCCTTACCTCCAACCAGGGTGATCTAGAAATCCAAAGAAGTGACAAGTAGGAACACCTCACAGATTTCCCAAGACCCCTGGACTCTAAAACAGGGCACCAGTGCCTGCCCGGAGACCTCTGACCTCCAAAACTACAGGAACTTTCTCTGTCTTTCCCAAATGCTCTCTGCTAACCAGAAGTCACCCTGCAAACAATTTTGGGAATACTGTGTCCAGAAACTGAGTCCTCATTTCCCTTACCTCAATACCCAAGGCTGGTTCAGATGCCTTAACCAACCTTAATTCCCTCTCTTCCTAAAAAGAAAAGGAGAGGTTGGGGGCCAAAGAGCTTTGCACATTAAAGAAATGAGTCCAGAGCAAGAGATTATCAGGGGTAAGAGGACTCCCAGTTGCCTCAAGACTTGATTCACAAGTAATTACTTTCTCCTTCACTGGAGAAGTTCACATAGGAGAGCTGACTGATGTCTTTGTTAGTGCTGGGAGCCATGAACACCATAGCTTAATTTCCACTCTGCATAGATAACATTTGGCCTATAGCATAGGTAGACACTGGGGTCTGGCTCCGGGTGCTTGAAAGGGACTGCACTGCACTCATGGGGGGGACGGGGACAGTCATACAAGATGGACTGGACTGTCCGTGGTTGTCACCAGTGACAGAGGAAGCACAAGGAATCACCGAGCTTGTCCCCACGTCCCAGTCCTATTAGCCTCCTCAAGCTCCTCAGTCTCACTCTGGCCACCTCCTCAAGCCAACACAAGCTTGACCCTGTTTTGCCTGGAAGCTCCAGAAACAAATGTGAAATTTCCTATTAGAACTAATGCCACCAAGCATTCCAGGGGTCAGCGGACAAGGCTCGTGGGGTCCTCTCCAGACCCCGTCCCGGGGGCCTTCCAGCAGCAGGGGACCACTAACGCTCAGTAACAATCATGCCTGCCATGGAAGGCGGAAACCTGGAAGAAAAGGAGAGTAGACGGATGCAATCAGCCCGGCGAATGGGAACTTGTCAAACCATTTAGATAAGACAGTACTTAAGTATATTCAGTTCCCGTTACCGGAGGGTGATTGTGCTCCCCCCCACCCGCCGCTGATTCTGTGGGCTGCACAGCATTTTCCTAGCAAGGAAGTGAAAAAAGAAAAGGATGATTTCTCAGCCTACAAATTCCAGGGCTCTGCTGTTAAATTGGCATGCATGATGCCTTCAACCAAAGGGCCATCTGACCTTAATGGAATCAAGGGACACATCCTGTTGACTTTGTCACAGAGCCTCAAACACAGCAATGAATTTTTTTAAGTATCCAATTAAGAAAAATAAATAAATAAATAAATAAATAAAGTAAGGTTCCTTATCCAGTGCAATCTTCCTCATACTGCTTAACAATTGATGACACATTCCCCTTGCTAATGACTCGGTTTCAATTACTGAGTTGTGAGCCCCTCAAGAGTCCATATGGAATCTTACTCTCCTGTCCTTCTCGGGGCCTACCCTAGTGTCAGACACAAAATAGAAATTTGGTAAAGGCTCAGTTACTGACTGCTTCTTCCTTTTGAAATAGCATTCCCTATAAGAAAGCAAATCCACTCTGCCTCGTTTAATCAAAAACACAACTCCCTCCCCACCCCTGACCCTACACCCCCTTACCAAACTCACAATAGCAACAGGATCTTCCCAATGAATGTCCACAGTGGATCCAGTGGACCACACAAAACGACACAGTTACAGATGGAGTTCTGAGGTTGGTGAATTCCTGTCCTGTTGCAAGATCTGAGTGTATCTGTCTGTTTCCTAGGACCGCCATAAGAGCACCACAAGTTTAGTGACTGGCAACAGATGTTTATCCTCACACAGTTCTAAAGGCCAGAAACCCCAAGTTAAGGTGTCAGCGGGGTCGATGCCCTCTGGAAGCTCAGAGTGAGCCTCTCTCCCCTACGCTCACATAACAGCCATCTCTGCCTCTGTCTGCTCAGGCCCTTTCCCTGGGTTTCTGTTCAAATCTCCCTCTCTCTTCAAAGGACACCAATCGCTGGCTCTAGGGCCCATCCTAAATCCAGCATGAGCTCATCCGAAGATCCTTAACTTAATTAAATTGGCAAAGATCCTATTTCCAAATAAGGTCACATTCACAGGAACTAGGGGTTAGGACTTACTGTATCTAGTTTGGGGGGTACTATTAAGCTCACTAAATATCCAAAGTCAGAACACATCATCTGTACCAGAAAACCCCATCTTCTTCCCAATGCTCTTTTTCATATTAATAGGCTCATTTCCTACTCAGGACCCAGGCTGAACTCTTTGAGTCATGTTCAAGGGCCTTAACTACTTGCTCCCTGGTTCCCATCAGCTCCATAATCCCTACTGATGAAGTACAGTTCAATCAGTTCTATCCTACAAAAGTGCTTATGCCTGTTCCGTCCTTCCCATGCCTGCTGCCTGACGACCTCAGCCCCAGGTTGGATTTCCTGTCTCCTACTGTTCTGCCAGCTTCCTTAAGGGACCATGCATCCCACATGCTGCTGCTTTAAACAAGAGCCCAATCATGCCACAACCCTGTCCACAGACTTTCAGCGGCACCTCACCAAATGAAGGCCAACCTCGGGATACCCTAGCATCCAGGTCCAGTAGAATGAGCCCCAAACCCTCTCCCAGTCTTATTTTCCACCCATCCCCTCCACTTGGTCTAGGGCCTAGTCAAAGTGAATTACTGAGTGTTCTTAAGTAGATTCTCAAAGGTCTCCAAGACTTTCAAGCCCCTCTGCCTAGGATTTATTCATTAATTCAACAAGCTTCTATCTTGACCTATGTTCCCTTGTCAATGTCTTCACAGAAAAGCCCAAAAGACAACTCCTCCATAAGTCTTCAACGAGTTTCATCAACCACAGTGGATTTCTCTTTCTTTTAAAACTTCGAAGCCTGCCAGACAGATAGTGCATTCTTGTACTCTCCTCAAGGCCCTTAGTGATGCGAACACATGTCGCAAACCTCATGACCAAGTCTGGGTGGAACCCTGCTTCACTCATATGTACATCTTCTCCAAAATCTAGCACAGCACGCTGCATATAACATGTGCTCAGAAAAATGTGATCAATAAAAGGTATATTGAATAAGTTAATAATACAGTCTCTGCCTTCAAGCAGCTTACATTTGGGGATGGGGAGTACTTGGGGATAAACACAAAGGCAAATAACATTAACTACTACAGTACTGTAAGTATCCTAGAAGTATAGATGAAATTCTGGGGGAAATACAGAAACGAAAGTTTTGAAAAGGGTGAGCGTCTCCTAAAGAAGTAGAACTTAAGAGAGATGGATACACAATATTTTGATGAGCAAAAAGTGGTAAGTCAGGAAAGAAAACCAGATACAGAAACAGCAGCATCTATAAAAGAATCAAGGGAAAGCACATCTCAAGTCACGTCTCAAGACTGCTTAATACAGAAAGAAAAGTACAAACAACGTAACAATTCTCCAACCATGATAAAATCACATTGATGTTTCCCCCCTGGGGCTTTAGAGTTTTTAAGACAAATAAACCATACCTATCCTTGAGCTCCATTCTGTTCCCTTCCCCCAGAACTAACCCCTCAGTGAAGATCCTTCTAGTCCGTGTTTATATAGAGAAAGAAACAGAGACAGGCATATACATCCATAAAAACCATAGAGCCTTGGTTTTTGTGGTAAAATCATAAAAAATACATTTAGTAAATATTGCTCTGAATTTGCCTTACTCATTGGAAGCATCTTGAAAAATTCAGATTCCGGCCAGATCTAATGAATCACCATCACCGAGCACCTGGGTGGCTTGGTTGGTTAAGTATCTGCCTTCGGCTGGGGTCAGGATCTCAGGGTCCTGGGATGGAACCCCACAGTGGGCTCCCTGCTCAGTGGGGAGACTGCTTCTCCCTCTCCCTCTGCCTCTGCCTGCCACTCTCCCTACTTGTGTGCACACACTCTCACTCTCTGTGAAATAATTTTTTTTTAATTTTTTTAAAAAAATCACTGAGTGGAGGTATCCAGAAATATGTAGTTTTTAATAACGCTCAGTTCATTTTGCCGTCACTAGACCTGGACGGGGATGTCACGGGCGTAGAAGACCAACTAGAGAGAGGATAAGGCCAAGGTAGGAAGCGCAGTAGGAATGATAATTCAAGCGGGGCTGCTGCGGTCCTGAGGACGGGCAGTGCAAATGGAAACAAAAGACAGGGGACAAGGTTGCAGATCATAACACAGATCCAAGACTCCCTACTTAAAGGTAACAGCGGTGCACAAGGAGCTGGGTATTGGATACATCCGTTTCAGGAGGGAGAGAAGACAGCCTGGGGCAGGTCCTTCAGGGATGCTTACAATTAGGAGAGAGCACAGAAAGAGGAGGAAGCTGAGGAGATAAAGGCGTGGCCAGGAGTGGAAGGGCCCCTGGGAGCAGGAAGCCACAGGAAGGATCAGGGGTCACGAATCCACCACCAGGAGCTGAGTATAATAAAGGCAAGGCCTTAGAAACATCGAAAGATTGGAGAATCGGGAGCTCTCTAGGAGTAGTAGCGATCGTAGCAGGGGAAGTCACGTGGGACACGCCTGAAAAATAGAGCAGCCGCATTAAGCTACTCTTTAGTGTCAAAACTTGAATTCAGAAAGAATAGCTGGGGGGGTAACTATTTTCGGGTTTAGGACAGGAGATTTGAATGTGCAGAATGTGAGAAAGGAACCAGTGATAAAGAGACTGAGAAGATAGTTATTCTGCAGGGGTGCCTGGGTGGGTCAGTGGGTTAAAGCCTCTGCCTTCGGCTCAGGTCATGATTCCAGGGTCCTGGGATGGAGCCCCGCATCGCGCTCTCTGCTCAGCGGGGAGCCTGCTTCCCCCTCTCTCTGCCTGCCTCTCTGCCTACTTGTGATCTCTCTCCTGTCAAATAAATAAATAAAAAATCTTAAAAAAAAAGTTATTCTGCAGAAGCCCTGAGAAGTTCAAATCTGAAGATACGAGGTGGCAAGAAGGCGAGGGTAGATCTTAGGTTGAAAACAGATTATTTAAAAGCACACAGAGCAACTCAGACCTCCAGAGCTTCTCATGCCTTCGTAGGCAAGGCATCTAACCCTACAGAAGACTAGCACTCTGTGCTTTGGAAAAACGGAACAAGAGGATTCTCTGGATTCAAAAAGCAGAATGGAGCAGCGGGATGAAGTATAAAACTGAAAACTGGGAGACTGGCAATAATTCATACCCTAAACCAACTGCTCCTATACCAGTGGCACCCAATTACGGAAAGACATACATCCTCCCTCCCCACCTCCCTTCATACCCAACCTCACTCCTCCCCCCCTTGGGAGACTGAACAATTCTCCCCTGGAAAAGATAAACACCCGTATATACTCACCATCCATCACCTACAAGAAAACTCCACCCACTAACATGGAATTGTTAGCCAAGGATTACCAGGCATTTGAGGAAAGTCTCCCACATGAAAAGTGAAGCCAAACCAAACAGATAAGTAAGTCACATGGAACTCAGAGACCCTAAGGTAGATGATTTTATGACTATCTCGTAGCTACAATGGCCTGGAGATACACTAATTTGGCTGCGTGGTTTTTTAAAAATTGGAAGAAAAAAAAAGATCACACAAATATCTCTATTTCTAAACTTGTCTTGAAAAAATCAAAAGGTCCGGCAATTCCAGACTCATAGGGAGCCTGGAGCTAAGAGCAAGAAAGAGATGGGCTGAGAGAGGGTGAACCCAGACATTCTCCTGAGGAGAGGGTTTAGCGGTATTATCATGGGTCCACAGGGGTCCAGGACCCAAAAAGAAGATAAAAGCCTTGAAACAGCCCTTCTTCCTTTCTCCATCTTCCAGGGAAGATGTAACAGTTTAGAGTGCACCCAAAAGCTTTTTAGAAGAAACATCCAAGACTTGATGTGTTAAATCAACTTCTCACAAGCAGCTGTCCAGCTCAAAAAGGAAAAAGCTGAGCACTCCAGGGAATGTGATGAATTAGAAGCTTGCATATGGATATCACCCTGTTATTGCTGCTGCACTGAAACTGCATAGATTAATGGGTCAGGAGAGGTCTGCTCTTGCAGCCATCTAGAAATATCCTGAGAAAAAAAGAAGAATCAAAACTGCTCGCAGCTCAGAACACGTGACTACTAGAATTGCTGACTTGATTAGAAAAGAAAACACATACACACACACACACACACACACACACACACGTTGGCTCATATGCATACATTTGTAATCAGCCAAACCTGCTATACCCAATCCCAAGGCTTCCTGTAGTCATCAGACATTTTGTTCTGACAGTAAGTAATCACAATACATAAATAAGTTCCTGCCAAGTAAGAATTAATTTAAATTCCTCTCAAAGCTTTTCAAAAGACAGAAAGGCTGCCCTTCAGAGATACCTTCTCCTGGGTTAATGAGTTAGATTATTCTGTTTATCACAAGCCAAAGGTAACTTGGTCATTAAGACTGATAAAAGTTCTTTCTCAAATTGCTTCACTGTGGGGTTTCTGCTTTGTTTGGTTTTGAATGTGCAGAATATGTAGCCACGCAAGGATCCCCAAAGCTCCTGGAAGCAGAATAGGTGTTGGGGGCTTGGGCACAGTGAGGCTCAAAGAGAACTGGGGTCAGAGGTCTGGAGGAACCAGTGAGAATGTGGGACTGTGTACCCTCCTGTGTACGGTCCTAGCCCCGGACTTCGTGGGAGGAGCTCTTCGCCTGACCTCACCCAGGGTTACCACGGATGGGGCGGGGCCTCGGGGAGACAGCTGTATTCCAGAGTCAAATTACAGAACTTTCTATGCGGGCACCTCTAGTTTCTTGCTCTACTTGACAATGCTGCTAGGAAACCTAAGAGATAATAGTCCAGAAAAAAAGCTCTGCATCACTTTGAAAAATTCCTCTTGGGCCAGCAAGTAAGTATGAGGGTCTTCCACAGTCACCAGCCCAAAGGCCTCTAATGCCTATTCTTTGTTACTGGAGGGATTTTCCTGGAGTTGCTTTTCTTTCACATATCCTTGGGGTGGTTAATATTGGGGATTTCTCAGGAATGGCTCCAGAAACTACAGTTCTTGGGGCATCTGGGTGGCTCAGTCGGTTAAGTGTCCGACTCTTGATTTCAGCTCAGGTCATGATCTCGGGATCACAAGCTTAAGAGTCTCTCTTTCTCTCTGCCTCTGCCCCTCCCCCCTAAAAAAAAAAAAAAGCCACAGTTCTCGTATAACAGCCCAGAGGGTCTACAACATCTTATGGTCCTCCTGCCTGAGTCTTCCAAATTACTGGTAACATGACTATAACATTTCACTTAAATTTCTCTAACAATTTTCCATGGTGCCTCAGAAAAAGGTGGAACTCCTTTCGTACAGCCTGGCATGGCCTCTCCCCACATATCCAACCTTCTCCACAAACATTCTCCTTGGTGCTCTATCTGCTCTGGCCACACTGGTCTTCTTCCTGACGTTTGCATTTACCATGTTCCATCCTACCACAAAGCCTCTGGGCATGGTGTCCCCCAACCTACAGAGCTCGCCCATCTCTTCCTCTTGCCCTTAAGTCTTACCCATCTTTTCTATTTCGGTCCATGAGCCACTTTGCCTGCAAAGCCTTCTCTGACCTCAGAGGGTCAGAGGGTATCAGCTTGGATGCTCACAAAAGCTGTGACCTTCTCTGACCTCTCTTACTGTGCTTAACTCTATCCAAGAAAGGCTCTCGGAGCAGTCTACTTTTCAGTCTCCTGAGAGTGCTGAACACAGTTGCAATTTTACGTTTGCTAGTATGATTAAGTGATTAATATCTGTCTCAGGCATTGGATCTTAAGATCTGTGAAAGACAAGACCGTGTCTGCTTCTGTTCACACATGACACCACCTTGGCACAGACTAGAGGCTTAGTAAATATCGGATGGCTGCATAGAAGGATGAACACACAACCTCAGCAGGACTGTCTTCTTGCCTCTCCACTCTCTTATTTTTCCCTTTGTCGTAGGTTTCCTCTGCCAGGAAGGTTCTGCACCTCATTTCACCCACTGTTTGTTCAGAGGGCTGCCTCGCCTAGTACTGGAAACAAAGCCTGTGCACTTAAGTCCATCAAGTACACCCCCAACTTCTCCTTGACTGCCGTCCCCACTTTCGCAGGTCACCCCTCCACTTGCGCACCAGACGACCGCGCTGTGGAGTGCAGTGCCAGCTTCCTGAGCCGGCCCTGGGGGCGGGAGGACGCCAGCTTCAGAGGAAGGGGAGTTGGCACCTCACGGGACAAAACTACCGACAGGAAAAGGACATGGGAGGAAGGCCAGCAGAAAAATCCACCCTCCTTTCTCCTACTAGGGACTATTTGGAGGTAGAGCCCCTCCATGCAACCCTCCTAGAGAGGTGCTGAGCCAGGGGAAGAAGCTACTGAGAGAGATGTGGTTCCTCATGGCTTGTGGAAAGGCACCGGCCAGCACCCAAGCAGCCCCTGTTCCCTGTCCCCCTTCTTCTCACCTCGTACTCATGCCTGGAGTTTCCATCTTCCATATCAATTGTGAGCAATTTAATTCTTCTCTACCATGCTCTTGTGAGCATCCAAGCTGATACCCTCTGACATCGCCTGTATCCCCTAAAGAGAGAAACTGCATCTATAGCCCAAGTGCGCAGTGCTTTTGAGGGGAGCTTCTCACTAAATATCAGATGAGTAACCGAAGCTATTGTAATCTTGGCCCGCACTGACAGAAGGGAATTCACAACCCCTCTGCTTAATTCTGCACTGGTCAGACCCACCATCACCAGTAGCACCGATTTTCATTTTGAGAAACCCAATTTAAAAGTGTTTTTTCTCAAAAGTTTTGAATGACAGACCTCTTAAGGATCGGATGACAGATTAATGAACCCTCTGCCCAGGGAAACACACATGCATCAGTTTGCTTTCAGTTTAGGGGTTCAAAGAACCTCTGAAGCCCCATCC